>OV049926.1:35436363-36636363 GCA_920104205.1 Eupeodes latifasciatus
GGTTTCTTAACCCAAAGAAACAGCGGTTAGCAAGAGTTATTCTTCGTTTGATCCCAGCGCTGGTGTTGTTTTCTGCGTTTACAGCGGAGCCTAGGTAGACGAAGTCCTTGACTACCTCAAAGTTACGTCTGTCGATGGTGACGTTTTGACCAAGACGTCGGTGTTGTAGGTCCTTTCTCGATGACAGCATGTACTTTGTTTTGCCCTCATTAACCGTTAAACCCATTTTTGCGGCCTCTGCCTCAATACTCACAAAAGCCCCATTGACATCAAGCTGAGTTCTTCCGATTATGTCAATGTTATCAGCATATGCTAGTAATTGAACAGACTTTTGAAAGATAGTGCCTCTGGTGTTGACGTGTGAGCTTTGCACTATTCTTTCAAGTACGATGTTAAAAAAATCACATGACAGCGCATCACCTTGTCTAAAACCTTTTTTGACATCGAAAGGTTCAGTTAAGTTGTTTCCAACCTTTATGGAGCAGCATGAATTCTCCATGGTCATCCTGCACAAACGGACGAGTTTGGCAGGGATGCCAAAACTAGACATGGCTCTATACAGTTCGTCCCTGTAGATACTTTCATATGCGGCCTTGAAATCGATGAAAAGATGGTGGGTGTCGATGGTGTTCTTGGGATTTTTCCAGGATCTGCCGTAATGTGAATATTTGATCGACTGTGGACTTTCCTGGTCTAAAACCACACTGATAAGGACCTATCAGGTTGTTGACGATGGGCTTTAGACGTTCACATATTACGGCAGAGAAGATTTTATAAGCGATGTTAAGTAGACTGATTCCTCTATAATTGGTGCAGTTTAGAGGCTATCCTTTTTTCAGAATCGGGCAAACAATACTGAGGTTCCATTCATCGGGCATGCTTTCTTCCGACCATATCTTACAGATAAGTTGGTGCATGCTCCTAACCAACTTATCTCCAGCTGCTTTAAAGAGCTCGGCATTCAAGCCATCCGCTCCAGCGGCTTTATTAGACTTCAGCTTAGATATAGCAATCTTTACTTCGTCTAAGTCGGTAGGACGGGATTGTTGGCTTTCGTCGTCTATGTTAAATGGATCATCCTGCCTGACAGCGGAATTCGGTTCGTCGTCGGCGTTATACAGTCTGCAGAAGTGGTCCTTTCATATCCTCAGCATTGACTGCGGTTCCACTATGATGTTTCCACTTTCGTCTTTGCAGCCTTCGGTTCTAGGTTTATGTACTTGTGAATTTCGTTTCACCTGTTCATAAAACTTTCGAACTTCATTCCTGCTTTTAAACCTCATAGAGCTCATGAGCAGCTCTCGTCCTTTTATGCTGGCAAATCCAGCGAGTTTAAAAACTCCGGTCGATAGTTGGCTACATAATCTTGGTTAGTAGCCGAATAACTGATTTATATGTCCTCGATTCGCCTGTAATTTGTTCTTAAATTTTGAAATTCAATTAATTTACTTAGGTATGTTTTTTGAAGCCAATATAGCTCGTTCGCTCAACCAATCATGGTTTCTGTAATTTTGAGAAACATCTGGAAACACCTTCAGAATAAGTTCATCTTTTGGTTGCGTTAACTGACAAAAACTTTGAGGTAAGTTAAAGCAGACAGTCAACATGTCTACAGGAAATTTTCCATTACCAATGTCAATGAGTTGTTTAGAGAATATGTTTCCAGATTGGTCATTTTGCAGCACGCATATTCTTGCTTAAATGAAGTACTTTGACATGTTTCCACAAATTGGAGGACTTTAAACATGCATTGATTTCATCAGCTGGCGTTGATCGTGTAATCACTGGCAATGTTTGACAAAAATCTCCTGCTAATAAAATCATTGCACCACCAAATCTGTCATTATTGCTTCGTAGATCTTTTAAGGTTCTGTCTAAAGCCTCTAAAGTTTTTTTATGTGCTATCGTACATTCATCCCAAACAATCAATTTACGTTGCTGCAAAACCTTTGCCATTGCAGAGTTCTTCGAAATGTTGCAGGTTGGAGTTTCATTACGGTTTATATATAATGGCAATTTTAGTGCTGAATGGGCTGTTCGACCACCTTCAAGCAAAGTTGCTGCGATTCCCGACGAAGCGAGTGCAAGTGCAATTTTATTTTCGATCGAAATGTTGCTTATATTAATGAAATCAAAAAAGTTTTTCCTGTACCACCAAGTGCATCTAAGAAGTAAATCCCTCCAGTTTCATCATTTGTTACTTTCATAAGAGTATCAAATACATACTTCTGTTGTTCATTCAACAGTGGAAGATTTGTTTGAATTATGTAATTCTTGCAAAGTCCTGAGATCGTACAGTTTTTCTCGATGCAACTCTTGGTTAAAAGCATCATGCATTGGACGATGGGGCGCGGTCAGGCCTAATTGAATTAATAGTTTGTTTGACATCATCAAGCACATATCCTCAATTGAAATCAATGCTTCATTGTAAATTTCTTCACTGATTTGTATATTTGGATTTCCGATTCTATTCCGTATTTGATACAAAATATCATCACACATATGTATAATCTTTGTAGATATTATTATAGAAGGTTAGGTTAGGTTAGGTTGAGGGGCTGACAGTTGATGTCTTTACCGTCACACTTAGATCAACACAGATCCATTGTGATACCCATGAGTATTGCTACTCAAGCTAATAAGAAAAACCTATGTGTTCAGTGAGTCAAGCCATATTATTATAGAAAAAAAAAAAAAAAAAATATTCGTATTTGATGAGCGTGTGATGATTTTATATATATTATTATAGAAAAAAATATTCGTATTTGATGAGCGTGTGATGATATTACAGCATCATTGAGTATTGAGAGTTTGATCCCAATGAGCGTCATTTTTTAGCAATTGCAAACGTTGACAGGCTTCTCTGTAGGATCCACACGTAAATAAAAACATTCATCATTGCTTAGATGTACTGAATTAATTCGATCAATCGCATCGGTGGAACATACATCTGGGTATCCTGGAACTGGTTTTCCTTGTTTGCGTCGTATAAATCTCCATGAGGATTGATTCCAGGTATAATATTTTGGCATTTCAGAATATAGAAATGTTTGTGCAAAATCATCGTTTTGGCATGTCTCAAAAAATCTGGTTAATGTAATAGATGGTGGCTGAGCAGCCATTTGTACTGCATTCTGTGCTGTAAAATACACTCTTTGTCCATTTTCTAAATGTACAGCTAAGTGAACAACAGAAGGATGTCTCTCATGAATTGGAAAAGAAAATTTTCGCCAAACTGCTTCATTACTACAAAAATAGCGGCCCATTTGGTATTGGGCAATAAAGCTCAAATTAACTACATTTTATTTAGAAAACATTTGTATGGGAATAAGAAAAGGGCTGTTTTTATGGTTTTTCCGGCAATTATTTAAATTTTCTGGCGGTAAAAACCATCCTTGAACTTCAATGAACATTTTAAAAAAAGAATTGGCCAAATTGGTCGAGGCGTTGTTGACAACAAAGCAACCAAGGTCCCAAATATTTAAAATCCTGAAAACTGAAAACTCTACGATCTTAGACCAAGAAAACCGGAAAATCCGAAAACGGAGTCGAAAATAGAATTCTTTAAAAAATTTCAAAATCAAAAAAACAGAATATTGTTTCTATTATTACATAATAAACAAAACAATTGGCCAGATATACTCTAGGGCTTCCTTAAAAACCTCTACTAAGGTTTCATCAAATCATAATGTATAAAATTAAGAATCTCCAGGAACGTAGAAACTAAGGAAACACAAGAAAATTCAATTTATAAATAAATTCTCCTATGAATAAGTTTGTCCACCTCTTGATCAAAATTCGTTATATTGTTTGTTTTTTTTTTTGAAATAAAAGTTCTTAAAATAAAATACGATTATAAGGTTCCTACAAGAATATATTTGTTTTTCTCTTCCCAAGAAGTCATGCCTTCAGCTAAACTTTATTTATTGCTCTTGACTCATCAGGTGTAATTTCACACATCTTCTTTAAAGAAAACCTAGACCCTTAAGGTCTTCACAATAACTATGACCCATCTCATTCAATATCAAATATCCGAGAAAACCTATCGATTAAAAAAAGCTCACAAAATAAAACAAATCAACAAAGAAAGAATTGAATATACTCAAAGTATTTGTTTCCTTATATTTTTTATCTCAAAATCACCCTAACTATCAAGCCTAGCCTAAATAACCTGGTCTACCCCTGTACAAAATCTAAAGACAACATTTCATTCCAATATCTATACCTAAACTTAAATTTCCGATGGAAGTGAACGTGTTTTCCCAATATAAAAATCGTAAATCGGTTTGAAAATCAATAGAAATAACACCGCCCCAAAATGATCACAGAGGAGGACTGATGATATGGCACAAACACGGACCAGGACAAACGGAAACAATCAAAAGTGTGAATTGTGTAAACTCGTAAATAAACCCCTCTAGGTCCAAAAAAAAGAAGATATACGAGTCTGTATGTACTGTACGACTCCGTATACATAGCTCCCATATAGGATAGGTATACAAAAGACCGACACAACATGAGCCCTTAACCTAGATTGATATTTATTGAATCTTTTATTCGCCATTCCATGCGATGCGGGATTCCTTCTTAAACAAAAAAATAAAAAGAGAAAAATCCAAAACAAAAAATAAACCAAGCCATATAACATAGAAATAAGAACATTGAACAATGTCCTTCACCAAAAAACATTCGACATTCGAGTATATTCGAGTCGAATATTATATAGACAGAGGAAAATAGATGAAGTGTGGACGTGAAGTGGAATAAGAGACGAAAAGCACACACAGAGAGACCAATTTTTAACGTTTCAGTGGCGTACTCAATTGCGTAAACCCATAAACGCTTCGATGAGTTTCTATGGAACCATGATATAACTCTACTTAGATATGGCTTTTGAGTATTAGAAAGGGGGGTTTTCACTCTAGTCTCTATTCTCGGGTTTCAGATTCAGAATCAGTTTCAGTTTGAGTTTCAGAAACAGAACCCATCTGCACAGAACAAATTTCTCAGGCACATCCAGTTCTATCTATATATAAAATTGTATCCACAATTTGTCCTTTTTATCCTGGGCGAAGGACATGTGTGTGAGTGTTTGTGTTTTTGGAAAACACATATTATATTTTTCATGTTATATCAGTTTGGGGACCACCATCACGCGGCAGTCTCTTCCTCAAAAACCAGAAATTAGGTCCATATCATCCTTTTGTAAAAGGATTCGAATGCGGAATGAGTGTGCCATGGACTATAAGAGTACCCACTACCCAGTACCTACATATATTAACGGTGGAAATTGTTTAGGTATGGAGATATGCTCGTGCTCGTGAGCTTTTTGTCAGGAATATGTATATTTTTTGTTTGTTTGTTTTCCTTTCCTTTTTTATTTATTTCGCTATGTTTCCGATTTCATATCCTGTATCGGAATGATGACATGAGAGACTTTTTTGGACAAATTTGTAACGATTGTTCCAAGCTCTAAATTTTTATGACGTGATAACCGAAAAGTTCTAGTCGTAGGGGTATAAGTAAACAATTTCTAGAGCCTTACATTAAATAGAGGTCTATTATATTTTGTTGATGATAAAAATAGAAAGGATTAATACGAAATTTCTTTTATGTTGGTTTTGTGAATTTTGTATTTTGTTTTCGTATGGTGTTAAATTTTGTAAATTGGAATTGCTTTTTAGTTGTCAAAAAGGGTTAAAGAAGATAATTTGGACAAGAGTTAGAATGCTATTGTAAAATATTGAGCTCGTAGATGGCATGTGAAAATAATATGAACTAAACGGGAATATAATGTCGAAAACCTAAATTCCTTAAAATCCAGACTTCAAAATTCCGAAATTCTGTATTTCCAAAATTCCAAAATCCTGAAAATTCCCGATATTCTAATATCTTGAAAAAGTGATCTCAAAAAACTTTATATAATGAAAGATTTGTTTAATTTGTGTCGATCAGAAAAAAAATTTAAATAACTCAATAATCAACAAAATTAATCGATTAATTTAGCTTTTTTAATTTTGTCTTATGTAAAAAATATAAGCTTGTTATCATTCAAAAAATTAATTTCATTTTCTCAATTTTGGACTTTCTGTATTTCCGGATTTTAAATTTTAAGGGTCTTACGGGTTTTGTTTCTTGAGAATTTTTTCCGTGTTGCGATAAAAACATTTTTTGCTATTACAAAAATAATTTAAATTTAATTTTTCAAACATAAAATTGGAAATTTTTTCGATTGATCGTTTCTGTCGAAATTAAAGTTTTGAAATTTTTGTAAGTTACAATTTTACTCAAGTCTGAATCCATCTTTTAGATAGATACTACTTGTGATGTTTGTAAATACGATTCTTTTTTGGAATTTAAGAGCTTTGGTAGTTGGTCGTTTCAAGATTTTGGAATTTAGGGATTTTAGAGATTTTGAATATCGGGATTTTAAGATTTCGGAATTTTGAGTTTGCGGCACTTCGATTACTGGGATTTTATCCTCAGCTTATTTGATTTGAACAAATAAGAAAATTGATTTCATAATATTTTCATTTAATTCACTAAATTTTGTTAAGTTTTAAAAAAAATTAATTTTTACCAAAAATGAAAACCCACAAATTAATACTATCTACTTAAAATAATATTTTCGATTATTTGTAATAAAGATATTAAGCCTCTAAACTTATTTTATTTAATTAAAAATACTGTTGTAAATATTTTCGGAAAAAATGTTACAAAAATTCAATGGACAGTTTTTTAACAACAAAAAATAAGAAGCAACCAAAAATACTACAAAATTGATTTGGCGTTTCGAATTATTACACTCAAGGGGATATGAATACCCTTATAACAATTAAACACAATATTACGAGCAATTAGGAAATGAGAATATTATTAGAAAGTAGATACTGAAGCACATTGGTTCTATATATCTACTCATTGCAATGATTGCATTTCCCATTCGTGCAGTGCGACTTACAAAATAATCTCTGTACTGTATAGTATAGGACTCAAGTGTAAACTGATGAGAATTCCAAGAAGTACGGATATTAAGGTTGCATTGTTTGAGGGGTGGAATGCATGGGAATTTCATTTGAAGCCTTGTGGCGCGCTATTCGCAGGAGATACAAATTATTCAGTTAGATAATGGTTTATGAGCTCTCTTTTGAATTCGAAGGGACTCAAGTGGGTTATTGAAGCACCTACAGAAATATGGAAATTGTTCTCGCTTACAAATAATAGCCAGATCAGAAGAGGAAAACAACTTCTTGCATCGGCACATTAAGCAGCTTTATGGCGACTTCAAAAATGTCCGCACTCCACAAGAGATGGAATGTGATGCACATTTCCAGAACTAAAAGCTATTCAGTCATCTAGATGCAAGTACGACACATTCTTAGTGGCATTGATGAGGGTTACGTTTTTTGATACAGTAGACAGCATTGGACTGGACAACGCTGTCAAGATCAGAATTTAATTAGCTTATTGCCATTGGAAGTTCAATGCCATTGAAAGTTCACTTCCGAAAGACAAGGATGTGAATCAATTTAATGGATTAGCAGTTTCAGACAAATGATAATTTTAATAAACGTGTCGGAGACAAAACGGAGCCCTGGGGCACACCAGCATTTATTTTGTGGATTTCAGATTTAAATTCGTACAATACTTAAACTTAAGTGAAATAATGAAATGAAATGAAATGAATGAATGGCTTATTACACATAAAATATCATTTACAAATTTTTAAGAGCACAAATGGACAGTTATCAATGTAAGTTGCATTCCAGTCTCTTTGGAATTGTCTTCACTCTTTAATAACAAAAACATAAAAAGCCTGAAGAGTTTTGCAGTTAACAAAAAATGATATGATTGATTCGAGATGATACTAAGTAATGATAATAATCCCATTGTTCCAATAGAAATTAAGCTTTTTAATATTAATTAATTAATTAATTAGATGGCGCAACAGTCCTTTGATAACTAGGGCCTAGTGACTTAAAACTCTCAACCATTCCTGTGTGCTAGTACTGTTGACAGGGATGGAAGGGACCT
The DNA here is from genome assembly GCA_920104205.1 of Eupeodes latifasciatus. Taxonomy (NCBI): domain Eukaryota; kingdom Metazoa; phylum Arthropoda; class Insecta; order Diptera; family Syrphidae; genus Eupeodes; species Eupeodes latifasciatus. The sequence goes on from OV049926.1 coordinate 35,444,398, forward strand.
ACAGTTTTAAGTCGAATTTGAACGGCTAATTTGAGAAAGCACTTTTCATGACAAGAAAATATTTTTGGAGAATTTGTCATTTCCTCGCAAGAGGCAGTACCCGTGAAAAAAACCTTAGATGGCATAGGCAGGGATGGAACCCAAGACTTCAGTCCAACGCACGGGTACTACTTTTTACTATATATATTTAAATTTTTTAAACAAAAAATTGTTTAATTCATCGTTTCCTTCTAAAGTTAAATTTGTATATTCAAACATTTAAAAATCAATGGGTATCGATGTTTTTTCTTAAATCTCTCTGTCATACCAGAGGTGTGGGTTTAATTTCTGCATATGCCACCTACAAAAGTCTTTTTTTCAAAGGTACTGTAAAAGCGAGAAATCCTCCAATAATAATTCTTTACATGCTGATCGGATTTGGCAATTATTAAAGGTCACCTCTATTCTTTACACTATTTGTATACAGGATTCATTTAGAGTTTTAATTTACTTGGCAAATTTATGTATCGTATATTTAAAACACCTATTATCAAATTTAGAGAGTTCGCATCGATCTGTCGAAGTGATAAGACGTGCATATTTGTTACAGTGCGATTACTGGTTTCTTATTATCCAATTTAAAGCGGCCTTGCCCGCAAATATTAATTTTTTCCTCCTGAGATAGTGAGTCTAAAAAGTGAAGAAAAGTGAAAAATTAAGTTCTGATATTCCAGCTTCAAAGCTGGAATATGAAAACAGTGTTAAAAAAAAACAAATAGGTAACGCATATTTTCTAACATGCGATGACAATTTACATAAAAATGTGCTAAATAAAAAAACACTCAAAATATATTTGATAATAACGGAGTTAATCCCTGTATTACAAGAGTTAACCAAATTTCCTCTCATTCTTTGTGTGCTAATGCAAGCAATGCGCAATACATGAGTGCCTCTAACCCAGCTCTATTTGATAAAACTGATAACTCTCAACCAATTAAAGAGAAACACTCAATCGACAATCAAGGTCAAGCCATGGAAGAAGAAAATGATGATACCGCTGAGCAAAGCGAGTGGACAACAGTGATAAGAAATCTCAAACGCTCTGCAAATAATTTCTTACCTAGCTCAGGGAAAAAACAAAAAAATACGACCAATGACTCATCTTCTAATTCACAAGAGTACGGAAATCTACGTAACAACGTTTATGCTCCTTTATTCAATCTGGATCCGTCTCTGCCAAAAACCACTGATTGAAAATAATAAGCCTAATGTTAAAGTTAGTGATGATAAGCCCACTAATAATTCTACTAACGTTATTTCATCAAATAATATTAATCAATGTGTTGTAAAAAATATATCATTTTGCCCACCAATATTTATTTTTGGTGCTAACTGTGAACTTTTGAGTGATGTTGTTGCACTTGCAGCTTCTGAATGTAAAATTTCTGGTTATATAAAAAACGAAGGTCTATGTAAACAATTCTGATGTTCACACATTGATAATAGAAAAAGTACGCGGAACTGGCATTGGTGCGTTCTCGTTCTCTCCCAAAGAAAACAAACGCGTTACTATCTTGTTGAAGGGTCTCGATGGACACACTCCTATAGAGAAGGTTAAACAGGCTTTAGTTGCGGTTTCTCCTATCCTCAAAATTTATAAATTTTCACCATTTTCCACGGCTAGAACTAAAGAGCAGAATGTTAAATTGAAAATGTTTTCGGTCCAATTAGATCCAGGTGAATCCACCAAAGATCTTACATGTATTAGGTACTTACTCTCTCAACGCATATTTTGGGAAAAACCACATGCCAAGTCTGTAATACGATGTTTTCGATGTCAGAGATTTGGACATTCTGATGATTATTATTATTATTCATGCTTTATTCACTCTTAAAAGTATAACGTTTTTTTTTTTTTTTACATTTTTATTCAATAAGTTTGATGAGTATAAGCCTCCCCCTTCGTCTTCCACAATTGTCGGTCTAAAGCTTCTCTCCAATAGTTTGGGCAAAAATGCTGTATTTCGTCTCTCTACCTTTTGAGTTGTCTTCCTACATTTCTTTTCTTGTCTCGCGGGGTCCACTCTGTTGTTATTTTGGTCCATCGATCATCTGAGGTTCGGAATATGTGTCCAGCCCAATCCCATTTAAGTCTTCTTGTTCTTTGAAGAACATCTTCAAATTTCGTTTGGTTTCTTATGTTTTCGTGGTTAATCCGTTGGGATAACCTCACTTTAAGAATCGATCTTTCCATCGCTCTTTGGCAAGATTGGAGCTTATTTTCGAGGGCTTTCGTAGATTGCCATGTTTGGCAACCATATGTGAAGACTGGAAGAACCGTCGAGTCGAAAACACATTTTCTTGTTTGGGTTAAGATTTTAAGATATAGCAGATTCTTCACATTCCAAAATTGTCTTCAAGCGCTTGCTATTCTATGGTTAACATTTTTAACGTCTTTATCGATGAATGATATAGTTTGACCCAAATAATTGTAGTCTTCTACGTAGTCTAAAGCGATATCATCAATTTAATTTTTATTATGGAATGGTTGCCATTCGACATTATTTTGGTTTTTTGTCGATTAGTGGATAAACCGACTTTTTTGCATTCTATACAAAGCTCGTTTAGCATAGTTTGTAATTCATGTTTTGACGTGGCGATTAAAACAATATCATCTGCAAATCTAAGATTTGATAGAAATCTACAGTTTTTATATTTAATCCCTTGTTTTCCCATTCCAAGTTACGAAAAATCTCTTCCAAAGTTGCGGAAAAAAGTGCTGGTGAAAGTGGATCACCTTGCCGTACTCCACGTGTCGTCTGAAATATTGGTCCAGTACTTTCCGTTTTAATGCGCGCAACATTATCCTTGTACATGTTTTGAAGAACACGAACAATTTTCGGTTCCAAACCTTGTTTAATTCCAACTGTATCGAACGCTTTGGCGAAATCAATAAATGCAATATATAGCGTTATATTATATTCCTTGCTCTTTTCTATGATTTAGCTCATTGTTTGAAGATGGTCCATTGTTGAGAATCCAGATCTGAACCCAGCTTGCTCAAAAGGTTGATTGAATTCTAGGCTTGTTTTCATTCTATTGAAAAGGCATATCGCAAATACTTTATAAACGCAGGATATTATACTAATGGGCCTATAGTTGTTTATGTCGTCCGTCTTGCCTTTTTTGTGGATGAGGATTATTTCGGATTTCCATTGTTCTGGGATTTCCTCGGTGACCAAAACCTGATTGAAAATATCTTTCAACCAGTTGGCCAATGAACATTTTGCGTATTTTAAATACTCTGCAGCAATTCCATCACTTCCATTGCATTTCTCGTTTTTTAAGCTTTGAATCGCATTCTCGACTTCGCTTTTAAGTAAAATTGGAAACTGTTGCTCTTCTTGCCAATCAGTGCTTGTGTCAGCATTTAAAAGTGAATGAGAGTCAGAATTGTTTAGTTGGGTTTTGTATAAATTGCTGAAGAAGTTTGTTGCTATGTTGTTGATATCTTTTCTGTTATGAGTCTTGCTAGCATTTTTGGATAAGGCAACGATCCATTCTTTATTAGTTTTTAATGAAGCATTTGCTTTTTTAATTGATTTTGTTTTTTCAATTATATTTTGTAAAAAGTTGTCGCTAAAAGTTTGGATGTCTTCTTCTGATTTGTTCTTAATTTTTTTCCTAAGATTTGCAAGATTATGTTTTTCGGATCGATTAAGACTGACCTTTAGGCGTAGACTCTCACGTTCTTCAATTAGCTTTAATGTTTCTTTTGAGAGTTTTTGCGGTTTCATTGCTGATGCTGTCAGAATGTGTCTATCTGCAGATTGCTTGATTGTTCGTTCTAAGATGTTATATTGGTTTTGAAATGGCTCATGTCTAGATGCAAGTATTTGGTATCTTTGTTGTAGATCAATATTGTAATTCCTTATGGCTTCATCGGTGAGGGTCTTTGATACATTCTTCTTTGTTGTTCTGTGGAGTTGTCTGTTGTTGTGACTAATTCTCAGTTTGGCTCGTACTAGTCGGTGATCCGAATCAAACTCGAAATTATTCAAAACGCTTACATCTTCTAAAACAGATCGTTTATTTAAAAGGATATAATCGTATTGGTTTTTGTAGTTCCTGTCTGGCGATATCCAAGTCCACTGGTTTTGTGGTTTCTTTTTAACTTCCCATAGGAAGTTATTGTAATGGGTCCGATTTGTCAAATTGAAAATTTTGACAATTCTCGACGTTTCAAGGTCCCTAGAGTCGAAATAAAAGATTTTTAGAAAGATGTCTGTGCGTGCGTGTGTACGTACGTCCGTACGTCCGTACGTCCGTATGTCCGTATGTCCGTACGTTCGCGACGTTTTTTTCGTCGTCCATAGCTCAAGAACCAGAAGAGATATCGACTTCAAATAAATTTTGTTATACAGATAATAAGGCAGAAAGATGCAGAAAGGGCTCTCAAGAAAATTGCGTGGGTGGTTTTTTTACCATAGCAGTTTAAAAAAAAGGTGAAAATTTTGGTTAACCCTAAATATCTCATGAACCAATGACGCTAGAGACTTGAATTAAATTTTATGTTATATATTGTAACGTGATACAAAACAATTATATTTTTGGAAAAAAATTCAATAAACGGTTTTTTATAAATCAAAAAAACTGAAAAAAAAATTTGTCACTTCGAAAATTTTACGACTAAAATATGATTTCATCTCCAAAACAATTTTGTGCAACGAAGAATAATGTTTTTGACATCTGATAAAATTTTGAGAAAAATCGAATTGACAGTTTTTTTACAAAAAATAATAACCTAAAAAAAATAAAAAAAAAGAGGCTGGGATGCGACCCACACTGATAACTTCCCATCCCGTCTATCGATTTGTCTTGCTTAAAAGTTTGTCTAAATGTATCAATTCTTGCCAAATTTGCGTTCTATTTTTTGTAGATTTTATTTTTTTTATGAAAAAACGGACTGTTGGGTTTTTATAAAAAAATTACTGAATATAAAAAACAATATTTTCTGTGAAATAAAATAAGTTTGAAGACAATATTTTTAATTTTTGAAAAGCTATTTGAGCCGAAAATCAATTTTTACCAACTTTTATTAATTTTTTTGTTTAGGTTTTTATTTTTTGTAAAAAAACTGCCAATTCTATTTTTTTCAAAATTTTACTGAATGTTGAAAACAACATTTTTTGAAAGATAAAAGTAGTTTAAAGCCAAAGTCTCAAAGTCTTGAAAAGATATTTGAGTCAAAACTCAATTTTTACCAACTTTTTTTATTTTTTGTAAGAAAACTGTCAATTCGATTTTTCTCAAAATTTTTCCTAATGTTGAAAACAATATTTTTTGAAAGATAAAAGTAGTTTAAAGCCAATATCTCAAAGTCTTGAAAAGATATTTGAGTCAAAACTCAATTTTTACCAACTTTTTTTTAGGTTATTATTTTTTGTAAAAAAAACTGTCAATTCGATTTTTCTCAAAATTTTATCAGATGTCAAAAACATTATTCTTCGTTGCACAAAATTGTTTTGGAGATGAAATCATATTTTAGTCGTAAAATTTTCGAAGTGACAAATTTTTTTTTTTTCAGTTTTTTTGATTTATAAAAAAAACCGTTAATTGAATTTTTTCCCAAAAATATAATTGTTTTGTATCACGTTATAATATATAATATAAAATTTAATTCAAGTCTCTAGCGTCATTGGTTCATGAGATATTTAGGTTTAACCAAAATGTTCACCTTTTTTTTAAACTGCTATGGTAAAAAAACCACCCACGCAATTTTCTTGAGAGCCCTTTCTGCATCTTTCTGCCTTATTATCTGTATAACAAAATTTATTTGAAGTCGATATCTCTTCTGGTTCTTGAGCTATGGACGACGAAAAAAACGTCGCGAACGTACGGACGTACAGACGTACGGACGTACAGACGTACGGACGTACGGACGTACGTACACACGCACGCACAGACATCTTTCTAAAAATCTTTTATTTCGACTCTAGGGACCTTGAAACGTCGAGAAATGTCAAAATTTTCAATTTGTCAAATCGGACTCATTACAATAACTTCCTATGGGAAGTTAAAAAGTTGGTAAAAATTGAGTTTTGACTCAAATATCTTTTCAAGACTTTGAGATATTGGCTTTAAACTACTTTTATCTTTCAAAAAATATTGTTTTCAACATTCAGTAAAATTTTGAAAAAAATAGAATTGACAGTTTTTTTACAAAAAATTAAAAACCGAAAAAAAAATGTAACAAAAGTTGGTAAAAATTGATTTTCGACTTAAATATCTTTTCAAAAATTTGAGATTATGGCTTCTAACTAATTTTAACTTATAAGAAATATTGTTTTCAACATTAGAAAAAATTTTGAGAAAAATCGAATTGACAGTTTTTTTTACAAAAAATAAAAACCTAAACAAAAAAATTAATAAAAGTTGGTAAAAATTGATTTTCGGCTCAAATAGCTTTTCAAAAATTAAAAATATTGGCTTCAAACTTATTTTATTTCACAGAAAATATTGTTTTTTATATTCAATAATTTTTTTATAAAAATCCAACAGTCCGTTTTTTCATAAAAAAAATAAAATCTACAAAAAATAGAACGCAAATTTGGTAAGAATTGATACATTTAGACAAACTTTTAAGCAAGACAAATCGATAGACGGGATGGGAAGTTATCAGTGTGGGTCGCATCCCAGCCTCTTTTTAAATAAGGAGTTGCCCACCACTAGCTTGTTTTGCCAAATATGCTGGATGAGGCGGCTTCCTCTTGCGTTTCTTTCTCCATATCCAAATTCACCCATAATTGGTTCTTTTCCTCTCTCCCTTAATCCAATTTTTGCATTAAAGTCGCCAATTGTTAAGAGAATTTCAGATTTGAGATGGATTGTTGCTCTTTCAAGTGTATCATAAAAAGTATCTATTTCTTCCTCTGTTGCCTTCTTAGTTGGTGCATATACTTGAATAATGGATATATTACATTTGTCAATTTTGAATCTTACACCTATCACTCTGTCGCTAAATCCTTTTATTTCTAGAATGTTCGTTTTTAGTTTTTTGTTTATCATGATTCCAACGCCAAAGGATCCTTTTTTGGTACCGAAGTATGCAAAAATGTTGCCGTTGTCTAGTTCCCTAATGCTTTCTCCATGTCTTCTTACTTCAGCTAGACCTATAACATTCCAGTTTATCTTTAAGAGGGCATTTTCGAGTTCTATAAATTTTTCTTCGGATAGTAAAGTTCTAGTGTTTAGCGTTGCAATATGTAATTGCTTGATTCTGTTTGAGTTTAAATTATTGTTTATATTATTTTTGATATAATGTGGTTGATTTTTGTATTCATTAGAAGGGGGGTTTTGGCCATGTACCTCCACGGTGGCCAACCGGGTTGGAGGCATAATTTGAAAATTATACAATTCGTTTGTGTTATTATTCGTTTCATTTTCGTGCAAAGGTTGGCTTCTTAAATTGTTTCTTAACTTAGATTCTGCTAGTTCTGTGTTAGTTCTTTTTCGGATAAAAAATCTTGACCGAAGCTATTGTAAGCTATTGTGCATATGATAGCAGATGCGTACTTTGTGGAGAATCACATGATTCAAAAGCTTGTATCGCATCAGTTAAAAGTCTTCAAGAATCCAATCAAGAGATTCCAACTCCAAAATGTGTTAACTGTGACCAACCAGGTCACGCAGATAGTTATATGGGTTGTCCTGCCTATTTAAAATATAAAAAGAGGCTGGGATGCGACCCACACTGATAACTTCCCATCCCGTCTATCGATTTGTCTTGCTTAAAAGTTTGTCTAAGGCCGCGGCCACGCAGTAAGCGCCTGAGCGGCTGAGCGGAAAAAAAAAATAAAACATATGAAATCACATAGAAGCGGCCACGCAATGAGCGAGCGGCGAAACAAAATTCTGAGCGGCTAAGCGGCGCCGCCGCTCAGCAACCAAACCTGTTTTAATTTTCTGAGCGGCAAGAAGTAAAGATGGCCAAAGTAAACATTGAGTTGTTAATTTGGTGTGTGCAATCTCGACTTTAACTACTAATCGCTTAAAAGCAGTCGCTCAGTGCCTGGCCATACGTCGCTTAGAGTTGCCTCTCAGCCGCTTGCCGCTCAGCCGCTTACTGCGTGGCCGAGGCCTAAATGTATCAATTCTTACCAAATTTGCGTTCTATTTTTTGTAGATTTTATTTTTTTTATGAAAAAACGGACTGTTGGATTTTTATAAAAAAATTACTGAATATAAAAAACAATATTTTCTGTTAAATAAAATAAGTTTGAAGCCAATATTTTTAATTTTTGAAAAGCTATTTGAGCCGAAAATCAATTTTTACCAACTTTTATTAATTTTTTTGTTTATGTTTTTATTTTTTGTAAAAAAACTGTCAATTCGATTTTTCTCAAAATTTTACTGAATGTTGAAAACAATATTTCTTATAAGTTAAAATTAGTTAGAAGCCATAATCTCAAATTTTTGAAAAGATATTTAAGTCAAAAATCAATTTTTACCAACTTTTGTTAAATTTTTTTTTCGGTTTTTAATTTTTTGTAAAAAAACTGTCAATTCTATTTTTTTCAAAATTTGACTGAATGTTGAAAACAATATTTTTTGAAAGATAAAAGTAGTTTAAAGCCAATATCGCAAAGTCTTGAAAAGATATTTGAGTCAAAACTCAATTTTTACCAACTTTTTTTTTTATTTTTTTTAGGTTGTTATTTTTTGTAAAAAAACTGTCAATTCGATTTTTCTCAAAATTTTATCATATGTCAAAAACATTATTCTTCGTTGCACAAAATTGTTTTGGAGATGAAATCATATTTTAGTCGTAAAATTTTCGAAGTGACAATTTTTTTTTTCAGTTTTTTTGATTTATAAAAAAAACAGTTAATTGAATTTTTTTCCAAAAATATAATTGTTTTGTATCACGTTACAATATATAATATAAAATTTAATTCAAGTCTCTAGCGTCATTGGTTCATGAGATATTTAGGGTTAACCAAAATTTTCACCTTTTTTTAAACTGCTATGGTAAAAAAACCACCCACGCAATTTTCTTGAGAGCCCTTTCTGCATCTTTCTGCCTTATTATCTGTATAACAAAATTTATTTGAAGTCGATATCTCTTCTGGTTCTTGAGCTATGGACGACGAAAAAAACGTCGCGAACGTACGGACGTACGGACATACGGACGTACGGACGTACGTACACACGCACGCACAGACATCTTTCTAAAAATCTTTTATTTCGACTCTAGGGACCTTGAAACGTCGAGAAATGTCAAAATTTTCAATTTGACAAATCGGACCCATTACAATAACTTCCTATGGGAAGTTAAAAATAAAAAAGAATCTCTAGCTCAGAGAACCAAACAAGCGGCTCATGCAAATAAAATGTTAGTGCATGATAATATAAACAGCTTTACAAACACAAATGTTTCATTTGCCGACATGGCAAAAACATCTTTTAAGCCCTCTAAACCACGCCAGACTAAGGCATATGTCATTTCAAACGTTCTCAATCCACCAACAGGTGAACTGAATGACTTCTTAAACGAAGCAAAATATCTTTTTCATTTATCATTCCAAGATCTTTTGGTAAAAATACGTCAATTTTGGCCTAAATACCAAGAATTACAAACTAAAGAAGAGAAAATGTTCGCATATCTCGACTTCGTTGCTTCTATAGTAGTATGATAGATCCCACTGAAATGAAAATAATACTTAATTGTGCCATTCTATGATAAGGCACTGCCCAGAAATCTAAGAGGAAAATTTATTATTGACTAAAAGTACATTATGCTATATAGACCGACGTTTAATTTATTTATCTGTTTTTTTTTTTCATATATAGCGATATATAGTTCAATAAGGAGATAAAGGAAGGCTAAACGTTTATGTACTTACTTGATGGGTGTTTTCATTGAAAATATTTCAAAAGAACTTCACCCAATGTATATAGTATATTATATAAATATGTACCTTAAAATGAATTTGATACTCTTCGTAGAGTTTGGTTTTGTTTTTGTTTTTGTTTTTGTTTTTGTACTTGTATTTATTTTTAGTTTAATTTTAGTCATAAGTTATATTTTAAAAAAAATTAAAATTAGTATTAAGTGCTCAATAGAAGCTAAGCTCATAACTCATAGCTTCCGGCATACTAATTATGCCGGAAGCAAGCGTACGAAATAAAAAGTTTGATCTATTTATTAGGTAAATTCTTATAGTTATTTCAAAATTTATAAATAAATTTGATTTCAAAAATTGGTAAGCCAGACATACCATTTAAAGTCGGCTGCTGTATTTAGACGTAAGATTAAACAAAGTTGAATTGAATTGAAATTATCAAATTTAAACAAATTTTGGGGGGAGAAAAAACCTCTTAAGCGGTCGCAATCAAATTTAAGTTTGGTTCATACCGCCCAAGGACTCATTTTCCAATCAATAACTAAAGACCAAGTTAGCATTTCTAAAAACTTTTAGTCTAAGACATGTTTAAAAAAACATTTAAGTTGAAAACCCTCAAACAATTTTCTTTTGTTGTTTTATTAAAAAATCCAAACTTCAATCACTTTCTTCTTCAAAAACTATTATTCAAATGTTCTGCCAAAAATGCATGTACTCTCTTTGAAAATTATTTTTGGCTTCGTTTGATAACTAAACAAAACATTTTTGACATTTTAAAGTTTTGTATTCACCATTTATTAGTCTGGTTTCGTTATTTCTATTTTGAAAACCAATGAAACTGCCAAAACCTTGATTTTGCGTTCCTGTTGATTGACACAATTTCTCTTCAAAAGTGACTATTTTGTGAAATTTGCCAGACATAAAAGATACCACTTATTGTATTCTATATATTATTTCAAAACTACCATTGATATTCTCTATAATGCAACCTATAATTTCTAACCCGTGAACCAGACATTGTTTTCGCCTTCCTCTTGTTTACTGTCATTGTGTATATCAATATAACGGTATTATCTATGCGGGAACATTAAAATGTAAATTTTATTCCACATACGCCATAGTGTCTCCCATCATTGTCATTCAAAATAACGATGACGAACAAAAATCGATTTTAAAACTCATATAAAACTCGGAATACAAAATTTTGTGTTTGCTTTATTTCAGTTCAAAACTGTGGAAAATCATTTATCAGCTTTAAAATTGAACATTGTTTTTTGTTATTGTTGTTGTTTTGTTTTAAGTTATGAGGGGTGTCTCAACGAGATTATCAATCATCATAAACAAAAAGCTTGGTGATGTTGATTTTTATTTTCAATACCTATTTGTATACTAAACGTCCGTTTTGTTAATAAATATTCATTTTTCAATTATGTACATATACGAATAAAATTGTATTGGAATGTATTTTGTATATTTGCAATCATATACAAAAATAAGCTGTTATTATTCATTGAATTTGCATATTTTAATTGAATATTTTCTGATTTGTTTGTTTTTGTTTTTTATTTTTTTTATCAAATAATAAATAATTGTAGTCATTTAATTCAAAAAACATACTCAAATTATCTTTTGAGTATGGTTGCAATGTGCAGTGCAAGTATAATGACTGCAGGTAAAATCAATAATTTTATTGATGGTGATGATGGTTTCTGATACCTATTGATGACAAGGGTAAGTTTATTATTTGTATACCTATTTATTTTGTATCAGACATAATTTCATCTGTCGTTATTGGTGAATGGTGATTTATATAATATGTAGGTGGAATTGATGCCGTTTTTATACTTAATTAAACAAATTCCAGTGTCAATATGCGCCTGTTGAAAACAAGACAAGTTTGACAGGTGAGAATTGGTAGAGTGCAAAATTGATAACTGTCAAAAATGTCTTCCCCATAAATAACAATTGGGAAACTATGTGACATAAATTGTTAGGTTTTTGAATTATTGAATGAATTCAAAATGTTCATCAGGTAGGTAGTTGATTTCAAAATTCTATCGGTCTATATTGAACTTATTTGCTTAAAACTTATAACTTATGGTCTTACCACAATTAATTATAGACTTTAGGTATGTTTGTAATAGGACATTAAAGGTCTAAATTTTCTAACTTTGACCGTTAATGGCGAACATATTTTTTTTTTTTAAATCACATCTGTCAATGTAGTATGGTCTTAAAACCCATAACTGAATTCAATTACAAGTAAATATGTTAAAATGTTCCTTTATCAAAATCGGTATTCTGAGCGGACACAGTTCTGTGCACTTTCTCATTTCAAAATTCCGATAAAGCTAAATTTTAATAGAAACCTAAATCTTGTCTATATCTTTAAGATTTTATAAAGATTGTACTAAATTTGGAGTTTAACAACAAATTTTAGAGAGGTTGAAAATGGGTGAAGCCTGATTTTATTAAAAATAATTTTAAATAATTAATGCATTTGGAGTACACTTTTATACAAAAAATAAAACACCATTTTTTCAAATTCTAGGTAGTAAATTTCGTGTCGGTTATAATAACTAAAATTACGCGGATGAGGGTAAACGACCTTATGGACAAAGACGTGGTTGTGTTTGCTGAAACGGTCTCTGGAGTCTTAAGCAGTTGGAAAGTGACCCTTACTTAATTTGTTCTAATTCCGTTTTTAAATGAAAAGGTATTAAGCACTTAAGCAAACAGAAAAATCTACTTAAAATCCAAGACTGCCCAATCCATCCGGCATCTGTGTGAACATTTTAAGTTGGTGGCCACATCTATACTATTATATAAAAGCGAAACCATTTTAAAATTTGTAACGCACGATCTCAGAAAGTAGTCAACCGATTTATTTTAAATATATTTTATTATTTTCTATATTGTTATGAGAGTGTTTATGGCTTTAATTTTTTTCATTAATTATTTGTCAAACTTAAATATTATTAATTTTACATTTTTTGTCCATTTTTTTTCATTAGTTGACTTATACAACCACTCATATCTTTAAACCTATACAATAATCGACAAAGATTAGCATTGCTTCATAAAGTCAACATTGTTGCGCAAATTTTAAGCCTAAAATCACTTCTAAGTTAAACATACAACCTGAGAAATAAATAAAAACAAATTATAAAATTATAAACTTTTTGAATTTATTTTATCCATGAAATTAGATTCCATCACAATCACGAGGTCGCTGCTTTGTTTCATTTCATTATCATTCCAACATTTTTAATTTTCTTTTCTTCCCATGATCTTTCTCTCTTAATATGTGTTCCATTTAATAGTTACGTTTTTTCTCTTACCTACCTACCTACATATTAAATTTTTCTGTATTGTATAGTTCATCAACTAACCTACACACACACATTATTTTTTCTAATTTCTCTAATTCTATCGTCACATCGCAGAGCAGTGTGGGCTCTTTTTTTTTAAGTTACTATGGACATTTAACTAACTACAGTGCCGTGCACATGAAATGCCGATTTATCTAAAGAAAAATTAGATCTTTTTTATTTTTCTGGTTCGAGGAAGTGAATAGATTACAATTCTTCCAATTTAAAAATAAAAAAAGTTCTATTATAATAGCTTCAATTACCAATTTTGTATCACTTCCTAGAACAGTAAAACTGAAATAAAATTAAATTTTTCTTTACAAATAACTCGAAGAAGGTACTTACAATGACGTCGATAAAAAGAGCACACAAATGTGGGTAGGTTAAGTCAGTTGCACTGCACTGAACATGAGCAGATGAATAAAAAAAATGTGTCTATGGATATTTACACACGCATACCTGTAGATGTATGAGAACATTAAAAACACACATTTTTTTTTTACTGCAAACTATATTTTTCGGTTGCAAAAAAACGTTTCTAGGTATAAATAAAAGAAAGAAAAGAAGAAAATAGACAAAAATTTCGTTCTGTTTTCAACTAAAAAATTGAAATGGTTTTGTTTGTTTTCACGGGTGTGGCTTGGCCTTTACTACGAAATATTTTACTTAAGTTTTTTTTTCTAAAGTGTTAATTTCGGTAAGGAAGTGTTTTTTGGTTTTTTGATTTTTTTATTAAATACGAGTACATAACAAGCTTAAATTCGTTGTTTTTTTCTTTTATCGCATAGAAATATAAAATGGGTAAAAGAAAGGCTAACATATTGTATATCCGGAGGCTTTAAAATAAAAAAAATATTTATAATATGCACAAACATGAACAAACTCTTTTTTTTTTTCAAGTGTGAAATCTAATTAGATACGGTACGTATATACATGATAGATAAAGATATTTACAAATTGAAACTTTGTAAATTTGTTATTAGGAGATCGATAAGCTTTGAAAACGTCGTTAAGGATTGTTTGAAAACGAAACAAAAACAATAAATAATTTTCGTCTAGTGAAAAGTGAAACGATGAGAATTGGGGCATTCTCATCGTAGCTTTTCTAGAATCAAGTCGTTGCGATTGGAATACGACCTAGACATTTTTAACAGCCCTTTTGATTATAGTTTGTTATAAAGGTCTTTCTAGGCCCTTTCATACATATAAACTAAAATTAATATTTTTGTAGAAAATATGCTCAGTCCCATTGAGAAATTTTTTCATATGCTAATACTAATATTCAAAAAATGTTCGTGGTTACAATTTGCGAAGCGACGCGAGCACGGGTCGGCTAGTCGGTTAATATTTCTAGCGCTATATAGCTAGGTTGATGTGTACCGAAATTTTTTGGATTGATTTATAGAATATGATTTATAAGATATACTCTATAGCAAAAAAAAATTCTTCTAACAAAATGTTGGCATTTTTTTATTAAAAATACATAAATAAATTGTCAGATAAAACTTGTTTGGAAAAGGGTCTATGCATCCATGTTCTTTTTTAGTTTGCAAGACTTAAAGAACTTTCCGAGATATCGACTTCAAAAAACATTTGTTTTACTCATAATGACATCAAAATATGCAGAAAAGAATTTCAAAAAAACTAAGTAAGTCAATTTTTTACTAAAGCAATTTTTTTAAAAAAATTATAAAATTTTGTTGACCCCAAAATATCACTCGAACCAATGACACTCGCGCATTGTGATGTCATAGTTGGTCTAAATTTTAAATAAAACTTCAACAAACGGTTTTTCATTCATCAAAAAACCGAAAAATAAAAATAATTGTATCATTAATTGGTTTTGTCTCCGTGTTGTGTTTAATAATAAAATAATAAACCCAAACCCCAATTTTGGCCGAAAAATCATCTTTAGTGACGAGAAGCATTTTTAGATGAATGGCCGTGTTAACAAACAAAATTGCCGTGTATGGGACGACACCAACCCACGCAAGGTTCACCAGGTGATAATGCATCCTCAAAAAGTTACCATTTGGTGTGGATTTTGGGCCGGACGACATGTGGTTCCAGCAGGACGGCGCGGCGGCGCGCCGTCCAATAAATAATAAAACTTTAAAAATAACACCTTTTTTATTTCTACCTGCCTTTTAGCAAAAAATTAAAAAAATAAAGGATTATCCCTAATCCTTTTCTTTATTTTGTATTAAGCTCTATCATATAATTTAAAATATTAAGGGTATTCATGCAAACACAGAAAACCCACAGAAACCTTAAAAACTGTAGAATTTTCTATCGGTAGAAATCAACTGTCAAAATTTGTATGGGAAAAATATTCTGCAAAATATAGACTTTTATCTCTCAAATTTGAAGCAGAACTCGTAGAAAAAAAAAACAGATAAATTTTGTTTGTTTCTAACGTTTCCGCAAATATTTTTAATGGGGTGTTCATGTAAACCCTTTGCGGAAATTTATATTTTTCTACAAAGTAGAAAATTATATCGTTACATGAATACCCTTATTATAAAACTATATTGTTTTTCGTGTGTTGTTCCCAAAAAAATTGAGTTCAAAGTTGAAAAAATTTTCCGGGCAGAAATAAATGGTTTCGCAAAAATCGAAATTCTCAGACCTGGGTCCATGTATTAATTTTATTTTATTTTTAAAATAGAGTTTGACATTTTTTCTTAAAATAATGGGTTTAACCAGTTCATTCTGACAATTAATAACGAAGAAATCAAACTTTTTGGTAAACACCACCGTCAAAACGCAGTTTTTTGAAATCCGATTCAGTGAAATATTTTTTATCATAACTTCCACATCTGCACGTATCTGCAGCTGATTTTTTCTGTGCTTTAACATGAATGTATGGAGCATATGCTGGCGTACTTACTTTCTTGGTATCTTTTGGAGCTTTTTTTAAAAATCAAAAAGTTTAAAAAACGCATTTTTTCCTAGTACTAAAGCTTCAGACTACTTATAGAAGGTATCTTTTATAAATAATCAAATTTTTTTTTTTTTTTTAGATAATCGAAAATTGACCAATTCAATTATTTAAGAAGCTAGAGAATTTATTTAAAGGAACTTCGGAAAAAAACATGTCAAAATTTGTTGGAAATACGGTTCGCGATTTGAGTAAAATTATTTTTCAACTTTGAGGGCTTGTAAATCAGAACATACAATATATATGTTAAAAAATACTTTTGAATCATACGCTCGGGTTATCTAAGAGTACTTAAACATAAAGTTTAAAAGGATAAATATGACTTTTTAAAAAGACTTTTTTCCACTCTCGCACCACTGTGCGGCGGCGGCGCTACGTGCCACACAGCATGAACGATTTGAACGTAACGTTTTCCCTCGGGGGGTGATGTGAATTGGCCACCAAGATCATGCGATTTGACTCCGCTAGACTTTTTCCTGTGGGGTTTCTAGAAGTCGCAGGTCTATGCCCTAAAGGTGAACATAATACAGACCATCGCTCAAATTCAGACGGATCTGTGCGGAAGAGTCATTGATAATTGGACTACTCGGATCCGTGCGACCGTAAGAAGCCGAGGCGGGCATTTGAACGATGTCATATTCCATTCAATGGCTTAATGGCTTCCCTGGGAACACCAGATTGAGCAATAAAAGGTTCTGAATGAAAATGTCTAAATCTTACCTCATTGGATCTGTTTTAAAGGTATTATTTGATCCAAGATAAGAAAAATAGTGGAAAACCAAGAGCTTTAAGTTTAAATAAAATAATTCCGTGGCTAAGTTAATCAAAAGCTTTAGAAAAGTCAGTATATACACAGTCATCTTCATAGCCTTGTTCTAAAGCATTTGAGCATATGTTTGAGAATGTGTGGAGATTTGTAACGTTTGAATGGTGTTAGAAATAACTTCTTTCATAAAATGGGAAATTTGCCTGTTTTTAGAGAAAGTTTATTTATTCTAAGTGATGACCGCTGAAGATTAATGTTTTCTATATATACGTAGTTTTAGAGAACTGCTCTGATAGTTCATCATTCCTTTGGAAGAATTTAAAAAATTTGGTTGAGCTAAAAGTCATCATATACCCTCTCTTACTGCCCACAAGACACAATACTATTATACACTGCTACCATTATGTATGATTACATAAAACAGGTTCATTCTCAAAGGGTATACTTATATAGCTACATACCATGACAACTTATTTTTCATATAACCTTAACCGCTTTTACATCATCTCAAGTATTATTCAAACAAGCATCAGACAGAAGAAATGAAAATATAAAAATCTTTTGAAATGTTGTATTATTTGCTTCCAATGTAAGCTTTCAGATGTACGTCATACATAAAAGTTGTAAATGTAATTCAATATAGACCACAAAAGGATATAAACGTTTGAAGTGCGTTCCATACCTTCCATAAGGAAGTTTAAAAAAATTGACATTCAATCATTTAAAATATGAGCACTATTTTCTTTTTAAAGTATACCTACACGTTTTTATGTACATAAATGCTCAATTCATAGCTGGCTATGATGGCTGATGGTAGAAAGGAGCTAAGGTAGAATTTACCTTTGAAAAGGCTTTTCTAACTTTAACTTGAAAACTCATTCATGATGCGAAATCAAAAGAACGACATAATAGAAAAAATGTGAATTTGAATATACTCACAACTTGCATACTCAAACTCATACCTGATTCACCTTTTGGGGGGGAGGGCGAGAGAAAAAGTAGTAAAAGGAAAAAAATAAAAAGGTTAAAAAGATTTTTGAAATCATCAAAACTGAACGAAACGAAAAAGCCATGAAACACTGAACTAGAACTTCCTTCGCACTAAACTCTCGACCTCAATTTGTTTCAGAGGTTTTTCTTTTTATGCGCTGCATATCATTTTGGGATTTTTCTTTAGCTTTCAAAACTTCAAACTTCTTTATGCGAAAGTGTAGGTAGTGTAAATAATCCGGAAAATCTGTTTTTTTTTTTCACGTTCTCTGTGTTGCTTCTATATCTTGGGTGTGTATTTTGGAACAGCTATATAGACGACAGAGGGGTTGGAAAATGAGGGTGATATAAAGTTTTCTATTTTTTTTTTCAGTTCCTATATTGAACCTCAAAAATTGTTTTGGAATTGAGGTTCCTCAATTTGTTTTGCTCTTTTGTGATGTGCCGAGGGAGGGGCGGGTGGAGGACTGGTGATATTATATTGCGAGATACAAAAACCTTTTTTGTATTTATCTGCAATAAGTACGGTATCAAAAAAAAAAAAGGAACAACAAAAATTCAATGGCATGGCATTCAAGTTCGTGAAGTCATTGAATCTGTGTATAGTAGTAAGAGGTCAATGCCATAAAGCTATTTTGTGGTGTTTCTCTTTTCTTGTATTCTTCAGATTCAATGACATGTAAATTTGTAAACACGCAACTTCATAACAACAAAAAAAAAACGGCACAACAATAGGCTTTGGGTTAAGAGGGCATTGTACGATAAAAATAAATAAGTTACAAAAGACATTGAAGTGTCGTGTGCGGGTTTGAGATAAAACGGCAAGAATGAACTTAATACAAATAAGGGTTATGATGGAGTCTTCATTGCAATGATGACTTTATAAAAAAAAAAACACTTTTATTTTTAATAGAATACAAAGGGAGTCTGTAAGTGTTGTGTACATAATTATGGTTCGTATGTTAAAAAAAAGAGAGGATTTATTTTTCAGAGAAAAGAAAAAATTGACAACTTTTCCTAAAAATATCAAAATTAAGGAGTTGTATTTTTTGAATTGTAATACATAAACTAGCGCCCAAAACAATTTTATGAACATTTTGTTTTTGTACGATTTGAGAAATAAAACTATTTTATGTTTTATGTAATTCCAAATAAAAAGAAGCGTTCAGTCTTATTGCCGAAAAACGTTTTCAACAAGAAAATGTTACAAAGCTTAATATCAATGTCATATAGGCAACGGCCTAGTCACTGATAAAGCTTCGGTTCCCTGAAGGGCAATTTAGGTCGCCGAATAATCGGATCGAGAGCCTAGCACAGACAGAGCCGTCGACAAAAAAGGCGTTGGAGGTGGATGTGGACCTCCAAAATGAAGCAAGGTTGATGAAGGACCTGCAAGCCAAACAGGCTAAAATCAGCCAGTATGAGGAAAGCCTTAAGAAACTTAAGGAGGAGATGGAGCCGCTACTCAGCCAACTGAGGCTCAAACAAGAAGCTCGCCGCCAAAAAGAGGCAGCGGAGCGAGTCCAGCAACAACAACAGCAGAAACAAACAAAAAAACAGCAACCACAGCAGCAACAGCAAAAGCCCGCAATCATAAGCACAGAGGCGGTGCAAAATAAAAAACCGCCATCAGCAGTGACAGGCCCAATTGCTGAGGGCCCATCGACCTCCACTAAAGCAATGCAGCAGCAACAACAGCAGCCGAAACAGCAGCAGCAGAAACAGCAGCAACAGAAACAGCAGCAGCAGAAACAGCAGCAGCAGAAACAGAAGCAGCAACACCAGCAACAACCACAGCCCAAGAAAGAGAAGGTGCCACCAATCAGGACCTACCGGCTTGACCTGCAGGACTTGAAACAGGTATGTAAGTCGGCCACTAAGGGCAATTTTGTAATAAATATTTTGAATGAAAAAGAAAAGCGGTATTCGGTACAGTGCTTCTCACTGGCCGAATACAAGCTACTGAAAGAAGTGCTTAAGCAGGCCACCGCTGAGTTCTTCAGCTTCACGCCGAAAAGCGAAAAATTTAAGACGGTCCTACTAAAGGGCATAAGTTCCTGCACGGAACCGGAGGCGCTCTTAGCTGAGCTCCGCCAAAAAGCCATCGACGATCTCGATTTCATCGGGGTCAAGCCTTTCACTACGGTGAAGTCCAGGCGAGGGGGTTACAGGCTGCCAATGTTCCTCGTAACATTATCGCCCCAAAGTAGTCTTGAGAGTCTGAGGGAAATCAAATGCCTCGACTATCAAGCCATACACTGGGAGACATTAAAAAGGCACGACGACATTTTACAATGTACGAAGTGCCAGAGGTTCGGCCATGCCGGAGCTAACTGCAATATGCAGTTGCGCTGCGTCAGGTGTTCCGAAACCCACAACGAGGGAGAATGCAAGCTGGGGAATGAGCGGGTTGAGGATTTGACCCAACTCAAGTGTGTCCTTTGTGGAAACCAAGGGCACCCGGCTAACTATAGGGGTTGCCCTAAGGTCCAGCAAATGAAACAAAAACAGGCCAGTCAAAAAGCCGAAGGAAGTCGAACAGTTCGACAGGCTCCAACACAAAAATTCGTGGATCCCAAATTCTCTTACGCCCAAATGGTGTCAGGGAATGGGAAAACGAGACAGGCTCCACCAACGGTTGCCCCAAAGGCCCCTGTGCCTAAGGCACCAGAGGTGCAGCCTGACATTGTAGCCTTGTTGTTGAACATTCAAGGTCAACTTACAGGGCTGCAAAGTCAGATAAAGGAGCAAGGCAAAAGGGTAGATCATCTCTACTCTTTGTTGCGTGGCCTGGCGCAATTTAGACCATAATGGGCGCGCTGCCGGAGACGCGCCTAAAAGTCCTAGCTGTGAATGTTAATTCACTGATTAGGATTGAACGAAGAGCCAATATGTTCCAATTGTTGAAAGACTACAGTCCCGATGTGTTTATGGCTAGCGAAACCAAGCTAAACCACAAACACAAATTGACTCATAAAAATTACAATATCGTAAGAAGAGACCGGCCCGACTCCACTCAAGCGGGCGGTGTAGCTCTCTTTATACGAAAAGGCATTAATTATAAAGTCATATACAACAATGAATTGCGAAAGCTCAAGACGCTAGAAGTTTGCGTTGTATGCATCTCTCTCACTCAAGGGAAGCGGATGTATATGATTGCGGCTTATGCGGCTGGAGCTCCGCAGGTTACTTACTTTGCTTCGGAACTCGAGATTCTTTTTAGGGAACTGAAACTGAGCTTGGAAGAAAACTATTTCATCTTGGCCGGTGATTTGAACGCAAAACATGAAGATTGGGGAAATCAACATAGTAATCCCAGAGGTAACCATCTTTTTAATTTGATGAATCTTTACAGCGTTGAATATGGCGTCGACCTGCTGGCTACTGAAAAGCCATCGTATCCAAGAACCGGCTCCTTTCTGGATCTTTTGCTGAACGACACCAGACTGACAGTAACAGACAAAGTGGGTAATCACCCTCGAAACTGCTTACAGACAGTCGAGTACGACAGTGATCACTGCGGACTGGCTGCTGTAATACAGATTCCGAACGAACGCGTGGAGTTGGAGGAATACGTTGCAACGCACTCTTACAATTACAGTAAGATGCGTTGGCCTCGTTTCACCAACGCCTTAGCGAGAGAACTTCGTTCGAGTGACTTAGCCCCACCAAACAACAGAAACCTGACAAATACAGAAATTGACCAACATTTACAACAGATGGACGAAACAATAAAACGAACGATGGAAAGGACAATACCAAAGTACAAAGAACGGGACCAAATGGACGCTTACAGAAACGCGGTTATTGACGCACTACGTAAGCACAAGAGTGGCTTACTGACAAGACTCAAAAACTTGTACAGACGATTTACAGACCCACACGACTTGGAGGTTAGGACACTGAAGTCGTCAATAAAAAATGTCAATCTGTTGATTAAGGAGAACTACAGGTTATCAATTAACAAGTACTGGGATCGCAAGATCCGGTCAGTTAATTCCAGTGACCCTGGTATGTTCCCTAAAATCAACAAGATATTTAGGAAAAAGAACGACAATGACCTTCCGTGTCTGAAACTCCAAAGAACTGAAGAGAACAGAGACGTACTCATGGCAGCGCAAATAGATCCAGAAGAAGCCATCTTTGACGATGACTTTTATATAATTGAAGATCCGAAGGAAAAAGTGGAGGCGGTGGGAGCTGCTTTCCAGCAAGTGTACAAGGTGAATGTTAGCATTCGCCCCAACCACGACCTGGAAAACAGAGCCCTACTTAATCACTTTTACCTTCGAAATGATATAACACATTGGCGATCTGAGAACCGCGGTTTTATGCGGTTCGATGACGATTCCTTGGCAAATGCCATAATCGCCGAGCCAACGGGACCAAGTCCCCTGTTAGTGACGAAGGTTGAGCTTCAGCTCATCTTCAACTCAATAAAAAATAAAAAGTCAGCAGGTGTCGATGGTATATCCAACGTTGTACTAAGACATTTACCGATGGAGGCAATTGACATTTACACCATACTCTTCAATAATGCACTGAATAATGCATATTATCCAGTGCATTGGAAGACCGCTGTGGTTCATCCTCTCCCGAAAAAGGGAAAGGACAACTCCAATCCGTCAAATCTTCGGTCGATAAGTCTTCTTCCGAGCATCAGCAAAGTTTTCGAAAAGATCATCAATAGGGCTCTGACTAAGTGGGCTGCGGACAACAAAATAATTCCGGATAAACAGTTCGGGTTCAAGGCGGGTCATGACACAATTCATGCTGCGTCTAAACTCGTTTCTGATATCCAATGGAATAAAACAAAACAACAATGCACAGGTGCTGTTCTGGTTGATTTGGAAAAGGCCTTTGACACCGTATGGTTAGAAGGTCTTTACCTAAAACTGAGCAGGCTTGGCATAAGCAAGCCATTGTTGTATATACTTTATGATATGCTTAACGGTAGAAAGTTTGTTGTCAAAAGTGGCAATGTAACTTCTACCACAACATTCTTAATTAAAAATGGTCTTCAGCAGGGAGCGGTGAATTTGCCGATTCTCTTCAGCATTTACACCAGCGATCTGATAGGTAGTCTTACAAAGGCAATTGCGTACGCCGACGATCTAATTGCGTACAGAACGGCCCGAAGGGTTGAGGTTATTAGAATTCTCTTGCAGCGTGATTTCGACAAGATTCAGCGATATTGCGACGACTGGAAACTGAAAATAAATGTCCAGAAGTCGGAGACAATTCTGTTCCGGACTCCGTTGGCTGGGGCCACGAGGGATACGTGCAAGAATTGGCGCAAGATGGTTATCGTTGATCTTCACGGGCAGCGATTAGCGAGCAAAAGTGTAGTGAAGTACCTCGGTATCTGGTTAGATCAGTATTTATATTTCGACATACATATAAATGCTGCTCTGACCAGGGCCCGAGGAGCCTTCGCTCTGACGAAACGGCTGTTTTTTAGCAGTCGGCTTGACCCCAGAGTGAAGGTAATTTGCTACATGGCCCTCATACGGCCGATGATCGTCTATGGTTGTCCTGTGTGGTTCAACGTTGCCCCTTCCCAGATGGAGAAGTTTCGGGTGTTCGAGCGGCAGTGTTTACGACGCTGTACCGGCTTATATCAAACAGCCGAATCTTCTTACGTGCATTACTATTCCAACGAGGTCCTATACAACGGGGCTCGAATCAACAGAATTGACAATTTCGTGATAAAACTCGTTCGAGGTCACATTGCAAGAGCTATGTCTTCGACCAACAATTTAATTTTCGGGGCGTTCTATCCGAACGACGAGTATTTTGAAAGTGCACGCTTGAGCGGCTTCATTCCACCAGAGGCATTCCTCTTTTTAGATAGATGCGGTCTGATACAGGATAGATTGGCAGTTCCGTTAATCTACCACGTCAGACGACGAACCGTGGATAGGCGACTCCTGTACAATCGGGACGTCATGGCACACGACGGAGCAGAGCTCCTTCGGTTCAGTAGGGCTGTGTCCGAACGGGACCGAACTGATAGGGTGAAGCAGGAGAGCCAGTTTTGGTGGCTTCAATCGGCACTTGATAGTGAGTAGTCGGGATGGGGTTTTAAGCCTTGGCCGGCTTACATACTTGTTTTATAGTTTTAGGGTTTAGTTTTAAGTAGAATAGGCATGGTGGCACAAACAAAAAAAAAAACATAAAAAAAAAATACAAAAAATACAAAAAAGAAAAATACAAAAAAAAAAGAAAAAATTAAAAAAAAATCATGGAATAATCAAAAAAAATAAAAATAAAATAAAAGACAAAATATGAAAAACAAAAAACGTTAGATAGTTAGATTTGCTGCTGTGGTTGTTCTAGTTTTAAGTAGTTTATAGGTAGAATAGGTAGTTTTAGTTAGCTTTAAGTTTTATATTAAGGACCTTATTTTAAGTAGTTTTTAAGTAAAAATAAAAAAGGATATTGACATTAGTTTTTGCTAAATTTTCTAATGAATACACAAATAAATAAAATGAATTGAAGTTAAATAGATCTTAGGGCCGAAAGGCATTAGCATTAAGTATTATTGTTTAACTTAGAGTGTCCGTATGGGACCAGTAAGTTAGTTGTAAGTTATGGATAATTAGGCTAGTTTTATGAATTTTTGTCTAGCTTTAAGATAGTCTTAAGAATGAATTAATAAAAATGAATTTGGAAAAAAAAATAAAAAAAAAAAAAAAAAAAGCTTCGGTTCCCATCGTTCACCGAAATCAAGCATCAGTGAGCGTGGTTAGTAGAAAGATGGGGGACCGTCTCGAAACCTACCGCGTGCTGTTGTCATGTGTACTTTCTGTATGTTGTTCTTTCTCCTCTGTCCTTCTGTCTTGAACTAATGTCTTGTGTTGTTATCACCTTATATAGTCTAGTCGCTCAAGGTGCTGTGTTCTCTACTCTGTACATTTATGTGCTGAGTAGTGTGAAATGTAATGTAATGTAATTATCAATGTCATATTTTAAAGTATCATATGTAACACCCAAATTACTAATTGAATTATTGCCCAAAAGATGTCATGTGTTTTAACATTTGGACAAAATTTTTATTGATGCATTACGACACTTTTAGTTTTAAATTTTATTTTGCTTTATGTGAGCACCCAGTACTATGGCGTATAAACAGTGAAATATGTATGGGCGGCAAGCTACCCCTCTAATTGGACTCGCTATAGGATTTGGTAGTAGGTAGTACAAATTTCTGGTCATTTTTAAAAAACGTAAGAAACACCATACGTCATCCATGGTTGCAACGCTCGTCCAAAATGACACTCCCTATGTAAGTTCGATTGATAAAACTAATTTCCTTGCAACACAGTTTGCTGTTAATTTGACGCTACCAGGGAGTGCCATGAGTCCTCTTGTTTTTGAGAGAGTAAACGATTCTACGGGACGAATCTTCTTTCATGCAGTTGCAAGAAAACTAAAAGACATTGACATACACAAATCCGCTGGCCCGGATAGTATCCCTCCTATTATTCTGAAGAGGTGTTCTTCAACTCTGGCAAAACCACTGCGTAAGCTTTTTCATCTTTCCTACTCTACAGGTCGCTTTCTGAGCGGATGGAAAACAGAATTTATCCAGCCTGTCCCTAAAAAGGGCAAATCCTCATCCCCCTCCAACTATCGTCCAATAGCACTCACGTCCCTTCTTTCCAAGATCATAGAAACGCTGATTAATTATCAGCTTAAGAAATATCTCGAAGAACGGAAGCTTCTTAATGACCGGCAGTATGGCTTTCGTAGCACTAGGTCCACTGGTGATCTAATGGTATATCTCACTTAACAGTGGAACATATCCTTATCTCCTTTTAGAGAGAGTAAGATTAGTGCACTTGATATTTCAAAGGCGTTTGATATAGTTTGGCACAATGTGGAACTTCAAGGCAGTGTATGTTAAGCCTAATAAATTCCCATCTCAACAGCAAAGTCAAATAGGTAATTATATAGTATTACCGTGTAAAATTTAATGCTTCAAAAACTTAATGCTGTATCCTGACGTAAAAGCGTAACCCACGCTCGATGCCACCATCCATGAGTGGCACTTGCATTCAGAAAACTATAATCAACTTTCAGTGCTCGGTATGTAATCGATATTGCCAAAAATGCTGCTAGGTGCTTAGGATTTTTCCGACGGTGAAAGAAATGTTTCACACTTTCTGATCTGGCTATAATTTACAAAGCCTTCATTCGTCCAAAACTTGCATAAAATTCGCATATTTGGGCAAGTGCCCCTAAAACAAGTGTAAGTATTTCAGACAGGATCCAAAAAAGAGCAATAGAACTATAACCGAAACAATTACGTCAGTTCTACCGGTATTTTTAAAAACAGTGTTCTGCCGAATTGGCCAGTTGCATTAACAACCTCAAAAAATTCAGTCGCAATACTCGCACTTCACCAAACACCGAGAATGTGGAATGCTTTACCCAACCCTGTTTTTCCATTTTAATATTCAAAACCTTAAGACCGCAACGGTATCTCCTCTTTAATCCTTCCATATTTTCCTAAATCTCGCACTTTGTTTAAACTTTAAACATCCCAAGCAACAATTTAAATCGCGCCGGGTATAACTTTACTTTGGGTCAAAAATAAACCTTCAAAATCTCTGGTTGTTATATGGTGTTAATTAAGTTATTTCAACACTCTAAGTTTACTTATGGTCTAAAATAAAGCTTAATTATAATTCTAGTTTCACCTGGGAAAAGTTATTACATCATTCTAACTTTGAAGTTTACCTGGGGTAACGTTTTCACCCTATCAGAACTTAAATCAAATTTCCGTTAGTGAATTTGCATTTTATAACTTTAAGGTTAAATTATAGAATTTTGTTTACTATTTCCTAACTGTTCCCTTTTTTTTTTTGGTTTAAGGCCAACCAATTATAAATCTACATTTAATAAGAGCGATTTTTCCTCTCATTTCTAGCGACAATTTCAAATTAGTTTTAGAATACCACTTTTTTAACACTGATTGTTATTTATTAGTTTGAAATAAACCAGATATAACACCAAGCGTAAGAATAAATTTCAAAATAGCTATCTTTTATTATTGTTGCCTTTATTAGTTATAAATCGACCAAATTCAGACACAGTTTTTAAACAGGTCATTAAATAACTCTTCAAAAGAAAAACAAACTCTTCATCAAAGCGTTATTTATAGGCTTAAAATCAACCAACTTTTGTAAGCATTGTTTTTTTTTTCAAACAGAATTTAATTTTTGATTTAAAATGCACTGAATTCAGGCAATAGTTTCAACTAAGTCCTTTGTTTACTCTATTTTTAAACCAGAATATTGTTTTTTCGACCTTTTTTTGTCAAACAAAATTGTTCAATTGGGGAGAGTACAATAACTGGGACTCTGAAATTTGATAATGGTTTTTGGTAGAGGGGTCAAAAACAAGCTTTTTTTACAATGGGAGGGGGGTCTATCTTGCCCCGTTTGGGCGGGAGGAGCGTTTTAATGAAAATTGTATAAAATTGGAAAAAAATTATTAAAAAATAACGGTAGAACCTGCAATCAAGTTTGATATTTTTTTCTTAAAGCCAATACTTTGTTCTATTAGCCACTTTTTAAATCAAAAGTAATTTATGTATAGTTTTCGAAAAAACACGTTTTTAACTCAAAATTAACGAAAAAAAAACCATTAAAAAAAGTTTAAAGTATAATTTTTCGAAACAATAACATTTTAAATATTTTTTTTTATGAAATTAGTTGCTTTTATTGATTCCTAATCAAAAACTGAAAACCGGATGGTTCTATGTCTTATAGTTTTTGAGAAAATTGAAAATTACTTTTCTATGAAAAATTTATTTTTTTGGTATTTATGTAGGGTAGTACCCAGCATAATGGCGTAAAAACAGTCGAAATATGTATTGAGGTATGCTGTAATGTGAATTTCTTGTAATGAATTACATTTTAATTTCTTAAAATTTTAAATATGTATCTTCAGGCCACGTAAATGTATATTTAAAAAACATTGGATGTCGTAGCATAAATTTCAAGCAACTGTACTTGAAAAATAAATTTCTCATAGAAAAGTAATTTTCAATTTTCTCAAAAACTATAAGACATAGAACCATCCGGTTTTCAGTTTTTGATTAGGAATCAATAAAAGCAACTAATTTCATAAAAAAAATATTTAAAATGTTATTGTTTCGAAAAATTATACTTTAAACTTTTTTTTAATGTTTTTTTTTTCGTTAATTTTGAGTTAAAAACGTGTTTTTTGCATCATTTTCTTTTCTAGCTAAAAGAAAACATACTAAAAAAAAAAGGATTCAAACATTTCCAATTATGCTTTTCAATGATACCTATAACTGGCCCCTAAATTACGGAGTTTTCAATCCAGAATAGCTATATATTTATTATTTTTGTTTTAAATATAATCTGAATCTAAAACTATTGGTATGTTTTGTTTTTTTCTTTCTTAACGGTAAGTATTAGTTTCTGGTTGAAAATCAACCCAAATCAGACAAAAAAGTTTGTAATAAGTACTTCAATTACGTTTTTTTAACCCAGAATATTAGTTTTTGGTTGAAATTCAACTAAATCTAAACACAAGTGTGGAATAAGTTTTTCAATTACGATGTTTTAACCCAGACTGGTTCCTTTTTGGTTGACAACTAACCACATAGGAACCTTAGTTTTACAATATCGATAATTTTACCAGTCCACAACTGAAGACATTATTTTAACTGCGATCAGTGTTGCCATAATCTCAAATTTCATAATGCTAGATTCCAAATTTTATACCTAATGCTAGATCGTATGGGAGCTCAAAAAACAAAATGCTAGATTTTAAAATCCATATAAAACGTCCATATCGATCATTAAAAAACGAACATCTTAAAAAATGCAAAATAATATTTATTTTCACATACAAATACCTAACAAACATAGGTATATAACCACAAAAAAAAAACGAAACAAAGTTAATTCAAAAATAACAAAACTTAAAGCTTTATATGTAAATAGGTATTAATAGCACAATGTTTTTAAGTATAGGAACATGTTTTATAGTTAATTATTTAATTTTAAATCATTCAGACTTATCACATTCTTATTTTTTTCCAAATATGATATAATAAATCAATCTTTTGAAATCAATTTTGGCATTCAAGAATGCAAAACTTAAAAACAATAATGCCAGAAAAGCATTTAGCATTATTTTAAAATTTCATAATGCTTTTCTCTTCTCTATAATGCTAGATCTAGCATTAATAATGCCGTTATGGGAACACTGACTGCGATTGAACTAAACTCAAACCCCAGACGCACACGCACACTCTCATATTGGCTGTAAACTCTCTCTCTCTCTCTCTCTCTCTCTCTCTCGTTCACATATCGGATTTCTCAAATATTTCTGTTCATCAGTCCAGTCTTCTTTTATCTTTGGTGGACCGGAGTTGTTGGTGACGCGCGCGCGCTTTAAATTTTATTTTTAAAAATCTATAATTTAAGTAAGTTCGGTGCAAAAATTAAGTGTTTTAAACTTTAAGTTCATAAGGGTAAGTCATTTTACTACATTTACATTAAGTAGCTAGTTTTTAAATTATTTAAAGTCCCAAAACCATTAGTCCCGTCGCGTTGGGCGCGGCGTTGTTGTTGTTTATATGTTTACTCATATGTATAGGCAAAAACACTCTATATGAAGATATAAATCCTTCGTACGTATCACCCTTCAAAACCCATTTGTTTACATTGTTGTGTTTTACATTTAATATACTAGGAAATCAATCTTTCCACCCCTCCGATGGCACCCTAGAAGCCGATGTTTCATGCACACCCTCTCCCTCGTGTCAAATCGAGGATCGTCCTCAAATTTTGAGTGTAATTGAAGGTAACAAAAATAATCTGTTAATTATTAAATATTCCTTATTTATAGTTTATTTTCATCTTTTTTCAGTTCCTGCACCTCCTGTTTTTGCTCCAGGGGCATCTGAATAAACACAGGTCCAGCTTTTAAGTGAAGTTAGAAAACTGGCAGGTGAGGTGGAAGCCATAAAGTTACTGCTGCAGTAGTTTATGGCAAAAACTGAAGTCTCCCTCACCTGTATAGTGGAGAAAATTTGCCAAAATGTCGGCCGAGAAATTGTGGCGGATCACCTCCTGGAGGAATTGTCGCCTCTCGCAACACCACAGAAGCTGGATGAGATGGAGCAAAGGCTAAGGCAGGACATTCAATTTAAAAGAAATTTGGTAAGATGAACTGTTTTATTTAATGCATTTATCATAATGAACAATGTACTTTTAAATCCTTTTTTCAAAAAGATTTGCTTTCCAGTTTTTAAACTCAATTTTTTTTCGTTTTCGTTTTTTTTTAGATTCTTAAGTTGTCTACATTCGGGGGGGTGAATGCTGTCAAAACACTTAAAACAATAGCAAAGTTATTGTTTAAGGATGAGCTGCTATCACTGTTCACGTGGAATGGAACATACAATAAAAAATGTTTCCACCACAACCATTCCATTTTTTCGGCCATTGTGGAGGCGGTGAGGGTTCGATTCTCCAATTTTACGGATGTGGAGGGCGCCACATTTTTTAAAAATTATATCAAACATGCACCTTTTCGCATGAGCAAGCCCCAACTGTAAGTAACTTATGTGTTTTTAGTTCCTTCAATTCAATAATTTTTCCTTATGTACTTAACACTCGGTAAATAATAATTCAATAAAATATTTATTGTTTGTGTGTGCTTTTTATTTATTTAAAGCAATAAATCAGCTTCATCATCATTATCGGCAGCTGCACCATCATCAGCATCACCATCATCAGTATCACCATCAACAGCTCCACCACCATCTACACCACCAACAACAACTATAAACAAAAACTAAGATAAATTCTTATTTTATTCTTATTCTTTTTTTATATCTACACTACATACATAGTTTTAAGTTTTTAGTATTTAAGTTTTTAGTTTTTAAGTTACATTA
Organism: Eupeodes latifasciatus; assembly: GCA_920104205.1. Taxonomy (NCBI): domain Eukaryota; kingdom Metazoa; phylum Arthropoda; class Insecta; order Diptera; family Syrphidae; genus Eupeodes; species Eupeodes latifasciatus. The sequence continues at coordinate 35,475,296 of OV049926.1, forward strand.
TAGATTATAGGTAGAAATAAATAACCCCATACATTTAAATTTTATCTTTTTATTTAAAAGGATTTTACTTCCAGCTGCGAAAAATTTGAAAAAAGTTACTACTACACAACGATTCAAGTCCTGATCACGTAAGCATAAAAAAGAATGGTTTTATATGTTTTTTTCCAATTTTCAGAACTCCTGGGCCGATATCTTCTAGGTTCGATTGAACGTTAATCGTTTTGACAATTGATCTCTTTATCACTAGTATAGATATAAGATAAAGAGAGAATAATTGACAAAACGACTAGTGTTCAATCGAACCTAGGAAATTTCTATTCAGGTTTTTTAAAAACTGCAAACATCTCAAACTAACCTAAGGCATTAACAGGTTTTTTGAGAACCGAAAATTAACGGTAACAAAGTTACTATAGGGCTATTACAGGTTTTGTTAGAACCTTTTAGAAACGGTTCCAAATGGTTTATAAAAAACCGTAAAAATGTCTTAAAACAGGTTTTTTTAAAAATTGTATTCAAACGGGCGTCAAAAAAAAGTAAGATATCAACCGTCAATCAACTAAATATTGGTTGGTAAAAAACCCTGTATTAAAGGTTTTGTTGAGGTTGTGAAGTAACCGGAAATCAACAAAAAACAACAAAATAAAGGTTTTTTACAAACTTCATCTAAACGGCAGCTATAACATTGTTATAAGCAAACCGGGTTTTTACAAACTTCATTCTAACCAACGTTCTAATTCTACTGACCAAAACAGGGTACTGGAACGTCGTTGTGAGGTTTTTTGGACGTTATTGAAACTAATTTGTAATTTATAGAGTTATACCGTATTTCAACTTCAAATTGTTGCTTGGGATGTTAAGGGTATCAATAACCCCTTGAGTGCCCGTTAAATATACAAAAAAAGGTGCAAGGTGTATGCAAAGTTTTCTTAAAATCAGATTCTTTAAATGCAAAGAAACTTTGCCTAAACCAAAAAACGCACTTACCCCAAATCCCATAGTGAGTCCAAGGAAGGGGGTTGCAAAGGGGCAGCATGTGCTCCCTATACATACCTCAAAATTTTTAATAATATGTATGTATGTATGTATGTTGGGCGTATTTACATTTGGGTGTTACGTCATTAAAAGTTGGTTTGGGACATTTTGAGCTTTATGTCATTTTATGATTTGGGTTATACATATGTCGCTGGGTGATAAGACATAAGAAACGATTGAAATCATAATCGTCTCAATGCCCAAAATAAATGTCAAAAAAAATTTAAAGTTTTTTTGGGCAAAATGACAAGTAACTATTTGGGTGTTCTTTTATTTAAAATTTATTTGGGCGTTACGACATTCGCTTTGGGTTTTTTGGCATTTTTGTTTTAACTTTTTGGGCTGTATGACATTTTAAGATTTGGGCGTACGGTTTTGGGTGAAAAGACCTAACGCAATTGGAAACATGCATCTCTAAAATATACATACTTTTGGGTTCAAAGTAAAATGGAAATAATTTAAAATATAAAAAGAAATGTCCATGTGCTTGCTTCATGCAAGTTCACAATAAACAAATGTTACACTTTTTCCACTGTTAATGACACCGTCTTACTGAAATCACATTATCATTGGAGTGTTGTTCAAAGAAATAAAGTTGCATCATCTTTTTATAGCGGTCCTAATTGGTGGACGATGCATAGTAGTTATTTCCATGAACACAAACAAATACAAAGAGCCCATAGACAACACCTAATAACACTCCATAATATTATTTTCAGTGGATGAGGATGTAACGATGGAGAATACACGCTCTCCGATCAGGGTCGGAAAACATCCCACAGATGCATTTGATGTCAAAAAAGGTTTTAGACAAGGCGATGCACTGTCATGCGACTTCTTCAACATTTTTCTGGAAATAATTGTGCAAAACTCAACAATCAAAACTAAAGGCACAATCTTCCAAAGGTCCATCCAATATCTCGGATACGCAGCTGATATTACTAACTAGAAGATGAAAGCGTGATGTCAGTGGAGCGTTTTTGAGCATTGCGACGGAAGCGAAGAAGATGGGTTTAGTGGTCAATGAGGGCAAGACCAAGTATATGCTGTCATCAAAAAAGGACATTGAACGATGACGTCTTGGACAAAACGTCACCATGGACAGCTGTAACTTTGAGGTAGTTGAGGACTTTATCTACCTAGGCACCACTATGAACTCAGACAACGACAACAGCGCTGAAATCGAACGAAGTATAACTCTTGCAAATCGCTGCTTCTTTGGACTTAGAAGGCAATTGAGTAGTAAAGTCCTCTCTCGAGCATCTAAAATCATCATCCCGGTTCTCATTTATGGCGCTGAGGCCTGGACCCTGTCAATGAAATATGAGAGCGTTTTAGCATATTTCAAGAGAAAAATTCTTCGAGTGATTTTTGGTCCCGTCTGCATAGATGGAGAATGGAGGAGAAGATATAACGACGAACTGTACGGGCTGTACAGCGAAACTGACCTGGTTAACAGAATAAAAGTCTAACGATTTAGATGGCTGGTGTTGTGTGTAACACCCAAAACCAAAACAAAATAATAAACAAAGATAAACAATAACAATGAAATATGAAATGTAAACATTTATGAACTCGCCGTATATCGACCTACATGTGTTTATGTTGAGAATGGTCAGCCGTCACCAAGCGATACCATCGTGCATTGAACTGATCATGTTACACATAGTCATAGTCGGTCGCTATGCGCCGAATGCAATTAAATATTGATTTTTGTTTATGACTGCAATTATATATGCATCACATTGACTGAGCATTCGGAATGCCTTTGAGGAAATATAACCGAAAGTATATTTTGTCAAGTGGACATTTGAGTATTACGTCATGTGGGGTAATATATTGTAGGTCATAAGTAGAATAAATAAAATAAAGAACTAGGTTAAGAATATCTATGTACATATGAAAATTAATTTTGTATAGAACTAGTTGTAAGTATAAATAGAAGAAAATTTCGAAAATAAAATTAGTCTAGTTTCACACTTAGAACAAGACTCATCTTCTTATTATCGGCTGGAGAGCTTAGATTCATACTCAATCCAAATCGTGCATTTTGATGCTCGGATTAATAAGCGGCTTTGCATAAAGCTAAGAAATATATTTCTGTTCTTTTGAACCAAGGCTTCCTCGTCAAACATAACACTGGATTATGTAGAGCGAATGGAAATCAACGCTCCAGCCCGGAAGGTCTTCGAATCAAATCCCGAGGGACGGCGGCCGGCGCAGCAGAGGAAGACCGGGACTCAGTTGGCGCACGCAGGTGGGTGAAGACCTCAACCAACTTGGCGTGTGAAACTGGAGACAGCTAGGGATCGAGCTGACTGGAGACGCATGTTGCTTGAGGCGCAGGTTCACCCGGAATGTAGCGTCACCTTAAGTAAATAAGTAAGTAAGGATGAGGATGTATACGTTTATCACCCAACTTGGAGCGCAAAACTGTAGACATATATGTAGGGACCAAGCTAGATGGAGAAGTTTGTTGGGTGAGGCTCTAGTTCAAACAGGACTGTAGCCTGAATTGAATTCAAAATGGTATCGTCTTGTTCGGATTTTTTATTTTGATTTCTCAATCAATAGAAATTTATTAAATTGACTATGAAAGCCAATACCAGTCAAACGGCTGTCCTTTATGGTGACTCAAAAGTATTTTAGTTTTGTCTGTTTTGAATACATTTCCACCATTTTTTAAGAGTTTTATTATCATTTCAATGGATTTTTGGCTTTAGAAGTGTCAGCTGCCCAAAAAGCTGACTGTTCAAAAATGAACCACTTTAGTAAGAACCATCAAACACAATTATTCTTCAAAGCGTTTTCATTTTTTAAAAAGATGCAACTCTTCAAAATACATACAAATATTGTGTTTCTTTAGTTTTCGTGACAATGTTAAATTCTTTATTTTAAAAGTTCAAATTTATAGTTTCCTCGCGATAAGGTGCTTAATTTTAATTTCAATTATTATCTCCACCTCTGGGTACCTCATTAAGATAACAAGAAGGGAAAAAAAGATTTATCAGAGTGCAACGTGACAGCTGGTAATGACACGAGCTACGCCAAACGACGACGTGCAATCCAAGGTGCAACTTATATTCCTCGATGGTTCTTCCAGAGAGCTGATGCATATACAACAGACGTTTTTCCCTATTCCAAAAAAAAGTAGCTATTCTCAAGCTGTTTGAAATAATGCCATACTCCGCTTCTAGAAAAGAACATTTTGGCTCTTAAATAAATACATAATCTTAAATTTAATTCCCCGACATGGGACAAGAAAAGAGTATAAATGCTATATGGATGGTTGATGGCCATGATGGGAGAGTATAGGTTAGGTAATAGGGTAGCAAATGGATATTAAATTTTATCAAGTTGAATTCCTCCTTCAATGCACCCTTTTGTCGATAATATTATTTATTGCATTGGACTAGTTCCTCTATTTTTAGGATAGATTCCCCCAAATGGACCGAAGTCACAACACACATGAAACATTAAACTGTTATCGCAAAAATTTAGCTATGGGAGAGGGTAATAGGGTATAGTGGAAGAAGTGGTAGCTCAACATATTAATGGCTTTTTAAAATTTTCTAAACGACAAAAATGCTTTTGCTGATAGGGAATCGTACACTGAGAAAATTTTGTTGGTTACAAATATTATTTAATAAAATGTTTTTCATCACGAAGACGATTTATGAAACAAAATAAAAATTGTTAGAACTATTTTCGAGACATTTCGTAAACTTAAATTTTAGGGGAATAACTTCTTTTACTAAAAGATGGTTCAACACTGACGGCACAATTTTTACTGTAAGTCACAAAATAACTTCAAATTTGTGTTTTGCATTATTGTAATTACTTTTTTTTTCAGTCTATTACGAATCTAAACTGGAGGACTGTACAATTGAGAAGCGCTTTAAGATTGTTGAACCATGCTATGAAAATGGACCCTCAAATTAAAATGTATTTCATCTGTATAATCGACACACTTTTACCTTAGACGATTCGTTAATAAGCTCAATTGTCGAATTCAGGCAAATTAGAATCCACTATTGATTGATTGATTGATGCATCCACAAAGAGTAACTGCACCTGAGAGGTGCGTTTTATGGGCTGATACTACCGCGATATGGATATTCAAATGGTAGACATGTGCATTCAAGAGGATACAAGCGTCCACAGGTTTTTCTCAAAACTCACCTCTGTCTATCAACTCCTACTCTCACCTCCCCGCGGTGAACATCGGTTGCCTAGTACCTCAACTGGAGATTGGGTTCTAACCCCAGTGGAAAGTTGTTGGGGGCAGCAAACGAGAGAGGGGAGAGAGGTGTTTTCACTAAGGCACCTCTCCTTATTCAGACGGCAGCGGACGAATTCTCGAGATGGAATCAACGGTGGCGTCTACAGTTCCAGTAAGGTTGAACTTCTTAATGAACACCTTATAGGGCTTCTACGACTTACTCGGAGCCCAGGCCTATAAGGAGCGGTTTATCCGGCTCCCCGTCCATGAAGTTATACTAAGGATCTGGCCCTCCAGGTTGGGGGTTGTGCCGTCGGGGTGACTTCCTGACCACGTAAAAATCTTCTAGTTGCGAAGCACCAACAAGTTTCGGATACGGACGGATTCACTGTTGACAACCCAAGCAAACGAAATAAGAACAACGAACTTCGGATCTGTACGTGGAATGTTATGTCCCTTAACAGACCGCGTGCAGCCGAACAATAAGCCGAAGCCCTAAACTGCTGCAAGGCAGATATTACCGCCATCCAAGAAGTGCGATGGGATGGACCGGGCAAACGCAAACTAAAAGACTGCGATATATACTACGGCGACTGCTACCGAGAACAAAGACAGCGTCTATTTGGGTGTGGATTTGTTGTTGGAACTAGACTCAGGCAAAAAGTCTTGAGTTTCAACAGTGTGAGCGAGCGCATCACGACAATCCGCATCAAGGCTAAATTCGCCAACATAAGCCTAATATGCGCGCATGCCCCAACAGAGGAGAAAGATGAAGACACCAAAGACATATTCTTCGAGCTCTTGGACAAGACTTATGAGCAGTGCCCTGGCTATGACATTAAAATTATCTTAGGAGATTTCAATGCCAAGCTAGGAAGAGAAGACATCTTTGGTGGCACAATCGGGAGATACAGCCTGCACGACACCACCTCCGACAACGGATTCAGGCTGATCGATTTCGCTGCGGGGCGACACGTTCTGGTAGCTAGTACGCAGTTCACACATCTTAATATCCACAAGGGGACATGGAAATCTCCTGATCAATCAACTGTCAAACAGATTGACCACATTGCGATCGACGCACGACACTTCTCCAGTATACGGGATGACTCGGATCACTACCTCGTTGTAGCCAAGGTACGGCTACGGATATCCCGGCCCAAGCCAAAACAAGGAAGTACTGTGAGAAGTTTCGACGTTAGACGGCTACAATCGCAAGAGACTGCCATGTCCTTTTCCGATCGAGTCTCTAGTAACCTCTTAAGGAGTCCTATGCTGCCTGCATTAATCATTGAAAACCAGTGGCAACATTGCCTTGCAGCCATCAGAGATGCCGCCTCTGAAGTGCTAGGTTTCACACGTCCACAACAGCGAAACACCTGGTTTAACGACGAATGCCGGCAAGCGCACGCAGCGAAACAAGAGGCATACAAAACGGCGCTGCACAGAAGGACCAGAGCTCGCGAGCTCTACGAGCAGAAGAGGAGAGAGGAACACCGGCTTCTTAGATGGAAAAAAAGACAGCACGAGAAGCGCGCGATCGAGGAGATAGAGGGATGTCACAACAGGAATGAGGTTCTTAAATTTTACCAAAAGGTAAAAAAAACCTCCCAAGGGTACCAGCCACGAACCGAAGCCTGTAAAGACGATCAGGGGAACATCGTAGTAGAACCGCAGTCTATGTTGAGAATATGGAAAGACCACTTCTCCAAATTATATAACGGCGATGACGAACGGAATTCCGCTGTAAGGGAGATAGAACCACTCAACCTAGGCGACACAGCTCAAAAATTCCGCCTACCCGACCTAGACGAAGTGAAGATAGCTATATTTAAACTGAAGTCAAACAAAGCTGCTGGAGCTGACGGCATAGCTGCCGAACTATTTAAAGCAGCAGGCGATGACTTGGTAGGGAGCATGCACCAACTCATCTGCAAAATATGGTCGAAGAAAGCATGCCCGATGAGTGGAATCTCAGCATAGTTTGCCCGACGCATAAAAAAGGAGACCCTTTAAATTGCGCCAACTACAGAGGGATCAGTCTCCTTAACATTGCATGTACGATCCTTTCTGCCGTATTATGTGAACGTATGAAGCCGTTCGTCAACAACCTGATAGGTCCTTATCAGTGTGGCTTCAGACCAGGAAAGTCCACTATTGACCAAATATTCACACTATGGCAGATCTTGGAAAAAACCCAGGAGCTTCAAATCAATACCCACCATCTCTTTATCGATTTTAAAGCCGCGTATGACAGCATCCATAGGGAAGAGCTCTACAGAGCAATGTATAGTTTTGGCGAATGGACATCAACGCTCCAGCCCGGAAGGTCTTCGAATCCAATCCCGAGGGACGGCGCAGTAGAGGAAGACCGCGACTCAGGTGGCGCACTCAGGTTGGTGAAGACCTCAACCAACTTGGCGTATGAAACTGGAGACAGCTAGCTAGGGACCGAGCTGGCTGAAGACGCATGTTGGTTGAGGCCCAGGTCCGCCCCGGACTGTAGCGCCACCTTAAGTAAGTAAGTAAGTACTACCGCGATATGTGGTTCCAACAGGACAACCGTTTTATCTCACGGTGGTGGTGTCATGCCGTGACGATTGAATGCCACAATAATGTAATTTGACTTTTTTATTTTGTGACATTGAACAAAAAATTATAAGCTAGAACAATTCAAGAGCTTAAGGATGAAATTATTTGGAACATTAACGGCATTGAATTTCAAGTATGCCTCAGCGTTATTTAAACATTAATGCGCCTGGGTTGCATAAAATTGCTCCTGTATCCATAGTGTCTATTTAAAGGTAGTATTAATATTTAAAGATTTAAAAATATACAGCAGAATAAGTTTATCTACAACAATTTAAGTTGCATTTAATTTCTCAAAATTATTAAAAACAAAAATTCGAAAATCGTTGGAGATTTCTTTTTGAATTAATTTTTAATATATGTACATAGAACTTTTATAATATTGTTCTAAAAACAATGGTAAGCAATTATTTAGTTCTTAAAATGTACTTTTTTAATTTCATAAAAAAATGTCTAAAAGAACAAATTATCGGGTTCTGCTGTACACTTTCAAGGACCGCGGCGATGTTCCGTGAAACGTTGAAGAGTCGGCTGTGAAGGACCACCACGCCTACCGTAAAATGGGCGTATTTAAATTTTTAAAGACAAACTTATTTTGTAGGGGCATTTTTAAGTTTTAAAATATAAGTACTTTTTGCGAACGGTTTTCTAATTGACGATCGAATTAGTTGTGCACTTTATTTTTAAATTGTTTTAATAAAAAAAAACAAACTCCTAATTTTGTATGAAAGTATGAAATTTCTGATTTTTTGAATTTTTTTTAGAAGTCCATATCTCTGACGGTTCATAAAATATGGCTGACAAAAAAGGTATCCCGAACATACGGAAGTATGGACGAACGCTAGTACACACGAAAACGCAGACATCTCTATAAAAACCTTTTATTTAGATTATAGGCACATTGAAACGTTGAGAAATTTTTAAATTTTCAATTCGACAAGTTGGACCAATTACAATAACTATTAGAAGTTTAAAATAAGGCTCGTTGAGAAATAGGACCTAGAGAGAATGAAACTATAGAAAAAAGATCCAAATGTACGAACTTTTTTTTTTAAACACTCGTCATTTTGTCAATTTTGAAATTTGTTCGATTTGTTCTAGTTCCGAACATTACTCCACATTTTTCTTATTAAAAATCTTTTTGAATTTTGTGTTTCAGGTGTACATATAATAAATATTGTTTTTAAAATGAAAAAAATCGTAAAAATAGAAGATATTTGTATGCTCTAGACCACCGCTTGCTCTTAAATAAATTTTAACAACGGTTTTTTTTTTGAAAGCTTGACATATACTTGAGCTTTGGTTACATTCGGTTGCCCATTTTTTCTACAAAAAATAATAGGTACTGGAAATTAGTAAAAAAAAAAATGTTTTTTGACTTTAATATTTTTAGAAAAAATCTTTTGATTCACCATTGGAAAACAAAAATGAAATATTAGACATTAAAAATGATAATTGGTCTAGATATAAGAAAGAAATTAGATCCAAGTTGACATGTATACATGCACCTTCAATTGATGTTGTCGATCAGCAACAAATAGACTTTGGAGTTTCTTGTTTCACGACTGCTGTTGAAGAAAGTATTGACATTTCAGTTCCTAAAAAACAAATATTATGTCATGACTGGACCAACTTATTACCACCTAACATTTTACATCTAATAAAAACTCGGAACAGCAACCGAAGAAAATGGATAAGAACAAGAGACCCTCATTATAATTCAGAAGTTAAGGTACTTAATATCTTAATAAAGGATTCAATTTTAGCTTATGGGAACCAAGCATGGAATCAAAAATTACAGAGATTAGACAAAGGGAGTAAACCTTTTTGGAATTTAGTCAAAATAATCAAAAAGAAAAATACATATATTCCAGCTCTCAAAGTTGGGAATAATGTAATGATTTCAAGTGTTGAAAAAGCGAATGCCTTGGCTGAAACCTTTTATGTAAACCATTTGACTACTACAGGTTTCCCTTGTAATACTACAGTTAAGTCAGTGGTCAGTGACTCAATCAATATTATAAACTCAAGTACTGCAAATGATATTTATGGGCATGTTTCATTTCAAGACGTCAAAGATGTACTTATGGCACTTAAAACAAGAAAATCTGCGGGTTTTGATGGTATTAAAAATTTGTATTTAAGGAATTTGCCAAAATCGTGAATTAAATTCTTACAACTCCTATTTAACTGTTGTTTGAAGGTTAGCTACTTTCCTAATGTTTGGAAAACAGCCAAAATAATACCCATTTTGAAGCCTGGTAAAAGTGCAAATTTAAAAAGCAATTATAGACCAATAAGTTTATTAATCTCACTAAGCAAATGTTTTGAACAGATTCTAAAAAGTAAACTTGTGTCTCAAGTGACTAGAAATAATATTTTACCGCTTGAGCAATTTGGCTTTAGGGCTCACCACAGTACAGTACATCAAGTTCATAGAATTACCAAACACATTAAAAATAATTTTAGAATGGGTAAAAGTACGGGCATGGTACTCCTTGACATTGAAAAAGCATTTGATGCTGTTTGGCATAATGCATTATTACACAAACTTTTAAGACTTAATTTCCCAACGTACCTTATAAAGACCATTCAATCCTTTCTGTCTGAAAGGAAGTTTAAGGTTTCAATAATAATTGGTTTTCTGAATCTTACAATATTATGGCAGGTGTACCTCAAGGCTCGGTGCTAGGTCCAATCTTATACACTATCTTTACCTACGACTTTCCATGTTTAACAAGCTGCGATAAAGCTATATTCGCTGACGATACTTGTATCTTTTCATCAGATTCAGTTGGTTTCATTATTGAAACAAATCTGCAATCTGCACTTAATGTAGTTCAAGATTATTTGTTTGATTGGAAGATAAAAATAAATGCCTCAAAGACTCAGGCTATCTTTTTCTCAAGAAAAAGAAAAGCCTGTTTCTTGCCAAGCAATAATCTTCAAGTTGGTGGAATAAGTACAGAATGGCGTTCAAGTGCTAAGTATCTTGGAGTTCATTTAGATAAAACTTTAACTTTTGGCTTGCATGCAAGAAGTGTTCAAGAAGTTTAATATAACTATCAAAACTCTTTATCCATTTACAAACCGCAAATCTAAACTGAGTAATGATAATAAGCTCCTGATATTTAAAGCAGTTTTTCAAGCAATTATGTTTTATGGTTCACCGTGTTGGGGGATATGTGCAAAAAGCCATATTCGAAGACTTCAAATAGCTCAAAATAAAGTTTTTAAAATGATTCTGAAGCTTCCATGGTCGTTTTCAACAGCTGAACTTCACGCTATGTCAAACATAAAACCAGTATTGCAAAGAATTGACAAAATCAATGTACGCTATAATTTATCTTGTTTATCTTCAGATAACATATTGATTTCAAACCTAGCTTCTTAGTTATATATAATTATTATTGAAAGTACACTTTCGTTCTTTTTTCTTATTTTCCTTTTTCTAAGACTGACTTTGTGATATTAATTTTATAATTTACTTTTTAATTTATTTATTTATTATTATTTTTCTATTTATTTATTCTTCATCTATTAATTTATTTATTTACTTATTTATTATTTATTTATTTATTTATTTATTTATTTATTTATTTATTTATTTAATTATTTATATATTTAATTATTTATTTATTTATTTGATAGCTAATTAATTAATTAATTTATTTATTTATCAATTATTTGTTTAGTTTATTTAATTTATTTGATTTTTTGTTTATTTATTATTTTTTGTTTATTATTGTTTGTTCATTAATTTATTTACTATTCATTTTTGTTTTTTTTTTTGTTTTTGAATTGTCTTATATATATTTTGTTATTTGTTTATTTAATTGTTTGTTTATATATTTATTTATTTATTTGTTTATTTATTTATTAATTCATTTGTTAACTATTTATCATATAATGAATAAATGTAAAACTTTAAGTTGGGTTTGATTTAAATACCTCACCGCCCACCCTTCTCCTCTCTAAATCCTCAAAACAATTTAATGAAGGTTTCTATGTAGCTTTTCCTTCAATATACTGTTATTTGCTTTTCATTACTTGTATTAAAAATTTTATTATTTGTCAGTAGTAAGGTTGATTTATACCGTAACTCTGTAAATTGTGCAATATAGCTTAAGAAAAAATGTAAGAATATTCTGCTACAATAAATACAATAAAATACAATACAATATTTTTAGAACGACTTAAAGCTTTTAAGTTATCTCATCTTATGGAAAATGTTGTTAAGATTTGGTTAAATTTTTAAGAAAATGTAATTGGCGGTATTTTATACAAAAATTGCGGTTGTGCCAAAAATTCTGCTAAGTAAATTGATATAACTTCGCGATTAACTCGACAGAAGCTTAATCGCATAAAAATTCTTCAAAATAGAGGTTTTATTTGAAATATCAGACCAAAATTTAGTAGACTTTTTTCTGAGTGTATTATTTGTTTTTATTGAAAAAACTAGGTAAAGGGAGGATAGCATTGAGTTTAATTGGTGCAGTCTTATGTTATAAACAGTGGGTGATTACAGAAGTTGGCTTTCATTGGCAAGATGTGTTCTGTATTCGTTTTTGTTTCGTTTTATTTTATTTTTTGTTTCTATTACGAATATAGATGCCATGTCATGTAATGCAGCTATAATTTACAATCATAAGAAGGGTAATTGCATTTCCAAGAAAATAACCTCAAAAATAAAAATCAAGGGGTTCCTTCCGAAAAATACGAACATATCTGTATATATGTATAGCTACTTAAGATTTAGAAAATTTTAAACCAGAAAACTCTTAATCTATTTAACCTAGATTGGAGTTAAAAGCTTACAAAAGATAAATAAAAAGGTTATGTACGTACATATATTTTATATGGAATCTTTACATAAATTTATTCGAATCCAAAATGGAAGATTCTTAATTAATTCATGGTTTTTCTAGGTACATATACGTGCATATACATATATAGAATTAAAAAGTGTCTAGTGTATAATATAAAATGTGTATTTTATATGATGTTCAAATGTAGACCACATTTATAAAGTATATATGGAACAATGCCAACAACTTCCACTTAAAAGGGTCAAAATGTATACTGCCATAAATACAACTTTTTTTCTTTCTTTCTTGCTATCTTATTTGCCAGAGAGATATCTGTTTTGCTTTTGCTTTTTGGTATATTTAATTGCATTGTAAGTAACATAAACTTGTACTTTATAATGTTCATCAGACACCTTATACTATAGAAGAAGTTTAGATGAAGAAAATTTGAAATATGTATGCGAGTATTTTTATACACAGCTTCATTCGTATACCCAAAAGAAGAATAATAATAAAGTTTTTGAATTTAGTGTTGGTTTTTCTATTTTTTTCATCAACTTAAAGTTTGGTTAAAGTTTGAGTTTTGAAATGTATCTTGGCAGTTTGAAGCAAAAAAATATATAAAATCTTAGGTCTGATACAGAATAGTGAGAGGTAAAATACTATTTGGAAAAACAAATAGTTGGTAAAATTATCGTTTCAGTTAAGGAAAATTATGGCATGCCTAATTTCTTAAGACTTAATTTAATGGAGCAAACAATTTTTCAAAGTTCTTGGAAAATTTGTAGGAGTTTTGTTTTCAAGCCTTAATGATGTTTGAAAATACGAAGAATTAATTCTTTGTTTTGTTTTCGTGGTAAAGAAAAAAATGAATAGGTAGGGAGTTGGCCCAGACATTTTCTATAATTAATAAATGTGTAAAGGTTTTCTCAATGTTTTTCTTTTATAACTTTCGACGGTCTTACCTTACGATGCAGGTGCGAGATTAATTTCCTTAACAGTTTCAAGATGATATATTTTATTAATAAAATGGGTGCTAAAAGTAACAATACGAACAATTTAAGTAAACGAGAAAACGTAAATATAGATGAGGCCAAAAATGGCTTACAAAAACCATTCTCCAGTCTGTAAAGCATTCAGATAATTTTAGCTTATGAAAGTTTTGATAGACATTCAAAATAATAGCGTTTGTTCTCGATCAAAAAATTAAATAATTGTATACAAATGATATTTTCTAAAGAAATTATAAATACTATAATAGTTAATAAGTTTCTAATAGAAGTTATTTAAATCGATCCAATGCATCAAATTGATGACTGATGAGCAGAAAGATCTTTTAAGAAAATTCAAAAATGTTGGGGTCATTAAGAGTTGATTTCAATAAATTTATTTTTATTTACGCTTAATATAAGCTATAAACAAAAAAAGACTTAAAGCTAGACTCAAAACTTATAATGACATTAATAACGTCGTTGATATTTAAAATAAATAACAAAGGACCAAGGTGGCTCCGTTGAGGATCTCCTGAGTTTGCCAAAATGGTATCTAGGTACAATTTGAGCCATGGAAAAAAAAGGTCGGAAAAAAGCCTTAAAAAATAAAATCATAAACAGTTTTATATAAATCAATAAAACTAAAACAAACATTTGTCCACTGGAATATTTTACGAATACAAAATGATTTGAAATACAGAATAATTTTTAGTACGAAGAAAGAGCTTTTTGAAATCTTGTAATTTTTTTCCAAGTAAATAATTTTTTTGTATAGTAAATAACAACCCGTAGTACCCGTGGCATGATAGTTAGTGCATTGGGCCGTCATGCCAGAGGTCTTGGGTTCAATCCCTGACTGTGTCATCTAAAGTTTTTCTCACGGGTACTGCCTCTTGCGAGGAATTGACAAATTCTCCAAGAGTAATTCTTGTCATGAAAATCACTTTCTCAAATAAGCCGTTCGGATTCGGCTTAAAACTGTAGGTCCCCTCCATTCCTGACAACAGTATTTGCACACAGGAATGGTTGAGAGGCTTAAGTCACTAGGCTTTAGTTCTCAACGGACTGTTGCTTCACCTAATTTATTTTTTTAAATAAAAACCTAAACAAAAAAATTAAAATTAATGTTTTAATTAAAATATTTTGTCGAGACTAACTAACGGCTGGATTTTATAAATTGTCATATCCATGGACGTGCTCCATAAAAAATGTCAAGTGGCTCACAAAAAATTGGTCCTTAGAAGACTAGCAGATTTAAATTGGTGAATTTTTGATCAAGACTTTGGCCTCCAATAAATTGTTTAAAAGAGTTTTGAGAGAATCATTAAGTACAGCCTGATTTATACGCCACGTTAATGGGAAGCTTTTAATTGAATGCCAGTAAGAGAAGTAGCAATGAAGAAGTAATAGTCTGATTACAATGGTCAAAAAGGTAGGAGGCAATCAAATCATACATTTTCAAAACCGATATATCATATCAGACTTTTGAAATCCAATCTTTTGTGATTCAATAAAACCTTTTAGGTAAATTCATAAAGTATTTTTTTCTTTCTAAAAAATTCGTGATAATTTTTTAAATCTAAAGTCTCTTACTTCAAAATTTCGTTTAAATTTGTTCAGTATCTTATTTATTTTCATTTTATTCCAAAAGCTGGAAAATCCAGCCACGTTAACCCTAAAGACCTAAGACCTATCAGCTTATCATCATTCCTTCTCAAAACTTTTGAACGTTTGATCGATATCCACTTAAGGGCAAGTATTGATAAGTCCCTCCTTTCAAAGGCTCAACACGCCTACAACAAAGGGAAATCAGTTGAAACGGCTCTACACAGTATAGTACGTACAATCGAATATTCCCTCCATCATAAAGAGTACACCTTAGTTGCCTTCTTAGATATAGAAGGTGCATTTAACAATGTCGACACATCTGCAATTGCACGTGTATTGACATCTCTGAAGGTAGATAAGTCGATCAGCAAATTGATTAATCAAATGCTGATAAGCAGGATTATCAATTCAAAACTGGGCGATTTTACTACACAAAGGGTTGTCAGTAGAGGTACGCCACAAGGTGGTGTCTTATCCCCTCTCCTCTGGAACTTAGTAATAAATGAATTACTAATTACTCTAGAAAGAGAGGAATACAGAGTGTTTGCCTATGCGGACGATGTTGCTATTGCAGTAACGGGTAAACATCCCAATATACTAAAAGAACTCTTACAAAACGCTTTAAATAAGCTCACCAGATGGCCAAATCGGTGTGGACTAGGCGTTAACCCACAAAAAACCGACTTTGTCCTCTTCACAAGGAAATACAAAGTTCCACACATTGACCCTCCCCTCATAAATTCTCTGAACAAGCAAAATACTTGGGCCTCATTTTGGATAAGAAATTAAGTTGGAAACCTAATATTCAAGAGAGAATAAACAAGGCCACAGTAGCTCTGTTCTCCTGTAAAAAGGCCATTGGTAATAAATGGGGCCTTCAGCCCTGCATTAAACACTGGCTATATATCTCGGTCATAAGGCCGATCCTTACTTATGGAGTAGCGGTATGGTGGACGGCGCTAGATACAGCGACAAATCGCGATAAACTCAGCAAAGTCCAACGAACAGCCTGCCTGTGTATGGGAGGAGCACTTCGCTCTACCCCCTCCACCTCACTAGATGTTCTGTTCCATCTAATACCGCTGGACATTTTCAGCAAGCAAACGGCCGCTAATACTGCCATACGGCTTCAAGCCTCCTCTCTGTGGATCAATAATGGAATTGGCCACACCACTATTTTGAACTCGTTCAGAACTATAAACAGTAATATTGACTACACCATACCCCATCCTCAGTTTAATAACTATAGCTTCAAAGTGACTATACCTCCCAGGTCTTCTTGGGAGAATACATCATTTTTGAACGATGGTCCTATAAACTTTTATACAGACGGATCAAAAACGGAGGATGGGGTTGGTGGAGGCGTATACTCAGATAGACTAAACTTAAGTCTCTCCTTTCGTCTACCCGATCATTGTAGCATGTTCCAAGCTGAAATCCTGGCTATAAAAGAAGTCCTATCCTGGCTTAGAGAAAACGTTATATCAACTAATGATATACGCATCTTCTCGGATAGCCAAGCTGCGTTAAAGTCCCTTGACTCTGTCTCCACTAACTCATTAACAGCCCTAAATTGTCGATCATCTCTTACGGAGATGGCTACACAGTTCAACATTCACCTTTTTTGGGTGCCGGAGATATTCCAGGAAATTGCAAAGCTGACGAACTTGCAAAAAGCGGAACAACTTTACCTCTGCTGGCTCACAATGCTAGCATAGGTATCCCCTTAGCTACATGTTAACTCATGCTAAAGCAAGATACCATAGAGAAACCAAACTTCAGGTGGAATAACACTACCACCTGTGCAGCGACAAAACTAATTTAGCCTAATCTTAGGGCCAGGTGCTCAAAACAATTAATGTCTCTGGGTAGATTGCACATTAGCTACGTTATAGGTGTCCTCACTGGGCACTGCTTAATAGGAAGGCATGCTATGCAGGAGCCCCTGCAAATGATTTATGTAGGAGTTGCATGGACGAAGAAGAAGATGAGACAATCTCTCATCTTCTGTGCACTTGCCCTGCCTTATCACAAAGACGTAGAATCCACCTTGGAGACTACTACTTTAATGATACCAGCGATCTAAAAAATTCAGACATTACTTGTCTCCTACGCTTCATTCGAACCTCCAATTGGTTCAACGAGTTAAGCTGATTAACTGATCCATGTGGTATCACAATGGACCATACTTTGGTCTAAGTGTGTTGGATGTCCCAACCAACAGCCACTTTAACCTAACCTTTAACCTAACCTATTTATTTTCAAAAGAACATCATCATCATCATCGGTTCAACAACCGCAATCCGGTCCTGGCTTCATACAACAAGTCTCTCCATTTATCCCGATCGCGGACCGTCGCGACGCCATTCAGTTGCGCACCCCAAGACTTCGGGCGTTCTGGCCTACGCCATATTTTCAGCGTAAGCATGGTCTGCCACGCTTTCACCTACCATAAAATGTTCTACAAAGAGCTTTTCGAGCTGGTAGATTGCATACAGTTCTTGATTGTAGCGTCTCTGCAATCGTCTTTTCTCACATAAGCGGCCTTTTACTAAGCACCCAGATCTCGGATCCACATGTGAGTACTTTGCTTTCTACAATGCCTTATTGAATAGGAGACAAGCCAAACCATCCCCTTGTCCGCATCCATTATAGATGTTGATTGGTCTGGATAGCAAGACGGCTATTTTAAATTGTTATATTGGTCATGGTCAACTTACACAGTCGTGCCAATTTATTTGCGATGCCGCTGGCTGTGCTATTTTAGGCGGCCTTAAAGTATATAAACAGATATTAAGTTGGAATATTAATTGTGATAATTTTTCTAGAATAAAGGCATGTTGATAATTTCAAATGAAAGTTTATCATATGGGGCTACCCTCTCTTGTAGAAAAGAGGAGAATATCTTAGGCGGTACCTAGTCTCCTACAAAGGAAACGGGTATTTCTGAGGTTGAGCACATTCATACAGCGTATATTAGAGTTCGGAATCAGCGCTAACAATTTACTTTAAAACGATTTTTACAAAAACATAAAGCCATTATATCCAAGGTTTTTTTAAAACTTCAGGTAGAGTCGAATAAAGAACCATTAGTCATCTTATGAAGAATGAGAAATTACTAAACTAAATTAGATAATTAAATGATTTCAACTGCATCTAGAAGCTAAAGATCGATACTTTGTAAAATACTTTTTTAAGAACTAAGTACAGCGTATAAGGTATTTCTTATTTTGTTGACCGGTGTGTTATTTTTACATCAAGATACACTTTTCTTCTGCTTCAAAAACTATATACATATAATTTTTATTTTTGTATGTATTTTTATTTATCAAAATTTTCTTTGAGAAAACGCATTTCTTGAATTCTCTCTCTAAAAATTGCATTTCATAAAAATATCTTACTCAATTTCATAGCAACTTGTTAAACAGAAATGCAAACATGTATAAGTACTGAAAAGTTCAGCAAAAATGTCCAACTCCTAGAAAAAAATATCTAATAAGTCGTGTCACTAACCTACTTTGAAATAAAAAACAAAAAGTTTCCTCTTCAAAGGAAATAAGCTACCGGTATCTTCCAATTTTGTTCATGTTTTTTCTTTTCTTTTGTTTCTTCTTGAAGTGTGATAAAAATAACTCTGAAAAGTATATATGTATGTACCTACTATAGTGCCATCATTATTTTCACACTAAAAAAATGTTATCTCTTATAATAGTAACACTTTGTGAAACTCCAAAAAATAAAATGAAAGTTGTTCCTTATTCTTTTGGAATAAACTTTCAAAAATATAGTTTCATAAGTAATAGTGCTATTTTGGCATAAAACGCAATGTAGACGGAGACAGAAATATGTAAAATGTTACTCTCATACATTTAATAATATTTTTGTTATTCGAAAACAAAATCATTGAACAGTGAATACTGAACACTGAACAGTTGTCGATAATTTGATTTTGAAAAACAACAGAATACTGGCTGAATGAATATACCTATGTGCTAGTATAGGAAGATTGTAAAGAAGTTGAGTGCTACTCCGAATTTAATTCATGAGAGTGAGAGTGGAAAACTTTTAAAAAAGTTTATACATTTTTCTAAGATCTTAGTATATTTTAAGGGATGAATGTATATAGATACTTTTTGAAAATAATTAATAAGAAATTCCTATTATGTGTATAGGAAAAGTTCATAAAAACTTTCTTGATTTCACTTTAAATAAATAAATAAATTTGGTGGAAAAAAGCTCTTTTAGAAACAAAATCACATAAAGTTAGCTAACCTATATATCCTATGTTGAATATCCTTCACTTTAATTTATTTACCAATCCTATGTTTAAACCTAACTCGCTCTTAAAATGTAAATTATAAATCACGTAGCTGTCCTTGGCTGTCTCATGAAATTCTTAATGCAAATAAAGCAAGAGATGTCTCATATCGCCGCTGGAAACGATTTGGCTGTGTAGAAATGCTTCGACTATTTAAATCATCCCGTAATCTGATAACAAGGTTAATAAAAACAGCCAAATACAATTATTATAATAACAGGTTCAACACAGATCTTTCCTCCAAGTTCTTTTGGAAAGAAGTACAAAGTGTTGGTTTAAAAAAAGATACCTGTGTTTACGATGAGAGCATTGATTTAGAGGAACTGAATCGTAATTTCTCTACTCCTCCAACCCAACTCAACAATATGGTCTCCGGACTTCCTGAGAACGATAGAGCTGATGCATTTTCTGTGTGTGCTGTTGATGAATATCAAGTAGGAAAAGCAATTTTCTCAATAAAATCCAAATCTACTGGTCTCGACAACAATCATCCCGATTTTATAAAAATCCTTCTTCCTTTCATACTTCCTCATATAACTCACATTTTCAACACTATAATAATGACCTCAACCTATCCCACTTCCTGGAAACAATCAAAAATTATCCCTATACCTAAACAAGGAAAAAAAAATAATACAGACCCATAGCTATCCTTCCTTTTCTATCTAAGGTTTTTGAAAACATAATAAGCAACCAGATAAAAAGTTATATTAAACAAAAACATCTCCTTCACGCTCTGCAATCTGGTTTCCGACCTGGACATAGTTGCATTTGAGCCCTTCTTAAAGTGTCTGATGATATTAGACAGGCATTAGACAAAAATTATATAACTGTGATAACTTTACTTGACTTCTCAAAAGCATTTGATTGCGTTAACTCTAATATTCTCTGTGATAAATTGACGACCTATTTTAATTTCTCTGACACAACAAAAAATCTTATTCATTCCTACTTGACCAATCGTATGCAAGCTGTATCGTGCAATGGTCTTCGTTTCTTCCTGTTAGTTCTGGTGTTCCTCAAGGAACTATCCTTGGGCCTTTACTGTTCTCTATGTTCATTAATGATTTGCCATCTGTTTTATCTTACTGTCAGTGTCATATCTACGCGGATGATGTGCAGTTATACATTAGTTTTCCCAATGGGATGGTTGAAGATGCTATATCTAGCATGAACATTGATTTAAGCTCAATATATGACTGGTCTAACCGCAATGGACTTAAACTTAATCCAGAGAAAACGAAAGCTATCCCTATATCCAAAAATAATCCTCACCTTCAAAACCTTCCTCGCCTCCTTTTAAATACATGCGAAATTGAATATGTCACCAATGTAAAAAACCTAGGTATAATCTTCAACAATAAACTAACATGGGACACTCATATTGATTCTATAATTGCCAAAGTAACTAAAACAATACTTTCTACTTAAGTCAAATTGAAGCTTGTAAGATCGTTTGTACTACCCATATTATCATATGGGTGTGAGTTGTTCGCAGATCCTGATTTTCATTCACTTCAAAAGTTAAAGGCTGCTTTCAATGCTATTGCTCGTTACGTTTTCAACCTTCGAAGGTTTGATCACATTTCGCTTCAGGGTCGTCAACTTTTGGGTTGCAAATTGGAAGCTTTCTTCATGTATCGGTGTTGTTTGTTTCTCTTCAAATTAATTGTTAATAAGACTCCGAACTATCTATTTTCCAAACTTAATTTCTGTTCTTCAAATCGTTCCATTCTATTGCGCTCCTCAAGATATACCTGTTTGACATCACGCAGACAATTTTTCGTTTATGCTGTCAGACTGTGGAATAATGTTCCCAGTCACATGAGGTCTGGAATCGAAAACAAAAAGTTTAATGAACTTATCTTTGAATATTTCTCTAACATTAACTGAGATGACTTTTTTATTATTTATTATTTATCTTCTTCTTTTGCGACTTTGCTTTAAATTTTATTAAATTCATTTAAAAACTTTATTAAAGCTTAAATTTACTTTTGTAAAATGAACTAGTAATATTTTGTTATAATTGTTATTTAATTTTGCTATATTTGTTATTTGATATAATACATTCTTGCATATCCTTTTTAATCTTTTGTAATACATCCTGTACTATTTATAAGTTATTCTTAATGTACAGCTGTTTTCTTATCAATAAATCAAATCAAAATGGTTCACTTGGGCGTATACGCACTTTTTTATTGTATTTATTTTTTAACAAGCTTTCTTCTACTTTCTTGACTTTTCAATTAACTTTCTTTTATTTGTTGGGTGCATTACGGTGGTTGGTTAAAATTTTGGAAAATGTATGTACCTACTCTTAATTAACTCTATACTTTTATATAGCTGTATTTACGAGTCGATATTGTGTTAAACTTCAAATGCATCTTTTTTTCTATTCATACAAAATGCAGTCGTAATTAAAAACTAAATAGTCTTTCATAGGTTATTCTTTTTGTGCAAATTGATACCATTTTCTTTTTGAAAAATAAAAGATTCAAACATATAAGATGTACAAATAAATCCTTAAGCTGATAATGTCACTATTTAAAAGTGTTTCTTATTTTTATTTTTATTTTGTTGTTTCTTTCCTCTCGATTAAGGTCTAGATAACACAACATGGTGTCTCATTTCAAATGGACATAAGGAAGCAACTCTACTTTCTATAGGAGGTACAACATTATTGTAAAAGGACAAAGCCATTAGAAGTGAATGAGATGCTTTTTTCTTTTTTCTTATTGAAAAGTCCAAAGAGGAACGACACAATGACAACGACAACTACGATGCCAATGACGACGACGACGATGACGTTGCCAACGAACGAAGGTGGTAGCAGACCATTTTTTTTTTTTTTTTTTTTTTTGTTAGAAGGAACCATTTTTCTGAGTTAAGACAATGTAATTACTTGAAGTTGTTTATTTAAACAAAAACAAAAAAGTCACTCTGGTAATTGAAGCACGTTCGTGTACGTGTTGTTTTTGTGCTGTAAGCACATAAATGTTTGCTATTTTCATTGACAATCGTGGTAAAATGGCTTAGAGAAATGTTTTTCGACAATGGACATGTGGACTTTTTTCGACAATAGTCTTATGTTAAATGTTAAAGAAAATATGTTTCTTAAGTTAAAAAAAAAATACAACAATTCAGTTTAAGATATATAAGAAAGATTTGTTTGTTTTGTTTTCCATAACTTTTCTAGGATTTTTTGTTTTCGTTCATTAACGAATGAATGTAGGTCCTTAAAATCAAATGCAAGTGAATATAATTAATCTGCGTCAATGTTACCCTTTGTTAACAAATGTTTTAAGAACTACATTCAAAAGCTCCAAATATCATTCGATTAATTTTGTAGGTAAATTAAAAACTAATGTATGTAAATTTATTTTGTACGATAGAAAATCAATAAAACTGTGAAGTTGGTCCTTTTCTTATACCAACTATTCTTTTACCGGTCAATGGTCTTCGAGACAAATCGCTTAGCACTCAATGAATGCAACAGCTCGAACCTCTGGCTAATGCACTCGAGGTTTTGCCTCTAGACTATAACCAAGTATAGTCCCTTTGAATGTTCTTTTTAGCTCGCAAGCTTCACAAAAGAACAAATAAAAAAGATCTTTACTGGTTGGAGTTCAGTGAGGAAAAGACACTTTTATTTTCAAATACTATTGCTATATATACAGAAATTATATGTTATCGAAATTGTTCCATGCTTCGATTCTTGACCTCACAAATAATCGATATCAAGGGTGAACGACCAGCTATCTCAAGTGCATAGTTCAATAATGCTTAGTTGACATATTTTGTCAACCTAAACAAATGAGCACCGATCGTGCACCATCACCCATTCATATTTTATTATACACTTAATATAAACTCTTTCCGTTCGTGCCATCAGGGCAACATGATACTTTTATTACCCTGACGTAGAAGGCAAGACAATGCTTTGCATTGGATTTATATATTGCTTAAGGCAATGCATGGTATGGGAAGCAAGTGTCAAGTATCGAAGCATGGTTGGATTTTTAATAGCATTTTAAGTGGTCGCTAGTGTGATCCCTTCACAAAACGAACAAACAAAATACATAACTAAACTTCCACCACTCAACACCCCAACAGTCCATTTATAATTAACTACAATTGACTATACATAGTACTGGTCGGAACTGTAAAAAGTTTTTGTTTTGTATTTATTTAGAAGCCTATTTAATCTCTTAACGAATTATTTTTGCATACCTAATGCCTATGGTCAAATAATCAGCCAACATTATAAATAAGGGAGCACATGCAAAAAACATTCAATTTTATTTTATATATGTATGTAGATTGTAGATACATATTAAAATATATTTAAATAAAATAAATAAGTTCAATTTAATTTGAAATACACCAAATTCATTTAAATTGTTTGAAATTAATTGAACTGAAGTTTGGTAATTAATTTGACTAATTAAATCGTCATTAGGAATTTAAATCCATACAACTAGGTCGTATATTTTGGTTTTCATATTATGGAATTTTGGTTTATTAAATTAACATAATAAAGTGAGTTTATTTTATTGATTGCTGCTGAATAAAATTTAGTACCTACTTGAAATTTAAAATTTAGTTCAATACCAAACATTAAAAAGAAACAACAACCATAGTCCAGCCCATACTTTATTTTAATAATTTTAATTGAATTGAAATAATAAAATCAAATTCCGTGTCGTGTTAATTCCTATCAAGTGCATTGTGCTATGCAGTGTTCAGTGTTTTATTGAAAAAAACAAAAACAACAAATCATACCTACCAACAAGAATTGTTTCGACTAACAAAAAAAAAGAGCTTAAAAAGAATTAATCATCAAACAAGAAAAAGGCAAAAGTGATAATGATAACACAGTGTAATGGGTAATCCCTTCTCTCCCTTTCCACCATCCCACACAGGCATATTATCTCAATCGATGTAGACATTGCGTACGATTCTTTTTATTGCTATACAGTGTACACTTGGATTTAGTTGATGTGTTTTCGGATAGATTAGTATATGTGATATCTAGTTAACCAGGGACGGATCAGTATGCAGATTTTCACTAAGGCATAACACTAGTGAAAGTCTGTTATTGAAAAGTTCAAATTGGATTCTAGGTATAACATATATTATAGTTAATTGTCCGAATTTGTGTTTAACGAGTTTTGTATATTAGAATGTTGTTAAATACACAATCAGTATATTACCGCCTCTAGGCACATCAGACCATTGTATCGTATCTGCAAAATTCTCATGTCAAAAAAACCCAGTTAAAGAAAAAACTCCTATGAGAACCGTTTGGCAATATGAGAAAGCCAACTGGGACGGTCTCAATTAATTCTTCAGGAACTTTAACTGGTCACTATGCTTCCTCGATAGTGACGTGGATTCCAGCGCAGATATGGTAACAAATTTAATTCTTTGTGGAATGAGAAATTTTATCCCGAATAGGGTGAAATCTATCAAACCCAAAGAGAACTCATGGTTTGATTCGAGCTGTAAAGAGGTTATTAGGTTCAGAGATTTAAGTTTCCGTTGTTATAAAGCCAACCCGACTGAGGAAAACCGGAATAAGTTCAAACAAGCTAGAAATACCTGTAATTGAATTTAAACGATTGAGAAACAAAGTTACAGCTGAGATACGAAATGCAAAAAAAAGTTATTTCGCACCAAAGTTAGATCCTTCAGAAGCGGGTAGAAACCTTTGGAAAAACTTTACGTGAAATTGGCATTGGCAAGCAAAAAAAGATGAACTATGATGATGTTGACTGTGATGAGCTCAATAAAAAGTTTTTGTCGTTTCCAAACTCTGGATTAAATGAAGAAACATCTTTTGCTTCATTTGAGAATGCGTCTTATTCATTTCCTTGTTTTAGTTTCTCGCAGGTAACTGAAGCTGACGTCTTAGAGAGTTGCATTAATATAAAATCAAACTCTATTGGAATATATGAAATTCATCCAGTCTTTGTTAAAGCTATGCTACCCTACATTCTAAGATACTTAACACATCTTTACAATACAATATTAATGTCGAATGTTTTTCCATCAGCTTGGAAACAAGCAAAAATTATTCCAATTCCAAAAAACGAACGTGAGTTTCGACCAATTGCTATTTCACCATTTCTTTCCAAGGTTTTAGAGAGAATTATGAATGGTCAGATAAGGAATTACCTAACTGAGAACAATCTACTTTGTGTTAACCAATCTGGCTTTCGTCCTAAGCACAGCTGCATCACAACTCTCATTGACGTTGTAGAAAATATCAGACAAGCTGTTGATAGCGACAATGTCACCTTTTTAGTTCTCCTTGATTTTTCAAAGGCATTTGATACGGTCAATCATAAAATACTGTTTAGTAAACTATCAAATCAATTTAATTTTTCTACTTCTTCAGCAAGTCTAGTTCATTCTTATCTGCATTTACGATCTCAGGCAGTTATTGCAAACTCTTCTGCTTCAGAATTTCTTATGGTTAAAAGAGGGGTTCCGCAGGGTTCAATATTAGGACCACTATTCTTCTCTATGTACATCAATGATTTACCCTTATGTATGCAGAACTCTAAATTGGATATGTATGCTGACGATGTTCAAATAAGTAAAAGTTTTCCTTTATGATTGGTTGAAAACGCTGCCGTTGAAGTCAACGAAGACCTTGCCAATATTTTTTCTTGGTCAGAGAAAAATGGACTTTGTCTCAATCCAGTAAAATCAAAATGTTTGGTAATTTCAAGAAAAGCCATCGACACGTCTTATTTTCCCGTGATTATTTTAAATAATAAACAAATTGAGTTTGTCGATTCAGCCAAAAACTTAGGTTTAATGTTTACAAAAACGCTTTCTTGGAATTACCACATAAGATTGACAATAGGTCGTGTTTACGGAGACCTTCGTCTACTTTGGACAAATTTCTCAAGGTCTATCTATGGGGGCCTTACTCTTGAAAACCTTTTCAAGTTTAGATCACTTGTATTGCTAAATAATGTTATACAAACGCGTCAACCACCTTACCTTTATGATAGGATACCTTACTCACATTCTACTAGAACATTAAATATTGTACCCATACGTTACACGTTCTTAGTATCAGAACGCCAATTTTTCATAGCTGCGATTCGTCTGTGGAACTGTCTTTCCTCGATCTTTAAGAATGATAAACTGTACTAAGCTCTTTCGAATTAAAATTGAAGAATATTTGCAAACCTTAAGGTAGTGATGATTTGAGTCCTTATTATTTTTTTTTCTGTTAGTTATAAAGTATTTATTCTTGATTTTTATTTTGTATTAATTTAAATTAATCTTTTTTTTTAAACTGTTCACATACATACATACATACAATTTAATTTAATTTTCATTTTGAAAATTCACAAACAAATATACACAACACATAATATAATAATTGAGTTTATACTATTTTAAAAGATAATGTATCTTACAGTATAACCTGTTCAATAAAATATATGAAATATGAAATATGAAATATGAAATATGTAATGGTCATATTCGACGAACCAAATTTTTGCATGATCATAAATTAAGGAAAAAAATACTACAATGTCCCAAAGGTAGTAAACAATTCTGGTCATTTGTAAAAAAAACGTACGAAACACCAAGTTATCCTCAGTTCCAACGCTCGTCCACAATGACACTCCCTAAGTAAGCTCGATTGATAAAGCCAATTTTCTTCCAGCACAGTTTGCTGTTAATTCGACGCTACTGGAAAGTGTCATGAGTCCTCCTGTTCTTAAGAGCGTAAATGATTCTATGGGACGAATCTTCTTTCGCACTCGTGCAGTTGCAAGAGTACTGCAAGACCTTGACATACACAAATCCGCTGGCCCGGATAGTATCTCCCAAATTGTTCTGAAGAGGTGTTCTTCAACGCTGGCAAAACCACTGCGTAAACTTTTCCATCTTTCCTACTTTACACGTCTCTTTCCGAGCGGATGGAAAATAGCATTTGTCTAGCCTGTCCCTAAAAAAGGCGAATCCTCCTCTCCCTCTAACTACCGTCCAATAGCACTCACGTCCCTTCTTTCCAAGGTCATGGAAATGCTGGTTAATTATCAACTCAAGAAATATCTTGAAGAACGGAAGCTTCTTAATGACCGACAGTATGGCTTTCGTAGCAAAAGGTCCACTGGTGATCTCATGTTTTATCTCACCGAACAGTGGAACAAATCTTTACATCGTTTTGGAGAAAGTAAGATTATTTCACTTGATATTTCAAAAGCATTTGAAAGAGTTTGGCACCAAGCTCTTTTATCGAAAATGCGTTGGATTAGAAATTACCTTTCTATACCGTTCAATACAAGTTGTATTGGATGGTTTCAAGTCTGAAATTCATAAAATAAATGCTGGTGTCCCCCAGGGCTCCGTTTTGTCTCCGACTCTCTTCCTTATATTCATAAATGATATTATGTCTGCCTCTTCTAATCCATTAAACTGTTTCGCCGACGACAGTACCCTCAGCTTTTCATACTCGTTCATAGATTCACATCCTTGTCCTTCGGATGTGGAACTTAAACGGCAGCGTATGACAAGCTCATTAAATTCCCATCTTGACAGCATTTTCCAATAGGGAGTCAGAAACACTGTAGAATTTCATGCTTCGAAAACTCAATGCTGTCTCCTGTCGTTAAAGCGTTACACACACCCGATGCCACTATCTATGAGTGGCACTTGCATCCAGGAAACTAGTCAACTGTCAGTACTCGGTATGTGTATCACAGATCACCTTTTATGGAATGATCATATATTTTATATTGTCAAAAATGCTGTCAGGTGCTAAGGATTTCTCCGACGGACGGTGCAAGACATTTTAACTTCCCATAGGAAGTTATTGTAATGGGTCCGATTTGACAAATTGAAAATTTTGACATTTCTCGACGTTTCAAGGTCCCTAGAGTCGAAATAAAAGATTTTTAGAAATATGTCTGTGCGTGCGTGTGTACGTACGTCCGTACGTCCGTACGTCCGTACGTCCGTACGTTCGCGACGTTTTTTTCGTCGTCCATAGCTCAAGAACCAGAAGAGATATCGACTTCAAATAAATTTTGTTATACAGATAATAAGGCAGAAAGATGCAGAAAGGGCTCTCAAGAAAATTGCGTGGATGGTTTTTTTACCATAGCAGTTTAAAAAAAAGGTGAAAATTTTGGTTAACCCTAAATATCTCATGAACCAATGACGCTAGAGACTTGAATTAAATTTTGTATTATATATTGTAACGTGATACAAAACAATTATATTTTTGGAAAAAAATTCAATTAACGGTTTTTTTATAAATCAAAAAAACTGAAAAAAAAAATTTGTCACTTCGAAAATTTTACGACTAAAATATGATTTCATCTCCAAAACAATTTTGTGCAACGAAGAATAATGTTTTTGACATCTGATAAAATTTTGAGAAAAATCGAATTGACAGTTTTTTTACAAAAAATAAAAACCTAAAAAAAAAATAAAAAAAAGTTGGTAAAAATTGAGTTTTGACTCAAATATCTTTTCAAAACTTTGAGATATTGGCTTTAAACTACTTTTATCTTTCAAAAAATATTGGTTTCAACATTCAGTAAAATTTTGAAAAAAATAGAATTGACAGTTTTTTTACAAAAAATTAAAAACCGAAAAAAAAAATTAACAAAAGTTGGTAAAAATTGATTTTCGACTTAAATATCTTTTCAAAACTTTGAGATTATGGCTTCTAACTAATTTTATCTTATAAGAAATATTGTTTTCAACAGTAGGAAAAATTTTGAGAAAAATCGAATTGACAGTTTTTTTACAAAAAATAATAACCTAAAAAAAAATAAAAAAAAAGTTGGTAAAAATTGAGTTTTGACTCAAATATCTTTTCAAGACTTTGAGATATTGGCTTTAAACTACTTTTATCTTTCAAAAAATATTGTTTTCAACATTCAGTAATATTTTGAAAAAAATAGAATTGACAGTTTTTTACAAAAAATTAAAAACCGAAAAAAAAATTTAACAAAAGTTGGTAAAAATTGATTTTCGACTTAAATATCTTTTCAAAAATTTGAGATTATGGCTTCTAACTAATTTCAACTTATAAGAAATATTGTTTTCAACATTAGGACAAATTTTGAGAAAAATCGAATTGACAGTTTTTTTACAAAAAATAAAAACCTAAACAAAAAAATTAATAAAAGTTGGTAAAAATTGATTTTCGGCTCAAATAGCTTTTCAAAAATTAAAAATATTGGCTTCAAACTTATTTTATTTCACAGAAAATATTGTTTTTTATATTCAGTAATTTTTTTATAAAAATCCAACAGTCCGTTTTTTCATAAAAAAAATAAAATCTACAAAAAATAGAACGCAAATGTGGTAAGAATTGATACATTTAGACAAACTTTTAAGCAAGACAAATCGATAGACGGGATGGGAAGTTATCAGTGTGGGTCGCATCCCAGCCTCTTTTTCACCCTTCTGATCTGGCTGTAATTTACAAAGCCTTCATCCGTCCAAAGCTTGAATATAATTCGCATATATGGGCAGGTGCCCCTAAAACAAGTTTAAATCTATTGGATAGAATACAAAAAAGGGCTTTAAAAATGATAGGTGATAGAACTATAATCGAAACAATTACATCGCAAGAACACCGCCGCAATGTTTAATGCCTTTGGTTGTTTAATCGATATTTTTACAAACAATGTTCTGTTGAATTAGCCAGTTGCATTCCTCCCCTTAAACGATTCAGCCGTAATACTCGCACTTTCAGGAATGCTCATCAGTTTACCCTTGAGCTCAATTTCGGGCGTACTGTCAAGTATAGAGATTCTTTCTTAAATCGCACATCGATAATGTGGAATGCTTTGGCCAACTCTGTTTTTCCCTCCCCTTTTGATGTTCAGAACTTTAAGACCAATGTGCATCGGTATCTTCTCTTAAATCCTTCCCTATTTTCCTAATGCTCGCACTGTGTTTAAGTACAAACATATAAAGGGTACTAATAACCCCTTGAGTGCCTGTAAATTATTTAAAAAAAAAAGGAACAAATTTGTCTTTATACAATTTTTATTATTCAAATAATAATGGAATAAATATATACAGTCTTATTTAAAAAGATGTATACAGCCTACATAAAGTTATGTTATCTCTATAATGCCTCTAAACGTAAAAATGCTATTTATAAAACTTATGCAAGGTTGCATAGTCCCATAATAAGCTAAACGCGTTTTGAGGTTGAATAGACCCTATGTACATAATAGGGCCCATACACTACACAAACTGTTTGAGCAAACGAATGTATTTTGTTGTTGTAAAAATGTTTGAGTAGTGTGTAGCGATGATGCGTGTTTGCGCAAGCGGTTTGAACAAAATCAAAAAATTTTGAATTTTCCGTGCCTGCACAAACATGTTTGTGTGGTGTCTATTGAATTTTGCTCAAACCGATGCCAATTTTCATAGAGTTAACATAAATAAACAAGAGGAACAATTTGTTTGGACTGAATTCATTGAACTTTATAAAGGTTTACTGGTATTGTAGTGTGTAAAAAGTAATATCTCTCAAACATGTTTGTGTAGTGTGTGGCGAAACTATGTTTGCTCAAACACACGTTTGAACAAACGTGTTTGCGTAGT
This sequence comes from Eupeodes latifasciatus, assembly GCA_920104205.1. Taxonomy (NCBI): domain Eukaryota; kingdom Metazoa; phylum Arthropoda; class Insecta; order Diptera; family Syrphidae; genus Eupeodes; species Eupeodes latifasciatus. The sequence continues at coordinate 35,506,472 of OV049926.1, forward strand.
GTATGGGCCCTATAAGGAAATTATTGTTATTATTATTTCGTAAATGTCATTTTGATTTCTCTCCATTTTTGAAATTAAAATAAAAACAAAAAGAGGCTGGGATGCGACCCACACTGATAACTTCCCATCCCGTCTGTCGATTTGTCTTGCTTAAAAGTTTGCCTATATGTATCAATTTTTACCAAATTTGCGTACTATTTTTTGTAGATTTTATTTTTTTATGAAAAAACGGACTGTTGGATTTTTATATCGAATGATATATGAATATCGAAAACAATATTTTCTGTGAAATAAAATAAGTTTGAAGCCAATATTTGTAATTTTTGAAAAGCTATTCGAGTCGAAAGTAAATTTTTACCAAGTTTTAGTATTGTTTTTTTTTAGGTTTTTATTTTTTGTAAAAAAAACTGTCAATTCGATTTTTCACAATATTTTATCGAATGTTGAAAACAATATTTCTTATAAGTTAAAATTAGTTAGAAGCCATTATCTCAAATTTTTGAAAAGATATTTGAGTCGAAAAACAATTTTCACCAACTTTTGTTAAATATTTTTTAGGTTTTTATTTTTTGTAAAAAAAAACTGTTCATTCGATTTTTCTCAAAATTTTTCCCAATGTTGAAAACAATATTTCTTATAAGATAAAAAAAGTTTGAAGCCTTAATCTCAAGTTTTTGAAAAGATATTTGCGTCGAAATTCAATTTTTACGAACTATGAGTACATTTTTTTTAGGATTTTATTTTTTATAAAAAAAACTGTCAATTAGATTTTTCTCAAAATTTTATCAGATGTCAAAAACATAATTCTTCGTTGCACAAAATTGTTTTGGAGATGAAATAATATTTTGGTCGTAAAATTTTCGAGGTGACAATATTTTTTTTTCAGTTTTTTTGATTTATAAAAAAAACCGTTAATTAGATTTTTTTCCAAAAATATAATTGTTTTGTATTACGTTACAATATATATTATAAAATTTAAAATTTCAAGTCTCTAGCATCATTGGTTCATGAGATATTTAGGTTTAACCAAAATTTTCACCTTTTTTTTAAACTGCTATGGTAAAAAAAACACCCACGCAATTGTCTTGAGAGCCCTTTCTGCATCTTTCTGCCTTATTATCTGTATAACAAAATTTATTTGAAGTCGATATCTCTTCTGGTTCTTGAGCTATGGAGGACGAAAAAAACGTCGCGAACGTACAGACGTACGGACGTACGGACGTACGAACGTACGAACGTACGTACACACGCACGCACAGACATCTTTCTAAAAATCTTTTATTTCGACTCTAGGGACCTTGAAACGTCGAGAAATGTCAACATTTTCAATTTGACAAATCGGACCCATTACAATAACTTCCTATGGGAAGTTAATAATGCCTCTCCAGTTTAGCTCGTTTATTAATGATTTAAAGAATTTAAATCGAGTTTTACCGACTCCAAGAAGGCGGAAAGGTTATAAAAAAAGGTTCAACCCAATGAGCCTAAGAAACGAAGAATTTAAAAAAAATATAGATTTTCGAAAGAGAATATCATAAAAATAATTGGAATTATTTTTTTATATTTTATTTGTTATGACAAACAGCTGATTTGATAGATAGATGAATGGAATAGTTTGCTCCATTTTGGTACTTTTTTTTATATAAGCATTGTATAACTAAAATTTATAGCAGAATTTTTTATAAATGGGAATTTTCGCTACGTTACATAGAGCTTACATAAATCCTTATGTACCGTATAGTATAACTATTCATCTGTTTAGCGAATTCTATTAAATAAGACTGGTAGTATTTTATAAACATCTGATCTTTTATTTTTAAAGAAAAATACTTACCGTTTATAGACAACAGAAAAACAGTTTATTTAGATATCTATCTATCTATAATATGTCCCTTGTGAACGATTATGTATATAACATAAAAATATCAGTGTTCTATAGTTAACTAATAAGAATTTATATAAACACCATAGCTATTCCAATCCACTAAATTTATTTCCCTTTTTTGTATCTGCAACCATATTTTTGATTGTATACCGTCTAGACTTTAGACTTATTTGTATTTAAAAACAAAAACAAGAGGAATGACTTTTAGTTAAAAGAATAAAAAGGAATCGAGATTCATTTTTTCATTCTATAAGTGGCTTCTGTTGTTGTTGTTTAAGCACTTAAATTGAGCAAAAGTATTTACAAATAGATAAACAGAAAAGAAACAAAGAAATGTTCATAACAAACAATAGATTCCTTTATCTAAGTTCGTTTTTGAAAATGTGAAATAAAACTTTAAAAAGTCTCCTGTAGTTATTATGAACAAAAAATATAATTTTCAGCTTTTATTCACTGTAGGCAAAATAATGGCTTGGAAAGTTGTGCTTCATTATTAAAACATCAAAAATGGGACAGTTTAAAGGAATATGTATTATGTATGCATTATTTCGAGCCTTTGAGTTATTGTTTATTTATTTATTTATTCTTCTACAGACTATTAAGTCTTACAGACTACTAACAATATTTACAAAATTAATTTATTAGGACTTAACACTTAACAAATAAATTATTTTTAGATTTTTGATTGATTGATAAATCAATTTCATTTGAATAAATATCAAAGTGAAAGGTTAACTGCAACCATAATATTAAACCTATGACTTGGACAGTTTAAAAAATCTTGATGGCTCATTCTTCTTTCTGGAAAATATTTTTGAAATATATTTAATATTACAGGGCTTTTGATTCTGTACGAAAAAACATCACGAACAAACAATAAACACTGAACCGATCGTCTTTTTTGTAGGGAATCAAAACCGATTAAGGTGCATCTTCAATAATACGATGGAGTATCAATATTCCATCGTAATTGTCTCACAACGAACCTGGTAAAAGCTTTCTAAACTATTTCAATTCGATTGATGCCAACAGAAGTAGATGGATTCCAAATAATTGAACAGTACTCTAGAAAAGGACGGACTAAAGACATATAAACCGATTTCAATGCATAAGGATTTGTAAATTCATTACAGTTTCTATTAAGAAAACCAAGTAAAGTGACAACTATAGTTATAAAATAAGATTAGAACACTGTTGTCCACCAAGGTATGATCTAACTTTTTAATTTGGACGACTCCCATTCATTCCAAGATTCCAATAGTTTTCTAAATATGCCATATTCAAGAGCTAAAACATAATAGTTTAGACACAGGGTTTATGGTGCATTTCACACAGAAATGTAAGAAATTGTTTTGAAACGTAGCTTTTTTTAAAAAACAATATATACTTTTCTTAATCAACTATATAAAAATAAGTCGGGTTATCCTTCCTGACGCTATAACTCCAGAACGTACGAACCGATTTCCACGGTTTTGCATTCGTTGGAAAGGTCTCGGGTTCCGTGAGGTTTATAGCAGACAAAATTTAGGAAAGATTTTAACAGAAAACCGGTGAACTCCGTTTAGTTTCCTATAGAAAGCTATTGTAAAAGTTCCGATTTGTGGAATTGAAAATTTTAAAATTTTTTGATGTTTCAAAGGTATATTCTAAACCAAAGCTTACTTTTGGGTCAACCATATTTCTAGAAACATCAGAGATATCGACTTCAAATAATGTTTGTTTTAAAGATAATAAGAAAAAAAAATGCAAAAACGACTTTTAAAAAAATTTAGTGAGCGTTTTTTTATCATAGAGCAATTTAAGAAAAATGCAATGCAAGCTCATTGTTTGGGATGAGTGCACAATGGCACATAAGAAATCACTTGAAGCACTTAACTTCACACTGAAGAATCTTCGACGAAGTAACAACATCTTTGGCGGCTTAATGATATTGTTGGCAGGCGATTTCAGGCAGACATTGCCAGTAATTCCCCGTGGAACGCCTGCAGATGAATTGAATGCTTGCCTGAAGGCATCATTTTTGTAGAATAACGTAAAAACATTATCGCTTATATGAGAGTTCAACTTCAAAATGATCAAAGTGCTGCACAATTTTCCAAACAATTGTTAGCTGTTGGGAATGGAAAAGTGCCAGTTGATGCGACAACTTGATTAATTACTCTTACCAACGACTTTTGCCCATTTGTAGACTCTCAATTAGTTCTTATTGAAAATGTTTTCCCAAACATTAGTGAGAATTATCAGAATTATGCTTAGTTAAGTCAACGAGCAATTTTCGCCGCAATCAACCATTCAATCAAAAATCGCTGACGATTTGTTGACATACAAATCCGATGATTACATAACAAATCCCGATGATTTAGTAAATTATCCAACGGAGTTTTTGAACTCTCTGGAGTTACCAGGATTTCCACCACATAACATTGCAACTCAAAGTTGGTTTAGTTATTATGATATTGCGTAATTTGAATCCACCGCGACTTTGCAACGGTACTCGACTTGCGGTGAAAAGACTTGGGAAAAAAATGAGTTGGGAAACCATCCGCTTTGTTTTTTTTAACGTCAGACCAAAAAACAAAAAATATAGCTTGCCAAAGAGCACTTCAATGAAACGGATAATTTGCGGACAAGTATAACGCTTCGATTCAGTATTTTCTTTGGATTCACTTTCATTTTTTACTTAGAGAAGTTCAAATTAATTACACTTCATTTTTGTAATCAAAATGAATGCATTACTGTTGTGAAATGAAATACAATGTTTCCTTTTCAAATATGAAACAAAAAAAATAATTTTTCTTCATCTTTTAATCCCCAAACGAAATGTTACAAAAAACCAAGCCGGTGGCGAAACGGAGTTCGCCGGGTTTGCTAGTTCCATTTATAATAATGCGAAGAACGCTACAAAAATTCAGAAACGCAGAAAAAGAGAGAGGATCTGATATGAAGAATTTTTGGGGATTTTTTGACGTAGTATATTTTCGAATTCAATTTTCGGGAGTCTATTAGTACTATCGCTATCAGTCTGCTTACACGTACATGCTAGAAAATATTTTGATCTTAAAGGAGTAAACAAAACTTACAAATTGTAGACAAAAAAATAATAAGTTCTTGAATTTAATGATATATGTATGTAGGTGCGTTTAGATAAATAATTTCTCTAAAAGTTAAAAAAACAAATTGGTAAACAAATAAGTTGGGAAGAAACTTTTGTATGTGACACTCACGAATTGCGCATTTCAGAATATCCTTTCACTTAAAATCTCAAGAGATTCAAAGTATTTATAACAATAGATATGAAACGTTCATTATGCACACTTAAGGGGATATTACTATTCTTATTATGTAAAGACACAGTGAGCACTAGGAAAGGGAGAGAGGGGTTGAAAGGAGGTGTCGGTGCACATTGGTTTTGAATTCCTGAATATTGCAATGGCTGGGAAAGACAGAGTGTGGTAAGGAATTCCACATTCGCGTAGTACGGCTAAAGAACGAATCTCTGTACTTGACGGTACGACCGAAGTTGGGCTCGAGGGTATACTGATGAGCATTCCTAGAAGCGCGAGTATTACGGTTGAACTGTTTAAGGGGAGGAATGCAGCTGGCTATTTCACTAGAGCATAAACCGTTAAAATAACGGTAAAAGAGGGTGAGACAGGAAACTTTACGACGATGTTCGAGCGACGTAAATGATCCTATTATGGTATTATCACCAATCAATATAAATGCTCTACGTTCAATACTGTCCATTGTCCAAGAGGCTTAAGTAAGATGCAGGAGCACCAGCCATTAGTTTAACAAAAGTGTCGTTTTTGCTGTTTTTGGGACATTTCTATTATTGAAATTCGTGCTTAAATCTCAGTTCTAGATCATCCAAAGCAAATTCACTTCAAAAAGTTGATTTATTTTTATAATTTTTTAAGATCTTACAAGTTTTTGTATTCAACAGAAAATCAATTTTGAAAGAAATAAAATGCACGACTGGGTCGCTGGAACTTGTTTATGTCTCCCAAAAAGTCTGTTTAAAAATATTTTTTTATATTTTAAGATTTAAAAATGTATCTGCAAAATAAGTTTTTTTCAAATATTTAAAGCCATTTTAATTCTCAAAAAACCTACACTAACTTAATTTTTTTGGAAAATCAATAGAGCTTTTTTTTTTCAATTAATTTTTATACCAAAATATGTTTTTGTGTTAGAAAGAAGCTAAATAAAAAAAAATTATCCGTTCATTTTTGAAAAAAATCGAATTTTCGTATTAAAAAAAAAATGAAAAAAAAACGCCTTACGGTAATCGGCTTAAAACCATAATTTCCCAGTTTGAACTCAATCGAAACAAAGCTTTGAGATGTAGGGGTCAAGACAGACAGACAGACAGACAGACGGACGGTATCGGAGTATCCACTTTTTTCGACTTTTTTACCATCGTAATTTCATGTTTCATTAAAAGCTCTAATTCGAAATTTTTTACGAATTACGAATTTCTTAGAAGTAATTAAAGCCGAGGTTCAGGAATTTAAAGGGAACTTAATATCAATTTGACGATCTCTTATTCAAGGTTTCTTTTTAAGAACCTAAATATATTTGCTTTTTTTTTAGAAACAAATTTTATGATAATAATTTAAAGCATTACTAAGTTTTTCCAAATTCTAAATTGCGTTAAACAAAAATGTTAGTTGTTTTTGACAGAAAACCACTTTTTGGCAAATGTCGTTGAATTACTAACAAATCTTTAGATGAAATCTTTAATTATACAACTTAACTGTATAAGCTTTTTGGCTCATATGACCCCCCCCCCTGTATCGTCCATTAGTCAAAAGTTGAAGAATTTGTGCTGTGTTATTAGGAAAGGGCTGAATTTTTGATTCATATTATGTTCTTGGTCCAGTCCTCAGTTAAAAGTAGTACTTTTGGCAAACAAAGTTTAAGGAAGTAAAATATAAATTTTGTTTTCATATATAAGAAATAAATAATTAAAAATATAATGGGAGTCATATCCATTAACGCAATACGATAGATAAGGGTGTTTCTACGAAAATAAAAAACAATTATCTCCCAGGCAGTGTTGTTCCTCTACGTGTCGACTTTAATTGTCTACATTTTAACGTAGACAATCGGTCGACAATGTCGATAATGTAGACAATGTGTCGACAATGTGTCGACAATGTGTCGACAATGTAGACAATCACTTAAATGTGTTTTAAATAGGAATTTAATCAATGAACACGGTATAGTGTTAAGTCAAATTCTGGCACCACACACTTTTAACAGGAAACCACCCACTCAGGAAAATTTGGACCCAGGAGTTAAAAAATAGGGGAACCCTTAATAACTGATTCACCCACTCACTAGCAGATATCCTGATTTCATAAATGTAAAAATAGTGTATAAATACGGTATAAATTTAAAAAAAATGGTATGGTATGGTATTTTTGTAAAAAATTGATCCCATAGTTAAAATTTAATAGCAACAAAAAATAAAAAAAAGAACAATTATTTAACGGACAATAAATTATTAATTGTCTTCAGAAATGAAAAGTAAACTTTGTGGTGTTGCCAAACTTTTACAATTCGGCCATTATCAAATTTATGGACCACTTTCTCATACTTTCAAAACATATAATTTCTTACAACGGTACGTCTTGTGGTGAAAACTTTCATAGAATTATGATCTATGAATTAGAATTATGTGAGGCTATTCCGATTGCTGCAGAATATTCAAATTTGGTAGAGCTGTAAATCTTAAAGTGAATAGAAAGGTACAAACTGAAATGTTGTTGCGTGGCATCCGCCCACTTTCTTAAAATCGTTATCAATTAAATCACCAGTAAGTTGGAAGAAATGAATTTAACCATCTGACCTTACTTTTAGGAAAACGCAAAAAACTGAATAACTTCTATATTTGACTCCTCTCAGCTTTAAAAAATAGATAAAATTAATAAAAAAATATATCAAATTTTATACTTACGTAACTGCATCTGTTAAATCTACGAAAGAAAGAGAAACCACTTTGAAAACAGAAATGTAGGTGATTTAAAAAAGCATAAGTTGGAAGAAGAAAATAAAACCGGGAATTATTTCCCTATTCCAACTAATGCTTTTTAAAACCACTTCAAGCTATTTCTGTTAGCTAAATGGATTTCTTGGACTTAACAGATTCGTCTTCCTACAGATATGACATTTTCCATTAAAATTTAATATCAGAAAACTTTGGAACTTATTCCCTTTTTAATTTAAAAAGTGTTCTTGGGACTTCTGTAGGATCATGAAATAAGAACGGTAGAATGGTAGGTATAAGTGCATTTATCTACAAAAGAAAAATCGAATATTTAAGGTCTTCCGGGCGGGCGTGGTGTCCGCCAACTTTATTGGAATCGTTATGAATTGTGAAGCACTTCCGTTTCCTGTAGAAAAATGAAATTTGGTAGAGTGATATGATATGAAGTTCATATACATTATGTAGTATAAAGGTACGAAATGAAAACTGGAAATTTTCCATTCAGGGCGAGTGTTACGTACTAAGGTACTTTGACGTTGGATGACGACCTTTTTAAAACCTGACCAGTAAACCAGTGAAGTAAGAAGGTTTGGTTTTTGGTTATCATTACAAATATCTAACATAATTCAAAAGTTTTTCGATATCTTTATAAACAAAGAACTAGGTAGGTAGGCGTTTAGATTTAGAACAAATGATTTTTTACGACTATCTTGTTGTTACACACATCTTTTTCTTTTAGTATTTTTTTTTTAACTTTTTTGTTTTTGGTTCGATAGGTAGGTACATTTTAGTAGGATAAATTATGAATTATGATGGTTTTTGCGAATTGTCTACATTGTCTACATTGTCGACAAATTTATGTCGACAATTGTGAATTGTCTACATTGAATTGTCTACATGTAGACAATCATGTAGTCTACATTTATAGTCTACATGGCACAACACTGCTCCCAGGTGGGGGTCATGACCCCTACGGCAGAGTTGTAAAAACTGCAGTCTTTTTGAGACTGCAGTTAAGTCACGAATAAGACTTTTTTTCATTAGTCTTTTAACTTACAAAAGTACTTTAACTGCAAAAAAACAGTCAGTACTTACTTTCTAACTTGGCAGTTAAAAAAAGCAGTTTATTGACTAAAAGTTAATTAACTGCAGTTCTTTTAACTGGTTTTAGTCTTTTTAGTCAGCACAAATTCTTTATACTGGGGTATTAGAATTTTTAGTCAGTAAGTCTTTTCACTGCAGTTAATTAACTTTAAGTCAATTAACTTTTTTTTTTCTTTTGACTTCTTTTAGTCTTTATAAGCACGGTTGCCAGTTTGGTCATTTAAGACCAAATTTGGTCTGCCGATTTGTCTTGCTTAAAAGGTTTGTAGGCTTTCGTGATTTGCTAGTTGTTAGTTGAATTATTCTAAAAAAAATTAAAAATTACCAACAATATTTTGAGTATGATGAAATAGTTTGATTTCAATATCTGTTCTTGTTAACGAAATTTTTAGTCGAAAACCAATTTTTACCAAATTTTCGTAGATATATAGAGATAAAATTAGCTTAAAGCCAATATTTTTTTAATTTTTGAAGAGATACTTGAGTCGAAAGTAAATGTTTACCAAGTTTTACTATTGTTTTTTTAAGGTTTTTATTTTTTCTAAAAAAATGTCAATTCGATTTCCTCAAAATTTTACCAGATGTCAAAACGTTATTCTTCCCGAACGTACGTACACACGCACGCACAGATATCTCTCTAAAAATCTTTTATTTAGACTCTAGGAACCTTGAAACGTCGAGAAATGTCAAAATTTTCAATTCAAGAAATCGGACCGATTACAATAACTTTCTATGGAAAGTTAAAAGCCATTGCGGACACAAATTATTTTGGTCCTTTTTTGGTACGATTGGTCATTTTTATTTGCAGCTTTGGTCATGCAATTTTTTTTCAAGTGGCAAGCGTGTTTATAAGTCCAAAGAGTATTAAGAGTACGTCGTTAAAGAGTATATTGTAAATCGAAAAACAAAGTAAAGAGATAAATATAACAATAAGAAATACATCTGTATTTCTGTTTTTTTTTTTCAAAAAGTTTGAATACTAATGCGTTTTGAAAACGCCTTTAAAGATGTTGTACATAGTACATGTATGATATAGTATATGTATAATATATTGTTATAATAATAATAATTAAATAATATTTTGGTTTTCCCAAATGATCTGATACCATTGAAATATGCTGATTCAGTTTTAGAAAGAAAAAAACATGAGCAGATTCTTCTATTTCTTGCTTGATTGATATGTTACGGGTGGTCGTTATAAAAAGTTCGCTTTTATTATGTTTCAAAACTAAGTTGTAATCACATAGTTTTTGAAAAATTGATTATCAAATAAAAAATTAAATAAAAATTTAAAAAGATGAATTTTTCAAGTTTTTATGTATTTAACTGTTAATTTTGTTTCCTGTATTTGATTTTTTTCAACTTTTAGTCTAATGCCAAAACTCGAAAACCAAATGAATGAAAATTGAGTATTTTTTCTTAAAAAAATGTCCTTCCCACCCAAAAGATTGTAAATAGACCCCCTCCCAAAAAGTCAAAAAGCTTATTGCCACCCCTAGAAGAGGAGCACTTTCAGACAGCAATTTTGAAAAACTGCTGCTACTGAAAGTTAACTCTTCAATAGTTAAAAATTAATTTTATTTATAAAAAAAATGTTATTAAAAAATTTTGTTTTTTTAGAGTACCATAGACATAATTTAAAAAGAATAAAATATTTAATTTTGCGAAAGAACAACTTTTATTTCCTAAAAATATTATTGTTTTGTTCGACATGCTCAATAAACATTTGCCACACAAACATTGCAACAAAGAACTAAATGCCAAAAACATTCTATAGCAAACCTCATTGTTGTTAGCCAAACAGCATTGTTACCTCATTGCATAGGTACCTCATACATATTTAATATTATTTTCAAATCCCTGTAGTATCTTAGTCAAAAGACTAAAAAAAAGTTAATTGACTTAAAGTTAATTAACTGCAGTGAAAAGACTTACTGACTAAAAATTCTAATACCCCAGTACAAAAGAATTTGTACTGCCTAAAAAGACTAAAACCAGTTAAAAGAACTGCAGTTAATTTACTTTTAGTCAATTAACTGCTTTTTTTAACTGCCAAGTCAGAAAGTAAAGTACTGACTGCTGACTGTTTTTTTGCAGTTAAATTTTCTAGTCGCAGTATTAACTTGCATTCAAAAAATTAGTTAATTAACTGCGACTTAATTGAATGCATTACCCAAAAGACTTCAGTCTTTACAACTCTGCCCTACGACCCCTACCCCTGTATCCATCATTGATTAGATTAGTAGCAGTTGACCTTCAAGGAGTAAATCCATGTTGTTCATCACAAATTAATTTCTTAATATTAAAATACAAATAATGGTCTCTGACAATAAGTTCCAACAGTTTCGAATTGTATCTATTACCTTGAATTTGAAACTTTAGTTAATATTTATTTATTTGTTTATTTATTAATAAAATATTTATCTAAATAAATCCATTTTTTCTATTTTTCATTTCCTTTGTTGCAGGTAACTGAAACCTGCCGCATCATAGCTTTTAGCCACATGGTGTAGATTTTATTTCATGTTTTTGTATTTTTAAATTATAATACTCAATAATTAAATGTTAATAACAATTTGCTCAATGTCAGTAGTATCATTGACGCCAACAGTTTAAAATTACATGGTTATACTTTTAGCAGCATTTAACCCTGTTCAAGTTTGATTGACAATGCGATGCCAACTAGTGTAACGAAGTTAACTCGGCTCTCAAAACCAAACCAAATGTCATCATCGTCAACACCATAAACTGCGCCACTTCCACCTTCAAAGACAATCAACTTTACCTTAACCGTCTGCGTCTCTGAGTTCACCTTTTGTCAAGTGTCGTGTTGGATGGATTGGGTTTGGGTTGTATGTACATAAACCAAAAAAAATATAATCTAACAACCAACCAACCACACTATCGGATGCCAATGAGGATTCATTTCATTGACATTATTATTGTCGCCAATGACGCCAATAGAGTGTAAACATGAAAACAACAGTCACGTGCCATGGCCTGGCCATGGATTGGACCATGGTTCTAGCTTTTCAAGGGATTCATTGTCAACGTCGCGTCGTCGTCGTTCATTGCTCGTTTCTGTTAGACCGTGTTGTTGAAGTGGTTATATACATAAATACAGACTTCTATAAGGATGGGGGAGGGTTAAGTAAATCGCTGATACTCTGCTTTGCTTTGCTGTGCTGGAGATGTAGAAAAGCTGGCAGTAAATAAGATCATCAGATGCGGTCTGAATGAAATTGAGGCTTTTCGGTGTTTGTCAATGGGATGAATAGAAATGGAAACGTCTAGCTTACATAGAAATATAGAAAGATAACCAACAACGAGATACAATGTCTCTCAACATCATGATACAAAAAGATTCAAAGCTTAGCTCGCTTCTCTAGTAGCTAGGCTGGCTATTGTTGGTGTATTCTGGTCAATTCCGTAGAAAGATAATGATGGAACATGGAAAACGAAAAAGGCCAGACCCAGGCACACTTTGCTTTAATGGGATTATACCATGATAAGGATTTGAGATAATCCTTAAATGTTTTGTGATTAGGTTTCGGCCGCACAACAATAAAGGCATTATTTTGTATTCGAGATAAAAATTATGTTTATTTTAGTTTAAGGCAATTGAGCAGCTACAACAACAACAAAATGTTAACCAACGACCTTATGATACAAATCTTATTTACTCGGATATATAAACTGTTGCGAGGGGCTTTATATGAAATGCTTATAGAATTATTTAAGAAAAATACTTCCCTATGAAAATAGGCGCCTTTATTGGGTGTGGCAAGTGAAATTGATGCGCATAAATATGGAAACATAAACATAGGCATGACATAGGATGAGACTTCGTTTAGTGAGAGGGCTTTGCTTCTATATTGTATAGTATAACCAACCATGGACTGCTTGCCGCTTGGTTTTCTTTAGAATGAAATATGACTTTTAAAGTAAACAGATTAATGTTATGGTGTGGAGGATAAGTTATACTATAGACCAAATTACTTTAATGGATAATATTTATGGTGTTTTGGGAAAATAATGAGGTACTTTAACAATAATTCCTTAAGCATACCTAAAAATCTGTGCTTCTTAACGAAAGTAAGAACAACTAAACCCATTTTTCAACAAATTTTATTATAAATATCAAGAATTACAACATTTCCGTGAAGTGTAGTATTTGGTTAAAATTTGAAGTTTTCTTAACTTTTGATTAAATTTCACATTTTCATTATAAACAGTGGAGTCACAGTGACAGTTTAATGATAAGTTTTAGTTAAATTAGTCAAGTTTCTGTTACAAATATCTGCTTTCTACATTTTTGTCAAGTGTCATTTTCTATTTCCAGATTTAGTTTGAGTGGCACCAACTTTCTTTGGTTGACATATGATTTTAAAATATTACAAATAACAGTAAATGACGTTTGGAAATTCAATTTAATTTGGAAATACATTTTTAATATCTGGATTGTTACTTAATGGAATTCATAAGCAGAACTATAAATAAAAGACATTTTTAATGCTAATTAATTGAATCCAGATAATACGGAAGGAGATTAAAAAAGAGTTGCTGTTGCTTTTAACCCATTTCCGACGGCTACTAGTTCCAGTTGAGCTAGAAGCTTGAAATTTCATATGCTGTCTATTTATATCTGAACTTAGTGAATTCTGAAAAAAAAAGTTTAAAACCTTATAGTTTTCCGGAAAATTCGTGTTGCGTTTTCGCAACATTAGCCGAAAGGGGTAGCAGAATTAATAAAAAAAATTTCAAGTTTTTTTGTTGTAAAATTTAGGTATAAGCTTTATTTTGAATATTATTTTTGGAAAGGTGAACACTTATAAAATATTATTAGTGGTTGTGTGCTTTAAACTTCATGATGATACATATTATTATGAAGAATGGGTCCTTGTGTGGTATGGATCAAAACATTTCGGATGAATTGGGATCTTACACTTCTTGCAACAAAAAATTGTTTGGCTGGAACAATTTCGACATCGAAGACGCTTTTCCATTTATATTATTGTATGTTTTGTGTCATCAAATCGAACCATTTGGGATTTCCTTCCCTTTGATGTGTTGGCGGAATATTTGATGATCGCAGTAAGGAGTCTACAACATATGTCCTAAATTCAAGTTGTGACATTGGTGTTTCCTTTGCAAACTTTTTGCAAATGCCATGAATTTTCCATGCATTTACCAATGCTGCATCTAATGCATTTGATAAAAGTAGCCAGTAGCACTTCTTTCCTCGAATCCGTATCCGGTAATTGCTGATAGCATTATCAAACAAGTCCACTCCTCCCATCGTGAAATTATATTCATGGATTGCATTGGGCATGGGAATGTTGACGTGTTTCCTTTTTTTTTCGATCAAACCGTTTTGCTTGGGTGATTGGTTTGTTCATCAAATGATTTGAAAGAACTGTTACAATGGAATTATCGTTCCAACGAACAGCGGCAATTCCATTTACCTTGTCGAATGCAAAATCCATAGTTCCTCTTTTTTGTTTCTTCATTTGTTTGGGCTCTGTCAACTTTGCTTTACCAGTTCTATTTTCACGAACAGTGCCTGTAGATTGGTATAAAAGAAATTAATTTTTAGTACAAATAAATGGTAAGTTAAAATTACCTGTTGCGAAGTAACCCAATTCTGAGAGACGACAAATCAGTTTGTGCGACGTGAACAAATTGTCAAAAGTAACTGTGTGTTGGTCTGGAACATCGATATTAGAAAGAAGTCTCAGAACAACATTTTCCCCTAAGCCAAATCCAGGGGAATTATCAGCACTTGCACCACCATACGGAATGACTTGATATAAATATCCATCGTGAGAACACAGGTTCCAATATTTGTATCCAAAACGAATTGGCTTTCCTCTTATAAACATTTTTGCAGAATGACGTCCATAGTAGGGTATCATTTGTTCGTCTATTGAAAGGTGATGGGAAAATACTTCGAACTGCATAAAATTCTTATTGAGCATGTTGTTTAGAGTTGAGACTATAGCAAACTTGTCGCTGGGATCAATTGTACTGTTATCACAGGCATGTAAGTACGGTTTGATAAGTTTGAAGCGGTCTCGGCTCATGGCTTCTTTTATTATATTGCAGCGAAAGACTGGTTGATTGGACCAATATAAATCCAACTGTGGAACTGTATGCAATCCAGAAAAATACATTATTCCAATAAATGTACGGATTTCATTGAAATTTGTCTTAAATGTTAAATTATTTCTATCCAAATTAGCATACGTATTGGTGCTTTCAACAATAAAATTGATAATCTCATTATCAAGAAATATTTCGAATATTTGAAGAGGATTAAAACTGCCTACAAGAAAAAAGGATTGGATTCAACTTAGGAAGTTCTGAGTGATTTTTATTTTAAACTTACCTATTTTGTTATAGATCACTTAAATCTTTTCACTTGATACGTCTTTTGGAGTATTTGAAAAGCCAACTCGATGGCTCTTTGACCACTTTGGTAATTTATATTGAAAAGACGTCGATTCCTTTTTAGAAGTAGATGCCTTATTTTGTGATGTTGATGAATTTTCTGAATCATTTGGCTCACATTGTAGATCGTCTAATATGCATTCCAGCTCTAATTCACCGGCTAGTTCATTTGGCAATATGTTCACGTCTTCCAATAATTGGACGTTATCATCAATTTCTTCATGGTCACTCAAAGCATCATTTTTTGGAGGCAAAATAATCACGTTTGTTTCAATAGCTTTATCTACTTTCTGGTTCATTTCATTATCTTCGTCTCAACTAGGATTCATTAACAAATCTTCTAGTTCTTTATATTTATTTTCAACATTATGGATTTTTTAATATGCAGCCCGTTTTTTATACCTGGTTATAATGTAAATACAAAAACTGTGCTAAATCTAAGGAAATGGGAAAAGGGTTTTCCAATAAATATACCTGGAATTGTTGAATGATTTTTTTTAGATAAAAATGCACACTATATCTTGAAAAAAGGAATCAATTTTTACTACTGTATAATCATTTCTAAGAATTATCTCGCGCGGATGGGTTAAACGGTTTTTCCAATGGGTTTTACCTATTTGGTGAATGAATTTTTTTATGGCACTAACATGTATGTGATTGCTTTACACACACACCAATTTTTAATGTTATAAAAAAATCATTTTGGTTATCTAATGATATCAAAAATGGACAAAAGAAAAATATTATTTCTTTGTGCTTTTGCTACTGCATTCGGCTAATGTTGCGTAAACGCAACGCAGAGGTTTAATCTCACCTGCGAGGCACATTACCCATAAAAATTGGTTTAATTTTATTTTAGAATATGATTTCAACCTTTGTTTATATGTTTGTAAAGTTTTTTTTGAAATTTTTTTTTCATTTTTTTTTTTTTAAGTTTGAAAATATTACCTAAAAATGTTCAAAATTGCAAAATTTGAAGATATTAAAAACTCCAGAGATAATTTTTTTTTAAATCCAAAAACAGGTCGATTAGATAATTTAATAAACGTCCAATATTAGTTTTAAAACGCTATAAAAAATGTACCAATTAAGTCCCTGGAGAGCAAACGTGAGACGTTGCGTTTTCGCAACATTAGCCGGAAATGGATTAAAGTGACACCTTTTTTCTCAAACTCTGATTTCGGGCTGTATTTTTGCAATGTTTGGATTTTTCAATTTTGTTACGTTTCTAATTTTCCGACTTTTTCTTACTTTATATTAATGGCGCTTGACACTTTAAAATGTGCCTTAATGGTTTTTATATTTTAGACTATTATTTAGTTACGTTTTTGACTTTGAATAAATGACACCAGGAAATTTAACAAGAATTCCTATCACGTTTTTCAATAAATTGACCTATTTTTTTACAAACTCTGATTCTCTAACATTTTTAACTCTGATTGGTTGAACACACTTCCTCAAACATTGTTTTAAATGGTATCTGCTTTCTTGAATTTTATTTATATTGAAGGGAATCTGTTTAAGTCTTCAATTTTCAACGTTATTACTTATTATAAAGGGTGATTAAATTTGAAAAGTCCATGTTGATTTTGAATAAAATACAAATGTCTTATTAAATTATATTAACTTCTTTTTATTATGATAATATTGGCATAATAAGCGTCTAAATGCAAGTCTTTATATGCATAAAGTTTATCAACGACGATCAGCGTGAACAGCAGCAATATTTTCTGCAGTACGAGAATACACTGCTGTTTTTACATTTCCTTTAGTCGTTCGCTTAAATTTTTGCACGATTTTTGCGATTAAACGTAAATGTGGACGATTAAATTAACCGAAAAAATCATGAAGTGCACAATATATGCATTTGGATTTGACAGCCCATTTTCATAATAATCCTAAACAAATTTAACGCGTTGCTTGATTGTGTATAATTTAATGGTTCAAATTGAATTAATCTAAAAATGATAAATGTCAAAAAAATGCAGAAAAAAACTTGACGTTTAGGTGTGGTTCACATTCAACATCAGCCCTTAAAATGTAACCACCCTTAAGTTTAATAATACCTGCTTTCTGAGGATGCCTCTCAGTTTTATTTTCTATCTAAAACTGTGGATGAAATGACATTTATGACAGTAGTTAAATGACATTTGATTTCTCAAACTAAATAAAGTTGACACTTGCTATCTCTGATTACGATTCAATGACGTTTCTTCTGTCCTGGATTGAGCAAATGTCTATTAAATTTTGTTTTAGAGACATTTTGAAAAATGTTGCTTTATTTTCTGTTATATTTTACGTGGTATTTTAATGAAGGCTTCTGGTTTAGTGAAATTTTCGACTTTGACATCTTCTAACTTATGCTATGATTAAATGTCACCCCTACACATTTAAGCGTGATCCAGTTAAGTCTTTAGTGTTGTACTATTGTTTTTGACAGTTTTTATCTCAATTTTAATTAAGTGACGCCTTTTATCTCTATTAAGTATTATGTTGATTTTCAAACTGTTATAACGTTCAAATTATAAAAATTTAAACAAAAATTAATCAATCAATACAAAAATAATAGCAATATTGAAGTATCTATATTTTTTAGTAAGAAAACCTTTGAAAACCGTGTAGGTTCATCTAATCATAAAACAAATTTTGCAATAATTGTTTGCATGACTTAAATTCTAATGAAAGGCATCTATCAAAAATATATAAATAAATTGAAATAACTATGAAGCATAAGAGTTCATAGGATACACTTACTAAAAAAACTAAAATCGATTTCAGTTGAAGAATTTTTATCATCAAGAGTTCAAACTTTAACTTGTTCAAAATTCCAAATTATAGTTTTTCACAGGGCAGATAAACTAGCAACGTATATTTTTGAAAAAAAATACAACTTTTTTTTTGCTATACATAGTTACACATAATGTATGAACGTAACGACGACGACGTAGCTCTATTTCCCGACAAGCTTCCTGCACGGAAATAAACAAAAATAAAAATGTCATAGTTCAAAATGATGTTAAAAGTTTTTAGTAGATGACTGTGAAATTAATTTGAATATCACGTTAAAAAAAAAAAAAGTGTACAAATTCATGTCGTGTAGTGTAGTTTATATTGATGGGTGAAGCTGATGACTCTGCTATCGGGTTAAGCTTACTTGATTTATTGACTTTTATAAAGTTGAAGTTTTGAAGTTAATTTGTCACTATAGGTAGAGTCTAGGGTAGATAACCATTATTTATTGATGATTAAAAATGGTATAAGCAAATAAACAAATATTTTTACTTTTTTAATAAAAAAGAAGATAAACCAATACAACAAATCCCAATTTCCGTAAACAACATTCTGTCAATTTCCAGAAAAAAATAGACAAGAGCAAATATTTTCGTAGGAACCATAAATAGAATTAGAAATAAATCAGTGAAATTGAATTGGTATACAAAAGTACCTTGAATTTGTCCTTTTAAAACACGAAACATACGTATTTGTGTGTATTTGCAAAAAAAGCCTTCATATATATGAAACACTGCACCACTTCAAAGTGTCCAAAACAAAATCGATGACTATTGAAATATAGATTCTCAACGAGAAGAACCACTTTACCGCATATTGATTTTTCAATAACACACTCCATTGACGCTTTGTTGACAATTTAACCTCCATTTGATATCGTCAATGTTTCATGTCGATGGTTTTCGGACACCATAAAAATAAACCGACATAGCTATGTCCTATAGCAAAACATGCCATGTATGTACCTTCAAATATTATGTATGTATGTTCTTTTGCTCAGAAAGAATTGAAACGTATAGAAAGCTTTACGGTTCAGCAAAAATGGTCAGTATACACTGTGAATTTTAAAAAGATGGATTAGAAGAGATGTAGGTCACCATGCATGGGTTGAATATGTTGATGTGAGGATTGAAGTGGAGAGATATCTAAAAAAATTTGAAAATAGAAAAATAAATTGAATATTCTTTTTTTTTTGTATTTTGTTTGTCAAAATTGAATAAGGAGTTCTTTTTGACAAAACGACCTTTTGCATATTTCTTTTACCAACACTTTGAATTTAAAATATGAAATACTATACATTTATGTATTTTCCTTGTTTTTCAAGATTCAAAACTGAATAAGAAATATTACCACTTTGTCAAAAAATACATAGTAAATTATTTTAAGGGCCACAGACAAGACAGCAAGGAACTATAGTTAGAGAATCTAAGTAACTTCTTCTTTTGCAAATCAAAAGTTTCCCATTGAGAATTATAAAAAACGGTCTTATTTATCAAATTCGGGATACTTACTACTTACTTAGGTCCTCAGACCTGTTAAGTCCGTTGGGAACCGCTTAAGGGGCATATGGCCTCTACGCGCCATCGTGTACGGTTTCTGGAGATGTGTTTCAGCTCCCTCCAAACCTGCCTAGTGACGCTAATTCCGCCTCGACTTGTCCTGCGCCATGTGCTTCTCGGTCGTCCAGCTCTTCTTCCTTCTTGTGTGAGCGGATTCCACTGCATTGCTTGGTCTGCAATGCAGTCATTACCTTTTCGAAGCGTATGTCAAATCCATTGCCACTTACGTCTTCGTATTATAGATTCTATAGGTTCCCGATCTGTCCTTCTATGAAGGACCTCATTTGAAATGCGGTTTGGCCAGAAAATCCTTAGGATGTTACGAAGACATCTATTTACAAAGGTTTGCAGCTTTCTTATTATGGCTGAAGTAACCTTCCAAGTGCTGCACCCACAAAGAAGCACAGATTCGACATTTGTGCGAAACAGTCGTAGCTTTGTTCTTAAGCTGATAGAGTTATTCCTCCAAATTTTTGACAGCATACCGAACGCCGCTTTTGCTTTGCCGATGCGGCAGATGACGTCTTGTTCGGTTCCGCCTTCGATGGAAACGATGCTTCCAAGGTATTGAAAGCTCTCCACTTTTTCCACCGGTTGCGAGAAAATATTTATTAGAGAGGATGGTGGCGTTTCGAGGCTGTTCATTTTTGTTTTGCCGAAATTAATTTTCAGCCCCACAACTTCTGCTTCTCTCTCCACACTTGTTGTCATTTGGTGGAGATCCATGATCCTATGAGAGAGTAAGCAAACATTGTCCGCGTAATCCAAGTGCTTTAAATAGGATGTCAAAGTCCATTGGATCCTTCCGCTACCTGACAAAGCTGAGCGCAGTACATCGCTAATCACCAACAAAAACAATATTGGCGACAGAATACAGCCCTGTCTGACTCCGCTTCGGATTTCAAAGTCATCTGACAACCTACCATCGTGCAGAACGTGACACTTGGATCCATCAAATGCTGCTTTAATAATAGCAATTAGATTTTCTGGGATGCCTCTCCTCCGCAAAGCTAACCAGGTATACCTTCTGTTAACACTATCAAAGGCCTTCTCGAAGTCGATGAACAGCAGGTGTAGTGGTGATCGATATTCAACGCACTGTTCAATAATGATCCGCAGGGTGTTAATATGATCAATATAGGAGGATCCAGCGCAGAATCCTGCTTGTTCGGCATCGAGTGTGGCCTCAAGGTGTTCTCTGATGCGTTCCAGTATAACTTTTGCTACTATTTTGGCAACGGCTGGTAGTACGCAAATTCCTCTCCAGTTTTCGCACTTTTTAAGATCTCCTTTTTTTGGGAGCTTGACGATAATTCCCTTCTTCCACTCATGGGGGAAGCGTTCGGTGGTCCAAGCTTCTTTTATGAGCGGATGAAGCAGTTCGCAGACTATTCTGTCAGCACCTGAAATGAAAACATTTTTCACAGCATTCCAATGGTGTTCGATGTCGTCATGTACTGTGCTGCTGATTGTTCTCATTTCGTGTGACAGGTGGTCCCTAAATTGTTGACGGGTCGGGGGATCCTTTAGTCTGACGATGTTGAATTTGGGGGCTCGTGTTGTTCCGTTGGATCTTCTAACTGTAGCTGTACGCAATCTTAGGGAAGCTATCATTAAGTGGTGGTAACGGGCAAGTCCCATATCGGCGCCTCTTCTGTTTCGTACATCCAAGAGACTGCTTCTAAAGCTTCGACTAATCGCGAAGTGGTCAATTTGGTTGGCAGACGCTTGCCTGTCCGTCGAAACCCAGCTAATTTTATGACAGAGTTTGTGCTCAAACATAGTGCCACCAATCACAAGGCTATTGGCGTTGCAGAAGTCAATGAACCTCTCACCATTATCATTGCAATTGCCGACTCCGTGTGCACCCATCACATGCCTTAGCCCGTTGTTGTTACTGCCAACCTTAGCATTGAGGCATCCCATAACCAAAATTATATCTCCGCGGGGAGTGTTGTAGTAGGCGGATCCTAGTTGACTATAAAAGCATTCTTTCTCTTCATCAGATGCGAGCTCCGTCGGTGCGTAACACTGTATAATGGTGACGGGTCGTACTCTACTCTGAAACCTAGCTTTGATAAGCCTTTCCCCTTTTGGTTGCCGTTTTTGTAAGGAGTAACCCAACTCCAGCTTCTCGATCGTTTCCTGGATTATGACCAGAGTAGAGCAGTACAGTGTTACGTGTCGGTGACTTGTATTTGTCCGATCCCAACCATCGCACTTCTCATAACCCTAAGATATCTATCCTGTACCGCATAAATTCTCTCTCTAGTTGGAGGAATCTGGCATTGTGCGGACCTTCACTTTCTGCGTCCAGAAGCATCCTCACATTCCAGAAACCAATCTTTGTCCGGGTACAATAGCCAAAAGTCGTCAACGAGTTATCATTAATTATCCGAGGCGTAATGTCGGTTTCTGTACCGGGATGGTGTTCAGTTACGAAGAGTGCTACTCTCCGTGACCTATCCTGAAGAGTCAGGAAACTTCGCCCTTGCAATTTTTGCTAACTTATGTATATTGGGATACACAAATCATTGCCCGGGGGCCACCACGAGGAGGTAAAGCAAGAACTTCGACATGGCAAGAAAGTTGCATTGCTGGCCTAAACCAAGTTTTAGGCAATCCAATCCAACGCGATCTGCCATGCAGCATGCACCCCAAATTCGGGATAGTTTTCTTTATTTCTCATATTTCAAGAACGAGTTATTTAATCCCTAAAAAAATATGTTCTTACTAATAGGTTAAATTATTTGAAAAATCAAATTTATTTTTTTTAACAACTAATAATAAAACTGCAATAAATACTACTACAAATTGTTACAGTTTTCCATCTCGAATATTTTAAGAAGAAACAACTATGTTTACCTAAAGGTTGTTTAAGATTATAAATGGTTTCCCATTAGTGGCGGGCCGATATTAAAAATGAAAAAGCGATAGTAATGCGACCAACACTGATAATTTCCCATCTTGTCTGTTGATTTGTCTTGCTTAAAAGTTTAACAAAATATTCATAAATAATTAAATTGAATTTTGAAGTCAATATTTTTCTTTGTTCTCCTAATACTTGAGTCGAAAACCATTTTAGTTGTCGGTTAAATTTTTCTAAAAAATTAATTAAAAATTACCAACAACCCTCAACTTTTTTGAGAGTCCTTTCTGCATTATTATCTGTATTACAAAATTTATTTGAAGTCGATATTATCTACTGGTTCTTGAGATATGGACAGCAAAAAAAGCTTCCCAAACGTACGAAGGTACGTAACCACGCACGAGTTATAGAATTGCTTCCCAATCATAACAACCAAACCATACCAAGCGTATTCCATATCGCTTAATAAAAATACCATTAAATATTAAATGCCAACCAAGCATATTTCATTGAACATAATTTATGTGAATAGACATAAAATATTAAAAGTATTGTAAACAAAGAATGTCTAACAAAGAATCTCCCACAGATTCAGAATATCCAAACATAAATATAAAATCAAACTAATGTAAACAAAAATCGTCAACGATCATAAACAATAACATTGAATCATCATAAAATATGATGATAATGCATGTGTACCAATACACACATATTTATAGTCTGTAAGAAGAAATTAAGAATATCAAAATAGTATAAATAAGCAGGGTTTTTCCGGACAGTTAGTTCAGTTCCATCTTGAAACTCCTACGTATAGCAGAAGATTTCCCCCAACCAGTGGAAAGGGACCCGATGATCAAATTAATAAATAAAATACTTGTTTAAATTTTAATCTTGCGTTTTATTTTAAAATCTTTTTAAAAAAATCCCGGAGGATTTAAAATACAAAATTCACGCACAGACATCTCTCTAAAAATATTATATTTAGATTCTAGGAATCTTGAAACGTCGAAAAATTTCAAAATTTTCAATTCGACAAATCAGACCGATTAAAAAAAACCGACCGACCGATTACAATAACTTCCTATGGGAAGTTAATAAAACAAATTGTATACAAGTGGCTTGCAGCTTATTCGCATAGCTCATCAAGAAAAAGTCGAAAGGGATCAATAGAATAAGTTCTTAGTAACTGATATAATTTTTTGGAAAAATCAAATGAAACGTTTTTTTAGTGAAAACTACACTAAAAAGTGGTCAAATAGTTTTTCTTTACAAATTTTTCAAAAAATAAACTTTCAAAAATATAAAAGTATTTTAGATGACAACTAATGTTTTTGAAAATCTGAACCAACATTTGTTTTTTTTTTATTAAAAGGAATAATAATAATACTGACTTGATGTTTATTTAAATAAAACTCTCATTAAATATTTAAGACTATAATTAATTAAAATGATTTTTTCTTAAATAAAAAATGTTCCAAATACTATTAAGTTGATTTTAAATAAAATTTTGTCTGCAAACTGTTCGAAGTTCATTGGTTGACTAGTACAAGATTTAAGTTTTTATAGCTACCGTTGGAAAGTGAGAGTTTTGATCCCAAATTTGTGTTAATGTTTATTTCTTGAACTTAGAAATACATATATTTGGAAATGGAAATACATTTTTCAAAGTATAAGCAGTTTTTTTTTAAATAACTAAAAGTATTTTCTGATTTTGATTTTTTATTTAGCTATTTATGAAAGTCGTTAGCTTCTTATTGTTAATATTTTTTTCAGATTGTTTCATCCATTAAGAAAACAAAACCAATTTTTAAATAAGACAATATCAAAAACTAATTAAAGAACATTAATTTTTACTTGTGACAAGTATTGCATTAAAAAAAATTCGGACTTGAGATTTTAATCAAACATAATATTAAGATGTTAGAGAAGTCGAAAAAAGTCCGTCTGTTTTGTCTGTCAGTTACTTTATAAGTAAATATAAGTAATATTATATTAAGTATTTTGCTAACAGCAAATTAATTTTATGCATCGAAGAATATGACTCGGAAAATCCAAGGTGACAGTAAAAAAATGAATTCTTTAAAAATACTGGTAAAAAATGATTTTCGACTAGAACATCTTAGCAACAGCTTAATTTATGTTTTTTTTTATAAAAATAAAATTTATAATTTTCTTTACAAAAAATACGAAAACCTTTACAAATAAAACTACTAATAATAATTGATTTTCGATTTAAATACCTTTTCAAAACGTCTTGAAAAAAAATGTGAAAAACATTGTCTACTCATAATGGCTTAGTCAAATTTAATTTTTCTCCCATTCAGTTAGAAAAAAATAATTTAATTATCATAAAAATCTTCTTTAACTCCATTACAATGTTGTATAATTAAATAATTTCTATTATTTTCTTTTATGCGATATAAATTAACTGTTTCTGTTCTGCAAAGAAAACAAAACAATAATTTTCCTTGGGAGAAAATAAAAGAAACATAAAAAGAATTTATGAGAATAAATCAGGCTCTCAAATGTGATTGCTTTCAGTCGTAAAAAAAGAAAAATTATTGAAGAAGTTGGTAGGTTGATTTTCTTACTGGCGTCTTCTGAATTTTAAGTATTTTCATGGACATACGTTACATAAAACATTATACATGTTAAATTCCACAAACAATTTTTTTTTGTAAATATCCTTTCCTACCTCCTATACTTACAATTTATTGCTTTAAAGCAAAATAAGAGACGTAACTCAAGTCAAATATTTTTAAAGTCAGAAATGATTAACTTCAATGATTTTTAATTGCAGACACAAATTGAATCTGCTTAAGTTCAAAGCAAGAGTCAAAATAAAGAAAAAATGACGCATTATAAATATTATTTTAAATATAACCTTCAACCACAAGTCTTACAAGTTCATTCCTCCTTTATGTCCTTAGAAACCTTTCCCTCTATACCTAAGGCGAAATTAAAAAATGTGTAATAGTAATTTCAAATTGTTTAAAGTTACCATATGCATGTATGTATATGGAGTATGTGACGAAACAGGTAATCCTGAAAAAAAAAATAACACCATCTTAAAATAATAATTTTAAATCCTTCAACATACCCCATTCTCCATCATCATACCCTCTTTTATCCCTTTTCCTTCTTTCAACAATTCCCATGTAATTCACAACATTATTTGCAGGTTGCACTTAACTATTACACTGGAGCTCTTAACAGAAACAATGCGCACCTTTTGTAATGTCCTTGTTGCTTGACTTGACTTATTACAACTCCTTTACGTTATACCTATACCTTGTGGGACAAAGGTATAGAGGTAGGTAGGTAGGTAGGTATCTTTAATCACACCGTTAGGTATAAGATCATAAAGGCGTTGTGTTGGTTTGGTTATATTCTTGACAGTGTTCATGTGAAATGAATAAAATACCATCACCACCACCATCATCATCATTGTGCCAGTAGTGGTGTGCAGGATACAAGACAATTAATTATCAACTCCTTGAAGAAACACTGAACGTGCTTGTACACTGATGATACAATATGTTGGCTAGAAGGATAATGTACGAGTAGCTAGCAGTACATAGCTATAAACATATATGTATGTATGTAGTTTTATCTTTGAGATTTAAATTGCCTGACAAGAATTGAAGAAATTAAGACACGGATACAATGTTCATCAAGGTGAGAAAATATTGTATGACATTATTTTGATGAAGTTTCCTCGAGGAACAAAATATGCTCTTACATTTTTTTTCTAATTGGAGTAGTTTTTTGAAATTGTTTCTTTCCTGAAATAGAATTTATGTTCAGAAATTATTTCATCCAAGATGAAAATATATCAAGCTTCTTGGTTATTTTATTGTGGTTTGCATAGAGTCCTTAGCATTGAAACTAGACAAGTCTAGATTTTCTTTATTAATGATCAAACTTTCAATGTCATGAAACAACTTTTTGATCTTAATGAAGTCTTTGAACGGAAAACGTTTTTAAATAAACATAATTAAAATTTAATACCAATCCATATTGCGAAACAGTGGTGAAGAATTTTAAGAGTAATTTCATAGAATATTGGTTATATTCTATTACGAAAGGGCTCTTCATCAAAAACAACCTGCATTCATATTCATCCATTACCAAGTTCTCAACCACCACAAAGACTGCCTACACCGACTTAACCCCCTTTAACACTTGATCCAAAATCATAGTTACCTATGGTAGATCAATTGGGGCCTTATTATTTCATTAAATTTATGTGTATGGAATGTTTTTAACTTACGTACAAATCATATTGAGTTTGACTTTAAGAAATGTAAATTTACTCAAACGACGCCGTATTTCTCGACATTTCTTTTCAGTTAGGTTTTCCATTTCATGATGAAAAGATATACGAGCAAACAAGGAGTCGAAATTATTAAAATTTACTACCGGGATTCGGAGTCAGTGGCCTCAAAGTTAAGAGCGCTACATCCAATTTATGGTATTCTGTCCTAGCAGATCAATAATTAAGCGTCTAGTGCAAAAATTCGAATCCACAGGCACAGTACAAAATGTTCCCGTGCCAGTGAGACAAAGAAGTGCCCGTAGTGTCAAGGATATTGCTGCCGCTGAGGCTTCAATTGCAGAAAACCCAAATTTGTCTCTCACACGTGCGTTCGTTCTCAAGCGTTGGGCATCTCTGTGACGTCGTCGTTGTGGCGAATTTTGCAAAAAGATCTTGGCCTTCATTCTTACAAGATTAAAATTTACGCAAGAACTGAAGCCGCTTGACCACCAGAAGCGTCGTATGTTCGTGAATTGGGCAGAGCAACAACAAAATCATCTTTAGCGATGAGGCTCATTTCTGGCTGAATGGCTTCGTCAATTAACAAAATATGCAGTATTGGTCAGGCAGCAATCCACACGTACTCCATGAGTCATCAATGCATCCCGAAAAAATTACACGTTACTGTGTATCAGCCGGTTTATGCTTGAAAACCGTCGAATATTGGGTTCAACGTCTGGACTCCTGCAAGCGTGCCCGTGGTGGCCATGCAAAAGAAATTGAATTCTATACCATAATGGCATCGAACGTACTTTCACAAGAATGAAGAATTTCATTGATATCCAAAACCGTTTTTGTTTTATTTGAACAAACTTATGTAGCGCTCTTATTTTCAATAACCCGATATTATTCGAAATTAACTAGGTTGTGTTATTTTTTAAATGTGTGTTTAGATGAAATGATTTAACGATTTTATAAAACATTGTTTGATTGTTTTTAAGATACTATCCCACTGCTCGAAAACTTTAAATTGTAGCCCTCTATGGTTTGATTCGCATATAAAATAGACTTGGTTGCAGTTCAAGCTATGGAGAAGTGATGAGACAGTTAGAGTTTACCGGGAACTGATATATGACTTTGTGACTGAGTGTGATCTAAAAATTAACTTTCACATTTTATGGAGATAAGTTAATAGTAAACGTAAATTTGACGGATAATTAGCAAGTATAATCTTTCAAAATTCTTCCAGAGTCAATTTCGAACTTGTTCGCAGATTACTTTAAGATTTTTCTTCTGCATTTAAAGATTTTTCTTTTGCAAGCACCTCTTCTCTTATTTTTTCTTACACACAAAAATTCAGTCATCTTATTTCAATAAATTTTTCGAGTTCTAAGGCCACCATACATGAAAATATTTACAAGCTAAATGAATGTTTCATTTCTGGTCCGTCCTTATGAAATACAATCATTTATGTTGAAAAAATGTCTGTGTTATATTTCCTACCCATTGTTTCTTCATTTCAACGATTATCTAAAAATTAAAAAAAAAAAACATTTAATGTTCTTAGTTCCCAGATATTTGGAAATTTTCGTACTTAACGCCAGTCAATAAAAAAGGTTCTACAAATTGAATTACAAATTATCTACCTATAGCGAAATTGTCTAATATTCCTTAATTGCTTCTGCTTGAATCCCTTGTCTGTGAGGTAATTTCTTTTAATTGTTCTTCTGTTATATGAGAAAATTAAGATGGGTTTATAAAGAAAATCTACAATTACTAATTTATTAAAGTTCCCTACTTTTTGTTTGGATTCGAGATGATTCGAAACTCATGCCGATTGAATACTTACAGACTTCAGCCAAGCATTTGACAAATTAAGTCATGAAATTCTTGAATGGAGTCACCTTGGTCCATTGCTGTTTATTTTGTTTATAAATGATTTGCCTTCTGTTTTAAATAATTCTATATCATTAATCTACGCAAATCAAGAATTGTTAAGAGCTACAAGAAGATCTTAATCAATTTTGGGAATGTAGCAATAAATATGGTTTGATTTTTAATATTGACAAATGTAATATAATAAATTGTGACTATGTTGAATTCGTCAAGTTTATATAGAGAATCCAGTTTTTCTGATCTTGGTGTTGTACTAGACTCAAAACTAACGTTTACTGATGACTATAATCTATATATATAAAAATCAATGCCACTTTTCGTTGTAATGTTATAACTCAACAATGCTGATTAGCAATAATAGAAACAAAAACTCAAAATTTCATCAACGTTATAAAAACTTTAATTTATTGTACTTTAACAAAACTATTTCTATTATCGATCAAGACAAAATTTATGTAGAGAAGATGAGCTGTTAACTCGTTGGTGGTCGCTGGCAAAAAGGACCAATCGATCGCGAAACAAGTGCACTCGATGCATCACAGATTTTTGCAACCATACAAAATTCTATGTATAAAAATTAACCTTGGAATCATAGCCAGAATAAGAAGTCTATGCATAAAAAATATAACATGCAATCATATGAGGTGTGAAAATTAAAAGATTAAGTTGTTTGTTTGCTTAGAGGATTAAGAGATTAGCTTTAGAAAGTAAATACATAGATTATAATATTCTATGTTTAGCAATTAAATAATTTTAAGTTTTAAGTTAAGTTATTAAGTTTTATACAAAGCAGAATATAATTAGCGAATTGATCAAATTGAATATTAATTATATAATAATAGTTAATGATGATTATTTATGTGAACATAAATATCTATAATACAGCAAAATATAAAATATCATTTCTGAACAAATGCCTTCACCGATTTGGCTAATTTTGGTCTTCCGTTATTCGTGGAAGTCCAGAGAAGGTTTGTACGTAGAGAAAATTTAAAAAAAAATCTTGAAAAAGTGTAAAATCAATATCTTTCTATACTCCCATATACAAACAATTTGTACTAATACTTAAAAGCCAATTTGGACCTTTGGCAAAACAATCGAAGACAAAAAAAGTGACATTAGTTCTGTCAAACAAATTTATTGTCATCATATGTCATTTCATTTTATCAGCGATAATTATTGCTTTGTTATGTTTATATTTTCCAAAATATTGTTGAGTTATTGCTTTGTGTTTATATTTTCCAAAATATTGTTGAGTTGTTGAGTGAACGTAAAATGCCACGAGCAAGACGAAATTCTGCTATGGCAAAAGTTTTGCGACTAACGTCAATTATTTTATGGAATGAGTGCACAATGGCGAAAAAAAAATCAATAGAAGCATTTAATCGAACAATGCAAGATTTACGCGGTAATCAACAGCTTTTTGGTGGTGCTCTGATATTGCTGTCAGGGGATATTCGTCAAACATTGCCTGTCATTCCTAGATCGACTTATGCTAATGAAATAAACGCCTGTTTGAAGTCATCAGTTCTTTGGACATATGTACGAAAATTGACACTGAACATTAATATGCGTATTCACCTACATTTTTGAGTTTTCAAAACAATTGTTTGAAATTGGTGATGGCAAAATACCAATCGACAGTACCGACGGATTGATTACTTTACTGAACAATTTTTGTACAATTGCGCAATCTATAGATGAGTTGATTGAAGGTGTTTTTCCGAATATTCTTAAGAATTACAGAAATCATGATTGGTTGAGAGAACGCGCCAATTTAGCACCGAAGAACATTCATATTAATGCCATTAATTTTCAAATTCAAGCGAAACTGCCAGGTGTAGTCACGACATATAAATCAATTGACAGTGTTATGAATCAAGATGAGGCAATGAATTATCCAATTGAATTTTTAAAATTCATTGGAACCGGCTGGTATACCACTGCATTGCTTGAATCTGAAAATTGATTCTTTGATTATATTATTGCAAAATAATAATCCACCAAAACTGTGTAATGGCACCAGATTGACAGTGAAAAAGTTATTGCCAAATTTGATTGAATCTACAATCTTAGCTGGTAAATCAAAAGGAGAAGTGTGTTTGATACCGCGTATCCCTATGATTCCAACTAATATGCCATTTGAATTCAAAAGATTACATTATCCTGTGCGTTTATCACTTGCGATGTCCATAAATAAGGCCCAAGGGCAAACACTTCACGTTTGTGGTGTCAAATTGGAGGAATCATGTTTTTCACATGGCCAACTTTATGTTGCCTGTTCCAGAGTCGGCACCCCCAACTGTTTATTTATGCATGCTCAAAATGGAAAAACAAAAAAATATTGTTTATCCAAATGTTTTAGGCTAGCCCATATAGACCCACCATAGTAAGAGTACCCAATTCTTTTCTATTTTTTAGTTTTTATTATTTGCTGATAAATATAATATAAACAATATTTCATTTGGGTCATTTGGACTTTTAAATAGCTAGCAATTTAAAATATTTTTTTGTTTGCATAAATGAACTTAATAAGCATTTTTTTGTATTACTAGCGAAGCACGTACCGGGCCGCTAGTTATATGTATTATAAATACAAATAAAGCTAACAAAACACTTGGTTTCGTCAAAAGATTTTCCCGAGAGTTCCGTGATCCTTATGTTATTAAAATTCTGTATGTTTCTTTTGTCAGGCCAATTCTTGAATACGCTTGCTTTGTATGAACGAAATACACAGGAAAAAAAAGTTGTCATATTAACAATCGTCGATAGTCAACTTAAAATTTGGCCAAATTGTAGAATTGACTACCAAAATAGTAAATATGACAATCTTATTTTAAAAAATTGACTACTGGATAGTCAATAGAACAATTTTGGGTAGTCAAAAATATGATAACAAAAGTACTCAATAGCACAACTTCGGTAGTCAATATGACAATTTGGTTTTCATATTAACTACCAAAATTGACTTTCGAGAATTGTTACATTAACTATCCAGTAGTCAAATTACGGCTTTCAGAAAAAATTGTGACATTGGCTACCGCAGTTGTCGTATTGACTACCACATTAGTCAATATGACAACCGTAGTTTCAATTTCCTTCAATCAAAGTTGTCATATTAACTACTACAGTTGTCATATTGATTACGAAATTATAAAAAAAAATTCGGATACCAAAATTGACAACCGAAAATTGTTCTATTGACTATCGCGGTTATCGGCCGAACATTGAATACCAAATAGTCAATTTGACTACCAAAATAGTGAATAGGATGACTTTTTTCGTTCTGTGTACTATTACGTTCATATCAATAGAATTTTAACTATTCAACGTAGATTTTTTAAGATTTTGTCTTCGTTTTTTTACCTGTCGTGATAAATTACCTCCATACACTTAAAGGCTTCCCTTGATAAATCTCCCATTGCTCTGTATTAGTTGAGAGTATTTACAATTCTGTTTTATATCTGGAGTATTCAATTAAATGATTTCATTTCGGTCTATTCTTTGTCGATTAAATTTTAATCTGAGTCAGGCTAGCTTATGAAGGAATTTATCCTTAAGAACTATTTTTAGCAAATCAATTATTCAGTAAATTAACCAAGTTGAACCTTGACCCTACAAATGACAATCTCGAATCTGCAATCCTTAAATTTAATTCTTTTGTTATAAGAATTAAATTTATACTAGTTTTAAGTTTTAATTTAAGTAAATATTGTATACTAAACGTTAGCATTCAACGTATTTAATAAATTGATCCGTTTTTGTATAATTGTTGGTAAAAATGACCGTCAATTCACACGTATGTAACTAACATCTCTTCAATTAAACACAAGCCACAGTTTTATAATTATTGAAAAAGTAAATGAAAATGGCGCCCAACGTGGGGCATAAACCAAAGACCCTGTGAACTAAAGAGTCAACATCTTGCAGACTTATCCATTAATGGCTAAGAAATTAAAACGTCTCATGTATTTTTTTCTATTTCTTTTAATCTTTTCTATGCAGAAAAAATAACAATTTAATATTTTATTACTTCAAAGCAATTCTGTTTTAAGATTGTAAAAGAAAATATATCAGAAACGTTTGGAAATTTACATATGTCTGCATGCGTCATGTGGGTATCTCAGCTTTTACTGAAATGAATTTTTGAAGGCTTTATTATTATTATTATTGCACAAAAAAAAACAAGAACAAATTTTCGAAGTCTGGCAAATTGTATGTTTGTTGTCGTAACCTAGTGTAATTTACGATATCTTCATACGTTCTTTGAACGTAGCAATATGACTTTCGTTGGTTTTTAATACTCAATCTTTCACTTAATGGTCCCTATATTATGGAAAATTTGTATAAAGGCGGTGGTAGGTACCTATGGCTGTAGATATATGTATATTTAAAAGGAGTAGCTATACTCTACAGCAAAGTATTTTGCATAAAAAGGTATTTGACATTTTGATGAGACATCGTGTCGCTGTCTTTTGGTGAAAAATGGATATTTTACGCTATCATTAGAGAAAAAGATACATTTTATCGTAAGTGAACAACCAGTACAAATATATTTTTGTATGTATGTATATGTATAGAAATAGCACAGTAAGAGCAAATTACTTTCTAGATTTGTTTTTTAGATTATTTTAAATTAAGAATCATTCCCTTAAGGCAAATAATGTCAGCCTAAAGGTATTTGGTATAGGTTAAGAGTACTCATATAAAAGGTGGGTA
The DNA here is from genome assembly GCA_920104205.1 of Eupeodes latifasciatus. Taxonomy (NCBI): domain Eukaryota; kingdom Metazoa; phylum Arthropoda; class Insecta; order Diptera; family Syrphidae; genus Eupeodes; species Eupeodes latifasciatus. Next base: position 35,540,000 of record OV049926.1, read on the forward strand.
TAGGAGGTAAGGTTGTATAAAACAGGTCTTTAATGTCAGTGTCAGATAGTAGGTAGACAGTTTATGACTCTATCGAGATTCTTGTTGATGTTGATAGACGAGGAATTTTTAACTCGAAAAAAAATGTATGTATTTGTGTAATGTAAAAATAAAGAAATAAATTAAAATAATAAAATACAATAACAAGTGCTTTGTACACATAAATGTTTAAAAATAAATCAATGGGGCGCCTTAATCTCAGAAACTTAACGTTCTAAAGGACTTAATTCGTTGTGTATTGAATTTCTATGTAACCTAAGGTAAACGTGTCAAAAGAACTTTTTCCAATCTTTTTTCAAATTCAAAAAGAAGTTAGGGTCTGGGTAAGAAAGATAAGTTGTCGTTCTATGTCATTTTAAGGTAAGGGTGCGCAAAACACAAGTTTTTTTTTGAATATGCAATTAAAGGAACAAAAATAATGTTTTTAGTGTGTTTCGGATTTATAATAAACAGCAAATGTTTTCAATAGATAATAATAGGACATAATCTCATTGAAATGATTAGCTTGTCCGACTTGTCTGTCAATCAAATTTTTCTAGACCTTGTTGATGGCTTCGGGATAAAGCTCACACAAAACTTTCTTATTTATGTAGGTGTTCAGGTGTATTAAGTCGGTGGGTGTTCCTTAGTGGGACATATTGGGCCTCAACGTGGACAATGTTTGCAGTTTTCCTAATAACTGTTACTGCTTCTATTTTCTGTATGACAGTACTGATTTGAAATTTGAGCGATTGTATCTTTGTCGCCTAAAATTTCTCAATTGTTCGGTTCTCCCTTTAGTGCATGGTTAGGTTAGATTAGGTTAAAGTAGATGTCCGTGATGCAATAGGACACACTTAGGCCATTTTAATGGCCCATTGTGATACCACATGAATCTTGAGGCTTCCTCCTAAGCTCAATAAAACCAGTTTGAGTCCCTTACGAAACGTGAGAGGCTGATTATTCTAATATGATTTAGATCATTTAGATCGTTATAGAAGAATTCTCCTAGCTAAGTCTTGTGTTTTTGAGCTAGTGCAGGGCAATTACAGATAAGAACTTTTTCCTCCTCTTCCTCGTCCAAACAGCTTCTGCAAAAGCCATTTGAGAATACGCCTAGCCGCGTGGCGTGCTTTCCTATAAGACAGTGCCCGGTTATGACACCTATTATCGAGCGTATATTCGATCTGCTTAGAGATAGCAAGCACCTTGATCGCTTTAAATCTAGTGTTGGCCAGATGTTTTTTGTGACCTGACACGTGGTGATGTCGTTCCACCTCGTGTTTGCCTTCTTCATAGCGTCCTGCATTAGCAATAGTTTACAAACAGTGTTTGGTATGCCAGCATTTGCCAAACGTGGAACGTACTGTACTGTTCCCTTTAGTACATACTTCTTTTAATTCTGATTGAGCAATTTTTATCAGAGATGATAACTGAAAGACTCCGGAGTTGAATATTTTAGTTTTTCGCGTGTTTATTTTCAACCTCACGATTTCAACTTTTCTCATTTCATAAAGATCCATTATGCTAAAGGATATAGCAAGAATACATCGTCTCTGAGTAGTCTAGATGTTTTAGGTACGTTACTAATATCCAAGGCTGTCCACAGCACATCACTGATCACACCAATCAGAGAAGAATTCGTGACACTATGCAGCCCTATTTGACTACAACTTCACATTCGTCTGACAACTTAAAAAATAAATTAATTGGGTGGCGCAACAGTCCGTTGAGAACTAGGGCCTTGTGACTTACAACTCTCAACCATTCCTGTGTGCAAGTACTGTTGTCAGCGATGGAGGGGACCTACAGTTTTAAGTGGAATCCAAACGGCTAATTTGAAAAAGCACTTTTCATGACAAGAATTACTCTTGGAGAATTTTTCATTTCCTCGCAAGAGGCAGTACCCGTGAACAAAAACTTTAGCTGGCATAGGCAGCGATCGAACCCAAGACCTCTGGCATAACAGTCCAACGCACTAACCATTAGGGTGGAGCAAGAATGTATGAAACATTTTTTTTTTAGATTGGAAATTCTAATAGGGGGGCATTGGTGCCTTATGTTAAAAGAAAAAAAAAATGTAATTTTTTCAATTAATTTGGTTAAGATCTTCTGCCTCCGCACTGACTTCAAAAATCAAAAGTAGATACAAGATTTTAGTAAACAGATATGGCTGAAAATAGTATAAGATAAATAGATAGAAAACATTGTCCAAAATATACTCCTGATGATTAGAATTTTAATTCAATATAAAGAAAATATAAATTCATTCTCATAATAATATATATGTATATGTATTTTATAATTAAGATGCTTGAAAATCTCGTTTTGTCTCAAACTTAGGCATTGTCTTCCGTGATTCTATTTTGGCTTTTATTGCTCCTAGTCGGGACTTTTTTGTGTACTGAGAAGTAGCAGCTTCGATCGTCATCTTTACAGCTCGTTCAACAGCTTGGGTATGGCACGGAAGCCGTAAAAAGAACACTTTACCTTCACCGCCAGATTTCACGATGCTCCGAATTTCTTGGTCACACAAGTTTTGCATAATCGGTGGGTCAGAAACCTTTCCTTGCCAATTTATCAAATCGATATGCATACGTTGATGCATTGAAATTTATAGGAGGCACTTCAACCAGCCTTGGTGTTGAAGACCGAGGCATACTGCGAGCTTTTAATATACGCCGAGCTGCCAGTTCCCTAATATATTTATTGTTATCTGTTACCATGCCAAGAAGAATGTTTTCTGGATGCGCGAAATAACCATTCCGCTGAATGACAGGATCGATTACTTTCTTAAGTTCTTCTGGAAAATATCTTGAAGCCATAATCATGTTAAAAAGATGTTGTGTACCATCCTTGCACGATGGGTTATTTTTGATGGAGAACCAACATGGCACGTAAACCTTAACAATAAATGTGGCCAAAGTGATCAAGTTCTCCGAAGGTTTCTCTGTTGTTACATATAAACGCATTATGCGGTTGGCACGGGTGAGCCAACGCGCATGTGACATTTTTCCTGGAGATTTATTTGACAGATCTTGTGGGAACTCACCTGATAAAACCGCTGCCACAATCTTGTGCAAGTACTGCTGGTCTGTACTTTAATCTTTAGCCATTTCTGGCAGAACATTGCCTTTAATACGTTGAAATTTTTGAACAGGTAATTGTTCACAGGTTTCTAGTGCTTTTCCCAAAGGTCCAGAGTAAGAGTTAGGTCCCGAAGTACATATATCCATCAAGATGTTGAAATTAGTGTCTTAATGGTAGTTCATTCATGTGCAATAAACATATCTGATAATACCGCCGTACTTTCCTGTATTCACATTTGTACCATCACAACCGATAGCCATAAGATGATGTTGAGGAATCTCTTCATCTGATAGGAAACTTCTTATTGCAATTTCTACTTCTTTGGCCGAACCAGTCTTTGGAACTACGTATCCCATGTATATGGATCCTGGCTCTTGCAGCAAAGAGATGTGCTCTTCATAAATAGTACTTTTGTAGATTTTCCCATTTCTTTTATTCAATTTTATGGTTATATCTTTTCTGTCATCAAAATATAATGCAAATAATTCTGCAGTTGTGTTTTTGTTCATTAACATTTCTCTGGCTTTAGTTTTCTCTCTTCTTATTTTAGGTCTGTCGATGACCCGACTTCAGACCCAATATCATACAAAACAGACGACGCTATCGCTGCTGCTGCTCTATCTCATACTCCATACCTATCACATGTCTTTGATAATGTAGGAAAATCAACGCTTGAAGAAATTATTCTTTTTTTCTCAGGAATATGTTTTTCCTTGGTCTGAATGAAGCTATCGGTACTTTCAGAATTTTCAGACGATGAGGATGTAGAAGAAGTACTAATCTCCAAAACAGCAGGCGTAGAAGTACTACTTAAACAAGTAGTAGTTTGGTATTTCTCTCGAGTCTGTTTTCTTTCCAAACTCTTTCGCAGCCTGTTAGTGACAATAACATCAATACCACCGATTGCCATACTTCGAACACTTCTTTGATCAATTAAAAATGTTTGTTCTTGTGTCGGAACCTTTTTTTCTTTGGGGCAGGTGCAGTGTGATTGAATTCTTTGCATTTGCATGCCGTAATATCAAAAAGAAACTTACCGCTTTCCTGGAAATTTTTTAATTTTTCTGGAGAAAGTCTCTTGACAGATTTTAGTAAATTTTTGTATTTTAAATGATATGCTTTCAACATCTGTATGATTCTGGTTCTTGTTACAGTCGGAATAGATGCAGATCGCCATATATTTTCTATTTTGGATGTTACTGTAGCTGGCTACTTCTGGAAATGTGGGCTCTTTTGCAGTTTCCAATTCGAACTTTAATTGATGTCTCGTCCATTCATTGCATCTTCATAGGTAGGCAGAACGTTTTCTTTATATCACAAGTATCACCAAAAATAGGGCATTTAAATACACTTCGAGTTCTTTGCATGTTTCTTTTTTTTTGTAAACCGTTTAGTTAATTATTTATAAAAGACAATTAAATGACTGATGCACACAGAAAACAACAGCGAAGTGATATGAAACAAAAAGCATGGCTAACTTGATTTTCAAAAGAAAGGTTTTTAAATTTAAAAGGGTAAAACAAGGATCTTAATAAAAGTTTCAGTGTGATTGCGGAGGCAGTTATCGTTACCCAAATCGAATAATATTTTGGATTCATATATTTAAGCCTATAAGGCAACCTTTTTTTACTATTAGATCCCAATAAACAAAAAACAATTTTTTTGCTCCACCCTACTAACCATCATGCCAGGGGTACTACTCTTCTGATAACTTATCTTCGTGTGTAAAATATGACATTTTTACCCATCATAAAGCAAGCCTGATAAGCTCCCTGTGGACATGGTCAAAAGCCTTCTCAAAATCAATAAACAACAAGTGATGTGCTGATCGATTCAACACACTGATTGATGATTATCCGCTAAGAAATCAGCTTGTTTACCATCAGGTGTTCTCTTATACATTTTAAAACAATCTTCGCTACTATTTTAGTAACTGCAGGCACAACGCCTACCTCTCCACTCTTCGGGGAAATGTTTAGAGACCCATGATGATTCTAAGAGCGGTTCCACCTATTCATCTTATAACAATATTCTACAGGAATGCCTTCTAACTTTACCGCTTTATTGTTCTTCGGTGCTTTGATTGCTGTGTATATCTTTTACATACTGGAAGGCAAGGTGAGTAATCGGGAGTTTGTTAAATTGTGCAACTGAGAAGTTGTAAGTTTTGAGTTGCTGACGAATATATGGTTTAAAATCAGCAGAGAACCATCTGCATCATTCGTCGGTTGTTCTTTTGAGCTATGAAAACCAGTCAGCTCTTTGGTTATCCTTTAAAAAGTTCTACTGTCACACCTATTTTTTGTAGATTGTTCTGGTTCTTGAGTCAAAGCGTTGGGGTAGTTACGTTTATCATATCTTACGCTACGTTGAAATTGGTTCGTCATTGCGTGCTGTATTTAGACTATAGCTCGCTTCTTTTCCCTCGAGCAGCTGTTAAATGAGCTTATATTTGCTTGCATCTCTTCTTTGCCCATTTCCCATTGAGGGTTTGAAAGGAGGTGTCGCTGAACATTGGTTATGAATTCCTGAATATTGCAATGACTGTGAAAGACGGAGTGTTGTAAAGCATTCCACACTTGCGTAGTTCGGCTAAAAAACGAATCTCTGTACCTGACAGTACGACTGAAGTTGGGCTCGAGGGTATTCTAATGAGCATTCCTAGAAGAGCGAGTGTTACGGTTGAAATATTAAAGGCGTGGAATGCAGCTGGCTATTTCACTAGAGCATAAACCTTTTAAATAACGTTAAAAAACTGTCAATCAGGAAACTTTACAATGACGTTCAAGCGACGTAATTGAACCAATGATGATATTATCATCAATCAATTGCAATGCACTACGTTCAGTACTGAGTTTTGGACTTATATAATATAACAGCCAGATCATAGTGGAAAAAAAAACTCCTTGCATCGCTTTAGGAAACCCAAATATCTTGCTGCATTTTTGGCCATATCGCGTATGTTATTGTTTCACGAAATGTGTTTGTTGAACTCACCGAGAATATCGAGAGTTTAAGTCTCATTGATGCAAGTGCCGTCCATTGATAATGGCAAGGGGATACATTTTGCTTTAAAGATACAGGACAGCATTGGGTTTTTCAAGTATTAAATTCCACGCGGTTTTTTTAGTCTCCATTGTACAATGCTGTGAAGGTCAACATTTAATGAGCTTAACATATTTTCTAGTTGTAGTTCAACATCCGTAGAAAAGTGTTGTAAAACTTAAAACAAATATGAATAACTTAGAGTACTATAGTCAGCGAAAGAATTAATTAGTTTAAAATTTTCTGACAGGAGATAAAAATGAGAAAGAGTGTTGAAGATAGAACAGAGCCCTGTTATTTTGCAAAACGTAAACTGTAATTAAACTCCAGAAAATCAACTAGTATCAATGCAACTTCAATAATGTTTATAAAACATCTTCAGTACATGTTGTTAATATACTATTTTTAATTTAATTAATTTTTGTATCTGAAACACATTCTAATTGATCAAAAACTACTTAAATTCTCATTAACTGATTGATTAATTGGACTATACATATTACACATACATATCTATATTTTTTAAAATGAAATAAGTTTATTTAAAATATACCAAATAAAAACAAAAACTACATCATCAAAACGTGTTCAAGCTCTAATTTCCACTATCATAGCAGTTAAAAAATTGTAGTTATACATTAATTAAAAACTTTTTTATCTCGTTCGTTAAAAGTAACGAGAAATCAATTTCATCACATACAAAAATATTCTGTTTTTGATTTTCTATTTTTGTTCATAAACATGGTTCTTTTTCAAATATATGCGAATTTGTTACGTATTGAACAAAAAAAAAAACAACATAACAAAAATTAAAAAGAAAAATAAAAACTTAACAAACTGAAAAACATAACATAAAATTTTATTTAAATTTAATCGACAACGCACGAGAGAGGCAAGTCCTTTATTTGAAGCGGTTGATTGAATTTAATTAATTTGTGATCCTCTTCACAACAACAAACAAAATGGAAAAAAAAGAACAAAACTTTATATTACAAAAGACTATATCTATGGTGTATATTGATGACGGATACAAAGTAGAAACAACAAAAACAAAATAAAAACATTTAAGCCATATCGTTACGTCCATAAAATTGACAATGTTAAAATAAAATCCTGATAGATGATGATGAATATTATGATGCTTAAATTATTTGTTAAGTTATTCCACTTTGAAAACTTTTGTGTTTTGGATGGATGTCATTGAAAAACTTTTACCAACAAAAATGACAACGGCAATGAAATCAATGTTTTTGGTCTTTTAAAATTGGGGAAGTAAGGATTTGCAGAAATTAAATTTACAAAAGCTATTTTGTTTTGATTAAGGACATGATATCAAATTAAAGAGAAGGGGAACTTTGTTTATTTCTTTTTGTTGCTTAACCATTTATAAACAATAAATTGGTATTTTTATATCGAAGATTTTTTTTAAATTTTTCAGGAAGTTAACAAAACTAAAGGGTTTTCCGCTATTTAGGCTGCTGTCATCTTTTGACACTTGACAAGCAAAAACTACACCACTACTAGCTCAAGAAACGTGGAATTTTGGCTAATTGGGTCCTTGAAATGCCTCAAAATAAGGCTCAGTAATGAGACCCATGGTGATGTTCAATGGTTAGACATGTGCATTGAAGAGGACACAAGCGTCCACAGGTTTTTCTGAAAATCCACCTCCGTCTATCAACTCCTACTTTCACCTCCCCGCGGTGAACATCGGGTGCCTAATACCTCAACTGGAGATTGGGTCCAGACGGCAGCGGAGGAATTCCCGAGAAGAATCGGGTTTTCCGGCTCCCCGTCCTTGGAGTTATACTAAGGGAGTTGTGCCGTCGCGTCTGGGTGACTTCCTGATCACGTATAAATATCCTATTTGCGAAGCACCAACAAGCCTCCGATACGGACGGATTTACTGTTGACAACCCACGCAAACGAAATAAGAGCAACGAACTTCGGATGTATACGTGGAATGTTATTTCCCTCAACAGACCACATGCAGCCGAACAATTAGCAGAAGCCCTAAGCTGCTGCAAGTCAGATATTACCGCCATCCAAGAAGTGCGATGGGATGGACCGGGCAAACGCAAACTAAAAAATACGATTTATACTACGGGCGGCGGCCACTGCTACCGAGAACAAAAGCAGCGTCTATTTGGGTGTGGATTTGTTGTTGGAACTAGACTCAGGAAAAAAGTCTTAACGAGAATCCGCATCAAGGCTAAATTCGCCAACATAAGCCTAATATGCGCGCATGAACCAACAGAGGAGAAAAATGAAGACACCAAAGACATATTCTTCTAGCTTTTTTACAAGACATATGAGCACTGAGCAGAGCAGTGCCATGGCTATGACATTATGACTTTAGACGGCTACAATCGCAAAACTCTGCCATGTCCTTTTCCGATCGAGTCTCTAATAACCTCTTAAGAAGTCCTATGCTGCCTGCATTAAGCATTGAAAACCAGTGGCAATATTGCCTTGCAGCCATCAGAGATGCCACCTCTGAAGTGCTAGGTTTCACACGGCCACCACAGCGAAACCCTTCGTTTGACGACGAATGCCGGCAAGCGCACGCAGCTGAGCAACAGGCATACAAAACGGCGGCGCTGCTCAGAAGGACCAGAGCTACTCGTGAGCTCTACGAGAAGAAGAGGAGAGGGGAACACCGGCTTCTTAGTTGGAAAAAAGACGGAGAAGCGAGCGATATAGAAGACCGGAAGACCGCGACTCAGGTGGCGCATACAGGCGGGTGAAGACCTCAACCAACTTGATGTGCGAAAATGGAGACAGCTAGCTAGGGACCGATGAGCTGGCTGGAGACGCATGTTGCTTGAGCTTCAGGCCCGCCCGGACTGTAGCGCCACCTTTAGTAAGTAAGTAAGATGTTGAATTTGGAACTCGAAAATCTAGAAAAAAAAGCGGAGATGCAGTTCTTGAGATGGCGATAGAGGTGTGATTGGATCTAATTTATTTGAAAATGAGTCTGGTGATTGGATTGCTGTACCGATTTATGATTAATGATTTTTATGTTTGGCATTGAAAGGTATTGAAACGAAAAATCGTCAACTAAAGGTATTTTATGTCTTTAGTCAATTCTTCCCCATACGCCTTAAATTGTAGAGTTGCTTTAGCCTTTATTAAATTTTACGCTGACACATTTATAATAAAATCCTGGCTTAAGAAATACAATTATAATCTTTTAAGAACCATTCTATTTCTTAGGGATATAGAAGAAAGACATCCTTTTGATCTCGCATTATTAGGTTATGACATTGTTTCCTTCTTGCCTCAAACAATTTTGCCTTTATGAACTCTCGTACCATTTCGTTTAACATAAAAAATAGGTTTAAAATACAAATACCAATTTATCTTCTTGATATAGGACATTTCAAAAACGTTTTAAGAACATAGGTATAGAATTTTCTATTCTCTATCTGATGGTGATGGTTATTATTTTGTTGTTGTTTTATTTGTGTCTCCTTGTTCTTATATTTATCTAATAGTTTTCATTGTTTTTTGCATGTCAGACAAGTCTGGATAAAATTTTATTATATATTTTGTACTTTGGTTGATGTGGATATAAGACAAATAATGTTTCTACCCCCACCGAACCTTCTATTCTTCAACAAAAATGTCTTGGGGTTGTTTGGACCTGTCTTTTTCAGAGATATTTTTCCTTTTATTATTTTGTTCTCGTTAGTTTAAATTATTAAATTTATATATAGAACTATTCTGTTTGGCTAATGGTTATAGGGGCATACGGATATGAATTCTCTGAAACTTAACTTAAGGGGTTAAGTGGGACTTATTTTTCCCTACTTCAAGTATAAGTTTATGATAAAGCGGAAACAAATAAAGTTAACTTTTACCATTTAATGTAGCATATAAAAGTGTATTCTTTTTCTTTAAATGTGTCAAGGCATTTTTGTTGTAAACTATTTGCCGATAATTGTATATTAGATTACATTAGATAGAAACTGAATTGGAGATTTTTATGGGAGATGAATCCACAGTCGTATTTTAAACCCCCTAATGTTAATTGTAGTCCAGGAAAAATAGATATTAACTTATATAAAAGTTCCCTCAGAATTGAACTTTGGAGGGGAGCTTTAGCGGGTAAAGTGATTTTTTTTTAAATAACTCAAAAAATATTTAATTTTTTCTTAAAAATTTAAAATATTGTTACCAAAAGAATGGTTTGGTTCGCGAGATCTAACGAAATAATCGAACAAATTTATTAAAAGGGAACTTTTGGTGAGCGCATTATTTAGAGTTGGCGGTGGCATGTTGCGTGGCCTCCAGTATCTTTGAGATCTAACACGTGTGGAATATTTTTTGTGGGGTTATGTGGAGTCACTTTGGTTCTTTATAACCCCGAAATGATTGACGGCTTGGAAGAGAATATTCTGCTTAGTTTTTCGCCACAAGATTATACAGGGTGGGCCGTTAATAAGTGCACTTTTTGTCTCGCTCTAACTCCCGAACGAAATAACCGAGACGCGCGGGGATGGTATCTCCTTGCAGCTCGAAATCTAAATTTTTAGTCGCAATGAGTCCGTTCACGGGAGAGCAGCGCGCTTTCTGCGTTCGCGCCTTTTATGAAAACAATCGCTCATACGTGACTGTTCGTCGGCTTTTTCGGGTAAAGTTTGGATTACGCAACATCACCGAGTGTCCAAGTACGAATGTAATCAAAAAATGGATTGTAACATTCGAGGCAACGGGATCAACGCAAAAACTTCGACCAACAGGACGCCCACGTTCCAGGCGGACTGCAGAAACAATTGAACGCGTACAAGCTTCTGTGCGCGAGGATCCAAGAAGCTCTACACGGAAACGCGCTGCGGCCCTGGGAGTACCCAAAACGACTTTACGTCGCGTTTTACGGGATGATTTGAAGTTATACCCTTACAAAATTCAGATTGTCCAAGATTTGAAAGAATCCGATTTTGTTTCACGGTTCAATTTCGCAACAGAAATGTTACGGAGATTCCCTCACTTCAATAACATTATCTTCTTCAGACGAAGCTCATTTTCATGTCAACGGATTTGTTAATCGACAAAATTGTCGATACTGGGGAACAGAAAATCCACGCTTAAAACATGGACGACCGTTACACTCTCCGAAAGTGACCGCTTGGGCCGGAATAGCCAAGTGGGGGATCATAGGGCCGTATTTTTATGAAGATCGATACGGGCGTAATGTTACTGTTAATTCAGAGCGTTATGTTTCGATACTTAGAGATTTTTTAGCTCCAAAACTGCAAGAATCGAGTGGTTACACTATTCACACCTGGTTCCAGCAAGATGGCGCTACCTGCCATACAAGTAACGACTCTCTGGAGGTCGTTAGAGAAATGTTTCCTCGAAGGTTGATATCGAGGAGGGGTGATATTGCTTGGCCACCCAGGAGCCCTGACTTAACGCCACCGGATTTCTTTTTATGGGGTTACCTCAAGAGTAAGGTGTACTCTAATAATCCTTCAACGACGGCTGAATTAAAAGCGAACATTGAAGAAGAAATCCGCTTAATCACTCCGCAACTTTTGACAAAAGTGTTCCAAAATCTCAGAGTCAGATTGGAAGAGTGCTGTAGGCGAAATGGACAATATTTGGATGATTTAATTTTTAAAAAATAAAAATTCATTTCGTTTTGTATAATTTAAAATAAATATTTCATTTAAAAGCGCTACAGTTGTATTAATATAATTTTTTTTTAAGTGCACTTATTTACGGCCCACCCTGTATTATGTGCGTCTTATTTCTTCATGAAAACCACACATGTAATAAACACCCTTTACAATTGATAGAATTTGAAAAAAAAACGTATGAAAAATTACGACAGTAGCACCAAATAAAGTAGCACATTTATTCAAAAAATAAAAGCAAATGTAGTAAAACCATATTTTTTTGAGTGAGACTATAATTACTTGCAACATATAGGAACTATATGGCAAGTTTTGTATTCGTTAAAAATTTGAACTCGAGATTTTAATTAAACTTGAAATGGTACATGGTAGTCTTAAACTTGAAATGGTACATGGAAGTCGAACAAAATGTGTCCAACGATTCGGTCTGTCCTGGCCCTTCGGTCTAAGTCATTGGGCCAAACTGGAAAATTTTAGAAAGATGTCTGTGCGTGCGTGTGTACGTACGTTTGTACGTCCGTAAGTCCGTACGTTCGCGACGTTTTTTTCGTCATCCATAGCTTAAGAACCAGAAGAGATATCGACTTCAAATAAATTTTATTATACAGATAATAAGGCAGAAAGATGCAAAAAAAGGTTCTCAAGAAATTTGCGTGGGTGGTTTTTTTTATCAAAACAGTTTAAAAAAAAACGTGAAAATTTTGGTTAACCCTAAATATGTCATGAACCAATAACGATAGAGACTTGAATTAAATTTTATATTATATATTGTAACGTGATACCAAACAAATCTATTTTTGGAAAAAAAAATCCAATAAACGGTTTTTTTTTATAAATCAAAAAAACTGAAAACAAAAATTTGTCACCTCGAAAATTTTACGACTAAAATACGATTTCATCTCCAAGACAATTTTGTGCAAAGAAGAATAATATTTTTGACATCTGATAAAATTTTGAGAAAAATCTAATTGACAGTTTTTTTTATAAAAAATAAAAACCTAAAAAAACATTACTCAAAGTTGGTAAAAACTGAATTTCGACTCAAATATCTTTTCAAAAACTTGAGATTAAGGCTTCAAACTTATTTTATCTTATAAGAAATATTGTTTTCAACATTCTGAAAAATGTTGAGAAAAATCGAATTGACAGTTTTTTTACAAAAAATAAAAACTTAAAAAAAGTTGGTAAAAATTGATTTTCGACGCAAATATCTTTTCAAAGCTTTGAGACATTGGCTTTAAACTACTTTTAATTTAAAAAAAAATCGAATTGACAGTTTTTGTACAAAAAATTAAAAACCAAAACAAAATTTAACAAAAGTTGGTAAAAATTGTTTTTCGACGTAAATATTTTTTTAAAAATTTGAGACATTGGCTTCATACTAATTTTAAATTATAAGAAATATTATTTTCAACATTCGATAAAATTTTGAGAAAAATCGAATTGACAGTTTTTTTACAAAAAATAAAAACCTAAAAAAAAAATACTAAAACTTAGTAAAAATTTACTTTCGACTCAAATAGCTTTTCAAAAATTAAATATATTGGCTTCAAACTTATTTTCTTTCACAGAAATTATTGTTTTCGAAATTCAGTAAAATTTTTATAAAAATCCAACAGTCCGTTTTTTCATAAAACAAAATAAAATCTACAAAAAAAACGCAAATTTGGTAAAAATTGATACATAAAGGGGAACTTTTAAGCAAGACGAGTCGAAAGACGGGATGGAAGTTATCAGTGTGGGCGCATCCGAGCCTCTTTTTAAATTTGTTTTTGAACTAATAACCCATTTTCAGTATTTTTAATTGAACAAGCTTTTAGATAGGATAGATAGATAGATACATAATTTTCTTTTTAAAAAGATTTTACACAGTAAATGAGTAATGCTGGTTTAAAAAATTAGCTTTGATAATAACTTTAAGTTGCCTGTCAGGTTAAAAAAAAAGTTTAAAAATACATAAGCTTAGTTAGCAGATTAAGTTACATAAGTTATGAAAATTCATTTATAGATTGCTATATTTAATTGACTCTTTTAAGAAGTAATATAATATACATAAGTTTGAGTAGCAGTAGCCATTAATAACGTTGAGAGTTTGAGAATGAGACAGCATTCCGCTGCCAAGAAATTTTCTTCTGTAGGTACGTTTTGAATACTGGGCAGGTTCCAATGAAGTGTATGGTATTTTCCGATTCATCCATATTACACAATGTACATATTCCATCTTTAACTCTTGAGAATGAGAAGGCTCTTCCAGCCCGCAGCGAGCTTTAAAAATTATGGAAATAATATCACATGAATTGGAGTCATCAAAGTAGTTCGGTATGCTAGAGTACATCAAGTTGCAATATTCATCATGAAATTGAGACTGTGTCGCACTAACTGTTAATTCAGTCCAGTGTTTTTTTTTTTCTTTCAGTTTCAGTAAGAGAATGTTATGTTAGCTGGGACATTCAAGTAGGTTCATGTCAAAGGAAAAATCCAACGAAAATCCATGAAAAAGATAAAACCATTCCTTAGCCCAGAAGATTTTCTTGTTTATAATGACTTTCGTTAAAAATTTAGATTTCGTCTTATGAAAGAAAAATATAGCTGAAAGGACGTTAGAAAAACGTTCGATAAACCTGTTTCAATGTGCAGAGCATAGTTAGGCGTATTATCGGACGGTAAAAACATCTTTTCATGAAGAAACGCTGCAGTTTTTCTAATTGGTTGTATTTGCGGTATCCCCCAACTTGAGCACAGTATACAACATAATAGCTTTTGAGGCGGCATTGTATATTTTAAACTTTGTTGAGTGTTAGACGTTAGATTTTCATTCCAAGACATATTGTAATTAAACACTACGCCAAGATATTTCTATTGATTAGCAACTTTATTTCAGAAGTATTGTAAAACCATTTTTCGCACGCTGCTCTTCTGCCACCATTGCGAAATATTACTATTTCCGACTTATCAAAATTTATTTTAAGATTCCATTGAATGCAGTAAGTCTTAAAATTCTCAATTAGCTGTTGCAAATTGGAAGGGTTATCTGCCAATAGTACAATATCGTCCGCATTTAAGGGGCGTTAATTTGAAGATCATCTAAAACAATACCGATTGGAAGTTCCGCATGAAGATCATTTAAAAACAGAAAAAAAGAAGAGAGCTTAGCACGCATCCTTGACGAACACCTTTCTTAGTGGGGAAGAAGTCTGACAAAGACGAACCATCCAAAACAGCTGCAGAAGTATCCTTATAAAGAGACTTTATAGTAGCCAGTATCTTTGAAGATATTCCCAGAGTGAATAGCTTATAAATAAGAGCATTCCTGTCAATGCTATCAAAAGCAGCCTTAAGATCGATGAAAAAAAACGTAGAGTTTCTTTTGGCAGACTTGAAGTTGAATTATGCATGAAAGATTATATAAACTTTGTCCACAGTAATTTTTAATGAGCAAACATGTCGAATTTTTTTTTAGTTTTTAATTTTTATTTCAAAATTCGATTCAAATTAATTAACTATGATGTACTTCTGAAAAAAATTAAACATTTTTATAAAAAACTAATTTAAAAAAAAACGCTCTAACAACTTTCAAAAAAATATAACATATATTAAGTTTTGTTTTGAAAAATTATTTAATTAATTTTCGTTTCCATTCCCGAAGGTTGGAAAACTTGGAGTTTTTCGAGATACGAGTATTAACTGAAATACCCTCTAATGCTTTTCTTTCAATTTTTTTTTTGATTATTCTCAGGGCCTCTGTTTAGTGTTATTAAAAACCTTTTAAATATTCCAAAACAAGTGGTTATGAAATAAATATATGTAAATTAGATTTTCCACCAAAGTTGACTTTTGTTTAAATTTTTTTGACAAAAGGCTAATTTTCCTAAACTACTGCCCTTTAAAAGAAGTTATTTGTGTATTTCATAAGATGGCAGATTACAGCTATGTTCCAAAGCTGGAAATGCGTGCGTGCCTACCTTGCGTCTACTGTGTTCATGCACTTAAATCAACATGCAATTGCATTTTGGCATATCTGTTGCTACTGAATTTAGTTATTGCTAACAATTTATTTAATAAAGCCTTTGCTTGCCTGTCAAACTAGGTCATTATGGGCAACTAAATATGGCCATTATCGTTACGTTGCCTTTCATTTTAAGCAAATATGTACAAATTTATGTTTTTTCCTTCTTGAGAAAAATACAAAATCAAAGAAATGACTGTTGAACTGTACAAAATTAATAACCTTAGTCGTTTGCATATTTAAATAATATTAATTATTTTCTACCCCCCCTTTTGTGCCTCATTTGAATCTTCAATCAATCATCCATAATCATCATCTTCACTACATCAACCACCAAAAAAAGGTTAAATGAAAAATTCCTTAAATTCAATCGAGAAGGTTTAAAACAAATTTTAAGG
This sequence comes from Eupeodes latifasciatus, assembly GCA_920104205.1. NCBI lineage: Eukaryota > Metazoa > Arthropoda > Insecta > Diptera > Syrphidae > Eupeodes > Eupeodes latifasciatus. Next base: position 35,556,199 of record OV049926.1, read on the forward strand.
ACTTAAGAAGATTAGTTTGGTCATCCTCATCAAAAAATTCCAAATCATTGAATTAAATTTTGTAATTTATTTTTAATATCATGATGTTAAGTGACCTTGATCATCATCATCATCTTGATTTATAAAGAATTAAAAAGTTTTGTGTATCAAAACTTATTATGAACATAACAATCATAATAATACAAGCTTATGTATATGTATGTATATATTTCACTGAGATAAAAAACACACAAAACTTTTTACAAAAAGAGTGTTTATACAGACGTCTACGTCCCCGAAGACGACGCACGTCCATAGATGTTTTAGGCTCATAGGAAATTCTCGTAAGATATAACAAAATATAAAAGAAGAGAAATAACTTTATAGAAAAATCTTAAAAGCTTCTTTGGAAATATGTTTATGTGTATAAGAATTCGATTCTAATGTGTGATGAGTTTTTAATAAGATAATCTAGAAGCCGATTATTAAAATTGACATTTGTTCGGTCTTCTGGAATAACCATTTCAAAGGAATATTAGGTTGGTTTTAAAGCATGATTCTGGTGGTTTTCAGTAAATGAAAAAGATAAATGGTTTTCTGTTGGGAGGGGTTTTAAGGCACGTGCCGGTTCATAGATTTATGTAAATGTTACAAACATTTTTCTTACATTTGAAATGTGTTTAAAATAAAATAAAAAAAAAACATAAGTAATTAATTACCTTATACTTACTTTTGTGCTGCGTTATCTGGTCGAAATAAATTAATCTTTTAAAATCAAAAACTGAATTAAAATATATTTTCTGTGGAAGTATTTGAGACGTTCAGCCAATTTGTCTTATAAAACAAAATTAACTGAATTTTTCAAATGAACAAAATAAATAAATGTTAAAAACAATACTGAGTATGAGATAAAGTAAGTATTTTTAACTTCCCATATAGTATGAGATACGTATAGATGGAATATCTACAATCATATGTTATTTGACCAATATTTTATCAATGATATCAATCGCAATAACAACCAGGCATATCTGGCTCTATAAGGCCCTAAATATTGCAACATAAAAGTGCATTTTTTAGTTCAATTACCCTCTTCTTATATCCCAAAGATGTCCCTGTTGGATTGTTGCTTGGCTTAAGGGCATGGGCCTGTGGAGTAAATATACCCTCATTGACATTTCTCGACGTTTCAAGGCCCTAGAGTCGAAATAAAAGATTTTTAGCGAGATGTGTGTGCGTGCGTGTGTACTTACGTTCGTACGTCCGTATGTGAGTACGTCCGTATCTACGTTCTCGACGTTTTTTCGTCATCCATAGCTCAAGAACCAGAAGAGATATCGACTTCAAATAAATTTTGTTATACAGATAATAAGGCAGAAAGATGCAAAAAGGGCTCTCAAGAAAATTGCGTGGGTGGTTTTTTTATCATAGCAGTTTGAAAAAAAAAGGTGAACATTTTGGTTAACCCTAAATATCTCATGAACCAATAACGCTAGAGACTTGAGTTAAATTTTATATTATATATTGTAACGTGATACCAAACATATATATATTTGGAAAAAAATCCAACTACCTACCGGTTTTTTATATACATATATATACATAAAAAAAAAACTAAAAAAAATATTTGTCAGCTCGAAAATTTTGAAAAAATCTAATTGATAGTTTTTTTATAAAAAATAAAAACCTAAAAAAACATAACTCAAAGTTGGTACAAATTGAATTCCGACACAAAAATCATTTCAAAAATTAGAGTTTATGGCTTCCAACTAATTTTAGCTAATAAGAAATATTGTTTTCAACATTCGGTAAAATTTTGAAAAAACTCGAATCTACAGTTTTTTAATAAAAAATAAAAACCTAAAAAAATTAATAAAAATTAGTAGATATTGATTTTCGACTCAAATAATTTTTCAAAACTTTGAGACATTGGCTTTAAACTAATTGTACCTATCTTATAAGAAATATTGTTTTTAACATTCGGTAAAATTTTGAGAAAAATCAAATTGACAGTATTTTAACAAAAAACAAATCCTTAAAAAACGCATTACTAATAATTCGTAAAAATTGATTTTCGACTCAAATATATTTTCAAAAATTTGAGATATAGGCTTCAAATTAATTTTATTTTATAAAAAATATTGTTTTTAACATTCAGTAATTTTTTTATAAAAATCTAACAGTCATTTTTTTTTCATAAAAAAAATTGAAATCTAAAAAAAATAGTAGGTTCGCAAAATTGGTTAAAATTAATGTTCGGTTCTTGGTTTTCTATTAATCTCGTGATTAAAAGAAAACATTGACTTCAAATTAATTTAATTTACCCAATTTGTATTTGTTTATATTATAAGAAATAAAAACTTTTACGAAATGCTATTAAAATTGGTAAAAATTCGTAAACGACTCTCGTTAACAAAAATATAAAATAGATTTTGACATCAAACTATTTCATAATAATATGCAAAATATTGTTGTTTATTTTTAAATATTTTAGAATAATTTAACTGATAACTTTTTTAACAAAACACGAAAACCTACAAATCTTTTAAGCAAGACAAATTGACAGACGGGATGGGAAGTTATCAGTGTGGGTCGCATCCCAGCCTCATTTTTGATTTTTTTTTAAATGAAAGGTAATTTAACTATTGTTCGAACAATATGTATTTGTATAGCGTTGCCTTACCAAAAATTGGCCCAACCCAGGTTGTCTTTGGTAAATGTAGAAAATGTATTCTAGGTGTTATTTAGTCGGTGTAAACGAAAGGTTATGAAATTATCTGTCCAATAGCATAAGGTTGCGTTACAAAATGTTGGCTCAACTCAGGATTGCTGCATTTTAAATGTTAAGTATTTGGTAAATGTAGAACAATAATCCCATGTGTTATTGAGTGGGTGTTTTTTTTTACTATAGCAATTTAAAAAAAAATAAATTTTGGTTAACCCAAATATCTCACGAACCAATAACACTAGCGACTTGAATTGAATGTTAAATTTTAAAATGTGACGTGATACCAAATTAATATAATTTTGATAAAAAAAAATCAATTAATGTTTTTTTAATAAATCAAAAAAAAAAAACTGAAAAATAAAAATAATTGTCACCTCAAATATTTTATTAACAAAAATTGTTTTATCTCTAACATATTTTTTGCAACGAAAAATAACGTTTTTAACATCTGGTAAAATTTTGAAAAAAATCGAATTGACAGTTTTTTTTTATAAAAAAAAAAAAACCTAACAAAACAAATTACTTAAAGTTGAAATAATTTTATCTTTTAAGAAATATTGTTGTCAACATTCAGTAAAATTTTGATAAAAATGAAATTGACAGATTTAAAAAAAAATAAAAAACTAAAACTTTCGACTCACATATCTTTTTACAAATTAAAAATATTGGCTTCAAACTAATTTCATTTAATACAAAATATTGTTTTCGACATTCTGTAATTTTTTTTATAAAAATCCGACAGTCAGTTTTCATAAAAATTACAAAATTTTATTAAAAAAATGGTTTCCAACTCAAGTATTAGGAGAACTAAGAAAGATATTGACTTTACATTATTTATCTCACACAAAATATTATTATGAGTAGCTATTTTGTTAAAGTTTGAAGCAAAACAAATCGACAGACGGGATAAGAAGTTATCAGTGTGGGTCGCATCCTTGCCTATTTTTTATTTTTTTAAGATCAAAAATAACAGAGTTGTCAACTTTTTAGTCAAAAATCAAAAATTTTAATTTTCTCAAAAACAAATTGATAGATTTCTATTAAATTTTCCCTAAAATTTTCTATCTTAACTTGGCTTCTTTCAATACAAAATGTAGTTTTGTATTGCTCCTGAGGGGTACCTGTTTTCTCAATAACGAAAGAACAGATTTTAATCATTTTTTTCTACAAAAACTCTTTTTTTTTTGGATTTTTGAAATAGATACCTCGAAAATGAGTAATTAGTTTTTTACGAAAATTTAGAGATATTTTTAAATTTAAATTAAATTTATTGAAGATTTTATTTAAAATTTATGAATACAAAATTATTATAAAAAATGCTGTAAAGATTTTAGAAAAAAAATAATAAATCAAGGTTTTATGGATTAAATTAATGGCATTTAAATTTTTAAAGACAGACTGATTTCAATAGTGAATTTTTAAATATAAGAACTACGTTGCGTTATACCCTAGATTAAAAAAAAGCGTATGGCATTTTCAGAAAGGTATATTTAAAAAACGTTAAGAATTATGAATCGAGGTTCCAACCCACATTCTTTTGAAAGAATATAGTATAAGCCACAATACAGAAACTTAATTTTGCTGACCACTGTAATCAAGGCCAATACTGCACTTAATTTTACAAATTTAAGTAAAACTTAGTTACATTTGTTTATTTTTTTATATGTGTACATTTTCAGAATGTAACTGCTTTTTAATAAACTCTTAACAAAAATACCTAATTTAAAACAGATAAGAAAATAAGTTTAAAAAATTTGAAAAAAATGTAAAAAGTGAAATAGAGTGACAATAGTTGCATTGTATGATCATTGATCAACTTTCGGTTCCTGTTTTTTCTAAGCATGATTTGATTTTTCTAATTCTTAACTTTAGCCTTAATTATTAAGATGAAAAAATTATTTACCGAGATTTCTATAATATAAATGTATGTAATGTTCCTAATTGTTCCAAAGAAAATCTTGAATTTAACTTTAAAAAATGCAGACTTAATGAACTTTTCAACCTGTTATGTAATGTTAACTGGAATCATTTGTTTGAGAACTGTGACATTAATGATATGTGCTCTAAATTCTACTGTGTTCTCTTTAAATTTTTTTATGAGACCACACCATTGCAAAAACCGCGCAATGCTTCTAAATCTCCTCCATGGTTTGACTCTTGCCTAAAAAACTTAAAAAATAAAAGAAACAAGGCCTGGATTAAATATAATAAAACAAAAGGTGATAATGACTTGGTAATATACAATGAGCTAAGATATATGTTTATTGACTATTCCGATATTCTTTATAATGACTTTATTTTAAATACCGAAACTGACATAAAAAACAACCCAAAAAACTTTGGGAGCTATGTTAAAAGTAAGAGAAATACTGACGGGTATCCAAACTGCATGTCATTCAACAACGAACTTAGCCATGACTCTGAAAAAATTTCAAATATGTTTGCAAATTTTTTCAAAGATGCTTTCGAAGTAGCGAACTCCTGTCAAACGCCTGAGTTATTGGCCCTCTCACAAAATTTTCCCTCGTTTGAATTCAATTAGTCTTTGGATCTCTGAAGATGATATCGTTCGTAAAGCTTTTGAACTTGACATTTGTTATAGCCCTGGTCCAGATGGTGTACCTTCTTATATTTTAAAAAAATGCGCATCATATTTATCCTATCCTCTTCATATTCTTTTTAATGAATCGCTCAAATCTTCAGTTTTTCCTGAAATTTGGAAGAGTTCATACATAACACCGATACATAAAAAGGGTAGTAAAAATGAAATAAAAAATTATCGTCCCATTGCAAAACTGTCCGTCATCCCTAAGTTATTTGAGTCCATTATTTGTAAAGTCATATCGTTTAATTGTAAGTTTATAATTTGTGACAGTCAACATGGTTTTGTTCAAAATAAGTCAACAGTTACTAACCTCTTTCATTTCAATTTTTTTGTTTAGATTCGTTTGAAAAACGGAAAAAAGTTGACTGTGTCTTCACAGACTTCAGTAAGGCCTTTGATAAATTGTGCCATAAAACATTAACTTCCAAACTTAAATCCCAAGGCTTTAACGATAAATTTGTTAGTTGGGTTTCGTCGTACTTATATAATAGATCATACAGCGTAGTCTTTAGGAATGAGCGGTCATCATATTTTTATACCAACTCTGGCGTACCACAAGGTAGCCACTTAGGACCTTTACTGTTTATTTTGTACGTTAACGACTTACCTTCTATTATAAAACACTCATCTGTTTTAATTTACGCTGATGACATTAAAATTTTCAAACGTATTGACTCACTTGACGACTGTTTACTCCTACAAGATGATCTAAATAGTTTTCGCGAATGGTGTTTTATAAATAAGCTTTTACTAAACATAGACAAATGTAAATCAATGTGTTTTACACGCAAACAAAATGTTTTGACTTTCAATTATCAATTAGACTCTTCTTATTTGTATAAACTCTCTACTTTATCTGACCTAGGTATTATTCTTGACTCAAAATTAACTTTTACAAATCATTATGACTATATTATTAAAAAAGCAAATAAGACACTCGGATTTATAAAACGGTTTTCACATGATTTTCGCGACCCTTATATTCTTAAACTTCTTTATATATCATTTGTAAGACCAATATTGGAATATGGCTGCATAATATGGGCTCCCTTTTATTCAGTCCATATAAACAGAATAGAAGGAGTACAAAGAAGATTCATGCGCTTCTGCCTCCGTTTCTTCCCATGGTCCAATAGGCTCGAACTTCCACCGTACAATCATAGGCTCACGCTCATAGATCTTCCATCGATTTCTAAACACAGAGAGTACATTCAGCTGTGCTTTATTATAAAATTAATCAATGGGTCAGTCATATCACCATCAATTTTGGAACAATTAAACTTTATTTATAGCCGTTCAAGTATTAGAAGACAAGTTCCTTTACGTCCTATATCAAGCAGATCGAACTATGGTAAAAACAATCCCCTCAACCAATTGATTTCAGTTTACAACAAGTATTACTTTTTGGTATATTCCGTAAGCGATGATTTTAAAAGTAAAACATTTAAAGTAAATTTTTTCAATACTTCAGTTTAGCATTTTTTTTTTTTGATTGATTTTGCATTGTAAATTTATAAATCTAAGAATAAATGTAATATTAGTCTTAAGTTCTAACGTTAGTTTGTTTAACGAATTCAATAAATAAATAAATAAGAACTTGAAACTCAAACACGAGAAACAAATTGGGATTCTATATATTATATGCCTTCCTCAAATGATCAGATTGAATTTTTAACTCATAATATCTCTGAACTGTATAATATCCATGCCCCTTTAAAAACAAAAACTGTTAAACAAAACAATAATCCATGATTTTCTCGTATCATTAGAGACTTGATGCAACAGCGAGATGACGCTTATAAGAATTGGAAAAGATATCGACTAACCGAGCTGCGTCGTATGTTTTGCTCACTCCGTAACAGAGTAGTAGCTATGATACGCGAGGATAAGTGCCAACATTTTTCTCAACAGCTTAGCACAAGTTCAAATGGTCGCAAGCTCTGGAAAAATCTACACAGAATAGGAATCGGAAAGACAAAATTCGGTGCTGTTGAGGACATTGATGACAATAAACTTAATGAAAAATTCATTTTTTCTCCACCGCTACCTTTCCCTTCAATTTCTTCAATTTCTTTTGCTGACCAACGCGATAGTAATGAGCCTGGTTTTGAATTTTCTGCAGTAGATAGTGCTAATATAGTCGAAAGTGTTCTTTCTATTAAGTCAAAAGCTGTTGGGCTCGATGATATACATCCTACCTTTTTGTGTATGATATTGCCAGTTGTATTGCCATATGTTACTTTTGTTTTCAATACTATTTTAATGTCCTCTATATACCCTGAGTCATGGAAAGTTGCTAAAATAATTCCTCTTCCCAAAAACGCTAAAAAAGAAGAATTTAGACCTATTTCGGTATTGCCATTTTTGTCGAAAGTTTTTGAAAGGATCCTTCAAAAGCAAATTATCGTCTTTTTATCTACAAACTCACTGCTCAGCCCTTATCAATCTGGTTTTCGGAAGAAACACAGCTGTGTAACCGCACTTTTAAACATTCCTGATGACATTAGAAAAGCATTAGATAAAGACGAGGTTACGTTTCTAGTTTTGTTGGATTTTTCGAAGGCTTTCGATTCCGTTAATCATGTCAATCTACGTAGAAAGCTCATGCAAAATTTTAGTTTTTCATCTAGTGCAACTAAATTAATTTTTTTTATTTAACTGATAGGAAGCAAGCAGTGCAAGTTGGTGATACACTTTCAAATTTTTTGCCGAATGCCACTGGTGTACCACAAGGCTCCATACTGGGTCCTCTCTTGTTTTCTGCTTATGTAAATGAACTTCCATCTTCATTACTTAATTGCAGCTCTCACTTGTATGCTGATGACGTTCAGCTTAACTTCAGCTGTCCACTTGGCCTTATCGAACATGGAGCTTTCTGCGTCAATGAAGACATGAAGAGAGTGGCAAATTGGTCTTTGTCAAAGGGACTTATGTTAAACCCTAAAAAATCCAAATGTCTTGTAATTAATAGAAAATCTCTTGACCTTTCTTATTTTCCACCGATTGTTCTGAGCAATGCTCCAATCGAATATGTGCTTACAGCAAAGAATCTTGGTGTGACTTTTAATCGTCTTTTGACTTGGGATGATCATATAAATGGACTCGTTGGTAAGGTTTATGGAGTACTTCGTACGTTATGGGTTACACAATCTTTCACTCCATTAAAAACGCGTTTGCTTCTCGCTACACCATTGGTAATTCCTATCCTGGTCTATGGTTGTGAAATCTATTGTAACTGCAGTTTCACGAGCAGGCGAAAACTTAATGTAGCTTTCAACTCAATCGTTCGTTATGTTTTTGGATTAAGTAGATATGATAGGATATCGGATTCTTACTCGCGCTTACTAGACATGCCTTTCGAAAACTATATAGAACTTCCTAGTTTGTTTTTGCTTTCCAACATACTTATCTCACACCAACCACAATATTGTTTGTTTTGACAGAGTAAGAAGGGCGACCTCAAACAGATCTCATCAGCTAATTATCCCTCCTTTCTCATATTTAACATCGGAACGTCAATTTTTTGTAAATTCGGTTAAGCTTTGGAACACTTTACCTCGTAGTATAAAACAAAATCTGAACACAACAAGCATAAAAAGATTGCTTAGAACTCACTTTTCAATTTGAACATTTTAAATAATCATTGAATTTTTGTATCTTATGATAGTTTTAATAATTAAAGTAAATTTTTTTTATTATCTTGGCTCAGCCTTTTGTAAAATAAGCTTACAGCTACTTTATAAGATTTTAAATCTTACTGTTGTTAAGCAATTACGATATTTAAAATAAAATAAAATAAAATTAAAAAAAAAAGTGTTTTTTATTCTTATTTTAAGTTATTTTTCTATAGGTACTGCAAAATCCTGTTTATTGAAAGAATTTTAAAGGTCTAATCTTTTGACATAAGTAGTTTATAATGGGTGATTTTTTTGAGGTTAGGATTTTCATGCATTAGTATTTGACAGATCACGCGGGATTTCAGACATGGTGTCAAAGAGAAAGATGCTCAGTATGCTTTGACATTTCATCATGAATAGACTTACTAACGAGCAACGCTTGCAAATCATTGAATTTTATTACCAAAATCAGTGTTCGGTTCGAAATGTGTGTTGGCAGAAAATCCGCTTTTTTATCGACAAATTTTGTTCAGCGATGAGGCTCATTTCTGGTTGAATGGCTACGTAAATAAGCAAAATTGCCGCATTTGGAGTGAAGAGCAACCAGAAGCCGTTCAAGAACTGCCCATGCATCCCGAAAAATGCACTGTTTGGTGTGGTTTGTACGCTGATGGAATCATTGGACCGTATTTTTTCAAAGATGCTGTTGGACGCAACGTTACGGTGAATGGCGATCGCTATCGTTCAATGCTAACAAACTTTTTGTTGCCAAAAATGGAAGAACTGAACTTGGTTGACATGTGGTTTCAACAAGATGGCGCTACATGCCACACAGCTCGCGATTCTATGGCCATTTTGAGGGAAAACTTCGGAGAACAATTCATCTCAAGGAATGGACCGGTAAGTTGGCCACCAAGAGCATGCGATTTGACGCCTTTAGACTATTTTTTGTGGGGCTACGTCAAGTCTAAAGTCTACACAAATAAGCCAGCAACTATTCCAGCTTTGGAAGACAACATTTCCGAAGAAATTCGGGCTATTCCGGCCGAAATGCTCGAAAAAGTTACCCAAAATTGGACTTTCCGAATGGACCACCTAAGACGCAGCCGCGGTCAACATTTAAATGAAATTATCTTCAAAAAGTAAATGTCATGGACCAATCTAACGTTTCAAATAAAGAATCGATGAGATTTTGCAAATTTTATGCGTTTTTTTTTTAAAAAAAGTTCTCAAGCTCTTAAAAAATCACCCGATACAAACAGTATTAGGTATCACCCATAAAGTGTTTCGAACCCAATCTATTTAAAAACCCTTTTTTTAATTTGTATATTTAAGATATATTATTAACTTAAAAGTCTTTTGTCACTGCTTCCACGTTTTATTCCATGGGAAACGTTTATTAATTTGATAAGAAAAAAGACTTAATTTTAGAACAACCTTTTTATTATTTCCTTTTCATTATACTCCTCTCCTCTTATCAGCTCAACTAATACCTAGATCATTCATTTAAATTTCCATAAAATTATACTAAACGAATTGTCCAAAAGTCTCCATTCAATAATTTCGTACTTTTCTTTATTATGAGAAAATAATTCTATCATTTAAAATATTAAGGTTGCTGATTTTCATTAACAACAAAACTTTCATTTGGATTTAATGTAATTATTTTCCATTACCGAGTAATATTCTTGGAAATAAGACTCAATGTTTATTCTAAAAATATACGTACATACATATAACAATATTTCAAATAAAAATTCTTTCACATAAAGATTCGTAAATTACCATTCTAGAATCTTTTTATATACTATTCAAATAAATTCGTGACCTGTGTTTATAATTCCATTGTTGTTCACCAAAAATTCATTCAAAATACACACAGAACTTTGTCACAAACCTATAAGACTTTTTTATTTATCTATCTTCTTGTTCCCTTAACAAATTCGAGAAAATCTTAAATTCAAGCCAATATTCTTAGATTGGTATCGTTAAAAAATTACAAACCATTTTTCAGTCTAATCAAGATTGGATATAATCGTACGCTATAGGTATATGCAAAACGAATCACGTTGTCGATGGAGATGAAGATAGAGATTGAGAAGATGCTAAAGCTTTATAGGAACATAGGGGATAGGCCCACTGGTCCCCCCTCCCACCTTGTACTCATCTTCAATCTATTATGTATTGAATTTTCAATCTTCAAAATACAAAGATGATGACAATGGGACAAAATGAATAGCCTCAAGGTTGCATTTTGTCGTCTCCTTCGATTTCTTGGAATGCAAAAAATACGACGAAAAAATAAAAACTTGAAAGAAATGAAATGAAATGAAATAAAATGATACAAAGTAGGTATTCAATTCTTAGATTCCACCAGCATCAGGACCAAGGATAAGAGATCAATATCATTTGTGGAAACATCCTGAAATAATAACAACAACGACATTCTCTGGATTTGAATTCAAAAAAGAAAACGCAATTTCCGCCGTTGCTGATTTTCGAAGTCATTTGTTTATTTCTCGAAATATGTACATATTTTCAAACTTGTATTGATTTTATATTTTAGCATAGAAGAAAAATAAGTTTATGAAAAATAAATTACCTTAGGTTGTGACATTTTATGCGGACAAGCCGTGTATAGAAAGTAGCAGCCGTTTTTATGGCCTACAAATTATGATGGCCATTAAATTCCTTCTTAATATTATTTTTTGATGTGTTTTTAAGTTTGTTTTTTAAGTTTAAAATTAAAAAAATATTAGCCATTAAATTGATATCTACTTTTTTTTTTTTTTTTGCTGTGTGCTTAAAGTTCCTCTGGCAAAGGACAACTTTCCTTTAGCCCCTCTTAAATAGGTAAAAGTAATATCCCTTGTTATCATTTATAATATTAAATTGAAGTATATTTGCAATTATTCAAGCCCAACCCATTTGTAATAATTCTCTTGAAGGCGATAACTCACACGTACTACGGACTCTTACCTATCTATACAACAGTTTGCATTTATTGATAACTACGAGTATTGCTATGTATATAGCAAAGTAAGGATGTAGAAGAACCAAAGAGAGCGTATATAATAAATTGCACTTGCAATTAAATTTTAATTGCTGCTACTTTACACTATAAATTTATGCATTTGCAACATGGCGTGCCATCAATAATTCTCACCTTCACATCAGCACAATTTAACTACTTGTCGAATGAGAAAAATAATATCTGTAGGTACATGATAGTTGTGCGTACTGTGAATATACGTTACAGTACATATCGATTATTTTGAATTAAAATTTTAAATACAAAAAGATGTCGTTGAATTGATTTTAATAGTAATAATTTGGGTTAATAAATATAATTTCTTTTGACACCTGATGACGTTAATTTATATTGAAGGTTTGCAGTTCAAAATTTGTACTTATGTATATATATTTTACAACCCTTTGAATGTGTACTCAATGGTTAGGTTAAAATATACTTTCATGGGACTTGGAGTTCTTAAATACAAAATATACTTAAGAATTTAAATGCTTGTACTTAAATACCGCATATAAGTACTCTAGAGAAAAATATTACATCTTATTGGTTGACTACTTATTTGAACTCTAATCATATTCAATTCCTCCTTAATCTCACAACTATGTACTTAAGTTTCTTTTCGATACTTCAAATATTTTTAATTGGCTTTATACCTTAATTCATTTTTTAATACTTACATACCTACTTTTTATTTTTATGAAATGATGGTTTTTCGTCCAAAACCATATAGCTCAAATAAAAATGTCATAGCACCCAAAACAATTTAACATTTTGTTGTTGAACTATTTAGGCAAAATTACTGAACCTTTGAGCGTCAAAATTTGTCTAGGTTTTATGACTTAAGAAATAAAAAGCAGCGTTCGATCTTCTTGCCTGATTAAATAATGCCAAGATATTAAAAATATGTAATATCTCCTAAAAATGGCTCTTCGCCAAAAAACTTTTTCAGAAGAAAATGCCGCAAAGACCAAATCACTTATGGACATAAATTTGGGCATTAAGGTACATTTTTTTTTATTTTTGGCACTACGACATTTTGAGTTTAAAATTATATCGCCCAAACGAAAAACATATCAGATCGCCCAAAAAACTCGCAACTTCAAGAAAGTGTAAAAAATATAATTGGGCTTATTTAGCTTTCAGAAAGGGAAATAAGTCCAATTTTTAAAGTTAAAAAAGAGGCTGGGATGCGACCCACACTGATAACTTCCCATTCCGTCTATCGATTTGTCTTGCTTAAAAGTTTGTCTAAATGTATCAATTCTTACCAAATTTGCGTTCTATTTTTTGTAGATTTTATTTTTTATGAAAAAACGGACTGTTGGATTTTTATAAAAAAAAAATACTGAATATCGAAAACAATATTTTCTGTGAAATAAAATAAGTTTGAAGCCAATATTTGTAATTTTTATTTTTTGAGTCGAAATTAAATTTTTACCAAGTTTTAGTATTGTTTTTTTTTAGGTTTTTATTTTTTGTAAAAAAAACTGTCAATCCAGCATTTCTCAAAAATTTTACCGAATGTTGAAAACAATATTATTTATAAGATAAAATTAGTTTGAACCCAATATCTCAAAGTTTTGAAAAGATATCTGAGCCGAAAATCAATTTTTATCAACTTTTATTAATTTTTTTGTTTAGGTTTTTTGTAAAAAAAACTGTCAGTTCGATTTTTCTCAAAATTTTTCCTAATGTTGAAAACAATATTTCTTATAAGTAAAAATTAGTTAGAAGCCATAATCTCAAATTTTTGAAAAGATATTTAAGTCGAAAATCAATTTTTACCAACTTTTGTTAAATTTTTTTTTCGGTTTTTAATTTTTTGTAAAAAAACTGTCAATTCTATTTTTTTAAAAATTTTACTGAATGTTGAAAACAAAATTTTTTGAAAGATAAAAGTAGTTTGAAGCCAATATCTCAAAGTCTTGAAAAGATATTTGAGTCAAAACTCAATTTTTACCAACTTTTTTTTATTTTTTTGTTTAGGTTATTATTTTTTGTAAAAAAAACTGTCAATTCGATTTTTCTCAAAATTTTTCCTACTGTTGAAAACAATATTTCTTATAAGTTAAAATTAGTTAGAAGCCATAATCTCAAATTTTTGAAAAGATATTTAAGTCGAAAATCAATTTTTACCAACTTTTGTTAAATTTTTTTTTCGGTTTTTAATTTTTTGTAAAAAAACTGTCAATTCTATTTTTTTAAAAATTTTACTGAATGTTGAAAACAACATTTTTTGAAAGATAAAAGTAGTTTAAAGCCAATATCTCAAAGTCTTGAAAAGATATTTGAGTCAAAACTCAATTTTTACCAACTTTTTTTTTATTTTTTTTTTAGGTTATTATTTTTTGTAAAAAAACTGTCAATTCGATTTTTCTCAAAATTTTATCAGATGTCAAAAACATTATTCTTCATTGCACAAAATTGTTTTGGAAATGAAATCATATTTTAGTCGTAAAATTTTCGAAGTGACAAATTTTTTTGATTTATAAAAAAAACCGTTAATTGATTTTTTTTCCAAAAACATAATTGTTTTGTATCACGTTACAATATATAATATAAATTTTAATTCAAGTCTCTAGCGTCATTGGTTCATGAGATATTTAGGGTTAACCAAAATGTTCACCTTTTTTTTAAACTGCTATGGTAAAAAAACCACCCACGCAATTTTCTTGAGAGCCCTTTCTGCATCTTTCTGCCTTATTATCTGTATAACAAAATTTATTTGAAGTCGATATCTCTTCTGGTTCTTGAGCTATGGACGAACGTACGGACGTACAGACGTACGGACGTACGGACGTACGGACGTACGTACACACGCACGCACAGACATCTTTCTAAAAATCTTTTATTTCGACTCTAGGGACCTTGAAACGTCGAGAAATGTTAAAATTTTTAATTTGTCAAATCGAACCCATTACAATAACTTCCTATGGGAAGTTAATAAAATGAAATTGTTTGCTTGCTCACACTGTTAGCACTCATTATGGCGTATAAACAGTAAAATATTATTGCTGCCCCTATGCAACCGCCATACTTGGGTTCGCTATAAGATTTGGGGTAAGTGTGAGGTTGTGTGTATGCAAAGATACTTTAAATCCAGACTCCGTACGTCCGTACGTCCGTACGTCGTCCGTACGTTCGCGACGTTTTTTTCGTTGTCCATAGCTTAAGAACCAGAAGAGGTATCGACTTCAAATAAATTTTGTTATACAGATAATAAGGCAGAAAGATGCAGAAAGGGCTCTCAAGAAAATTGCGTGGGTGGTTTTTTTACCATAGCAGTTTAAAAAAAAGGTGAAAATTTTGATTAACCCTTAATATCTTACGAACCAAAAATGCTAGAGACTTGAATTAAATTTTATATAATATATTGTAACGTGATACCAAACAAGTATATTTTTTGAAAAAAATCCAGTTAAAAGTTTTTTTATAAATCAAAAAAACTGAAAAAAAAATTTGTCACCTCGAAAATTTTACGAATGCAAAATGATTTTATCTCCAAAACAATTTTGCGCAACGAAGAATAATGTTTTTGACATCTGGTAAAATTTTGAGAAAAATCGAATTGATAGTTTTTTATAAAAAATAAAAACCTAAAAAAAACATTACTCAAAGTTGGTAAAAATTGAATTTGGACTCAAATTTCTTTTTAAAAATTTGAGATATTGGGTTTTAACTACTTTTATCTTTTGAAATATTTTGAGAAAAATAGAATTGACAGTTTTTTTACAAAAAATAAAAACCTAAACAAAAAAATTAATAAAAGTTGGTAAAAATTGATTTTCGACTTAAATATCTTTTTAAAAATTTGAGATATTGGGTTTTAACTAATTTTATCTTTTAAAAAATAATGTTGTCAACATGCAGTAAAATTTTGAGAAAAATCGAATTGACAGTTTTTTTTACAAAAAATAAAAACTTAAAAGAAAATTTAACAAAAGTTGGTAAAAATTGATTTTCGACGCAAATATCTTTTCAAAACTTTGAGATATTGGCTTTTATCTTTTAAAAAAATTTGTTTTCAAAATTCAAAAAAACGTGAATTAAGTATAATTTTTTTCCAAAAATATAGTAGTTTGGTATCACATTACAATGTAAATATAAAATGTAATTCAAGTCTATAGCGTTATTGCTTCGTGAGATATTTAGGCTTAACCAAAATGTTCACTTTTTTTTAAATTGCTATGGTAAGAAAACCACCCACGCAATTTTTTGAGAGTCCTTTCTACATCTTTCTGCATTATCATCTGTATAGCAACATTTATTTGAAGTCGATATCTCTAATGGTTTGACGAAACAAACGTCGCAAACGTACGGACACACGCACGCACAGACATCTCTCTAAAAATCTTTTATTTCGACTCTGGGGACCTTGAAACGTCGAGAAATGTCAAAATTTTCAATTCGACAAATCGGACCGATTACAATAACTTCCTATGGGAAGTTAAAAAGGATTGACATAGGGGGAATCCGTCTTATAATGAAAATTCTATTGACATCTTTTTTTCCAAAGAAATTGACAGCATAGTCTAATGGGGAATCAAAAACCGACAGAATTTAATGCTTCAAAAACTCAATGCTGTCCAGTGACGCAGAAGCGTAACCCACTATCCTTGCAAGGAGACTTATCAGCTTTCAGTTCTAGGTATGTGCATCACAAACCAATTTTTGTTGAGTGATCACATATTTGCTGAGTGTTTAGGTTTTCTCCGACCGCGACGATGCAAGAAGTTTTTTACCCCTTCTGATCGGGCTATTTACAAATTACAAATCTTTTATTCGTCTAAACTCAAGCATAATTATTCTCATATTTGGATATAATCGAAAAGAGAGTTCTAAAAATGACAGATAGTCGTTCTCTTATTGGACACTTATTTCTCTTGAACACCGCTGCAAGGTCTCATGTCTAGCATTGTTTAATCGCTATTTTCATAAACAATGCTTTAGCAAAGTAACCTGTTGTATTACTCTCCTCAAACAATTTAACCGTAATACCCGTACTTCTAGGAATGCTCATCAGTTTAACCTTAAGACCAATTTCGGAAGTACTGTTTAGAACAAGGATTCTTTTTTTAGCCGCACTACACAAATGTGGAATGTTTTATCGGTCTCAATATTTCCCACCGATTACAATGAGCTGACTTTCAAAACTTATGTGCATCGGTGTCTCCTTTCTAATCTTATCTAATCTAATTTGGTCTATTACACAAAGTATGATATATTCTAAAAAAAAAGATATTATTAAAAAATGGTTGCCTGTAAAGTCGGTTTTACGGGCGAAGATTTTACGTGACAACGTCTTTTTCTCGGTAGAATATTTATTGATATGAATATAATTAAATTGCACAATAGGAACAAGGAATTGAATGAAAATAAGAATTGCACAAATTTTTTAAACTAATAATTTACTTAACACTATCAACATTTATCAATAGTATGACATAACCTATAAACTCAGTTTCTCAACTTTTGTGTCAATCTAACAATTAATCAATCAATCATAGTTTACGATAATGAAATATCAGTGTACAATTATTTAACTTTATTGTTGTAGTTGTTGTAAATGACGAATCTAAGCACTCCACATTTTCACTACAGACACAGCTGACGATACTTTAACCACACGTGTGAACTTGTATTATGACGCTTTCTTGTTTTTCCAACGCCAAGAACGTTCGAGAAAGACAAAGACAGAGACACAAGCATGCGCCGATTCAATGCGCCTAATTCTCTAGTGCTGCGCGCGCGGCAGACCGATCATAGTTGAGTGGGAGAGAGACGCAAGGCATTCGGCGGGCCTCTCTCTCGTTCGGTGACTCATCGTAACGTTACCGGGCGTTACACTTTTTCATAAGTGACTCCCAGCCGCAACCTAATTTAAGACGTTGTCACGTCAAAACCAATGTTAAAGTAACAGTTGAAGCCTCATTTTCTTACAGGAATTATTGTAAAATAATGAATAATAACATTAACTTTAAATTTGAATCTATTTTTCAAGCTAAAATCTATTCTTGGCTTTTGAAAACTATTATTTAACCTAAATTCAATTTTAGTTTGATTAATTTATTATATAAAACTCTAACATTACACAAATTGCAGTTTCCGCTCGAGCGTGTTATAGAAATATATGTCAACCTCCAACGAACTGTTATTTAATTTAACCTCTTATTAGTGGTTCTATATGTCTGTGAACAAAATTTTGTTAGTCCCTGACATTGGTGAAATTCTAATTGAGATAAGACTTGCCTATCATTGAATTTAGCCAAACAAGTTTGTTGTTAAACTTTCAAACTTTTCACCCTCTTAAACCTTTCAACTCTCAGTATGTATTTTAGGCACGCACTAGTATCCTTAAGACTTTTATCGTGGTATAAAATTATATCTTCGTAATAAAACAATTAAAGTTCTTCATGCTAAAGCTTTCCTAAGTTGCAAAAATGCATTTAAAGAAAATCAAATTGGATAATAAACAGTGCGGTGGTGGTAAGAAAATAACTGAATGTTGTCATTTTTGACTATTTCCTAAAATTGAATTATGTTGACATTTTAAACTCTTTAACAATATTTCTAAAAGCAAACAATTTGGCAACTTCCTCAAAACTCAGCTGTCCACTTTATTGTTGAAGTTTTGGCAAAAAGGACAAACGAAAATATACTACAAAAACCTTAAGTCATTCAGGAGCAATTACAATTTCATCACAATCTACAAAACTTTGAAGGAATTAATTTTTCTTTTGGGCTAAGGGTAAGGGTGGAAATTTTGTGCAAAAACCTTTTCCATCAAAGTCTTATGAAAGTGGGTCGATTTGGTTGTTGTTGTTTATGGGGATAAGTTTCATTTCAAGTTATTTGCTGTGTCAACTTAAAACTATCCTTTAAATGGATAGAATAAAATTTTGAGTTTAAGTGCCTTCAAAGGCCTTCTAAGCATAACGTATATTTGTATTGGGAATTTTTAACACAAGAGCTACTGATATTTTAACCTTTAGGTTTCATGGTTAGCGAGATATGCGAGTTGAAAAAGTGCATTTTAGTTTCAATTTTAAAGTTCAAACATTTATATTTTTAAATTGTTTAAACACAGAAGATGGTAAGAAACTTTGGGCTTTTGAGAACATTCCATGTACCTACTCATCGAACCAAATTCACATGTCCTCTCTAAGTATACGGAATTTAGATCCAAATGCCAGCTTACATTAATTTCTAAACATTCTTAATTCCTGATGTCATCCCCAATAGATTGGTCGAATCTCTTAGAGGACACCAACAGCTTCAGCATAGACAACAACAATAACATGCAAAATATATTACGCTAGCTAAACAAAGCTATTTCCTTAATAGCTTCCCGTGATTGTGTATGCAAGTGGCTTTAATGGTACCCTCGCAACATCCGTTGACGCATTTTCATGAATTCCGCAAAACTATATACATATGTAGTTTATGCTTATGCATAACTGTATACAACATATATGTACATACATACTTACATTATACAGTTATTGTACTGTATGCGGGTTATGCAGTTGGGAATGTTATTTGAACTGCAGCAGACAATGACATTTAGTTATGCTCTAACATGCGTGGCGTGGCTGATGCTGGCTGGTTGACAATTTTGAAACTGAAAGAGGGCGCGGCGGCGATCCGAAGAACAACTATTTGAATATTCTACATATAATTTCGGAATGTCCCAAACCGCATTTGGGGTATATGCCTAACATAGAAAACGCGAAACCAAACGATGTCAGAGGAAATATTGATTCCATGGGAGATACCACTTAACACCGGACATGATGCAGGATACATTGCACCCGGGGGAAGGGGGAGTATTTTACATATTGCAATGGTTTTTACGTATGTGCTTGAAATATTCAGAAAGAAATTTATTGTTGAAAAATATCGATTATTTTTGTTTTTACGTAAAAAATTAAATGCAATGAATCAATAAAGTTTTCGATAGACAGAAAGACAAACAATGTAAGGGCTGAATTTTTCGAAAAAGCCAACGTTGTTTAAAATTAAAAACAAGCTACGAGTGAAAAAGGATTAAGGACCAAAGTCATTAAATTATCCTTATTGGCTTTTTCTTCACACGCATTTAATAAGGATGGTAGTGATGGGAAGTACTGGTATGATCCAAGCCCTGTTTCACTAAACACTTTTCACTTTGCAACGTTGCACTTTTACTTCGCAAATTACGTTTCACCAAAGGCAAATTTGCAATGCGAAAAGTCTTTTCTGAAAAGTTTTGTTATTTTGTGTAAACAACATATTGAGTTGGGAATAGAGGCCAATGTCACGGTGTTGCATCTATGATCGGGATAAGCTAAGCAACCGCCTGCAGAGTAGTTAATGGAGTGTCGAATAATATAATATTGATGAATTTATCTCAAACACTATTTGCTATGCAAAAAATTGTTCAGACATAGCCTCGCAATTTTATGTACCTAGATGTTTTGTCGGTACCTCTTCCTAGTGCTCACACTGTGCCTCTGCATAATAAGGGTAGTATGTGTGCTTATTATAAAAAAAAAAAGAGATTAATTCACCAATTTTTTGAATGTACATATATTTTATCACAATCTATTTTAATTGAAAAATTGTATTTTCACTTTTTTATTAAAGTCTGAAAAATTGAAAAGTGAATAGTCTTTTCAATAATGCAAAGTAAAAGAAGCTTGGAATATGTTGAAACTGTAGTATAATTTAAACTCAAAAGAGCCTTTAAAAATATTTGATGCAAGATGGCGTTTTTTGAGCTGTATAAAACGCTGTTAAACTTCTACCAAAAAGGCCCTCTTAAAAATGTCTTGTTTTTGGAAGTTATTTAAAATGTTTGATTGCTCATGAAAACCAAAACCAAAAGTACTCATATGCATTTTGAAAGTTAAGGAGTTTTTATTAGACAATTTAATTTACCTTCTCATTTCTGCTGAAAATAAAGTCGTATTTGACTTAGATGTACGCTACCTTTTTTTGGGTACCTTATTCCACAGCTATGATCCTAAAATCATAGTCATCGCACCCCTTTAACTGATATTTGATCTTATTGTTAAATTTATATCTTTCGTTTTACTGTTTTAAAAAATCATTGAATGATTTCTCAAGAAAATATACACATTTTTTCAATACCAAAATAAAATCTCTTACTGCAAGACAATGTTTAACTAATGTAAAAGTATATAAAGTTTACCAAAAATATCAATGAACAGTGAAACTTCTCCCTTCAATTAATTCTTACAAACTTTGTTCATTTATTATAAAAAACAAAACTAAAAATTTGTCACCAGTTTCTTGTACAAATTAAGATCTATTGTTAAATTTAATTTATTGATGACTAAACAGAAAGAAGAAAACACATATTTTTCCATACAGTTATTATGTTTATGCATTTAAGCGGGGAATACTGTACAAAAATTTGATAGAAATTAAGACAGTAATAAAATTCAATAGTGAAATTTTGATGAACTATTACAATAAAGTACAAGATATATCAAACAGAAGAGAATACAATTAAGCACCAACAAAACAAAAGATCACAAATTTCTTCAAAACGACCGAAAAATACATGAACACCACAATATAAGAATATAGAAATTTCTTCAATGTAAAAAAAAGAAACATTCATAAATAAATTAAATTCAAAACCAAATAATACTCGTACTGATGTACTGCACATATAAAATGGAAGGATATCTGAATTTTACGATTCAATTTTATTATTTTTTCGCAGATAACGAAATGTATACTAAATTTTAATGATTCAATTTTAAGGGCCAGTTATACGGATATAGCTCGTCATAATTTCCCATAAGGGAAGAATCAATATTGCCAACAGGCGAGCATTTGAGTTGTTGTAGTTGTTAACAGTTAACAGTACCAACATTGTTGATATATACATATGTATAACGACGATGTAGCAGCAGAGTCACAAACGGCATCATATAGCCTGAAAACCCGTAAAGAGTATAACCCCATCAAAAGCAGACGAAAGATATTTTTCTCAAGAATTTGGTCTAATGTCTGTGCAGTGGTGGACCTACTCTATAAAGTCTGTTAGGGTTATATTGAAAACCTGATCTTTGTTTAAAAGTAGTTGAGAGCCTCTGACACAAAGGTCGTAGTCCAAAATAAGCAGACGAGTCAAAAGTCAAAAAATTAATATCGGGTTTTTCAAAAAGAGTACTACAAAGGTTTTTTTATATAAAACAAAAACGATTTTAGTTATCAATAAAATTTTGCATTCCTGTGAAAGTACGTTCAATGCCATTATGTTTGAACCTTGATTTATTTTGCATGGCCACTACGGGAACGCTTGCAGAAGTCCATACGCTGAACCCAATTTTCAACGGTTTTCAAGCATAAATCGGTCAATACTGCTGCAATTTCACGTTCGATATTCGTACGATTGGATTTCTGCCTGACCAATACCACATATTTCGTTTATTGACGAAGCCATTCAGCCAGAAATGAGCCTCATCGCTGAAGATGATTTTACGATGAAAATCCGAATCATTTTCAAGTTGTTGCTCAGCCCAATCCACGAACATACGATGCTTCTGGTGGTGAAGCGGCTTCAGTTCTTGCGTCAATTTAATCTTGTAAGGATGTAGGTCAAGATCTTTTCGCAAAATTCGCCACAACGACTTCACAGAGATACACAACGTCGAGAACGACGCACGTGTGAGAGACACATTTGGACTTTCTGCAACTGAAGCCTCAGCGGCAGCAATATTCTCTACACTACGGGCACTTATTTGTCTCACTGGCACGGAAACATTTTGTACTGTGCCTGTGGATTCAAATTTTTGCACCAGACGCTTAATTATTGATCTGCTTGAACAGAATACCATAAATTGGACGTAGCGCTCTTAACGTTGAGGCCACTGACTCAGAATTTCGGTAGTAAATTTTAATAATTTCGATTCGTTGTTGGCTCGTATACCTTTTCATCGTGAAATGGCAAACCTTACTGAAGAGAAACTTCAAAATAGCGGAAAGAAATATGGCTTCGTTTGCTCTCCCTGTCGCTCTACTTTTTTAGCGTCCCTGTTGAATAACCTTGTATATGTAACTTTTGACAGTACATCCAGGGTTACCACATTTTGGGACGTGTTTTTAGTTAAGTTTATTGTTATCATAGATCTATTAATTGATGTAGTATTGTGAGACTTACAGCTGTTAAAAACTATTAAAATCCTTTTCGAAAGATTAAATACCAATTGTTTCACAAAAATAACTAATAGGAAGTTAATCTGTTGACACAACTAAATTCCGTCATTTTACAACAACCATTTATCGAACTTACAAAAAATGTATATCTAAAAAAACAAATTCGGCCCTGTGTCAGTGCTAGACCCGCGCATTACACTCTTTTTTCAATAGAGTCAATGTACTGGGAATAGTTGATGCTTATCTGCAGAAGAGTTCTTGTTCTTGTCCTTTTCCTTTTTTTAAGTCTTCTCAAATGTTATTCCATATAATAAATTCAGAGCTGACTGTTTCCGTAGTTTCAACATGTTGCATAAAATTGAAGAGTTAAAGATGGGGAGGGGGGCTAAAATAAGAAATAAAAATGTTTTAAAATGTCAAGAAAATTTCTCCACTATACAAGAGGAAATTGAATTTCTCTATTGAAATATAAGTTTGTATGTATTCTATGTGTATGAAAATTAAATGATTTTAGCTTTTGCTACTTATTAAAATCGGATGTAATACCTACAATAATACCTACAATGTTTATGATTTGATAGATAAACTATAAAATAAACTGATTTAAAGTTTTTCATCATGTTTTTGGTTGCTATACTTACATTGATTTATAAGAACAGTTTAAAAATAACTAACATATAAATACTGATTCTCAAAAACCTTTTAGAATTTAGTTATATAGGATCTAGTGTTCTCAATGAGACTCTTCTTTTTAACTTATCGTAGTAAGTTATTGCAATTAGTTTGATTTTTTTATTCAAAATTTTAAAAATTTCTTTTTTTTTGAAATTTTAAAGTTTTTAGAATCTAAATCAAAGGTTATTAGAAATATATCTGGGAATGGGTGTGTAGGTACATACATTCTTTAGTTTGTATGTCCGTACTTTCGGGATACCTTTTATCGGACTTTCAACAAAATTAAGGGTTTTTTACCAGATAGCAATTTAAACAAAAAATTAAACAATTTGGTTGACCCTCTATCTCGAACAAATAACCTTAGCGTCTATAATTAAATTTTGCTTTTCGTGATGTTATACCAAATATTCGACATAAATTCAACAAACGCTTTTTTTATAAATCAAAAATACTGTACCTAGTAAAATTTTAAATTGATACTTTTTTTATAATAACTTTACTACTTTACCTACACCAATATATCGAAAATAATTTAATGTTTTGAAAAAAAGCTAATTTCATTCGAAATATTTTTGTAAACATAAAATGATATTCTTTGAAAATTTTAAGCTGTATTTTATTTCTTAGAAATACAAATTTTCAAAAACTATTACTTAAAATTAATAAAAATTGTTTTTTGGCTAAAATATCTCGGGAACAAAAAAACGTATTGACATCAAACTTATTTTATCATTCACAAAATATTTTTGTTTACTTTCAATTTTTTAGAAAAATTGAACTAACAGCTTTCAAAAATTGCCTACAAAAACAACTAAAAACAGATAGAAAATGATTTTCGACACAAACTTCTAGAAATATCAACAGATGGTCACGAATGGGAAGTTATCATTGTGGCTAACATTTAAGCCTCTTAATGTAGATCTAACTTTGGAAATATTTTAATGCACGTTTAAGTACAATGATTTAAGACCACGCTTAATAACTGAGCTAAAAAAAAAAAACTAAATAAGGACTTATTAGTTTGTATAAGAGAAGCCCTGGGTTGTACGTTTATTCTATTCGTTATATCCTAAAACTATGGAAAAATGCCCATAACCCAAATAAATATTGTTTTTGTTGTGTTGATTACAGAAATACAGCGTTGTAGAAAGAAAACTTTTGCTAACAGAAAAAACTGCCGAGTCAAAAAGTCTAGAGTTTAAATCTAGTTTAAAGTAAAAATATTTTTGTAAAGTACTTTAAAAGACAATTTTTTTTAATCATCTTCATTTTCTCATGAGAGCACCAGATGGTTCATGATATTCCATAATTTTGAACCTTGTGCTATAGCAAAAGAGTATATGTATACGATAAATTTGAAGAACTGGAAAGTGTTCAGAGAAATTTTTTGAAATAAATGTTTAGACTGCCCAGGAACATACCAAATTATGCCATCCAACTGGAAACCTGTCTTCCACTAATATTTTTCAAAAATCTGAAAACAAATGCATATTACATGTGCATATAAGGTAATTTGTCGGCCTGATCGAAATCTCCAAAAACATGTCCTCAAGTTCTGTTAGGGTTACAGCCCAATCAAAAACTAGTACGACCTGCTCGTAGCTGTGACACACAATGCTGTTATTTCACTATGATTTTATAATCCAGGCGAATTTAAAACTTCGTTTTACGACTGCATATCTTGCACAGCCGACGGGTTTTTTCAGCAATGTATAGAACGATGCTCCTTATCATCGCTCAGAAGTATTTATCGACAACAATCTTTTAATCGTGGTTGAAAAACTACTTAAGAAATGAGCTCACAGTTCGTGATATGAGCCTTATTTTCAAAGTAAGAACTGAAGTCTTAGAATTAAGAATTAAATCTGCTCGCTTTGCAACTTTGATCAGGACGGAAACATTTCCCACTTTATAGCGTTATGTCCGATTATACAGGAAATCCGAAGACCCTATTTTTTTAAAAGTTTCCTATTATTATATGAATATGTCAATATTTTGAATGGTAGCCAAGGTTGGAAGTCTCTTATAGAACATGTCTCTCACGTATTTGAACATGTTTTGAATCAGAAAATTCTGCACCCCATCTTAAAACACTTTCAAAACTAGCTTTTAAAAACATTGAAAAAGAAGAAAAACAACAATAACCTTACCTTTCTGCTTTGACTACACTAAGAGTCAATTTTAATAATCTTGCCTAGACATTATTATATAAAAATTAAAATGCTTGACTCCTAGATTTGTTTTTTCTTAAGTATCATAACAATTTTATTTATACCAATGATTTCTTTATTAATTTTGTTTTGACTAAACTAAAATTCACAAAAGGTTAAAGTCATAAAACTTGTTTCAATCCGATTGAATTAAATTTTCGGAAATGTGCATCCTGAAATTTTTCAGGTTATTGTTTCTGTCACATAAATTATTGGTTAATACCTAATGAACATCCGCTAATTGAAAACTTTTTTTAATTCAAATGGAGTTATTGTATCAAAAAATGTTGTGGTACTAAATAACTAAGCGTGTGTGAAACACTGCGACCGCATCCAGAAATTATTGAAGTTCGATATGTTTTCAAAAGTATTTTGTTTGTTATTCCATGTGATTTCGTATTTAATGTTTATTTTATTGAAGTCGCATTGTTAAAAGAAATAAAGTTTAAACTATTTATAAAAAAATTTCGAAAACGAATTGTCTGTATTTTATGAGATACAACTAAGCGGAGTTGACTAAATTTTTAAATTGTATAATAGCAAGTTATTGTAATCGGTCCGATTTGTCGAATTGAAAATTTTGACATTTCTCGATTTTCGACTCAAATGCCTTTTTAAAAAATTGAGATTATGGCTTCCAACTAATTTTATCTTATAAGAAATATTGTTGTCAACATTCTGTTAAAATTTTGAGAAAAAACGACAGTTTTCTTACAAAAAATAAAAACCTACAAAAAAACAATACTAAAACTTGTTAAAAATTTACTTTCGACTCAAATATCTTCTCAAAAATTAAAAATGTTAACAAAACATGAAAACCTACAATCTCTTAAGCAAGACAAATTGACAGATGGGATGGGTTATCAGTGTGTGTCGCATCCCAGCCTCTTTTTAACTTCCCATAGGAACTTATTGTAATGGGTCCGATTTGTCAAATTGAAAATTTTGACATTTCTCGACGTTTCAAGGTCCCTAGAGTCGAAATAAAAGATTTTTAGAAAGATGTCTGTGCGTGCGTGTGTACGTACGTCCGTACGTCCGTACGTCCGTATGTCCGTACGTCCGTATGTCCGTACGTCCGTACGTTCGCGCCGTTTTTTTCGTCGTCCATAGCTCAAGAACCAGAAGAGATATCGACTTCAAATAAATTTTGTTATACAGATAATAAGGCAGAAAGATGCAGAAAGGGCTCTCAAGAAAATTGCGTGGGTGGTTTTTTTACCATAACAGTTTAAAAAAAAGGTGAAAATTTTGGTTAACCCTAAATATCTCATGAACCAATAACGCTAGAGACTTGAATTAAATTTTATATTATATATTGTAACGTGATAAAAAACACTTATATTTTTGGAAAAAAATCCAATTAACGGTTTTTTTATAAATCAAAAAAACTGAAAAAAAAATTTGTCACCTCGAAAATTTTACGACTAGAATATGATTTCATCTCCAAAACAATTTTGTGCAACGAAGAATAATGTTTTTGACATCTGATAATATTTTGAGAAAATTTTTTTATAAAAAATAAAAACCTAAGAAAAACATTACTCAAAGTTGGTAAAAATTGAATTTCGACTCAAATATCTTTTCAAAAACTTGAGATTTAGGCTTCAATTTAAATTTATCTTATAAAAAATATTGTTTTCAACATTCTAAAAAATGTTGAGAAAAATCGAATTGACAGTTTTTTTACAAAAAGTAAAAACCCAAAAAAAAAAATTAATAAAAGTTGGTAAAAATTGATTTTCGACTCAAATATCTTTTCAAAACTTTGAGATATTGGCTTCAAACTTATCTTATAAGAAATATTGTTTTCAACATTCTTTAAAATTTTGAGAAAAATTGAATTGACAGTTTTTTTTACAAAAAATGAAAACCTGAAAAAGAAACAATACTAAAACTTGTAAAAATTTACTTTCGACTTAAATAGCTTTTCAAAAATTAAAAATATTGGCTTCAAACTTATTTTATTTCACAGAAAATATTGTTTTCGATATTCAGTAAAAATCCAACAATCCGTTTTTTTCATAAAAAAAATAAAATCTACAAAAAATAGTACGCAAATTTAATAAAAATTGATGTTTGGTTCTTGATATCTCTCAAATTAATTTCATTCATCCAATTTTAGCAAATTTAAGAAATGCTAAAAATCTATTTAATAAAACTAGATTTTCACACTAAACTATTTCTTTAAATGAAAAATATTGTTGGTAATTTTAAAATTTTTAAGAATAATTCAACTAACAACTTTTTTAACCCAACACGAAAACCTACAAACTTTTAAGCAAGACAAATCGACAGACGGGATGGGAAGTTATCAGTGTGTGTCGCATCCCAGCCTCTTTTTAATTTAAGAATTGAATTAACGAAAACCGATATAAGTGACAACAATATATGCACATCATTTATGCAGTCATCTTTTTTCGAATTAGACTCTTTTAGATTACCAAAAAGTCAACATTCATGGTTAATTCATTATTACAATTAAAACTCTTTCAAATCACAATACAAATTTCTTCTTTTACTAGATAAACACAACCTGCATCAATACCACAAACATCCCATTCCATAACCCATAACCATCAGGATTTTCGTTCATTGTTTTATAAAATATTATATTGCTATCCGTTTTGCCCAAAATCAATGGCTATATTGGTTTGATGCCAAGCTGTGCTATCCTCTACCTTCCCATTAGATACCTAGGTACACATCATACATTATTATGGCCAATGGATTTATGTCAGGCTGTCAAAGAGAATGTGGCCAAAACCAAAATTCATTCTGTCGTGGTGGTGGTGCTGCTGCATGCCGCTGCTATTCACTTCACTCACAATACCTTCTCTCGCTACTGTCTGCAGTCGATACTCGTGTAACACCATAAAACCATGCTCAGCTGAACCAATTAGCCTTTAGCGGACAGAATGATGGTTGCGTTAGCTATCATGACTATGGCTGATGGAACTTAAGCTATAGCTATATCTTTTGCTCTGCATGCCTCTGTTCTTTGTTGGTAAATTAAGAGACGCAAAGTGAAGCTACATATGATTATTACATGGACACGGACATCATTTCAGGGCCCCTGCTGCGGTTCATGTATACCATGGCAGGCATAAAAGCGAATTAGTTTTCATTTTCCAAGCTACATAATATAGCGTTACCTGTAGATAGGTATGTGATGTCTATAATGGAAATGGCAGCGCATTTATGTTGTGCAACGCATTCAGTGGTAATTCAATTCTATAACTTGCATTTGAGTCAGTGCTGGATGGGTCATGCCTTAAGTCTACAAGTTTGCAAAGAAAATTGTCTATAATAATATAGTGCCCCAAAATATATATGCAAGGTTTAATTTAACTGTAATTTGTGTACCTTACTTTTAAACGATAATTTAACAAATGTTAACATGTCATAATTTAACAGATGTCAATATAATTTGACAGGTTTCAATATAATTTGACGGATACGAAAAGGTGTTTTGGAGTTATAGAACAACATTTTTAAATAAATTGGAACCATCGCAGTCATTGTTATCAATTAAAAATTAGCTGTCTTTTACGGGATTATATTTGTATTCCTTTTCTTAAGGCTTTTTAAAATGATTAATCCAACCCTGATAGCTGTGCGGAAGTGAAGTCAATATGCAAACATATCTGACCCTTTGAAGTTTATAGACTTTGAATGTCAATGTGGTCTGTATAATGTACCTTCTGTCTAATTTAATGTGAAATCTTATATCCGTCAATGGGTTTATTACAAAATTAATTTAATGCGAAACTAGAACCAGAAGTTCAAAGCCAATAACCTTTTATTGCTAGCTTTGGTGTAATATAATATGTTCTAATGCGATCGGGGCATATTGTTAACAACAATGATTTTAAAGGGTGTCTCTCTAACAATTAAAACCACACATAAGAAAACTAAAATGAGCTTTCATAATAAATAGAAAAATAGTTAAAAGTCTGTCAAAAATCAACTATTAAAACGTTTTTGTTTAGAGCTTTCAATTTTGTTTGTAATGAAAAGGTAATAATTATCTCAGATCCAATTTTGAGGAAGATTTTTTGATTGAGTCTTAGAATCATTTCAAAGGTATGTTTTTATCTCTCGGTTTGGAAAGAAATACAATTGAAGATCTCAAGTTTTACTTTTGCCTTAAACTGAATTTTATTGATAGATTTTTGTTAAGCATTTGGATTTAAGAAGAGGCTTTTCAAGAAACTTTCAAACCTAATCGTTTTAAAATAAACTTGTTTAAGGTAAGAATTTATACGTTTCTTTAACATCCTATTCCATGCTATTGAAAATTGTAATATTCATCGACATTTCTAAGCCTCTGGAATCTAAGTCCATCGCTTTTAGAGAGATGTCATTCGGAATACCTTTTTTAATCCTCTATATCTCAAGAACGACTAGAGATATACACTTTAAATGAATTTCGTTCTTTTGAAAGCTTTATTAATTCAAAAAATCTTAACCTTTTGGTTAGTCTCAAATATAAAGTAAGGAAGGGCATCTTATATGATAATGTAATGTGTATACACTCTTTATCTCTTTTAATATCGGATTAATAGGAGAACTCGCTTCTTTAAGCATCGAGAAACATCTAGTGGCTAAGAGGGGAACTCAATTCATTCAGCGCATACAAGAACCTCGAAAGGGGCAACATCTAGGGATTAAGAGGAGAACTAGCTTCGTTAAGCATCTAGTGATAAAGAGGAGAACTTCGTTAAGCATCGAGAACAACCTCGTAGATTCTCGAACCTATTTGAGGTATATAAATAGGCGCTCGGAAGCGAAGCGGATTATTATTGGTTGTGAACTGCGATAAAGTAAAGACTGTGTACAATAATAATTGAAAGTAAAGACTGTGTTTAAAAAGTAATATCTTTGTATATGAAAACATATACAAAGGTAATATTTGAAAGAGTTGAATAAAGAAAGTTTTGTGAGTAATTTAAATAAAGTGAATTTGTGTTTTTAGTTACGAAGTGTGAATAAGTTTTAATTGTCGGACCAAGCCGAATATTACATTGGTGCCAGAATAAGGGATTAAAACTTATTGAGAATAAAAACAGTGAGCAGTGATTGAACTATTTTGTGTGAAGTAGTGAAGTTAAAAAAAAAAATGAGTAAAGTTTTGAAAGACTTAACTGTCCCTGAGCTAAAGGCCGAACTAAGCAAACGTGGCTTAAGTGGGACAGGAGTAAAAACCGAACTCCTTAAACGGCTGCAGGAATATCTGGAGCAGAAAAATGAAGACCCAGATACGTTTGCTTTCGAATTAGAAGCAAAAGTGGAAGAGGTAAATGCAAATGTTGCCTTATCCAACATGATGTCAGTTCTTTTAGCCAAATTTGAAGAAAATTAAAATGATGTCCTGAAACAACTAGAAGCCCAAAGAAGCGACCAAAAGCAAGAACAGCAGAATGTTCTCAAACAACTAGAAGCCCAAAGAAGTGACCAAAAGCAAGAACAGCAGAATGTTCTCAATCAACTAGAAGCCCAAAGAAGTGACCAAAAACAAGAACAGCAGAATATTCTAGAGCGATTCGACGAACAGAAAAACCTTTTAGAAGGCAGGTTTGCGGACTTCGAAGAGAAAATCAAAACTGTCGACGAGCGCGTCGAAAAACAAAATGCACGTTTCGAGAAAATGGACGAACGAATCGAAACCATTACAAATGAACTGGAAAAAGTGCGAAAAATGAAAGCTCAAGAACCTTTTGGTGAGTGCTCAAGGAAGAGAGAAGTGAATCCTCCAAGCTTTGATGGGCAAATTCCGTGGTCAATCTACAAGAAACAGTTTGAAGCAGCAGCGTTAACAAACGGCTGGGACGATCACGAAAAATACATTGCTCTTACGCTTGCTTTAAGAGGATTTGCTGCTGAACTGCTACAAACCATCCCAGTGGAGAAGAGTGGTGACTTCACAGTTCTGGTAAATGCAATCGAACAGCGGTTTGGGGATAGCCACATGACAGAAGTCTTCCGAGTTCAGCTTAACAATAGGACACAGAAAAGAGGTGAAACTCTGCAGCAGCTTCAGGCAGATATCGAGCGATTGGTTCATCTGGCATATCCAACAGCTGGTAACGAGATAATAAATCAACTTGCTGTTGAAGCCTTTGTGAGAGCTGTGAGTGATATGAATCTCCAAAGGGCCATCCGCACTGCCGGAAAGCGAACACTACCAGAAGCATTGGCTTTCACTCTGACGATGGAAGCTGCAGAACAAGCTTCCCAAAACATGCATCGCGTAAGAGAATTAGAAGTCCAAATATGTTCTTGTCAGAAGGCTACTGTAGCAAGGAGTCAGCGAGACGGACCAGCACGATCCTGGAACTGCAATAAGACTGGGCATCTACAGCGACAGTGCATATTACCGCGAAGCGGAACCGCATGCCAACACTGTGGAAACAGAAGTTATACAAATGGTCAAAGTAACACCAACAATGTTGCTTCCGAAGTTGTTTCCCACCCGGGAAACGAATAAGAACCAACTTCGAGGGGCAGAAGCTGGTTTCTGGTATCGATGGCCCCAGAAACGACATCCAGGTTTCTCAAACAAAACGTGACAACAAGAGGCTGACCGTGGAAGCAAGTATAAATGGGAACAAATGTGTGGCTACCATTGACACCGGTGCCACGGCGTCCATCGTACGGCAAGACCTCGTCAAGAAGGCATGGCTCCACAACACCAATAGCTATCGTCTAAGGACTGCAACTGGAGAGGCCGCAAAAGTTTATGGTGAGGTACGTCTTAAGATCCGGATGGCAGAGTTGGAATTCTCTCACCTGTTCCTGGTAGCAGATATATGCGATGAGTGCATTGTCGGCGTCGATTTCATGAAAGATCACGGAGTGATATTGGACATCGGGAACCAAGTCCTGAAATATCGAAACATGGAGATTCCGATGATCTATGGGACCAACTCATATGAGACCTCGTCATCTGTGAAAGCCGTCATCAAAGAAGATCTCACTTTGCCTGCTTCTTCAGAGGTATTCGTGTGGACGAAATTGAAGGGTAAGCCTGGCAGCCATCGATACCTCATGGTCGAACCAGCATCTGTAAAGTCCTCCCAAAACGTCACCATTGGGAAGACTCTTGTGAGACCTTTAAAGAACATGGTTCCGGTACGAATACTGAACATCAAGCCGTATGAAGTTTAGCTTAGAAAAGGTGAGATTGTCGGACAATGCGAATCTGTATCAGCGATAACAAGGATCAACGAAGAAGAGTCAAGGCAATCCTTGAAGTCCGAAGAGCTGAACTCCATAAAGACGAACATTCTCAAGTCATTTAATCTTGGCCACCAACAACGAAGAACTGCAGAAGGTCTCCTCGAAGAATTTGCAGACATCTTTTCGTCATCGAAAGGGAAATATGGCAGAACGCAACTGGTGCAACATCGAATCAATACCGGGGATGCAAGGCCGATTCGTCAACCTGCAAGACGCCTTCCACTAGCCAAACAAGGTGAGGTTGAAGAACTGATAACCACCATGAAGGGAGAAGGTCTGATCGAAAACTCTAAAAGCCCTTGGGCGTCTCCAGTGGTCCTGGTAAAGAAGAAAGACGGATCAACCCGCTTTTGCGTGGACTATCGAAGGTTGAATTATGTGACCAAGAAGGATAGCTACCCTCTGCCTAGGATCAGTGATACTCTGGATGCAATGGAAGGAGCACAATGGTTCTCAACTTTGGACTTGAAAAGTGGTTACTGGCAAGTCGAAATCCATCCTGAAGACAAAGAAAAGACAGCATTCTCAACAGGAAACGGATTGTGGCAGTTCAAAGTGATACCTTTTGGACTTTGCAATGCTCCAGCGACTTTTTTAGCGCCTAATGGAATGCGTCCTGCAAGGACTCACATGGAAATCTTGCCTGGTCTATTTGGATGACGTCATAGTATACGGGAAAACATTTGACGAACACTGTACAAATCTGAAAGCCGTGTTTCAAAGACTTCGAGAAGCCCACCTCAAGCTTAACCCAGAAAAGTGTTCACTCTTCAAAACCGAAGTAAAATATCTGGGACATATCATCTCATCTCAAGGAGTAAAAACGGATCCTGATAAGGTTGACACCGTGAAGAATTGGCCAACACCACAGGACAAACACCAACTCCGAAGCTTTCTGGGTCTAGCCACCTACTACAGGCGCTTTGTGAAGGACTTTGCTGGAATCGCTAAGAGTCTACATCAGCTAACGGAAAAGGGAAAGCAGTTTAAATGGTCAGGTGAGTGCGAGCGCAGCTTTCAAGAGCTCAAGCAACGCTTGTGTAATGCACCAGTACTGACCTATCCGACTCCAGGAAAACCGTTTATCATTGATGCTGATGCCAGCAATGTCGGGATTGGTGCTGTACTGTCGCAGGTACATAATGGCGAAGAAAAGGTGATTGCCTATTACAGCAAGGTACTCTCGAAGTCGGATAGGAACTATTGTGTAACCAGAATAGAACTTCTTGCACTGATTTTGGCAACAAAGCACTTCCATAAGTATCTCTACGGACAGAAGTTTCTTCTCCGAACTGACCATGGAGCACTAAACTGGCTTTTGAATTTCAAGAATCCAGAGGGTCAAGTGGCGAGATGGATTGAGAGGCTGCAGACGTACGATTATGAAATTCAACATCGGAAGGGGAAGCTTCACTCAAATGCAGATGCACTGTCTCGGAGACCATGCAAGCAAGACTGTAAGCATTGCAGACGACAAGAAGAAAAAGAAGTGGTTACTGTCCAACGAACCAGAGCCGATCCTATTTATGGCTGGATCAACGACGAGTTGAGGAGACTCAGATATCGAACCCATCCTCGCTTGGAAGGAACACCAGGAAAAACCAGAATGGGCTGATATCTCCGATAGAAGTCCGACTCTGAAGGCCTATTGGGCACAGTGGGACTCGTTTCATGTCCAAGAGGGTGTCCTTCGACGTAAATGGGAATCAGCAGATGGAAAGTCTTATGTAATGCAGCTAGTCTTACCGAGATCGAAGGTTATGGACGTTCTGCGAGAGATGCATGGTGGAGTTTCGGGAGGCCACCTAGGAGTGAACAAGACGCTAGAAAAGGTTCGGCAACGATTTTACTGGCTACATGCAAGGGAAGATGTCGAGAAATGGTGCCGAAAATGCGATACCTGTGCTGCCACCAAAGGTCCGAACAAAAAGAACCACAGCCAAATGCAGCAGTATAATGTCGGAGCACCCTTCGAAAGGATTGCAGTAGACGTGGCGGGTCCATTTCCGGAAACAAATAATGGAAATCGTTATATTCTGGTCGTCATGGATTACTTCAGCAAGTAGCCTGAATCATATGCCATTCCAAACCAAGAAGCCAAAACAGTCGCAGACCAAATTGTCTTCAACTGGGTGAGCAGATTCGGCGTTCCATTAGAACTGCATTCCGACCAGGGAAGGAATTTTGAATCAAACATATTTCAGGAAGTTTGTGGGCTTCTTGACATCAAGAAGACAAGAACAACACCACTTCACCCACAATCTGATGGCATGGTCGAACGATTCAACCGAACCCTGAAGGAACATCTTTGCAAAGTTGTGGACGACAAGCAGCGAGATTGGGATCGACACATTCCACTGTTTTTGATGGCGTATCGAAGTGCAAGACATAGCTCAACTGGTCATACACCGTCTGAGATTTTGATGGAAAGGAACATCAGACTGCCGAGCGAAATAAAATTTGGATGTCCCACGTCGGAGCTGCAAGCCGAGGATGACTACATTGATGGCCTCAGAGAAAGACTCCTTCAGATCCACGACAATACCAGGTTGAAAATAAAGATGTTCAGTGACCGAATGAAGACACGCTACGATATACGAGCGACAACAACAGAGTTCCAAGCAGGAGATCGGGTGTGTCTTTACAATCCCCATCGACAAAAAGGGTTGTCACCGAAACTTCAACGGGACTGGGAAGGTCCATATACAGTCATTACAAAAATCAACGATGTCGTGTACCGGATACAAAAGGGAGTCAGAGGAAAACCTAAAGTTGTACATCGCGGCCGGCTACATCGCTACAGTGGTGATGAGAACGATAGTTTTGTTCGGGACGATCAATCCTAAGGAGGGGGCAATGTAATGTGTATACACTCTTTATCTCTTTTAATATCGGATTAATAGGAGAACTCGCTTCTTTAAGCATCGAGAAACATCTAGTGGCTAAGAGGGGAACTCAATTCATTCAGCGCATACAAGAACCTCGAAAGGGGCAACATCTAGGGATTAAGAGGAAAACTAGCTTCGTTAAGCATCTAGTGATAAAGAGGAGAACTTCGTTAAGCATCGAGAACAACCTCGTAGATTCTCGAACCCATTTGAGGTATATAAATAGGCGCTCGGAAGCGAAGCGGATTATTATTGGTTGTGAACTGCGATAAAGTAAAGACTGTGTAAAATAATAATTGAAAGTAAAGACTGTGTTTAAAAAGTAATATTTGAAAGAGTTGAATAAAGAAAGTTTTGGGAGTAATTTAAATAAAGTGAATTTGTGTTTTTATTTACGAAGTGTGAATAAGTTTTAATTGTCGAACCAAGCCGAATATTACAATAACTTAAAATATCCCTTACAAGCATTATACAATGAATAGTTAGTCTTGATTCTAAGGATTTAATTCCAAGGAATAAACATCTTGCTTTGTAGTCTGGAATAAATCTCCATTTCATTTTATAAAATATAAATTTCGTAAAACGTCTCTGGATCTTTTCAACACGAAGAGAGAGAGAGTTTTAAAAATAGGATTTCAGATAACATCAGCATATTCAAGTAAAGATCTTACAAGTGCCGTATAAAGGGATAACAATGCAAAAGGATCACTGAAATCACCACAATCACGCTTGATAAATCCAACAAGTGAATTTGCTCTTGCAACTACATAGTCAACATGCGATTTTAAGGAAAAAGTTGAGTCAAGCATAATGCCTAAGTCCTTAATTTTGTCTACACGTGAGAGCAGCTTAGATTCGATTAAATAATCAAAGCTTATATGAGTATTAGACTTAAAAAAGGATATAGCGCTACATTTTTTAATGTTCAATTTTAAGAAATTTGAATTGCACCATTCTGAAATGCAAGTAATATCAGATTGAATAAGATAGCAATCCTCTACACAAGTAACTTCTAAAAATAGTTTAAAATCATCTGCATAAAGAAGGCACTGCGAATATTTTATAACAGATGTAATATCATTTATAAAAATATTGAAAAAAATCCCTAGTAGCACAAATGGCTTTTATTTTGATTTATATAACTAAACAATATAACAGCCAAGTTATTGCCAATGTGTTTTACATAGAGTTTGTAGGACAATGTTGTAACCGAATTAGCCGCGTTTCCCCACTTGATTTAAAACAAGTTGATTTTATTTCGGTTGCATTAAGGTTTTTATATGTTTTATTTCAGTTTTTGCTTTGTATTTTTAATTAAATGATGTCATTTACAATACTATTAAAACTGAATTATAACTAAGGTAAAATGTTCTACTTATGTCATGCAAACTCAAGCATAAGTTATATAAATGTTTTTGTAAGCTTATATACTGGTTTTGTTTGTGTCATTTACATTATTGAAACAATTCTTAGGTTATTGTAGAATTTAATTTATGTTCTAGAAACTAATTGTCAGTTCATGTTTATGTTGGCGTTGTATTTAATACCAAAAATTTGTTTCCCAAAATATTTTGAATGTTTTAATTAAGTTTTATTATTGAAATCTTATTATTTGTATTTATAATGATGTTTCATAACATTTTTAAGGCAGATAGAATTCTTAAATTAAGCTATTAGTTTTGTACTACTTAATTTTACTGTTTTTAGTTGTTTTCGAAATCAAAATCACAAACAAATATCATTTTTATCTAAAATATGGGTATTCTACCTCGGAAAAACTCATGCGCCACACAAATACAAAAAATTAGGAGAATAATTGATAAATTGTATTTTTTTTGTTTTCTGCACAAGAGTTAAATCATGAAAAAAATAATAGATTTGCGTAAAAAATCTAAAAACATGACGTTTTTGGGTCATACCATGTAAATTAGGGTACAGAATAACTTCGAAAACAAATTTTTATATTTCACCCAAATAACTAAATTATTAAAATAAAAAAAAAAACATTCAAAATGGTGCATGTTACAGATAACATAAAAACAACTTTGTTGCTTCATTTATAACTTTACAGTTATAGAACTGAATTTAAAAATGTTTGCAATATGAATATAACATAGATATAATAACTTGTAATTATTTTTTGTTGCATTGTTTTTTAAGCAAACTTTTTTTGTTGTTTCGATATGGTTGTAACTAAATAAAAAAGAAAAAAACAAAATAATCATGCTTTCAAAGCGAACAGAGTTGCCGAAGAGTTATTTTGGTATTTTATATAAATATAATTTTTTGTAGGAAAATGTGACATTTCATTACCAAAGTTGGTGCAGCAAAAAATCGCACATGAAGAAAATCTACATGCAATTTTTAACCCAGTTTTAAGCAGTTAAAAGTGCAGCGAACATATATACAATACAAATTTTTTGTTATAGTCTGTGGTGTTTTCATAATTTTTCGTTGAAATTTCTTATCAGAACACAATTCAAAGTGATGTGTACTTTTTTTTTAATTATACCTAATAATAATTAGATGCAATAAATTTCATATTACATTTTATTACATAAATGTGATAAATAATGAATGATTTAGAACAATTTTCAATTATAAAATAAAATTGTAAGCTTTTGCCATATCCGAAACTGGGTGTGGCAATTTGAAAACACCCCTACAAATTCCTGAAAAACATTTGTTCTTATTGTTTCTTTTTCATTCAAACATTTTTTTATCCTCCCTGATAAATAAATAAAAACATTTTCTAAAACAACGCTTAGTTTAACTGTTACCATTAATGGGTTAATTTTCCTACTCTTCACAGCAATAGCGCTCAAATTGTCACAAAATAGACAGTTTGCGCCAAAACACATTTTTTTCCTCATCTTTCAACCATTCAAATGTCATATTTCAATACCAAATTTAGTACAACAAAAAGAAATCCACATGCGATTTTTAATTGGTCAGCGGCAACTCTACTAAACTACAGGCATTTTAAGCAATGGTGTCTTAAATATTTCTATTAGGCATTTTACAAAATGTATATATTTTTAACATTGCAAAAATCTAAATACAATACCCTAAGAACAAAAATAACCTGCTTTAATGTTTGGTTTTTAAAATGTTTTAGAACTGTTTCGTTATTGTAAATGAGATTATTAATCAAGACCTTTTCCATAACACATGTCATCAACAGTATTACAACATAACGAAAAACAATAACGTAATTGTAACGTTGTTGGAACATTACGTATCACGAGAGTGTAAAAAAACACTTGTCATCTCTTTCATTTCAACTTAGTTGAAAATAAATGTCATTAAAGTGCGGAAGAACTGAAAGGTTGAAAAAACGACTGGCACCGCAACTAACCTCGTTGCCTTGCATAAAACAATATGAATTAAGTAATCCGGTAAAAAAATACATAATAGTTTTTCTATCAACAAATCATTAACAAATTTTCATATTTTAGGATAATGCTTTTACAGTATCTGAAGAAATAGTCACCGAAAAAAAACATTTTGACTGATCAGAAGTACCTGCAGGTATCAGTCCCATATGTTATTGAGCCAGAAGTATATAAAACAACAACCGAGGAGCCGATTCTTCTTTCCGAAAGTTTTGACCCTGTGAATGCTATCGTCGATCAACAAAAATGTTCTTGTACCAACGATATTGAAGATATTTCTACATCAATTTACAAAATGCAGCAGGATTTAGATTCTTTAAAACTCACTATAACTCGATTTGGAGAGATTTTGTCAAGTATTCTATCAAACACTAATAGTGTGGATAAATACATCACCGAATATTTAAAAAACTGCAGTAAATCTAACGACGATGAGGTTCTAGAGAAGCGATTGGAAGAAGAGGACTTTACGGATTTGCAGGAGTTAAAAATAAAATCAACGGATGAACTTCAAGACTTTGAAAAATTATTGGAAGACAAATCATACCAGCTTAGATTTATAAAATATCTCAAAACCAAATTCAAAATGAATGGATATGAAAATGGTCAAACTTTTTTTTACTATGGTCATTAGACTTTTGACAGAACCAGTTCTATTTCTTCATTATTCTTGGAAAGGAATAAACCGCAAGGATACGGTTAATATCAGTTTTGAAGGAAAACATAAAACTTTCATCTCATTTATGTTTAGAATTGTACGAATGGCTGACCATACGAAAGTTCAAACGGATTTGGACAAAATGTTCGAGAATCTTCTTCGTTTCAAAAAAATTCTTAATGATCGCCCACAAACTTCAAGAGTTCCTTCTTCACGATGTCGACCAAAAGGAATTAAATTCAAATCCGACACAAGCAATGAACAAATTAATGAATAATTTTTTAACTGTGTTACTATCAAAATAGTATTTACGAGTATTATTATTTTATTTTTAAGAAGAAAGTCTGTATCGTTTTTTGTTATTTACAAAGTTTATTTATTTTGTTATTAAAAAAAAATTTTATCATTAAGTTATTTTTTAATAAAGATTGTTGAACCTAATATCTATGTGCACATATTTTTATTGTTTTTGTTTAATGGTGTGGAGCAACGGAATGGAGACTGATTTTTCTGCACTATAATCGATTCTTACAAGTTTGCAAAATATTTCAGATAAATTAATGAAAATGGGTGATTCCATTCTACAATCAGACTCATAAATATTGAGTTCAGATGAACGAAGAGGATATTGAAAATAATCCCTCTTATTCAATAGCGGTGATCCATAGAAAAATAGATTTTCGGTAAAAGTTTTTATGATGTATTTTGTACATATAATTCTGAAGGAATTCGTTAAGAACCATTTATTTTCGTTTTGATTAGTATTTACATATAGTAAATCCTGGCAAGTGAAGTTCTTTATGTATAGTTGCATTTTGTGCTTTTAAAAATGAAACTAGTGACAAATCACTGTTATCAAAGTTTTGCGAAGGATATTTTAATTCGAAAAGAGGTTTTGGTAGTGATTTTTTTGCGAATAACAAACCTGAACTTTGAAGTTCCGAAATTCTTCGAGCTACTTGACTTAATGGTGTTCTACCCATTCGAAGCAATAGTTTTACATAAAATAATTTTGACTCAAATGGGTATGCAGGAAATGAGTCTAGTGGTCCAAATTTTCGAACGTCGTTAACAACATGGCATATATTATGTAAATTACTTGAAAAATGATCTATTCCGTACAATGATTTAAAGTTGATTAAAAAGTCTTTAAACATTTCATCTGCAATTTCGTAATTTTGTTGGCACTGGTCTTTACGCATACAAATAACAACCGCACAATAAAAGAGCAAGAAATGATGACTAATTTTTGGGTCATCAAACATTTTTTTTACCACGACAATACTCAGGTATAATAAGAACGATCTATATTCGGTGCCTTTCCAATGTGCTAAATCATTCAAAACACGGACAGGCCTATCAAACTCTTTTGGCAATTTACATCTCTGAAGAAACATTGAAACTTGATTTGATTGATTAACACTCCAACGTGCTTTATGGTTATTTAAACTTCCGTTTTTCCACCCATTTAAAAATCGTTTCGTTATACCTGGGACGAAAAATAAAAAACAAAGACGTGTCTGGTTAATTTATTTGTTATTAACTCATTACCTAAATCTATTAAATGAAGACTATCTGCAATTGGAAAGTCACTTATCAAGTCAATAGGCAATTTTCTAACAATAGTTATAAGTTTGCAGTAATCATTATACACGCCAGATCGAAACTTTTCGTTTGTGCGTAACGAAGAGTTAATCTCTGTATATATCATTGTTCTTGCTGAATGAGAGTATTTGCCTTTTGTTTCGCACTTCAAGCATCCATAATAACCATTGCTACCTATGACACCTATTAATGAAAAAAAAAATTTAATCAAAAGGTGTTAATAGAGAATTTAACAAAAAGTTTATGAAGTTATACCTTTCAAGTAGTGACGGGCTGGTGTGTCACATATAAAGCAACGAATCTTTATTAAAACGACATTTCCGTTTACATTGAGTCCTCCTTGCTCTTCAATTGAAAGAAATTCCTCCACAAATTGTTTCATAAACCAATTAACATCTTTGGGTATGCCTTAGAAAATTTTCATTTTATATTTGAAGATTAATTTTATAATATTTACGGCATGGCACCTACCTTGTCCATAGTATATTCCTACAACCATTGGAGCAATGATAGGTTTTTCATGAATGTTTACCAAAATTGGCCAAAATTCAAATCTGGAACTTTTAAAT
This sequence comes from Eupeodes latifasciatus, assembly GCA_920104205.1. Classification (NCBI taxonomy): domain Eukaryota; kingdom Metazoa; phylum Arthropoda; class Insecta; order Diptera; family Syrphidae; genus Eupeodes; species Eupeodes latifasciatus. The sequence continues at coordinate 35,598,573 of OV049926.1, forward strand.
AAAGGCAGCCCATCGACATTTACATTTATTTGGATCTCTGTGTCTTTTTCCACTTTGCCCAAACAATTTCTAAGTGAGTTTTCCAAACCATAGTGCCAATAAGAACCGCCAAACTCGTCGACATTAATCTCACATTTGTTTCTGGGCGTATTTTTGCACTCCATTCTCTAAATTCAATTTCAGCATCAAGCTCCTGAAAGGTGGTTTCATCGAGTTCTATGTCCCAATTTTCTGCCAGAGTATCCAGATCGGGAACAGCATAATGTTGGTTTTCAATATCAAAATGTTGAAAGTTTTTTTCAGGAACTAAATTATTAGAATCGCTGGCGTCTTTATTTTCATTGACAGCAATGGATTTGGCACGAGGAATATCCAAATCTGGGGACATAAGAGAATTTATCAGTTCTCGTCGTTTTTTTCTGTCGTTTCCATTTGATTTTATTTTTTTCCATGAACTAAGATTTAATATATTTTGTTTTTGATTTATTTTATTTTCCATTATTTCGCGTTTTATTAAATTAAGTTTTCACTGAAAAAAACCAAAACTTATTTCACAAGTGAAGGAAAAATTGTAAATATCCAAATGACGTTTATACCATTCATACTTGATTTAGTTTTACCTTCATTATAAAAATATTTGTGTAACTTGTACAACAGAAACAAAATAATTGACACTCGATTAGTTTGATGTATTGATGTTTTAAAAAATATTACTGTGAAAAAGCATTTTTTCGTGGCTTGAAATTATCAAGTTATCAAATTCAAATGTAAAACAATAACTAAACATCAATGTTTATGTGAAAACCCGATCCTACAAATCATGTCAATTATTTCCTCACTTATAAAAAGAGTTAAGTTTTAATAAAACGTAATGTTATTAATTTATTATAAAGTCTTCGTAATATCGTTGACTGAACTTATTGAAAATAATATTTTAAGGCCGCAATTTGTTTTAAACATAATATTAATTCATTGTAACAACAAAAAATAATATATTATAATATTGTTATAAAACAGTTTTCAGAGTATGTTTTATTTCAGATGTAACAACGTTTAAGCCTGGAAATATTTAAACAGAAGCTTAGAAATATAGGTAGAACTTTTTTACAACCTTCGACTACCCAACTTTTTAATAATAACTAAGCAACAACTGGTATTTTTGTACTAACAACTTTAACTGAAATATAATAGTTTAAAAACGAGTTAAATCAAAATGTTACAAATATTTTTCGATCAAGATCAAAACAGTTTTGTAACCATACATATTGCAGATTACTCCTATAACTCATATATAACTCAAAAATAAAAAATTTTTGTTATAAATCGAGTTCTGTGCTACTAGGGTAAGGATACCCAAATGTCACGCCCGAGGTACATTTAACAAATCGCGAAAAAACATTATTAATGACAATCTTTTGAGACCTACCACTGAGGTATGATGAAATCCATTTAAGAAATGTAGAATGGAATCCAAATAGTTCTAGCTTACGTAAAAGGATGGAGTGGTTCACAGAGTCAAAAGCCTTGCTAAAGTCTGTGTAAATAACATCAACTTGACTCTTTTTCTCAATTGATTTTATGATGTAAGATGAAAATAAAGCCATGTTTGTTGTGGTTGAGCGCCCAGACACAAAGCCATGCTGCAGTTCAGATATAGATTCCTTAGTTAAGAATTCTAATTTGTCCTTAACGATGCTTTCAAATAACTTAGATATTGCTGATAGTTTGGAAATACCTCTATAATGTTCTATCAGATTCTTAGACAAAGATTTATGTAAAGGCACAAGATAAGAAATTTTCCATTCATTAAGAAACTTTCCTTCAGAAAGGGATTTACTGAATAAGCAAAGCAAAGGAAAACAAAGTAATGATGAGCAATTTTTGAGAAATATAGCTGGTATGATGATTGAGGTAAAACGTTTGTACATTTGCTCAAGGTTAAGATTTAAAAATGCATTAGACCAGTTGAAAGTATAAAATTGTTAATTTCAATGAAGTTCGCCTTTTTTAAAATTGAAAAATTTGGAAAATTGGTCAGATTCCTTATTAGAGAAAGTATAAAATTTAATTTCAACAAATAATTCTTTATGGTGAATAGATTCATTTAAAAGTGATAAGGGAACAATTAGATCAGCTGTGTTAATCGCACGAAGTTGGAGGCCACGACACAGACCCTAAACGCTATTATAACACGTTCCTTCAATAAATTGACCATTCGCGCTAACCGAACAATTATTATGGTAACAAATATTGATTGGGACTTTTGTTTATAAATTTGCAATACACAAAGAAAATAGTTTTTCACCTCACATATTTTAAAAACAAAAATTTATAAAATTATGATACTAAAAATTACATTCATAACACCTGGTAATGTTTTCAAACAAAAAAGTTTACAAAAATTCAAGACTGTACAAAATACTACTACAAATTATTAAAAATTGTTTTGGACCAAATAACTTTTGAACTAACAATTAAATTTAGTTAATTCTAGTTTCAGTTATCTTACTAATACAATATTATTGATAATTGATAAAGTTAGCAAAATTCAATTGAAAATACAAAAACTACAGGTTTGAAATTCCTTAAAGCAAACATTTTTAATCATTGACCAATGAATGTCAAGTACGCAGCGAAGATCTCTGTTGAATTTATTTTTCAAATTTATTGTTACAAATTCGACTTATGTTATTATAACATTGTGTTGACTGTTCTCACGTTACAGATTAAGATTGATTGATTCTATCTCAAGTCGACTCAAGACCAAAAGTGTTTAGAGTCCAAATTTAACTTTTAACAATTATAAAAAATAGATGTCATTATCATAAATCTACCGCACATCAAGAATATGGAATTTTTTGCATCCCGCTTTGATGTTCAAGACTTTTAGACAAATGCTGATTCTTGATTTGGCTGAGAATTTAAATGTACATTATTTTAAAACAATCATTAGTTTTAAAACAAGACTTTTTTGAGATAAGATTGAATGTGTTACAAAAAATAAAATTTTGGATTTTATTTCAATTCAAGGAATTCTTTTCTTTAACCCAGTTAAAATTGCAGTGATTATAATCCTCATAAAAAGAATCTTACTTTGTTCCATTATAAACTCACTTCTAATTGCCAAGTAGAACATTCAATGATTTCTTTCATCGCTTCTGTCCAAGAAAAACAAACGAATCTTTGAATCAAATACTTTTTTTATCTCCTTTAGACTATAATCCATCTTATTGGACTATGCAGAGCCAAAAGCTAAAGAAAAAGCAAAGAATAACCTAAACCTAGCCACAAAAATCCTTAATCTTTTCAGCATTCAGCTAGTCATTTCAAAATAAATTAGTGTTGGTTGACAAATGAGTGCATTCAAAACTTACAATATCTACCTACTCAACTATATAAGCTTACAAAACTACTTCAAAACATAAACAGAAAGACTTTTCTCTAGTGTGTTTGTTTGTTTTGTTGGATAAACTGTCATCAGTTCAGACAATGACGTCAACAGAACGACAGAAGACCAATGACACAGAACATAAGAACTGAATATCCTGGATTTCTTAAAACAAACAAACAACAACAACAACAAAATAATAAACAACAATAAAGACCGACAAAGAATCGAGGAGTCATAAATTATGTCCTTGGGCGTGGTGTCATGAATATACATCTATACAAAGAAACGTACCTAACTAATATCCAAAATCCTTTCATGAATCTCACTAAGTTTTTGTTTGATTTTTATTTTGGATCTCTCAGCAGGATAATACTTTTTGGCATGTTGCTTACACATAGTGTTTCCTATTTTTGTTTTTGAAAAGACCATCAGTACCCCAAGGCTGTCATGAAGGTTGTTATGATTGGGTGTAGGGAGAGGATGGTTATAGCAGTGCAATTCTGCCGGCTTGGCGTCTTGTTGTCTTATTAATGTAGTGCACTCTCATTTTAGTTTGATTGTTGCCAGAATACTTATTTGAGAATTTCAAGAAATGAATTTTTCGACATAAATATATAGGATAGGTATTGGTATGAAGTGTTTGATCAAAATCGTTTTACATGCTTATGAATAAGAAGGAACTAGATCAAATTTTTAAAGAATAATATACTAACCGTTGAGCTACTGACTTTTACATTTGTCACTAGCTTTGAAATGGCGTTAACAGTCCTGGACTCTCTTAAAATACAAACCTTTTCTATATACAAATTCAAACAAAATCCCGAAAATATTAAAAAAATTTACAGATTTTAATATTTTTAAAAAATATTTTATTTGAATTGAAAAAGCTTAATATGTATATAAAATTTATATTCCTTACTTGCTATACATATTTTTTTATTATTATTTTTTTTCTTACAAATATTTTTTTATTAAAACAAAATTATAAATCTAAACATTTAAGTAATATGTTTTTTATTTATTTATGAAGTTAAAAAAACTCAAAGCCTAAACAAATAAATTGTAGAACAAAAAAAGTGTTCCAATTTTTCAAACCTTCCCCAGCTCGTTGTCCTTAGGGTGGTTGAAATGATTAATTCTCCTATGCTAAAGCCAATCATCAATCCATCTCTATTTGTAGCACATCTGATCTTCTGCTTTTTGAGGGTGGTATTCATTAGGGTTTAATTTTTGTCCATCTATAGAACCGTATTCTAGAGGTACTGCAAAGATACATGCAGTCAAGAAAACAAAAAAAATACGTTATATTTCATACAAAATTTATAAATAGCTAAAAAATGCATTATAAAAGTTAATTATTTATTATCTTAATGTTATCGCTATGGGCTCATAGCTAATGGGCTAACTGAACTAATAGACAGCCACTTAATTGTTAGTTTTCAGGGTTGTGATATGCCAAAGGACTAAAGTTTTAAGAAAAAAAAATCGACCGTTACAAATCTACTCGAATTTACAACATATTGTATTGACACTCTCGAAAATAAACAACAAGTTGACTGTGTATTTACAGACTTTAGCAAAGCATTTGACAAACTTAGCCATAAAGTACTTTTAGGGAAATTAGAAAGAATTGGACTAAATGATAAACTAATAGCATGGATATAATATCTTCTTACCTAACAAACAGATATTATTGTGTTGTGTTCAAAAACGACTATTCCAATCCGTTTATTGTCAATTCTGGTGTACCTCAGGGTAGCCACCTTGGTCCATTGTTATTTGTTCTGTTTATAAATGATCTCCCATCTATCTTAAGAAATTCTATGACGCTAATATACGCTGATGACGTGAAAATATTTCGAAAAATTAATTCCTTAACGGACTGCGAACTATTACAAGATGACCTACTTCGTCTATGGGAATGGTGCAATACAAATCGTTTATTGTTAAACATTAATAAGTGTAAAACGATGAGTTTTACACGTAAACACAGTATTTTTGACTATAACTATAGGTTAAATTCTTCAAACCTCGAAAAATTGACTCACTTCTCAGACTTAGGTATCATTTTGGACTCAAAACTGTCTTTTACTGACCATTTCAACCACATAGTGAAAAAAGCTAATAAGATACTAGGCTTTATAAAAAGATTTGGCAGGGAATTCCGAGATCCTTATGTCCTTAAAACTCTGTATGTATCGTTTGTCAGATCAGTCCTTGAATACGGTTGTATAGTTTGGGCCCCTTATTACTCGAATCATATCCATAGACTTGAAGGTGTTCAAAGAAGATTCCTAAGATTTATTTTACGATTTCTCCCACAGACACATGAATTAGCTTTGCCTTCCTATTCCGTTAGGCAACAACTTATAGGTCTTCCATCGCTTACTAGTCACCGTAAGTATTTGCAACTCTGCTTTATTGTTGGAATTCTGAATGGATCCATTTCATCTCCATCAGTTTTGTGTCGATTCCACTTTAATGTAAGCCGAAATTACTTCAGAAATCGTGTGCCAATTCGAGCAAATCTTAGCCGATCAAACTATGGTTCTAACAGTCCAATTAACCAGTTAATAAGCATATATAATGAAAATAATTTTCTTTTAAATTCTATTAGTCAAAATATCAAATCAGATAGCTTCAAAATACATTTCTCTCACTATTTAAATAATTCTTAGCTTTATGTGTCATATTATTATTAGTAATGTTTAAAGTACATTTTAATGTATAGAATATATTTATATATATAATTTTTTTTTTTTTTTAGATATAAGTTTTGTTTGTAAGCCTAGCGTTAGTATTTAACGTAATTGAATAAATAATAAAAATAATAATAAATAAAGAACTAATAGTGTTTTTTTAATAATATGTATTCAAAATGAAGAACTGAAATTGGGTGACTAAATAAAGGTCTTTACATTGTTTTAAAATAAATTGTAATCCCAATAAAACATAATAAGACTTTGTATATATTGGTTTATGACATCGAGTTACTCAGCTTTTGTATAATCACCCTTACATATTGTAACGTGAAATATATATATTTTTGAAAAAACATAAATCCAATTATCGCTTTTTTTTATAAATCAAAACAACTAAACAAAATATTTGTCACCTCGAACATTTTACGAACAAAAAATGATTTTATCTCCAAAACAATTTAATTTTGTACAACGAAAAATAACTTTATTAACATTTTGTAAGATTTTGAGAAAAATCGAATTGACAGTTTTTTTACAAAAAATAAAAAAGCTAAACAAAAATGAATAAAAGTTGGTAAAAATTGGTTTTCGACGAAATATCTTTTCAAAAATTTGAAATTATGGCTTCAAATAATTTTATCTTATAAGAAATTTGTAGGTAAAAATTTACTTTGGGCTCAAATATCTTTTCAAAATTTAAAAATATTGCCTTTAAATTATTTTTATCTCACAGAAAATATTATTTTCGACATTCAGTAAATTATGTTCGGTTATCGATATCTCGTGAACAATAGAATATATTGATTTCGAATTAGTTTCATTCATCCAATTTGTATTTGTTTATATAAAAAATAAAAACTTTTAAGAAATGCTACTAAAATTGGTAAAAATTGGTAAAAATTGGTTTTCAACTAAAAAATTCGTTTGCCAAAATAGATTTTGAAAAGTATTTGATCAAATGAAAAATATTATTGGTAATTTTAAAATTTTTAAGAATAATTCAAATGACAACGTTTTTAACAAAACGCGAAAACTTACAAACCTTATAAGCAAGACAAATCTACTGACGGGATGGGAAGTTATCAGTGTGGGTCGCATTCCAGTCTCTTTTTTCATTTTTGTTTCAAGACTAAGAATAAAAATGGTCTCCACACAAATTGTTTGTTCAAAAATCGAAAGTTCGAATTTTCTGAAAATCGAACCGATAGATTTTTATTAAATTTTCCATAATATTTTTTTTAATTGGCTTTTTTTAAATAAAAAAAGAATATTTTCGTATTGCTTCGGAAGGGTACCCTACACTAAACCATTATCTTATTTTTAATTTTTTTGAAAAACCGATGAACCGATTTCAATAATTTTTTTCCTGCACAAGCTCTAATATTGTCTTAATAATATTTAATTTGAAAAAGTCTTGAATAGAAAAATATTTTCTTTTATAAATCATCACCTTTTTTTCCTGCTTCCTAAACTTTGAAGTTTTTTTGAAGGAGCTACCCCCAATTTTGTTTTTTTTTTTTTCGCTGAGAAATTGTAGACACTCTGATTGGTTTAGGTTATAAAGTTCTCAAAGTAAAAATTACTCAAAAAGTTCAATAAAATAATCTAAGATGTTAATTTTTTCAAAACATCAAATAAATTCTTCTTTGTTTTAACTGTTAGATATTCTTTAATCCGTACAATTTTAAAAATAAATCGAAATAAAATTGAAACGTTAAAATAGAAACAAAAAATTAACAATAACTTAGATTTTTTGTTGCCAAAGAAAATTTTAAAGTAGCATAAAATTATCTACATATGTATAGTGGCAGTATGACAGAGTAGCTTAAGTCGACATAAGTGTTTTTTCCGTTATTTAACTGGTAATACTCTACAGTTAGAAACCTACAATTCTGTCTTACTCCCATTTTAAAATCATTCTCCCGAGCAAAAATATTGTTGTTTTCCTAACCACTTATGTTTCAAAGACTATAGATTGCTTTCAACAGAATATCTTATGTCAACAAATTTCCCTATGTCTAAGAAATTCCAATTTTAAATTTTAACAGAAAATCTTATGTTGAAGTAAGCCGTGCAATTTTTTAAATTTTATATTTCCCTTTGCCTTTTTCATAAAAACTTATGTTGACTTAAGTTGTTTTGTAAAATTGTTTTTTGGGTCTTTCACACACTTAGGTTAACATAAGTTTTTCTGTCGAAACTAAGAAAATAGAAATTGAAAAAAATTAAGTTTAACAGAAAAACTTATGTCAACATCAGATTTTCTGTTGAAAACCAAGTTTCAAATAACCGTAACCTATGTCAACATAAGTTTGTTTTGTTGGCTGCATATCAGTTTGCTTCATCGACTTAAGCGGAAATGTTGTGTTTTTAGACTCAAAGATATCATATGTTTTTATTGAAAGAATACGTTTTTCACATTGAAGTGCTTCCTGTTTTTTAATACTACTAATTTTAATTGTGTGTTTAATTTTTATACAATATTCCTAGTTACGTGAACTTATTAACGTAGTTATTAGAAAAAAATAGAATGGAACGTGCAAGAAAAATGTTATCAATGGCACTAAAAAAACCAGCTATTTGACAAAGCTGCAGAACCATCTATAAGTGACGAAAATGGTGCAAATCTCTTAAATGGTAAGGCATTATTACTAGAATTTAAATTATAAAATAGGAAAGTGAAATCATTACCTTTTTACATGTAATTAAAGTGCTAGACATGTCGGAGAATCAAGATTTTCAGAGAACAGAATATGAAGGGAATATTGGTGACAATAATGCTGGTGTCTTAACGGAGGTTGAAGAAGAAACATTTAAAGATTTCGATGATGATGACTCAATGTGTGATCCTGATTTTGTGCCGTCTATTTTTGATAATGTAAGTGACAAATCTGACATTTCATTAGAAACAAAAAACGCTGGTAATCAGTTGGAACATAACCTATTATTTGGAGACTTTGAATCTACACGTTCAGAAAATGAAGACGGATATAATGGAAACAATGCAAAACAATCAAAAAAGAAGCGCAAGGAAAAAAGAAACACAGGTAAAAGTTACATATCCACAGCTGGGAAAGTTGTAAAAGAACGAACTATACGGAAATTGGATAGCTGTCGTAATAAGTGCAAGGAAAAATTAACGTTTCAAAATCAGCAGCTTATTTTTAAAAAATACTGGGAACTTGGTTCTTATGAGCTAAGACAAGCTTTCGCTTCGGGGTTGATTGTGATTGAGGATACAAAGTTTGAACGAAAAGAAAAGAGCCTCACTAATCCGAGAAAAAGGAAGCACACCAATAAATATTTTTTGGAAATATGTGGTGAAAGGGTTTCAGTATGCCAAAAATGTTTTAGATACACCCTGTCTGAATCGGAACAATTCATCAAAACTATAGTTAAGAAAAAGTTAGAGGGGTTTGGATCTTTTTCAAATGGTGATATGCGTGGAAAGCACCCTGGTCCTTAGAAATTGTCACTGGAAAAAGAAAATGAGATAATTGAATTTATAAAAAGCTTCCCATCCTACGAATCACATTACACTAGGCGGGATACCTCTAAAAGATACTTGTCAAGCGATTTATCTATTGCAGAATTATTTCGGCTCTATTCTGAAAAGTATTAGCCAGTTTCGCTTTCAAAGTTTTCCAAGATTTTCAACACACTAAATCTAAAATTTAAAAAATTAGATACTTGTCATAAGTGTGAAGTTTTTAAAATGAAAATTGATATTGCTACTGAGGACGAACGTGAAAATCTTAAAAAGGAACGAGATAATCACCATCTTGAAGCTGAGTTGGCGTATAAATCGAAAGCGGCAGACAAATTAAAAGCTGATAACTCTACGTTTATAAAAGTTTTTACATTTGATTTACAACAGTGCCTTCCAACACCATTTTCAAGATCTTCGGTTTCTTTTTATAAACGACCATTGTGGACATATAATCTTACAGTTCATGACTGTAAGACGGGACAGCCAATATGTTATACGTGGCATGAAGCGATAGGAAATCGTGGTGGAAATGAGATCGCCTCATGTGTGTTTAACCACCTTCAAAACCTTCCATCTGAGACTAGACATGTTATCCTATATAGCGATTGTTGTCCAGGACAAAATAAAAATTCATATATTGCTTCAATGTTTGCGACTTTCTTACAACTCGAAAGCAATGTGGAAACCATTGATCACAATTTTTCTACTTCCTGGCCATACGCACATGGAGTGCGACGTTGATCATGCCCTAATCGAAAAAAAGAAAAAATTAACAACTGTCAAAATACACCATCCCCGTGATTGGTATCAGTTTGTAAGGACAGTGGGCGTGAAACACAAATTTGATGTAAAAGAAATAAATCAAGATGATATTTTTAGTTTCTCGAGCATTTCCAAAGAAAAGTTTATGTGGCGCAAGGTGGACAGTGACGGGCAGAAATTTTGTTGGCAGAATGTAAAGTGGATGAGGTTCACGAAAGATTTTGGTATGGTTTATTTTAAGACTTCACTCAACGAAGCCGAAGAGTTTAGAGTGCTTAATATCAGACGCCGTGGTTTTCAGTCGATCAAAATTACAGATTTGCAGAAATGCTATTCTTCATTTCTGGAAATAAACGAAAAGAAAAAGAATGATTTATTGGATATGCTGCCATTGATAGACAATATTTACCATCCTTTTTATAACAACCTAAACACAAATCAAAAGGAAGACTATCATCCAGATTTAACGGAAGGTGAAGATGAGAATTAAAATTTATCAAAAATGCTGATATTTTAGATGTTAAATTTAAGTTGAATAAATGAATTTCGTACGATTTAGTCTCTATTACTGCTTTTTTTAAACCATTACTATTAGTTATTTAAATAAAAACTTTAACTCTAAGCTTTAAACGAATTTTTTACGGTTTATGTTCCTTTCATTGTTTTGATTAACCATTAATATTAATAATAATCAAAAATAAAAATTATCAAAAAATACACTATGTCTATTTATTTAAAAAACTGGAATCCGACATAAAATCTTAAGTCAACTTAAGGTTCTTTAATTTATTTGTGTAAATGTGACAGAGAAGCTTATGTTACTTAAGACAAGCATTATTTGAAAATTGTTTTTTACAGAAGAACCTAAGTTTAATAATACAATTTTTTCTACTTTGCGCTCAATATTTTTTATCAAAAATAACATAAATCATTATGTATTTATTAACTTCCCATAGGAAGTTATTGTAATGGGTCCGATTTGACAAATTGAAAATTTTGACATTTCTCGACGTTTCAAGGTCCCTAGAGTCGAAATAAAAGATTTTTAGAAAGAAGTCTGTGCGTGCGTGTGTACGTACGTCCGTACGTCTGTACGTCCGTACGTCCGTACGTCCGTACGTCCGTACGTCCGTACGTTCGCGACGTTTTTTTCGTCGTCCATAGCTCAAGAACCAGAAGAGATATCGACTTCAAATAAATTTTGTTATACAGATAATAAGGCAGAAAGATGCAGAAAGGGCTCTCAAGAAAATTGCGTGGGTGGTTTTTTTACCATAGCAGTTTAAAAAAAAGGTGAACATTTTGGTTAAACCTAAATATCTCATGAACCAATGACGCTAGAGACTTCAATTAAATTTTATATTATATATTGTAACGTGATACAAAACAATTATATTTTTGGAAAAAAATCCAATTAACGGTTTTTTTTATAAATCAAAAAAACTGAAAAAAAAAAATTTTCACCTCGAAAATTTTACGACTAAAATATGATTTCATCTCCAAAACAATTTTGTGCAATGAAGAATAATGTTTTTGATATCTGATAAAATTTTGAAATAAATCGAATTGACAGGTTTTTTACAAAAAATTAAAAACCGAAAAAAAAATTTAAAAAAGTTGTTAAAAATTGATTTTCGCCTCAAATATCTTTTCAAAAATTTGAGATAACGGCTTCTGACTAATTTTAACTTATAAGAAATATATATTTCAACATTCGATAAAATTTTGAGAAAAATCGAATTGACAGTTTTTTTTACAAAAAATAAAAACCTAAAAAAAACAATACTAAAACTTGGTAAAAATTTACTTTCGACTCAAACAGCTTTTCAAAAATTACAAATATTGGCTTCAAACTTATTTTATTTCACAGAAAATATTGTTTCCGATATTCAGTAATTTTTTTTATAAAAATTCAAAGGTCCGTTTTTTCATAAAAAAATAAAATCTACAAAAAATAGTACGCAAATTTGGTAAAAATTGATACATATAGACAAACTTTTAAGCAAGACAAATCGACAGACGGGATGGGAAGTTATCAGTGTGGGTCTCATCCCAGCCTCTTTTTTTATTTAATGATTCGACTTTACAAAAAACAATAACCACCATAAATACAACTTTTAGACAAAAATGTAAATTTCTCAAAACAACTTTTTTTAACATAAGCTACTCTGTCATACTGCCACAGTAATTTATAGCTAATACCTTTCCTACTCACTTTCAAAGAAAACATAGTATATTTCATTAACTGCCTCAAAAAGACCTTTAATATTAATCATACCCGAGGGCTTATGAGTAATTTTTTTAATTATGGTTTTTGTTATGTTCAAAAAACTCTATAACAGCCATTTTATGCATTTTATGCATTTTACTTTTCTAAATTTGTTTACAGACAGAGAAAAAAATATTTAAAACGTTGACCATGTATAGCCCACATTTTGGGTTAACTTAAATATAAATTTTATTTTTTAGTATTTTTTGATTTTACTTTGAAAGTTTTGAATTGAATCTAAACCAAAAAAAATGAAAATATTTTAAAAATATTTAAAAGAAACCTCATCAAAAGCGCACTTACTTTATGTAATTTTAATTCAAAGCGCATTCTGGCAGTTAATTACACTCCAATACACTAAAGCTTGCTACGCGACACCAATGGCAACGCCCATCCACCCAACGCTAACGCTAACGCAACGTACACTTTTCCCACAACAACCTTTCAACATACTTTTCTTACATACACAACACTTTATAGTTTTCTTTGACTAAAAATTTGTTGTTCGCATAGTGCACCGACACTAAGAGCCACAGCAGAATAACCAAACCATTATTTCCACTTTAACTATGTATTAACATACCATCTGTGTAAAGGGGGTGGTTGTGGCACACGGCACGCGGTGGGTGTTTACTTTTTGGGGTATGAAGCAGTGAACAAAATTTAACACTCTATAGCTGGTATAAGATGTTCCGTCAGAGAGAGTACAATACACACAGCTCACTCCATATACAGAGCCAGAAATTAGGGTTAATTTTGAACAAATTTCACGGTCTCTTGGTATTGCGCGAGCTCTATGGTCCTTGGTTTGTGAGATCCAATAACAAGAATAATATTTTTCGATCTTATACTTATTTTGCTATACCTACAGTTATTATACATGGGTTGGGTAGGTTCCTACAGTTAAAACTTGGGAAGTTTTTTGTTCTTGGAAAAAGACGTTTATTGTCAACAGGAGTATTGAGCCGAAATTAAAAATAAATAAGAACAAAAGTTTAAATAAATGCATGGCACACCTATATTAACTTAGTTTCTGGAGCAAAAGTTTTATGGTCTCGTTATCAAGAACTCTAAACCCGCAAAATGATTTACTTGCATGATGATGGCCATTATTATTATTTCAAACTCAAAAGATGATAAACTAACTTTTCATTCTTTGGTCAAGAAGTCTTCTCATCTTTTATCATTATAATATTTCATTCAAGTTCATTCATTTTCAAATTCAACCATTTTTCAACCTTTTAAAAAAAAAAGTAAAGAAAATGAAGATACTTTGAGGTTGCATTGTTATATTCACTTCTGCAAACTCACCCTTTTATAAACAGCTTTACATTGTTAAGTATAAATAAAAGTCTTTGAGTGAAAAATGTCTTGTGGTTTTGAGAAGGTCAGTTGTGTCTGCAACTTACATTCGCCCCCCAACATTCAACAAATTATTAAAATTGTTATTATCGCATTTACTTTTTCTTCATTATTCTTACTTATTGTTCTTTTTACATTTACAGATGTTTTTGTAGTTGTTTTAATGCTAATTATAAGTTGTATGTAGGTAGGTATACGTTAACAACAACTATTCAACACCATAACCACAAGAACTGTTATACTAGGGACGACACTACGGAGATAATTAATCATACCTGCTGCAGTCATATGACCTTTGAGAAGAACATGAAGCTAACTACTTGTATAATGCAAAAGGAGGTGAAACTTAAATGTAAGAAGTCTTTTCCGTAACACGTAATATAGTTAAGGCAACTATTTTATAGGAACCGGAAAACAAAAAAAAGGCCCACCCACCTTACACACAACTTGCAACCCTTTTGTAACCTTTTCCTTAAGGATTTAATGAAAATAACATTAGTTCGACGACTTTTTAGATGAATTACAGAAGTTCTTTGAAAAAAATCTTCTCACAATTATTGGAAAAGTATATTTATATAAAATAACTCTTAATAATGGCTGGATACAAAATTAAACAACTCTTTTCTATCTTAAAAAATAAATAAAGTAAAACCACAATCCCAGATAGAACCTACGACGACACGTTTAAAATATACGAAAGTCTTCTTTTGTAGCTTGAATATGGATGTGAAAACACTTCAAGTCTATAATTTTTTGAATAATGAGCATGAAATGGCAATTTTTCTTACAACTCACCTCATTTATTTATAAAGGTAGGTACTTTGTAACTTTTGCGAGAAAAATAGAGATTGGCGAATAAAAATGTTATAAAAGAGGTACCTGCGACAATGGAGAGCAGCTGGGTTAAAAAAGTTGTAAGATGTGATATAAATTTATTTGAAAAGTTCATATTGATGCTTTCAATTGATTACAAAATTTAAAATGATCTAACTGAAAGCGATATTAAGCGGTTGCTGAAGTTGATTAAAAAAGCTTACACCTCCTTCTTATATCAATAACAGCTAATAACTAAAAGGTATTTTATTAAAGGCTTCTTATAGAGACTTTTACAATTACATGTATCACTTTGAATAGCTTGCTTTCAGACAGCTATCACTTTTGAAGATGTCTTCTTTCCATATTTCACCATTTCTTATAATGCAAGTATACAGGCTTCAAGAACAAATTAAAATTGTTTTACAATTTTAGTAGATCATAATTGGCCAACAACATCTTGTGATTTGACTCTTTTTACTTTAATTTTTAGCCCAGGCTAATTTTGAACCTTACATAAGTTCTTCTTGTTTCTTTACTGCTCCCCATCTTCATAAACCTTGAGGGTTAGCCATTTCCATACATTTTCGATGTTATTCAAATCGGAAGAATATGTAAGCCACTTAAACTGCAGTAGTTTTTGGCTTCGCCGACATGTTTTAATTTTACCAGATATATAAATCGGTGCATTGTAGTGATAAAAAATACTGTAGAAGTCCAAACATATCCAGGAACTGAGTTAAATTTGTCTCCAAAATAGTTTCTTAGTCATTTTACAATTTACAAAAACAAAATCAATTATGCCATAAAATTATATGGCACCTTAACTCTACCCTCCCAGCTATGATGGCGACATTTTTATTCTTAAATCATGAAAGTAATAATTATATCCCTCTTTTCAAGTTGAACTTATTTTCAGCTGAAAAGATCTCTTTTCTCTAATCGTTTGATAGTAGCATCATATAATCAATATTTAAATCCATGGTATACCTTGCAAAATTGAGCCGTTGTTTTGCAGCTTCAGGATCTTCGGAAGTCTTGCATTTTTTGGAGGACTCGACTAATAATTATTCGGCTTACTTCTAATCTAGTTTTATGTCGGATCTTATTGCGAGAGTGTGTGGAACTGGATCGACGCTAGACACGCTTCCAGCATAATGGATGTCCGAGCTTTCCGAGGAGCTAAAATCGCCGACTCAGACCACTACCTTGTTGTAGCCAAGCTAGCACTTTGGGTTTCCAGACTCAAGGCAAAACAGGGAGATACTGATAGAAGATACAACGTCGAACGGATACAATCTCAAGAGATCGCCAAATCCTTTTCCGACCGAGTTACAAGTAACCTCCAAGAAAACCAGCGGCAACATTGCCAAGATGCAATCAGAGAAGCCGCCTCTGATGTGCTGGGTTTCAAGCAACCACCAACCCCTGGTTTGATGAGGAATGTCGGCAGGCAAATGCAGCCAAACAACAGGCACGCAAAGCGGCGCTGCATAAAAGGACGAGAGCTGCTCATGAGCTCTACGAGCAGAAGAGGCGAGAGGAACACCGACTTCTCAGAAGGAAAAAGAGAGGGTATGAGAAGCATGCGGTCGAAGATGTTGAGAGGTTTAGAAGCAGGAATGAAGTTCGAAAGTTTTATGAACATGTGAAACGAAATTCACAGGTACATAAACCTAGAACCGAAGTCTGCAAAGACGAAAAGTGTAAACATCATAGTGGAACCGCAGTCAATGCTGAGGATATGGAAGCTTTGTATATAGAGTGGAATAGTACAATCATGAAGAGGAACGAACGCAGCGACGTCTGGCCTAACGTCAAGGAATTAGATCTGCAAAGTTTGTGCAGAATTTTATTTGGAAAAATTAAGAGACAATTTGAAAATACAAAACAGAGTTATAAAATAAAAGAGAAGAATGTAATCAATATTGAGATTGAGAGAATAAAGAGAAATTTTGTTGTATCTTTATTTAATAAAGACAAATACCAATAAGCCAAATACCAATTCAAATTTATTTTGTACTGTTGCCGGCTAGCCGATTGCCCATAGAGAAATATACTTATATAGGTAGATATATTTCTCTATGCGGTTGCCAATGAATAGTACAAAAATACGTTAAAATACGTCTTTCAAAACAAAAAGGTAGTAGGTGCAATGTTTTTGTTTTTCTTTTTTCTTTTTCATAGGTAATTTCCTGTATTTGATAAAATGAAAGTAAGTATTATTAATAAAAAGAAAAAAATACGCTATCAATATATGTTGTTGGGTACATATATTTAAAAAAAAGACAAATAACACTATGGCTAAATCTATAGGAATAGATATAGATTAGGAATTTTAAGGAAATTATGTAAAATTGAATTTCATGTGAATTTTAATTTAAAAATAATGATTTGATATTAGGTATTAAATGGATTCACATGAAATTGCATTTCAAATAACCATGAAAGCATGAAATTTTACTTCTCGCAAAGCCTAAATTATTAAAAGTTCATGTGAAAACTAATAAAATATAGTTTTGAAACTTTGAAATGTATTTCAGTTGAATTGAAAAAGTAAAAAATAATATGGACATAATAGAATTTCAATGGTAAATCTTTGTAATTGCACTTTTCAATTTGCACACCCAAGATTAGTAATGCGAATCGCACTATTTAATTAATTTTGTTTCGACTGAAAATAAAAATTAACATTCCTATATTCTTTTATAACTTATTATTGCAATACAATAACTCCCTTATAAAACATTTTATTTGTTAAATAATTTTCAAAAGTGGTAGCCTTGCACCATTCTTCAAATTGCAAGTTTTTTAAATCAAGGCAGCCGCTTTTAATAATGACAATTTTTAAAGTTGGCTTTCTTTAATTTAGGTACACATAAATATTCCACATACGCTACAGTGAACGCTTTAAATATTATGAAGACTGGTACTATTTTTTAGTTATATTTGGTGAAATTAACTTCAATAATATTATTTTGTTTGTTTAAATAATTTTGTTTGCTTTACTTTCATAATTCTTTATTTAAGTAATAAAATTGTGAAATTTTTGTATATCGTAACATATAATACACACTCTTTTTACTCTCATATTTAGCTTAAAATGTAAAATGTTTAAACAAACATACACACATTTTTAAGTTAATATTTAAAAAAAATCAACTGACAACTTTTTAACAAAACACAAAACAACCTACAAAAACAACAAAAAACTGGTAAGAAATGGTTGTTGACTCAAGTTCTAGGATACCAAAGAAAGATATATGTATGTAGGTTCCCTTAAAATTATTTATCTCACACAAAAATATTGTTATGAATGATTTGTTAAAGTTTTAAGCAAGACAAATCGACAGACAAGATGGGAAATTGTCAGTGTGGGTCGCATTCCAGCCTTTATTATTATTATTATTATTATTATTATTTGTATATATAGCTATAGGTATTAACTTCCAATATTGATAAATTTTAATCGGTCGATGCATCCAGAATGTCTTAATGCTAAAAAGAATAACGTTTTCTTCGACATATGGTTCAATTTTTCAAAAAATAAAAATAAAATTAACGAAAATTGGTAAAAATTGATTGATTTTCAAAATTAAAACTAATTGCTTCTAACATCAGATAAAATTAACAAAAATCCAATTGACACTTTTTTCAACAAAACTAAAAAACAACAACTAACAATTGGTTAGTAATGATTTTTTACTCGAATATTTCGAGGACAGTTGAAACTTTTGCCTTAATTTATAATTTAATTTATTTAATACAAGATACTGTTGATAACATTTCTTAAAATTTGTATAAAAAGTCAACCTACAGTTTTTTCTATATATCTACATATGTACCTACCTATAATACTTTATAACTATGCTTACAATAGAATATCAAATACGAATAACCTATGATAAAAATGTAGCTACATATACCTATACCTACATGTGCATAGGTACAAATTTGTAAACACTATCTAATTAGTGTTTTCAAATTTGTACATAAATACATATCCAACTTACGAGTAACAAAAATTGTACTCACCTCCCTACATACATATCTGACTTAAAATTGAATTTCCCTACCTACCGTATTATTTCTTTCCAAAAAATAAAAAAAAACAACAAAAATCTGTTGCCAAGTTTTAAATATGCACATCCACACAACTTGTATGTACAATATTCAAAATATGACAACAGTGTATTCATTGTGAAAAGAAAATTTAATTATTTTAGATTTTATAAATTTGAAATCAAATGCATTAATGCAACAAAAACAAAACCTACATAGCTCAATTCATAGGAATATTTCCATGACAAGAGAACACACAAAAAAAACATAAGCAACTGTATTATTTTGTTGCCTCACTCTCTTCATTTCTAACAAGAGAGAAAATAATAAAACCCTCTTTTCCTCAACTCATTTTTGTTTTAATTTCTAAAATCTGCACAACAAATTTTCAGTACTCTGAGCGCCGCCTGTATAAGCCGTCAATGAACTAAAAATTCGTGTTCCATGAGAGTACTATTCACTCTATATACAAAGATGGAAGGACCACTTCTGCAGACTGTATAACGGCGACGACGAACCGAATTCCGCTGTCAGGCAGAATGATCCATTCAACATAGACGACGAAAGCCAACAATCCCGTCCTCCCGACTTAGACGAAGTAAGGATTACCATATCGAAGCTTAAGTCTAATAAAGCCGCTGGCGCGGATGGCTTGAATGCCGAGCTCTTTAAAGCAGCTGGAGATAACTTGGAAGAAAGCATGCCCGATGAATGGAACCTCAGTATTGTTTGCCCGATCCTGAAAAAAGGAGACACTCTAAACTGCATTAAACTACAAAATCTTCTCTGCCATAATATGTGAACGTCTAAAGCCCATCGTCAATAATTTGATAGATCCTTATCAGTGTGGTTTTAGACCAGGAAAGTCCACAGTCGATCAAATATTCACATTACGGCAGATCCTGGAAAAAAAACCAAGAACATCAAATCGACACCCACCATCTTTTCATCGATTTCAAGGCCGCATATGACAGCATCTACAGGGATGAGCTGTATAGAGCCATGTCTAGTTTTGGCATCCCTGCCAAACTCGTTCGTTTGTGCAGGATGACCATGGAGAATTCACGCTGCTCCATAAAGGTTGGAAACAACTTAACTGAACCTTTCGATGTCAAAAAAGGTTTTAGACAAGGTGATGCGCTGTCATGTGATTTTTTTAACATCGTACTTGAAAGAATAGTGCAATGCTCACACGTCAACACCAGAGGCACTATCTTTCAAAAGTCTGTCCAATTACTAGCATATGCTGATGACATTGACATAATCGGAAGAACTCAGCGTGATGTCAATGGGGCTTTTGTGAGTATTGAGGCAGAGGCGGCAAAAATGGGTTTAACGGTTAATGAGGGCAAAACAAAGTACATGCTGTCATCAAGAAAGGACCTACAACACCGACGTCTTGGTCAAAACGTCACCATCGACAGACGTAACTTTGAGGTAGTCAAGGACTTCGTCTACCTAGGCTCCGCTGTAAACGCAGAAAACAACACCAGCGCTGAGATCAAACGAAGAATAATTCTTGCTAACCGCTGTTTCTTTGGGCTAAGAAGGCAATTGAGTGGTAAAGTCCTCTCTCGAAAGACCAAAGTGTCGCTATATAAGAAATATTTGACTGTTAACAGTCGAATTGTTTTTTCCTGAACACCGTTTTAGCAAGGCAATAAAAATAGCTACAATTTATCTTCTTTGAAGACTTGTAGCAACTATATGATTCGCAGTGGCTCTATGTAGCTCGGATTATATGGAATCTCGATTTATTCGGGAAAATATGCGTCACGACAAGGTGTAATGGTCATCTTCTGATGAGCCCAACCATTACATACGAGCGAAACGCATATATGAACACATATGCGTTTTTATATTTATTTTTGTGATTTTAAATCATATTTATCAAAATAAACGGTGTTCAGGAAAAAACAATTCGACTGTTAACAGTCAAATATTTCTTCTTCAGATAGTTTAAAATCTTCTAACAATAATACTTATTATTTTGAATTATAAATACTTTTAACTTCAATTTAATTTAGCACTAATCGGTGCACAACATTTCTGGTTAACCTGTCTTTCGCTAACACAAAAAGGTTCGACGGATTTCTTACACGTCAACATGCAACTTATAGATGCTCATGAGAAAAACATGGAATTTCCAAATCTAAACCACAAATAAACATTGTTTGGCCTTGAGGTAAAAGCTAAACGAATTAAAAACTGTAACCTTCCAAAGGGTATGGTAGACGGAATCATTGGAATACGTGGCAACAGGAATAATTTTCCTTTGAACTTTTCAATTAAAATGGCAACTTCAAGAATATTTCCGGTGATCTTTTTGATGACCCAACGTGAACCATTGCATAATTAAGGTGGATTCAAATTATTCAAAGATTATGTGGCGGCATTCCAGCTGTATCTAGTGAATTTAAAAATTCAATTGACATATGTACACTATCATTTTCATTAACAACAATATCGATCGATTTAAAAGACATCAGCATGCCCGGTAAAAACTGTTGTATCTGGAAGTTAATTTCGTCAACATTTTTGGATGTCAATATAGCCCGATGACTGAGCCAGTTGTGATTCAAGTAATTACCCTGTATATCCAGAACATACTCTCAATAAATTAATTTTTTTTTCCTGAAGAACAGTGCAGTCGGCAGTTTATTGCATTGCGTATTTGGTTGTATTATATTCACTTTAATAAAATTCAGTCTAAGTAGCACGTGGCCGACTATGCTAACACCCAAAATTGAGAAAGTAAAATTTACTGTACTTCACGTTTACAACAAAATGAATGTAACCTATACTTTAGCACCAACAACAGTGTGGTGGTTATGCTATTAAACTGTAGCTTAGTATATGAAACGTTTAGAAGTTTGACATAGCGCCACCCTCAATCAAGTCAACATACGGGAACGCTGTCGAACGGGACAAACAGTATCCTTTGTCCGTCTCCTGGCTCTAAGCTACAGCCTATCGGTACAGCCGTTCTTGAGTTATAAATAGTGTAACTAACACGACTTTCTTTTATATATGTAGATTTATAATAATAAACTTTGGTCTTAGCAGAATTACAGATTTACGCCCAGGAGGATTAAGAAAGAAGGTATACAAAATATAGAATGAAAAACTTCGCTTCTTTTTTGACCCCTTAAAGCCTTAAAGGACCTCTGGCCACCACCTCTACAGTTTTAGGATTGGTAGAATTATGATTTAATACCCAGCAGGAGGCTTAAAAATAAAGAAACATTTTAACAAATTTGGGTACGAAATCACATAACTATTTATGGCTCTTAGACTATAAGAGCATGTAACTTTCATTTGAACTCAACAATGTATACGTTATTTTCCCAAACACTCAATTTACCTTCATAAAGTATTATAAACTGTTAAAGCGAATTCAGAACCCAAAATTAAAAACAAATACTTATTGATTACAAAATACGATTATTAATGTAAAAAATCGGAAATATAATTTAAAATAAGAAAAAAACATGAAGAAAAATTAATAACTGTCCTGTAAATCGTTGTTATTACGTTAAACATTTTTCTTTTCCAAACAAAACATTTTTGACTTTTTCGTCCTGCCAGCCAAGTTGATAGAGATTTATTATTTTTATTTTTATTTTTATTTTTATTTTCGTTATATTGTTTTTGCAATTATCATGGACAGAATTTTTAACACCACTGCCATCGCACCAAACCAAATAAATTTAACAAATTAAACGAGCTTTCAGTCTTCTGGAGCAACATAGTATAGCAACATCAGCTACACCATCCAACATCACACAATTTGTTGGCCCAGTGATGGCAGAGCTTGGAATTGGAATCTTTTAGCGTGCAGTTAAATTATATAAAATAATCGATAAGTGAAATCTTGGTTTGTCATCATCGTCGTAGTCGTGGTCGTGGTCGTCCCAGATGGAAAGTGAGTTTTATTTTATATTTTTTAATTATTTTGTTCGATTTTCCTTGAATGGGGTATTGATGTTAATTGGTAAATTAAAATGTTTATCCGGCCTTCAGTTTAATTGCAAAATCGGATTGATGCCGTCCAGCAAGCACAGAAATTTGATTATAGCCTTGAGAGTTTAATGAAGCAAACAAAACAGATATTGAATTAAGGATAAACAAATTGTAATCGCATGTTTTTGTTCTGATTCTTTTTATTTTTATTTTATGAACAACATGACTGGCATTACGTGTGGCATATGGCAGAATTATGTCGGAGAAGAAAAAAGGAAGAAAAAGCCCAGGCTTGGGCAAAATTTCGCAGTACGCTTACCTACTACTTGAGGACTAATGAGATTTTGATGTGAATTTTATTTTGTTTATCCTTAGGGATAGTTGTACGCATTTACATAAACAATTACGATGCAGATTACAGTGTTTTTGCTGTCGTTGTTGCTTTTGTTGTTTTTGTTTTCTTTTGCGTTAAAAGGATAATTATTGTTCATTAGAGAAAACATGATTTTAAGCTAAAAGTAAATGAGCGGCAGTGGCATTGGCAATGGCAGCAACGACCAAAGACTAGGAGGAAGCATGTATAAGGGAAACAGTTGTAACCGGGTAAACAGAGTGTAGGGGCTTATGATGTTGCCTTCTGGGCAACTGATGTTACTTTTTACCTGTTCAATAAAGCAAGAAGTATTGGTAGTGATTTTAATCAAAATCAGCCCTAACGGCGGTGGCAAAGAGGAAGTCCGAAAAAGTAGGTTTCGTTTCATCATAATGACTGTCGTTTTTGTGTCCATTGTAATTCAAGCTAGAGGCTAAACAGATGTAATGAGATCTGATTTGCTTGTAAATGTGATTCCGTAAGGGTTTTAATGTACGGTAATATGGTTTTCTACACCTCTATCAATTGTATTTTACATTCTCAAATTAATTTCACAAACGTAACTACATCTATTTTGGAACTCACGTTGGGCGCCACTGCGTACAAATTGCAGTGTACATTTATGTATATGAACAGAAAATCAACTTGAAGTGTTATTCACTATCCAAAATCGTTGGTTCTGCAGTGTACCATAAACCTGTGAAGTTAACCAAATTTATATACGCATTTACGACAGAATGGTAAATTTATTCAAACAAAATTTGAAATTTAAAAACTTAAAAGGAATTTTGTGAAAAACAAAGATTTTCACAAAAATAGATACATATTTGGAAAAGTAAAGAAAAACCAAGCAAATTAAATTTTAAAATTACAAGGACTGTAATAATGTAACTGATATAGTTTTAAGAAATCTATAATCGATTGTAATCCGTGACAACCGATTCTCTACTGTGGCGTTAAATAATAAATATTTTAATTATTAAATTTTTGTTGGAATCTGTAAGGATATTTAATTTTCCACAAAAAACGTCTGAGAAGTAAATAAATTAGGTGGTGCTACAGTCCTTAGAGAAACAAGGCCTAGGTACTTACAACTCCTCTCAAGCGGCAGTAGGCTAGGTTATAGGTAAGGTTAAAGTGACTGTCTGAGGTGGAGTTGGACACACTTAGGCCAGTTTATCGGCCCATTGTGATACCACAAGAATCACGAAGTTTTCCTCTGAGCTCAATAAAACCGGTTTGAGTCCTTTACGAAACATGAAAGACTGATTATGTTAATATGACTGAGATTGTATTGAGAAGAAACCTCCTAGGTGGATCTAGCGTTTTTGATCTAGAGCAGGGCAGGTAGAGAGGAGTTGAAGAACTGTTTCCTACCCTTCCTCATCTATAAAGCTTCTGCAAAAGTCATTTGAAAATACGCCTAGCTGCGTGGAGTGTTTTGCTATTATAGACAGTGCGGAATTATGACACCGATTATCGAGCTTATATGCGATCCCAATGATGTTTGCCTTCTTTATAGCGTCTAGTATTAGCAAGGTTTACATGAAGCGATTGGTATGCCAGCATTAGCCAAACATGTTAGAATGGGTTGTACATGTACATGTACAGTATTTCTGGGGATTTCATCTGAATTTAAATTTCCTGGAATGTCTCTATGGTACGGCAAGCAGGAAAGATGAACGTTAAACTGTTGTAACATTTCCATTAGAGATGATCGGCAGTTATGGACTGTTATATACTTTGCAGAGACAGAGTCCAAAGATTTGATAGCGGCCTCACTATCTTAGAACATACGGATATCAGATGTTGATATCACGTTTTCTATAGGCTTCTTTTATCGCCAAAAGTACTGCCGGGAACACGCTACAATGATTGGGGAGGTGGAACGAAAAACTTAATTTCAGTCGTTCTGAGTACACGCGTTCATCAAACTCCTTCATTAGTTTTTGATCCATCTGTATAAAAGTAGATTGACTCGTTTTCCAAGAACGGCCCTATCCTCCCAAAAATATGTGGAAGTTTCTGTCGATCTGTAGTTGGAAGATGGTGTAGTCTATGTGCTTTCGAATTGATTCTACATACTTAAGAATTACGGATGGGCCAATGTTGTTATTAACTTACTGCGATGAAGCTTTAAGGCGAAAAGAAGAGCTTTTAGCTATTTGTTTGCTAAATAAAGGGTGATTTTTTAAAAGCTATAGAAAAGTTTTTCAAATAAAACACATAAAATTCAGAAAAATGCATGAAATCTTTATTTGAATCAATAGTACGGTCCATATAATTTAATGTTTGAATTTCATGCAAATGTTGACCTTGACTGCGCCTCAAATGGTAGGTAGCGCTCACCATTCACAGTTAATTAACGATTCGCATCATCTTTGAAGAAGTACGGTCCAATAATGCCACCAGCCCATAAGCCGCACCAAACTGTGACTTTTTGTGGATGCATTGGTAGCTCGTGCAATGCTTCTGGCTGATATTCACTCCAAAATCGACAATTCTGCTTATTTACGTACCCATTGGACAAAAATGAGCTTCGTCGCTGCACACAATTTTTCGGTAAAAAAGTGGATCTTCGGCCAACTTTCCAAGAGCCCATTTACCAAAAATTTTACGTTGCAGTAGGTCGTTCGGCTTCAATTCTTGCAGCAGCTGTATTTTGAAAGGCATCTCATCTAAATCCTTCCTCAAAATTTTCCACGTTGGTGAGTAACAGTGGACCAATTGCTTCGAACGGCGACGAATCGATAATTGATGGTCATCATTAACACAGTCGCAGTCTACGTAAGCGGGTTGGTGGTTTAATGTCCAACAATGTAAATTTGGTTCGAAATTTAGTCACAATATCTCAGTGGGTTGATTAAACTGACCATAAAATGGAAGAAGCGCGCGATGAACTTTGTTAACAGAGCACGCATTTTTATAATAAAATACAATAATTTGCAATCGTTATTCGTTTGTAAGACGATTCATGGTTAAATTATAGACCAAACTGAAGATGTTTGACAGTAAAACAAAACACGAAACGTGCATCAGCTGTTTAAACCAATGTTGCCTAAAAGATAATTGCTAAAAAATCACCCTTTATATGGATAATGGAAAGGGGGTTTATCTCACTTTAACGATACGAGACAGCATTGGTTTTTGAAGCATTAAATTCCACGCGTTTTTTTATTCCTAATTGTACAATGCTGTTTAGGTCGGAATTTAATAAGCTTATGATATTTTGTCGTTGTAGTTCCACATCCGAAGAAAAAGGATGTGATTCTGAAAACAAATATGAAAAGCTAAGATTACTATCGTCAGCGAAACAATGTATTGGATAAGATACTTGTATATATTGTATAGCGTAGTATCCGTGAAGAAAAAATTAAAGTTCAGCTTAATTAACGAGCTTTACCGAAAAGTGTCTATTAACTTGGCTACCAT
The DNA here is from genome assembly GCA_920104205.1 of Eupeodes latifasciatus. NCBI lineage: Eukaryota > Metazoa > Arthropoda > Insecta > Diptera > Syrphidae > Eupeodes > Eupeodes latifasciatus. Next base: position 35,625,192 of record OV049926.1, read on the forward strand.
CTTACGTATGCAAATTAAATTGAAAACACAATGATTCAAAATTTGAACACTTATTCTATGTCAATACAAAATTATTTGCTGTTGACATTCTTTGATGATACAATCAAAAATTATCTTTACCCTCATATTGAAATAATTAATTAACTACTTATCTCATAATTTCAGTAATTTCATTCCATTTTGATATTTCCTGAATCAAATAATAAAGAAAGAACCTATAATTTTTATATCTACAAACAAACAAAAATAAAAGAGCATAGAGAACAATTTCAAGTCCATTAAAATAACATCTTAATATTCTAGCACTATAATAGCTAACCTACCAAAGTTACATAGTAATCACGTCCAACATCAATTATTATTATTACTTCTCCCATATTTTAAGGGAACCAAAGCACAGGCTATAGCCAGTATCACACCCTTTACGAAAAAAATAATGACAATATCCATCCACAGGCAGTCGGCTGTAAAATCGATATTAATGATGTTTGTGCTTTTTTCTTACCACAAGTGTATGATATTGTTGCCCCTTGTACGAGTATACAATACAGTCCCATGAGTAGGAATGAAACTATCCTGTAGTTTGTTTTGGGAAATATGAAATTTGAGGTAACCTAAAAAACCAACAGGGGTTAATAGAGAAATTATGTGTATAAAAAATAGATTTCATGTGATTGTTATCTTTTATTGCAATATTTGATAACCCTCTCCACAGTATAATGTTCCCACAGAATAACACTAGAGAATGTTATTAAACAGATACCGGATTAGGTGACATGTTTTTCAATATTGAAATGTTTGCTTTTCAATGGAAAAATATGCCAACCAATGGTTGTTTCTGATGAGTATTAAGGCTTTAAACTTTATCAATATTTTAAAAGTAGCTCATCAAAAAGGAATCTCTAAGTCCTTTAATCTTATTTATACATATTAATCATATGATTTATGTGTGAACTTATTTTCTGTAGATATTGATTTTGTTTAAATGTTTTATTTAATACTATTTCAAAACATCTTTTCAAAGTTCTTCTTGAACGTTTCATACATAATTTTTTCGGTTTGATCGACGTGAATTTTGTTTATATTTAGCGCACTTAATGATTTTTAGACACTCAATATGATTTAAGCGTAACATGACAATAAGTGTGTAGGTGTGCGTAGAATTTGTTTGAATTCATAAAAATTACAATAACATGAAAAAAAAAGTGTGTAAGGTATTCCAAATTCGCACAGTAGGGCTAAAAAACGAATCTCTCTACTTCACTGTACGGCAAAGGTTTTTCTCAAATGCTAACTAATGATCCCTAACAGATCCCTATTTCAACAGATCATCTATACTGTCTATACTAATATGATAAAGGTTAAATTCAGTTTGTTTGTTTGTTTGTTTGTTTGTTTGTTTGTTTGCTTGTTTGTTTGTTTTTTCATCCTTCACGTCGAAATGGACCACTATCATGTCATAATTTTTTGTGTGGAGGTAGTTGCTAGGCTGGAGATTGTTTCAAGTTACTTATTATTGCGGTAAAACATCTCATTTCTATCTAATTAGAGCAGATCCGCCGGTAAATCTTATAATAAGATATTCGATAATATATTCTTTTTTAAGAACACTAATTATTACTAGCATATCATTAGGTGCTTCCTGTTTTTATCGTTGCCTCTCATTAGGCGTTTCTTATAATGAAATTAACTATACTGAAACACTATTAAAAATAGGAGATGGGCGGTTATAAACCGACGCTGAGGGCTATGTGACACTAAAGAAAGATTTTTGTAATTTGGAACACAGTAATTCTAAACTTATTGCAATGACATAGACGATCAATTTCTCTCCCAAAGGGCGAAGAAAAGGTTTTATTTGGAAAATCAATTCAAACATATTGGATGACGTAGCAGATGATTTAAATTGAAATAAATTAGGTGGCACAACAGTCCGTTGAGAACTAGGGCCTAGTGACTTATAACTCTCAACTATTCCTCTGTGCGAGCAATGTTTTCAGGGATGGAGGGGACCTACAGTTTTAAACCAAATCCGAAAGGCTAATTTGAGAAAGCAATTTTCATGACAAGAATTACTCTTGGAGAATTTGTCAATTCCTCGCAAGAGGCAGTACCCCTGAAAAAACTTTAGATGGCACAGGCAGGGATTGAACCCAAGACATATGACATGACACTAACCATTCGTATATAATATGCTTGAGTATTTGGCAATAGACACAGTCATGGACTCAGAACACATCATACCCTGCAGAGTTTCTTAATTCACTGGATCACTATCGTTAACGAAGCCATACTTTTTTATTGAAATTTTAAAACGAAACATCGTTCATAAAAATAAGCAAAGAAGGTTGGTGAAAAAACAAAGCCCAATATTTATATTCTGAATTTTAAACTTGAATCCCTCAAATACAACTGGTACTGAACATTTTGAAAGACATTTTCTAATCCAACGATTCTAGATATTATCAAATGCTTTTTAAATTATGAAATGTTTGACAATCTTTAATCTTTCTTGCAACAATTTGTTTCACTGTTAAGTGAAATAAACCATGAGAACTTATTGCTACGAAAGCCAGGTTTCGAAGCTTTTGCGATAAACTACGTAGCAGATTGAAACAGCACTTTTTTTTATCAAAATATACTGTTATTATTGAAACATAGGATGACTTAAAAAATTTTCGAAAAATATATTTTGTGGATCAATTAAGATGGCCTTGAATGTGTAGGAAATAAACGAATCTGTAATTTTTTTTCAGGGTGTGAAAATTCAATCCCTGTTAAAAAACAAAGTTTTTTTTAAATATTTGCTTTTCTAATGATAAGCTCTCAAAGATCTCAAGGACAAATTTTATATTGACATACGTTTTGCTTTACTGCCAATACTTATCCAATGAGTGTGTGTTTCTTTGAATTTTTTTCTGACAACTTTGTATATTAAATTGACACAGAAGTCCATTACAAATTGATTTAAAATGCAAATCATCATTCACATTCACATAGCTTTTCAACACTAACCCAACCAATAATATCTCATAATACAAATAAAATATTAATCTTTCACAATTTTACCTTCATTCATATACTCGTATATATGTACATAAAACGATAAAACATCTCTTTAGCTCCGTATCTCATCTTGCGTTAAACTTTCGTCTACTTCCTATTTTGTTGGATGGTTGGTTGAGTCTTGAGTTACTTTTTCTCTGAAAAGATAAACAAAAACCATCAGTACTACATAATTCTTCCTATATCTCTTTACTATGTTAAGGTTTATTGTTTTCGTGCTTCAATAGAATCGAAGTGGGTTATAAATCATTTAGTTTGAAAAGAAGAAAAGCAAAACAAACAAAAAACAACCATCAGGGGATATTATTTATGATGCAGAAAGCCCCAAACCCTTTTTGCTTACAACAATATTATCAAGGTGGTTTTTGCACCAGATAAAGTAACAAAGCGTAAAGAACACGCAAATAAAACGAAAGCTCGCAAAAGAACTCATTAAATATTTTAGAACATAATATACGAGTAAAGTAAAGATACTCTCTCACTTCACTGCTCCCCACAGACCCCACACTTAACATCACAACATTATAACTTTCCTAGAGGAAGGTATATAGTCTCCATCAGGATAACACAACATTATCTACAGGAATATCAGACTATACGACTATCGGGCTTTTGAACAATGTGTCGAATTTGCATGATTTCTGGGTTGAAGTTAAAGCAGCTAAGGGGTATTGATGTCTTGTGTATTCTACTCCTAGAAAAATGGAAGGAGATCATGGGCATAACGGAATCTCATAGCTGTAGAGCGATTTTGGCGGATTGTTGCTATTGATGCAACATTTATTATATCTCTTTGTCTTATTGATACACTAAAAGAAAATTTTCAATCGACTTAATTTATCTACTACATATGTATATAAAAATAAGTCGGGTTTTCCTTCCTGACGCTATAACTCCAGAACGCACGAACCGATTTCCACGGTTTTGCATTCGTTGGAAAGGTCTCGGGCTCCGTGAGGTTTATAGCAGACAAAATTCAGGAAAAAATTCAACAGAAAAGCGGTGAACTCCGTTTAGCTTCCGATTTGTGGAATTGAAAATTTTTAAATTTTTTGACGTTTCAACCTATATTTCTATATTCTAAACCAAAGCTTACTTTTAAGAACCTTTTTTAGTCAACCATATCTCTAGAAACGTCAGAGATATCGACTTCAAATAACGTATGAAATCTATAATGAAGGAATGATTCTGATTGAGGATCAATGCTTGACTATTGCAAACAAGCTACTGATTGAAGTAGGAATGATTGCGCCAAATCGATCGATGCACGATGCATTGAACCAAGAATTAAATCGAGAGCTGCAATACAATGTTGATACATTGCAGGAATTTGTTCGAAATAATGTGCCGTTGCGGAATGAACAGCAAAAAGAAGTATACGAAACATTAATGCGGTGAAGAATAATACTGGTGGTCTATTCTTCCTGGACGCACAGGGAAAACATTGGTCATTTCATTGATTTTGGCCACTATTCGATCAAGATGTGACATAGCTTTGGCGTTATTATCATCTGGAATTGCGGCCACTCTTCTAGATGGCGGTCGTACTGCACATTCTGCGCTTAAGTTGCCACTCAATTTAAACACAATTGATACTCCAATATGCAATATTTCCCGATCCAGTGCAATGGGAAAATTGTTGATGCAATGCAAGCTCATTGGGATGAGTGCACAATGGCACATAAGAAATCACTTGAAGCAATTAACTTTAAACTGAAGGATCTTCGACGAAGTAACAACATCTTTGGCGGCTAGATGATATTGTTGGCAGGCGATTTCAGGAAGACGTTGCCAGTAATTCCCCGTGGAACGCCTGCAGATGAATTGAATGCTTGCCTGAAGTCATCACTTTTGTGGAATAACGTAAAAACATTATCGCTAACCACTTATATGAGAGTTCAACTTTAAAATGATCAAAGTGCTGCGCAATTTTCCAAACAAGTGTTAGCTGTTGGAAATGGAAAAGTGCCAGTTGAAGCGACAACTGGATTAATTACTCTTACCAACGACTTTTTCCGATTTGTAGACTCTCAATTAGCTCTTATTGAAAATGTTTTTCCAAACATTAGTGAGAATTATCAGAATTATGCTTGGTTAAGTCAACGAGCAATTTTCGCCGCAATCAACCATTCAATCAAAAATCGCTGGCGATTTGGTGACATACAAATCCGATGATTACATAACAAATCCCGATGATTTAGTAAATTATCCAACTGAGTTTTTGAACTCTCTGGAGTAACCACGATTTCCACCACATAACTTGGAACTCAGTTATTATGATATTGCGTAATTTGAATCCACTGCGAGTTTGCAACGGTACTCGACTTGCGGTGAAAAGACTTATGCCGAATTTGACTGAGGCAACCAATATTAACGGAAAGTATGTACGTAGGTGAAAATCTATGTATTCCTCGAATACCAATGATTCCGACTGATATTCCGTTTGACTTCAAACGATTGCAATTTCCGGTTCGCCTTGCGTTCCTGGTGGCGAAACGGAGTTCGCCGGGTTTGCTAGTAAATCTGTTAAAAACTATCATATCTAAAAAAACTACTAGATGCTTGTTAACTAACCATAGGAAGTTATTGTAATGGGTCTGGACGTTTCAAGGTCCCTTAAGTCGAAATAAAAGATTTTTAGAAAGATGTCTGTGCGTGCGTTTGTACGTACGTTCGTACGTCCGTATGTCCGTACGTTCGCGACGTTTTTTTCGTCGTCCATAGCTCAAGAACCAGAAGAGATATCGAAATAAATTTTGTTATACAGATAATAAGGCAGAAAGATGCAGAAAGGGCTCTCAAGAAAATTTCGTGGGTGGTTTTTTTTACCATAGCAGTTTAAAAAAAGGTGAAAATTTTGGTTAACCCTAAATAGCTCACGAACCAATAACGCTAGAGACTTGAATTTAATTTTATATTATATAATGTAACGTGACACAAAAGAAGTATATTTTTGGAAAAAAAATCCAATTAAAGGTTTTTATTATAAATCAAAAAAACTGAAAAAAAAATTTTTCACCTCGAAAATTTTAAGACTTAAATATGATTTCATCTCCAAAACAATTTTGTGCAACGAAGAATAATGTTTTTGACATCTGATAAAATTTTGAGAAAAATCTAATTGACAGTTTCTTACAAAAAATAAAAACCCAAAAAAAAATTTTTAAAAGTTGGTAAAAATTGATTTTCGAATCAAATATCTTTTCAAAAATTTGAGATATAGGCTTTTAACAACTTTAGTCTTTCAAAAAATATTGTTGTCAACATTCAAAAAAAAAATTTGATAAAATCGTATTGACAGTTTTTTAAAAAAAAATAAAAAACCGAAAAAAAATTTAACAATAATTGTTAAAAATTGATTTTTGACTCAAATGTCTTTTCAAAAATTTGAGATAATGGCTTCCAACTAATTTTAACTTATAAGAAATATTGTTTTTAACAATAGGAAAAATTTTGAGAAAAATTGAATTGACAGTTTTTTTACAAAAAATAAAAACCTAAAAAAAATGTATAAAAGTTGGTAAAAATTGTTTTTTTTTTTTTTTCAAAAATTTGAGATATTGGCTTCAAATTAATTTTATCTTTTAAGAAATATTGTTTTCAACATTCTATAAAATTTTGAGAAAAATCGCATTTACAGTTTTTTGTACAAAAAATAAAAACCTAAAAAAAAACAATACTAAAACTTGTAAAAATTTACTTTCGACTCAAATAGCTTTTCAAAAATTACAAATATTGGCTTCAAATTTATTTTATTTCACAGAAAATATTGTTTTCGATATTCAGTAAATTTTTTATAAAAATCCAACAGTCCGTTTTTTGATAAAAAAAAATAAAATCTACAAAAAATAGTAGGTACGCAAATTTGGTAAAAATTGATAGGTACATATAGACAAACTTTCAAGCAAGTCAAATAGACAGACGGGATGGGAAGTTATCAATGTAGGTCGCATCCCAGCCTCTTTTTTGCAAAATTTGTCGGCTAATTCTTGCAATTTCAATTCTAGTTTTTTTTTTAATATTTTCGGAATTTTATTCGGAATATTAAAATTCTGGATAAATTTTAATTTTGTTTTTATATTTCTCTTCTTTTTTTCTGAGTGCATTTATTGGTTGGTTGACCCAAGACGATTTGCACTTCGTTTGCTACGTCTCTTTTATATTTCTTATCTTTATTTTAAAGGCCTCAGTGTTATCGATACAATTTTTATGCACCATCACGGTCGTCTTCTTTGCATTTTCGATTTATGCCGGATTTGATATAGTTATGGTCTTAAAAGGAAATATATCGTTTACAGAGTTCCCCGATGATAAAATGCAAAAGCAGTTGCAAGAATCGTGAAGGCAATACTTAACAAAAGCCTTAAAGTAAATTAACTATAGAATTACTTTAACATAACAAGAATGTTTAGATGTTGAGCTAAATTGTTGACATTAAGAAATTTAAAATAGTTGTATTATGTATCTTGAGTATATTTTGAATGGAATTTTTGAAACGACATTCTTTTTAACGTCTTTTTACTTAATTTTGGATAATTAAAGTTTAAAAAAAATTTACAAATTAAATTCCCGTCTTCTGTTGTTTCGATAGCCCATTTGATAATGTTGTTTTTCTAAGTTTTCAGCCATAAATTTTGCAGTGAACCACCATTTATCAAAAACACTGTGAATCGGTTGGAAGGTCAAACATTTAAAATAGTAAGGCTTTCACATTTTCTTACAAGATTTTGTTAATTCAATTAATAATATAACACAAAAGATAATCTAAAAAACTAAAAACTAAAAACATTTTCTGTAACAGCTTTCGGAGATTAAAAATAAATTTTTCGTATTCAATCCAAAGAAAATTACATAATCTTGGAGGTTGTTTCAAAAAATGTATAACGATTGTTATATTTAGACTTGTGGTTTTCAGTCTGGCTATACTTTTTTCGGAGTTGGTCTTTTTGGCAGCTGTCACTTGATTTTTTGTTTTGCCATTCCATAATGAAATGATTAACCTTTGAGCAACGTTTACAAATCATCTAAAGGAGGTGGCCCAGTACAGTTATGGGACTAACTGTAAAAGCCATGGGTTTTCAGCATATAACTGTTAAGCAAGTCTCCAAAAGGAACAGGCTTATTCCTAACAGACTATTTGGAAACATCAATTTATATGAAAATGATCGTCTATCTACAGAAATTTGCGATGGAACACATACATACCTTCAAAAAGTTCAAATTATGTTTTCCAGAAAAAATAAAAACAAATGCCCAAGCATTTTGTTATCACATGCTCTGATGGGTATCCTGGACTCTGGACGCTATAAGGCCTTAAGCTGCAACGGTTTCTGATGCTATCATAATGAGATTTGTTTTTAAGAGATGAGTATGGAACATTCAGGCAATATTCTACACAAAATGATGTATTTATTTTCGACAGAGGATTCAGGTATGTAATTCCACATCTTGAATTTCAAGGATATATAAGACTTACATGCCTGAATCTGTTACTAATGGTAACGTTCAACTATGGTCAAGTGGGTCGTTGAAATCGTGAACGGGTGGTTTAAAATGGATTTTAAACTATTTCGAATCTCAACTTCAAATCAAAATCATTACGTTGAAATTCTTAAATATTTGTCTGAACGTAAGCTTTCATTTGGTACTAGTTTCATAGGTGTACGCCCCGTTCCAATGCTCCATAGAAAAATCGGACAACTCCTTTAATTGCATGTTAATAATAATAAAACAACATGTTTTGTTTTTCTTAAAAAACACTTTGCATATAATTGAATATAATTTAAAAATAAAAATAAATAAAAAAGATAACAAAAATTAAAAAAAAGTAAAATTTTAGATTCTTAGGATTTTAAAAAGCTGAAAAATGAAAACATTTGTGATTATAGAGATCGGTCCGATTACAGTAACTACTGTGATGAAAAGTAAAAAAGTATAGGATGCTATTCACTCTGACCGTCTGTGTATACGAGTATTTAAAAAAAATTACTAAATATTATTAATAACATTTTGTATAAAATAAAGAAAGTTTAAAGTCAATATCTTTCGTTGTTTTTGAGTTGAAAACCAAATTTTCTAAAAATTATTTAAACGTAAACTACAATATTTTGCATATATGATAAAATAAGTTTAGTTTCGTTAAATGTTTTTGTTCTCGAGATATTTCAGTCGAAAACAATTTTTGTCAATTTTAAGCGAGTTAAAAATTAGTACTAACCACTTTTTTAAATTATTTTTTTTGTTAACTTTTATTTATATACCTACCAAAACTATAAAGTTTTATCTACTGATAAAAATAATGTTTTTATAAGATGCAATACATTTTAAGCCATTATTTTGAATTGTTGCCAAGAAATTCGAGCCCAAACTAGTTTTTTACCAACTTTTTGTAGGTTTTATTTTTTGTAAAAAAACTGGCATTCCGATTTTTAAAAAATTTTATCAGATGTAAAAAATGTAATTTTTTGGAAAAAATCGTTTCTTATTATTTTTAACTTCCCATAAATCAAATCATTTATAAATCAAAAAAAAAACTGAACAAAAATGTTTATCACCTCGAACATTTTACTAACAAAAAATGATTTTATCTCCAAAATAATTTTGGGCAACGAAGAATAATGTTTTTAACATTTGGTAAAATTTTGATAAAAATCAAAATGACAGTTTTTTATAAAAAATAAAACCCTAAACAAAAATTTGTAAAACTTGGTAAAAATTGAATTCCGACTCAACTATCTTTTCAAAACTTTGAGATATTGGCTTTAAACAAATTTCATCCTTTAAAAATATTGTTTTCAACATTCAGTAAAATCTTGCGAAAAATCGAATTGTCATTTTTTTTACAAAAAATTAGAAACCTAAAAAAAATTAACAAATGTTGGTAAAAATTGATTTTCGACTCAAAATTTCTTTCAAAAAATTTAAAATATTTGATTTAACTTATCTCACAGAAAATGTTGTTTCCGACATCCAGTAATTTGTTTATAAATTCAACAGTCCGTTTTTTCATAAAAAATAAAATCTACAAAAAATAGTATCTACGAAAATTTGGTAAAAATTGATGTTCGGTTCTCGATATCTCGTGAACAACAAAAGATATTGACTTCAAATTAATTTCATTCATCCAATTTGTATTTGTTTATATAAGAAACACAAATGTTAAAGAAATGCTACTAAAATTGGTAAAGATTTTGAAATCAAACTATTTCATCGAATGCAAATTTTTTAAATCTTTTAGAATAATTCAACTGACAACTTTTTTAACAAAACACGAAAACACGATTTTGAAATCAAACTATTTCATCGAATGCAAATTTTTTAAATCTTTTAGAATAATTCAACTGACAACTTTTTTAACAAAACACGAAAACCTACAAACCTTTTAAGCGAAACAAATCGACAGACGGGATGGGAAGTTATCTGTGTGGGGCACATCCTAGCCTCCTTTTTTTTTTAATTTTATTAGATGTAAAAAATACCATTTTTTGGAAAAAATCGTCTCTTATTATTTTTATAATCTACACTTATATTATAAAGAGGAAAGATTTGTATTTGTGTATGTAACGAATAAACTCAAAAAGTACTGGACCGATTTTAATAATTCTTTTTTCTAAGAACATAGGCTATATATTTAGTACTATCGGGTGATTTTTTTGAGGTTAGGATTTTCATGCATTAGTATTTGACAGATCACGCGGGATTTCAGACATGGTGTCAAAGAGAAAGATGCTCAGTATGCTTTGACATTTCATCATGAATAGACTTACTAACGAGCAACGCTTGCAAATCATTGAATTTTATTACCAAAATCAGTGTTCGGTTCGAAATGTGTTTCGCGCTTTTTTATCGACAAATTTTGTTCAGCGATGAGGCTCATTTCTGGTTGAATGGCTACGTAAATAAGCAAAATTGCCGCATTTGGAGTGAAGAGCAACCAGAAGCCGTTCAAGAACTGCCCATGCATCCCGAAAAATGCACTGTTTGGTGTGGTTTGTACGCTGGTGGAATCATTGGACCGTATTTTTTCAAAGATGCTATTGGACGCAACGTTACGGTGAATGGCGATCGCTATCGTTCAATGCTAACAAACTTTTTGTTGCCAAAAATGGGAGAACTGAACTTGGTTGACATGTGGTTTCAACAAGATGGCGCTACATGCCACACAGCTCGCGATTCTATGGCCATTTTGAGGGAAAACTTCGGAGAACAATTCATCTCAAGGAATGGACCGGTAAGTTGGCCACCAAGATCATGCGATTTGACGCCTTTAGACTATTTTTTGTGGGGCTACGTCAAGTCTAAAGTCTACACAAATAAGCCAGCAACTATTCCAGCTTTGGAAGACAACATTTCCGAAGAAATTCGGGCTATTCCGGCCGAAATGCTCGAAAAAGTTACCCAAAATTGGACTTTCCGAATGGACCACCTAAGACGCAGCCGCGGTCAACATTTAAATGAAATTATCTTCAAAAAGTAAATGTCATGGACCAATCTAACCTTTCAAATAAAGAATCGATGAGATTTTGCAAATTTTATGCGTTTTTTTTTAAAAAAAAGTTCTCAAGTTCTTAAAAAATCACCCGATAGATTACTATAGAAATCTTTAGAAATTCCTATAAAACCAACTGAAGGTGTAAAAAAATTAACCATAAAATGTCTTTCATCACATACGCTGCGAACAGTATTAATGATAGGACAAAAAAATGTTTTCTAATTTAGTAATTCATGGTCGTTTTAATTAGCATGCTTATAACTTAAATATCTGTACCTATTTATGTCTACCCGTGCGAAGCCGGGACGGGCCGCTAGTTTATAATAATTTGGTATCACGTCAAAATGTACACTAACATACGCATAGACTTCTCACTTAAAACCTTCTGCAAGCTAGCTAGAAATGTCGTGAAACGTCAAAATTTGCAACTCAACAAATCAAATCGATTACAATAAATACCTTTAGGATTGTAAAAATTTGATTATTCTCAGATGCATCACCGACAAGTAAATGTAATAGTTTTTATTTAAATTTTGGCATTAACTTACCTCTTTTTTAAACAAAAAAAAAAACAAAATTTTAAGAAATTATTTCATGACATTTATAGTATTTGTATTTTGATCTTTCTTATCATAGTTAATTATAAAATCTTAAATCGATATATTCTCTAATAAAACCTATGTTATTCCATCAATTTAAAATCTTTGAAGTTTGTTTGTATGAACTTGCCTTAACTATGTGGACTTTCCTGTGAAAATTCATAGTCAAACTGTTATACAAAAACAGACCACGGAAACCAACAAAAAGCAAGACGTTTTGGTTTTCAGCCCAATTAAAATAAACTTTATATTGATGGGAATTAGTTACTACATGTAGTACAACTATTATAACTTTATCGATGCTTTTCTTTATTACTTTGTAGGTATATATATGTATACATAAATATATCTTTATTTGGAAATGCGTGAATTGGAAATGAGTGAATTTTGAAGTTTCAAAAGCTCCCTTTGGTTAAAAAAGTAGTGAAGAAACTCAAAAGACTTGTTAATAGTTTAGAAAACTTCTAGTGGTTAACTTTTGAAAGACTGAATAAAAAAAAAAACAAATACGTATTATTTATATTGACACTTTCAAAAAATATTTTTGATGAAATGAACGAATGGTTAGTTATTGTAAAAACGTCTTTGTTTATAGATACTCATTTTCCCTAACAATTAAAACAAAAATATAAAAAATAAAAACAACCACTATGAAATGTGTAAAATTTATTTAATCAAAACCACTCCCTTATAAAGTCAGTCATTAAAATGAGTTACTGTACTTAACCGTCTAAAGCACTAACTAAAATAACTATTTTAATAAACGTTTATTTCTGTCAGTTGATGTCACTCATTGTGTCAAGAAGTGCGGTAGGTATTTGTGAATTTTTTTGTTGACAGTTTATTACTTTCAAACTCTCGACACGAATCTGAAAAATAATTAGAGAGAACGTAAAATGCCTTAAATTTGTGTTATAATTATACACGAACTATATACGAGTTTGGTTTTTGATTGATTGATTACACATTTTTATTTCAAGGATATTTTATGTAAATGTAAAACTGTTAGTATGCTTTATATAAATAAGTGTATGTAATTACGTGTCACTAATTTGAGTGGAAAATATGATTTTTTAAGAACTTAAAAGAGACAAAATAAGGTTGATTTAACAATAAAGTGTTTTTAAGGTGCAAACGAAAACATAAAACCTAAAGCATAGCACCATTTAATTAAATTAAACTAATTAAATGGTGGCATTTGTCGTTGCTAAGGAAAATAAACTAGCTATATAAATAATATTCCCATTGGAAAGGGAAATGCGTAAAAAGTTAATTTAGGGTTTTCCAGAAAGAGGTTTCATTTTGATATAAAACAAAAGAAGCTAGGAAGCGACCCACACACATATCTTCCCATTCGTACCCGTCTGGTCAATATTTCTTAAAGTTGAACAAAATATTAATAACAAAATTTTTTGTATGATAAAGAAGTTTAAAGTCAATATTTTAGCTTGTTCTGATAATACCTAAGTCGAAAACAATTTCTTTTCAAGTTTTTGTTGTTCTTGTATGTTTTCGTTTTTTGTAAAAAAGTCGTCAATTATATTTTTTACAAAATTAACTGAAAGTTAACAACTAAACTATGATAAAATAAGTTTGATTTCAACATTTTTTCTTGTTCCCGAAATTTTCAGTCGAAAACCAATTTTTACCTATTTTAGAAGAATTTTTTGAATGTTGTTATTTCTCATAAGAAAATTATTTTATATTAACAACATTATTTTACAAAGAATGAAATAATTTTAAAGTCAATACACTCAATTATTCTCGAGATATTCGAGTACTATTTCTTTAGGTGACTTTAGTTTTTCTAAAAAAAATTACCAGGGCCCTGTATCACCAAACACTTTTCACTCTGCAAATTTGCACTTTTTCATCTTTCAAAATACGTTTCACCACACTTTTCAAAGTGCAAGCATGTTCTAAAAAAAGAAGAGTTTTGTTTTTTTTTTTTCGACAATGACATAATCGGAAGAACTCAGCGTGATGTCAATAGGGCTTTTGCGAGCATTGAGGCAGAGGCAGCAAAAATGGGTTTAACTGTTAATGAAGGCAAAACAAAGTACATGCGGTACAAAGTATAGACGTAACTTTGAGGTAGTTAAGGGCTTTGTCTATCTATAAGCTCCGCTATAAACGCAGAAAGGAACAAAAGCGCCTAGATCAAACAAAGAATTATTACTCTTGCTTACCGCTGTTTCTTTGATCTAAGAAAGCAACTGAGTAGTAAAGCCCTCTCTCGAGGGACCAAAGAGTCGCTATATAAGATCCTCATCATCACCGTCCTGCTATACGGTGCAGAACCATGGACTACGACAAAAGCGGATGAAAGCACATTGGATCGTTTCGAGAAAAAATTTCTTCGCGTGATCTACGGCCCCGTAAGTATAGAAGGTGAGTGATGGAACTACAAGCTGTACGGGCTGTACAGTGATTTAGACTTATCCAGAAGGATACAAATCCAAAGACTGACATATCTGAGTCATGCAGAGCAGACCGAGCTAGATAGAGATGTTTTTTGAGTGAAGTTCTAATGTAAACATGACTGTAGCGGCACCTTAAGTAAGTAAGTAAGTATGCTCCTATACTGTCTTAATATTATTTTTTGACCAAAAATGTCATTGTTCTACATTTGAAAAAATATATATATCTCGAAAACGAGTATATTTTTTACAAAATTTAAATGTAAAACTGCAGACTAAAAATGCTTTTAAACTACTATAAGTGAAAAATTTTATTTTTATTTTTTACATCGTTCTATTTCTAGTAATCTTATTGCAATAAAGAAAGAGAGGTATAGAATTTTCAAAATAAACAAAACTGAAGAAATTATGTACATAGAAGTCAAAAGTCATGGTAATATTTTTTATATTGTTCCTGTCTATCTTAATTGCAACAATGGGAACGAGATTTTGAATCGCTGTATGATTGTCTTTGCTGTTTGAAATCACAAAACTTGTTGATCCTTGGAGATTTAAATGCAAGGACAGCGGCTGAAGAATCGGAAATAGCGATAACAGATCATAAACGTCAATCGAAAGATAAAAAAGTGAACGGAGAGGGTCGAAAGGTCATAGAATTAGCAAACGAATTTGGTCTGAGCATATTAAATGGAGCTTCTGAAGGAGACTTCGAGGGTGAATATACATTTGTCGGAAAACAGGGTAGTTCTGTTATTGATTATGGCATCTTGGGTGGCGACTGGTGGACATTTTTCGAATATTTTAAGGTAGGAAAGGAAACATTTTCCGATCATCTGCCAATAACGATAAAAATTCATAACAACAAATCCTGCAGTACTCGAGCAGACGCTCGTGATCTGGGTAATAAAATCCTCAAATGGAACAAAAATAAAAAAGAGGAATATAAAACAACAATGGATGCCCTGCTTCAAACAAAACAAAATGGATCGATTGCAAATTATTTGCCTTTATGTGATCTCGAATCAATCGTCATAAAATCGGCGACATCAACTCCCAAATCAGATGCACTCTATAAGAAATCCGCATGGTATGATCGTGAATGCGAAAAACTTACAAAAAAGTGTTAAGCCTTGCTCAACTTGTTAGGAAAAAATGAATCTCAGTCGATTAGAATAGATTATTTGGAAGCAAATAAGCACTATAAAGAGACTGTAAAAATAAAAAAGCGAGCTCATGAAGAAAAATTGGCATGTAAACTAAGTCAAAGCAAGGATGCAAAAGAATTTTGGTCTTTAACTAGAAAGCTGTCTGGTAATTACCAATCAAAAGAACAAGTTTCGATTCAATTGGAAAGCTTACGACTCCATTTTGAATCTCTATTATACCAAACGGAGCAAATTACGTGGAGTTTTGCACAGCCCAACATTGTGGACGATCTTTTAGATAAAGAAATTAGATTTGAAGAAGTCGAATTGGTTCATTCCTTAAGAGATGGCAAAGCATCAGGACCTGACGGCATACCGGCCGAATTCTACAAATATAGCTCCCAAACTACCTGATCAGTTTTATGAGTCCTTGATATTACCAATATACAAAAAAGGTGACAGCTCAAATCCAGTTCACTTTGTTGAACTCGGCGCTAAAAGCTTATACAACATTATTATACAAAAGACTCGAAGAGTGGGTTTCCGTGAACGAAAAACTCAGGTAGTTTCAAGCTGGCTTCCGCTCTGGTTACTCTACTGTCGATAACATTTTCATCTTAACTTCAATAGCGCAAATGAAAATAGACCATAATATAAAGCTATATACTTTCTTTGTTGATTTTAGGGCTGCATTTGACATGATAAATCGAAATGCAATGTTCTATAAGCTGTACAATTTAGGAATATCTACAAAATTCGTTCGTGCATTAATAAAACTTTATCAGCAAACAACAGCAAATATAGGCAATGGTAAAAACCGATCAGAAAGACTGATTGCAAACCGAGGTATCAAACAAGGCTGCAACCTCAGCCCATTACTGTTCGCACTCTTTCTCGATGAACTTGTGGAGTGGCTTACATGTGGGGTTGGTATTGACAACACAAAGGTAAAGGTTATCATATACGCGGATGATATAGTCATTCTTGTCTAATCACCATCTTCATTGCAACAGATGATAAACAAGCTCTATCACTATCAGTATTGCTTAATATGGGGTCTGGAGGTAAATGTGGAAAAATCAAAGGTTATGATTTTCCAAAAAGGGTCTGGAAGAATTGCAAGCGGTGAAAATTGGAAATATGGCGAACGTAAGCTAGAAGTAGTAAAAAAATATACCTATCTCGGAATGGAATTATCGTTCAATTTAAAAATAGAAAACCACCTAAAAAATAAAGTAGATAAGGCGAAATCAGCAATATGCCAGAATTGGAAAAAAATTTTCAGCAACAATTTAATAACTATCAGCTCCAAATATAGTGTATTTAATGCTACAGCCAAATCTATTATGGTTTATGGTGCACAATTTTGGGGGATAGAACGACACGAGGAAACTGAAAGCCTGCTGCGGTTCTTTCTAAGGAAAATCATTTACCTTCCATTAAACACGCCAAAATATATGTATCACCTGGAGTCGGGGTTGCCAACAATGTTTATTTCTGCTCTTAAACTACATGCAGGTTATTATTTATTAAGGGTGATAAATATGGAAGAATCAAGATTTCCGAAGAAGATTCTTAAGTATGTTCTGAAAAAGAAATCTCTCTTCATCAAAAATTGGGTTAAACTTGCCGGAAACTGTGGAATAGCGATTAATTTGTCAGAAGCTAACTCAAACCAGTGGAAAAAGATCTTTTATGAAATAATCCAGCTGACTGATGAAAATGAAAGATATGCCTTTATCGAAAAAGTTCGGAGTTCAACAGAGCGAAAGTATTATTCTTTAAACAATTACAATGAAAATAACTACTTTAAAAGCTGTTTCTCGTGCTACAACATAGGGACCATCTTCAAAATTAAAGGCGAACTTATCAAATTAAACTTTACTCCACATCGAACGGCGGGGAACTGTAGTTTATGTAATCTGCAAGAGAGGGAAGACGTCCTTCATTTTATTGGAGTTTATCCCGTGCTTAAAGAAATAAGGCGTCACTACTTGGTAAAAATGTTCTACTCATCGAGGAAGTAAAGAGTTATCTAAATGGTTTCGGCTGGCAGCTTCTATTCAACTATTATAGTAAGACCTATGCTTATAGAACAAGGATCATCACCGAAAGTTTTTAATTAGCTATGCAATAATGTATGTTTTAGTTTTAATTAAAATTTTAATTTTTGTTTTAACTAAACTAAAAGTCATTCCGTTTTAACTAAACTAAAAGTTATTCCCTTTTAACTAAACTCAAAATCCACGAAAATTGTTTTAAAAATTGTAATATTACAAATATTTGGCAAAATATATCAGTTAAAAATCAAATTAATGTGTAAAAATTATAAATGAATTATATCACATAATATTATATACTACAGACACACGACAAACTTTGTCATGTCTTAATTTATTCATGTTCACTACTCAATACATTGTATAAAAATTGTTTTTCATGAATAAAATTTATCTATCTATCTATCTATCTATCTATCTATCTATCTATCTATCTATCTATCTATCTATCTATCTATCTATCTATCTATTTCTAGTAATCGCTCTTTTTCACTTATGAAATGTCAAAAGATTATAGCTTCAAAAATTACAGTTGCTCTTTTACTCTTTTTATTATGCATATTATTGATTTTTACCATTATGTATTAAGTTTTAACATCGTTTATTAAAATTTTCTAACCATAAACTTTCCAAATTACAAAATGTCACAATATTACAAATAAATTGATTGGTGGAAATTTTGATTTACTTTTAATTGAAAAAATAATTCAGTTTAGATTTTTACACTAACAAATCCCCCCAAATCTAACACTATTAGGAATAATTTCCTTAAAATGACTTCATAATGCCAAAAGCTGCATTTCAATCTATATTTCCCTCACTTTCTCCCCCTTGGTTCCTCTTTTATAGTTTAATCTCAATGGATGGTTGGATGGATAGATGAAAGATGTTTTGTATAACTAGTTCCTCTATATGAGGATGCATCATCTATTAATTTTCAATTTATCCACACTTTAGGTATGCACTGACGTCATCGAGGGTAATACAAGATTTTCTATTAACTTTATTTAACACCCTTCCTAATAGTTAGGGAAGCAAAATCATGCACACACACCAAAACCAAGTACTACATACAAGTTGTTTTTGCTATGAAATTAATTGCGATTGTATAAGTTACAACAAATATGATTCTCAAAGGATATCAACGTTGCGGTTGTATGTCATGTCATGAGATTTTAAAGGAAGATCAACCTGTGATGGGTTCCTAGTTCTATATTAAACCAAAGGAAAACTGATGACAAAACCAGAAGACAAGAAGCAATAATAATAACAATAATGAAATGTTAAAGTTAAATGAGCTTTTGTTTGCTTCTCTCCACCATAGAATTTTATGTTGGCTTTGAGACAGCAGAGGGAAAACTACATAGGTACCTTTGTGTTAAGAGGAAAAGGATGTGTTTAATTACATCACCGCTCCACAAGGGCTTACCAATTATAATAATAATCTTCAGTATAATACGAAAATTGAAAGCAATAAATCAAGTGGTAGGAAGATATAAATTTTGACTAACAAGTGAGTGATATTGATACGGGGATTGACGCTAGTTTAGAAGTTGAGAATCACTTTCTGTGTGATGTTAATAATTCAATAGAAATTTGGAATGTTATTTAAATTTGTAAGTAATTATAAAGTAAGTATTTATCAGCCGATAGAAAGTTTACGAAAGCGGAAAATTGTCTCATAATTTGCCCAATTACTACCTCATGTTGGAATTCCTTAAAATTTCAAATCAAAATCCATCGATTTAAGAGGGATATTGTAGCATACTATATTCCAAAGTAGTCAGTAAACTTTTGTACCGCACTATGCCTAACTGCAAGCACTCGTTATTTACTTATGTCAATGTACATAGAAATCGTTGTTCAACATTATTATGATTGGGCCTTATGATCGAATGATTCAACCGAAAGTTATTCTTTTTAGTTCTAAATATCGATGTACAGCTTTGTCAAATTATTACTTCGTAAATAAATATCCTTCAAGCGAAACAAGTCGTTCTCTATTAATTCGTCTTGCAAAATCCCCCACAATATCTATGTATGTCATATAACAAGCAGAAATGTCGACTTTGAATAAATTTGGTTTAAAAGATAATAACTTCGGGATGTGCTAAGTGCAAAAACGATTTATTGGAAACAAAACTCGAATTGAATAAAAATGTTTTAATTTTGTTTTTGGAAATAACTTTTATTTTCCATTAAGTAATTTTTAACCTCCAATAGGAAGTAATTGTAATCGGTCTGATTTGTCGCATTGAAAATTTTGACTTTTCTCGACGTTTCGAGATTTTAAGAGAGATGTATGTGCGTATGTGTGTTCTCCTGTACGTTCGCGACGTTTTTTTCGTCGTCCATAGCTCAAGAACCAGTAGAGATATCGACTTAAAATAAATTTTGTTATACCTACAGATAAAAATGCAGAACGATGCAGAAAGGACTCTCAAGAAAATTGAGTAGGTGTTTTTTTTTTACCATAGCAATTTAAAAAAAGGGTGAATATTTTGGTTAACCCAAAATATCCCACGAACCGATAACGCCAGAGACTTGAATTAAATTTAAAATTATATATTGTAACGTGATACAAAGTACAATATTTTTGTAAAAAAAATCCTATTAACAATTTTTTTATAAATCAAAAAACTGAAACAAATATATTTGTCACCTCGGAAATTGTATGAACAAAAAATGATTTTACCTCCATAACAAATTTGTGAAACAAAGAATAAGGTTTTTAACATCTGGTAAAATTTTGAGAAAAATCGAATTTATAGTTTTTTTTTATAAAAAATAAAACCTAAAAAAAAACATTACTCAAAGTTTGTAAAAAATTGATTTTCGACTCAAATATCTTTTCATAACTTTGAGATATTGGCTTTAAACTAATTTTATCTTTTAAAAAATATTGTTGTCAACATTCAGCTCAATTTTAAGAAAAATCGAATTATTGAAAGTTTTCTTACAAAAAAAAACCTAAAAACAAAATTATAAAAAGTTGGTAAAAATTTCCTTTCGACTCAAAAATCTTTTCTTTTGGCTTCAAACTTATTTTATCTCACAGCAAATATTGTTTTCGACATTCAGTACATTGTTTATAAAAATCAAACAGTCCGTTTTTTCATAAAAAATTTGGTAAAAATTGATGATGAATTGATGAATAATATTGATTTAAATTAATTTCATTCAAATTTTTATTTGTTTATATAAGAAATAAAGACTTTTAAGAAATGCTACTAAAATTGGTAAAAATTGTTTTTTGACAAAAAATCTCGTTGACAAAACTAGATTTTGAATTCAAACTATTTTATCATATGGAAACAAGTTTTTTGTAATTTTTAATTTTTTTAGAATAATTCAACTGGCATTTTTTTAAACAAAACACGAAACTTACAATCCTTTTACGAGTAAGCGAGACAACAGATAGGATGGGAAGATATCAGTGTGGGTCGCATCCCAGCCTCTTTTTAAATTTAAAATTCAATTTTTATTGAAATACGTTCAATTGAATACAATTTTTTATTAAATAAAAACTAGAGTAAAAAAGACTAACATTTAAAAAATTAAAAAACAATATTTTAATTGGTCAAAGATTATCCCCGGAAAATACATGAGATCCTGATCTTAAGATTTTTCATTGTTATGGGTAATCTTTTAAGATTTCGATGATCGATTTTATACTTTCGATGAGGAAAGTTGCATCGAATATGTTGTATTAACCATGTTGCATCAAACATTCTTCATCGAACATTGTGTATAAAACATGTTCGACGATGAATGTTTAATGTTCAATGGTTTATATGTGATTTTCAGTATTGGATTAGACATGTTGCATCTGCGCAAGATGGTCATTGTTGATCTTCACGGGCAGCCATTAGCGAGCAAAAAAGTAGTGAAGTACCTCGGTATCTGGTTAGACCAGTATTTATATTTCGACAGACATATAAATGGTGCTCCGACCAGGGCCAGAGGAGCCTTCGCTCTGACTAAACAGCTGTTTTTAGCAGTCGACTTGACCCCAGAGTGAAGGTAATTTGCTACATGGCCCTCATACGGCCGGCCGATGATCGTTTATGGTTGTCCTGTGTGGTTCAACGTTGCCCCTTCCCAGATGGAGAAGTTTCGGGTGTTCGAGCGGCAGTGTTTACGACGCTGTACCGGCTTATATCGAACAGCCGAATCTTCTTACGTGCAATACTATTCCAACGAGGTCCTATACAACGGGGCTCGAATCAACAGAATTAACAATTTCGTGATAAAACTCGTTCGAGGTCACATTGCAAGAGCTATGTCTTCGACCAACAATTTAATTTTCGGGGCGTTCTATCCGAACGACGAGTATTTTGAGAGTTCACGCTTGAGCGGCTTCATTCCACCAGAGGCATTCCTCATTTTAGACAGATGCGGTCTGTTAGGTTAGGTTAGGTTAAAGTGGCTGTTGGTTTGGGACGTCCAACACACTTAGACCAAAGTATGGTCCGTTGTGATACCACATGGATCAGTTAATCAGCTTAACTCGTTGAACCAATTGGAGCTTCGAATGAAGCGTAGGAGACAAGTAATGTCTGAATTTTTTAGATCACTGGTATCGTTAAAGTAGTAGTCTCCAAGATGGATTCTACGTCTTTGTGATAAGGCAGGGCATGTGCACAGAAGATGAGAGATTGTCTCCTCTTCTTCTTCGTCCATGCAACTCCTACAAAAATCATTTGCAGGGGCTCCAAGTCGAATAGCATGTCTTCCTATTAAGCAGTGCCCAGTCAGGACACCTATAACGTAGCTAATGTGCAATCTACTCAGAGAGATTAATTGTTTTGAGCGCTTGGCGCTAAGATTAGGCCAAATTCGTTTAGTCGCTACACAGGTGGTGGTGTTATTCCACCTGAAGTTTGTTTTCTCTATGGTATCTTGCTTTAGCATGAGTTTACATGTAGCTAAGGGGATACCTATGCTAGCATTGTGAGCCAGCAGAGGTAAAGTTGTTCCGCTTTTTGCAAGTTCGTCAGCTTTGCAATTTCCTGGAATGTCTCTATGGCCCGGCACCCAGAAAAGGTGAATGTTGAACTGTGTAGCCATCTCCGTAAGAGATGATCGACAATTAAGGGCTGTTAGTGAATTTGTAGAGACAGAGTCTAAGGATTTTAACGCAGCTTGGCTATCCGAGAAGATGCGTATATCATTTGTTGATATTACGTTTTCTCTAAGCCAGGATAGGACTTCTTTTATAGCCAGGATTTCAGCTTGGAACACGCTACAATGATCGGGTAGACGAAAGGAGAGACTTAAGTTAAGTCTATCTGAGTATACGCCACCACCAACCCCATCCTCCGTTTTTGATCCGTCTGTGTAAAAGTTTATAGGACCATCGTCCAAAAATGATGTATTCTCCCAAGAAGACCTGGGAGGTATAGTCACTTTGAAGCTATAGTTGTTGAACTGAGGATGGGGTATGGTGTAGTCAATATTACTATTTATAGTTCTGAACGAGTTCAAAATAGTGGTGTGGCCAATTCCATTATTGATCCACAGAGAGGAGGCCTGAAGCCGTATGGCAGTATTAGCGGCCGTTTGCTTGCTGAAAAAGTCCAGCGGTATTAGATGGAACAGAACATCTAGTGAAGCGGAGGGGGTGGAGCGAAGTGCTCCTCCCATACACAGGCAGGCTGTTCGTTGGACTTTGCTGAGTTTATCGCGATTTGTCGCTGTATCTAGCGCCGTCCACCATACCACTATTCCATGAGTAAGGATCGGTCTTATGACCGAGATGTATAGCCAGTGCGTAATTCGGGGCTGTAGGCCCCATTTATTACCAATGGCCTTTTTACAGGAGAACAGGGCTACTGTGGCTTTGTTTATTCTCTCTTGAATATTAGGTTTCCAACTTAATTTCTTATCTAAAATGAGACCCAAGTATTTTGCTTGATCAGAGAATTTAAGTGGTACACCGTTTATGAGGGGAGGGTCAATGTGTGGGACTTTGTATTTCCTTGTGAAGAGGACAAGGTCGGTTTTTTGAGGGTTAACACCTAGTCCACACCGATTAGTCCATCTGGTGAGCTTATTTAAAGCGTTTTGTAAGAGTTCTTTTAGTATATTGGGATGTTTACCCGTTATTGCAATAGCAACATCGTCCGCATAGGCAAACACTCTGTATCCCTCTCTTTCTAGAGTAGTTAGTAATTCATTTATTACTAAATTCCAGAGGAGAGGGGATAGGACACCACCTTGTGGCGTACCTCTGCTGACACCCCTTTGTGTAGTAAAATCGCCCATTTTTGAATTGATAATCCTGCTTATCAGCATCTGATTGATCAATTCGCTGATCGACTTATCTACCTTCAGAGATGTCAATACACGTGCAATTGCAGATGTGTCGACATTGTTAAATGCACCTTCTATGTCTAAGAAGGCAACTAAGGTGTACTCTTTATGATGGAGGGAATATTCGATTGTACGTACTATACTGTGTAGAGCCGTTTCAACTGATTTCCCTTTGTTGTAGGCATGTTGAGCCTTTGAAAGGAGGGACTTATCAATACTTTCCCTTAAGTAAATATCGATCAAACGCTCAAAAGTTTTGAGAAGGAATGATGATAAGCTGATGGGTCTTAAGTCTTTAGGGTTAACGTGACTGGATTTTCCAGCTTTTGGAATAAAGACAACTTTAACTTGTCTCCAAGACATCGGGATGTATGCCAAATTAAGGCAACCCTGTATCAGATGCGGTCTGATACAGGATAGATTGGCAGTTCAGCTAATCTACCACGTCAGACGACGAACCGTGGATAGGCGACTCCTGTACAATCGGGACGTCATGGCACAAGGCGGAGCAGAGCTCCTTCGGTTCAGTAGGGCTGTGTCCGAACGGGGCCGAACTGATAGGGTGAAGCAGGAGAACCAGTTTTGGTGGCTTCAATCAGCACTTGATAGTGGATAGTCGGGATGGGGTTTTAAACCTTGGTCGGCTTACATACTTGTTTTATAGTTTTAGGGTTTAGTTTTAAGTAGAATAGGCATGGTGGCACAAAAAAAAAATACAAAAAAAATTAAAAAAAAACATGACATTAAAAAAAAATAAAAAAAATAAAAAAAAAAGACAACAAAATATGAAAAAAAAAATGTTTGATAATTAGATTTGCTGCTGTGGTTGTTCTAGTTTTAAGTAGTTTATAGGTAGAATAGGTACTTTAAGTTAGCTTTAAGTTTTATATTTAAACTAGTTTTAAGTGAAAATAAAAAAGGATATTGATATTATTTTTTTTTTTAATTTTCTAATAAATACAAAAATAAATAAAATTTAATTGAAGTACAATAGATCTTAGGGCCGAAAGGCATTAGTATTAAGTGTTATAGTTTAACTTAGAGTGTCCGAATGGGACCACTTAGTTAGTTGTAAGTTATGGTTAACTAGGCTAGTTGTATGAATTTTTGTCTAGCTTTAAGATAGGTTTAAGATTGAATTAATAAAAATGAATAAAAAAAGGCATGTTGCATCAACTACAAAAATCACGCCAAAAATCGGTACAATCGTGTCATGGGGCCCATTCAAAATATTTGGACAACCATAAGTTTAAAATTTCTAGCAGATTTACCTTTGATAAGGGTTTTCGGTTAGCCCTAGTAACCTTTGTTTATATGATGTGGTGATGTCGTTGATGCCATCATACTTTAACACCAGGTCTATCCTTACAATCGATAACTTCTTCACACCGGTGGACTTGGCCTGGAAGTTGTTAAAAAACAAAATTGCACTATATTGGGAAAAATCCGCGAAAACAAAAAATACTTGCTAAAACTCTTTGCAGTAAAGGAATTTCTTGATGACGGGAAACAGTATCGGCCAATCCACTCACCTATCATTGGATATTCTTAAAGAATGGCGTTGGTGAATTATGTTCAAAAGCCAAACAAACACCCTGTTTTGTTATCGATCCAACAAAAATGTGAAAAAGCCACTTCTGGTATACTAGAAATAGGCCTGTGATGTTATTGGATTGCAATAAAACCTAATAAGGAGTCGGTGTTTTTGATCATATAGTTTTTATTTATTTCTGCACACGTCAAACACAACGCTGGCCGAAAGTTGTATTTTACAACTAACTCGACGTAGCAGCACTGCCGGCTGTCATAATCTTCAACATTTCAACCCACCAAGAAAAAACAAAAATTTATTCAGAAACTATAATCTCATGCCACTCGCGGAGGAGCTAATGGAGACGGAAATTAATGAAAGTTCACATCCTGCTACGAAACACAAAATAGGGAAAACAACTTTGGTGCCCTTCGCCTTATGGGGATACCAGTCTTGCGAAAAGTCTTCGAGAGACATTCTTTTAAAAAAAAAAGATTGGAAAAAATAAGTTTTTTGTTAGATATTCTATAGTGGGGTACAAAACGGTCATATGCCAGGTATATAAATTGTTTCCAGAAAAAAAATTGCAAATGGTCAATAATCATAGAAACACAAAATAAAATAAAATTCAATTTAGTTCAATGATTATTAATCCCATAGAAATCAAATTAAAAACAAAAAAGTTATGAGTGTTCAAACATGCTCTGGGGTAGGTTCATTTAAGTCAAAAACGTTGCTTGGAACATGTTGCATTATCCAGTTTATATGGAACATGTTATGTCAACCATATTGCATCGAACATGTTGCATTGAACATGTCCGATTGTCGATTTACAAAAAGTGTTACAACTAAAAGGACGTAAATAAAACCACAACTTATTTATACAAACTGTTGTTGCATTCTTTGAGACCTTCACAATGATATTATTAGTCTCAATGTGTTACAGAGATTAGACCAAGCTGCCCAACTCTCTTTAGTTTTTTATGTTGCCAAACCTGGTAATACTAAACTTTCAACTCTTTAAGAACTCGAAGATATTCTAGAAATCAGCCTATTAAACCCTTTTAAAGCCTCTAAATAATGGGTGATTTTTTTGAGGTTAGGATTTTCATGCATTAGTATTTGACAGATCACGCGGGATTTCAGACATGGTGTCAAAGAGAAAGATGCTCAGTATGCTTTGACATTTCATCATGAATAGACTTACTAACGAGCAACGCTTACAAATCATTGAATTTTATTACCAAAATCAGTGTTCGGTTCGAAATGTGTTTCGCGCTTTTTTATCGACAAATTTTGTTCAGCGATGAGGCTCATTTCTGGTTGAATGGCTACGTAAATAAGCAAAATTGCCGCATTTGGAGTGAAGAGCAACCAGAAGCCGTTCAAGAACTGCCCATGCATCCCGAAAAATGCACTGTTTGGTGTGGTTTGTACGCTGGTGGAATCATTGGACCGTATTTTTTCAAAGATGCTGTTGGACGCAACGTTACGGTGAATGGCGATCGCTATCGTTCAATGCTAACAAACTTTTTGTTGCCAAAAATGGAAGAACTGAACTTGGTTGACATGTGGTTTCAACAAGATGGCGCTACATGCCACACAGCTCGCGATTCTATGGCCATTTTGAGCGAAAACTTCGGAGAACAATTCATCTCAAGGAATGAACCGGTAAGTTGGCCACCAAGATCATGCGATTTGACGCCTTTAGACTATTTTTTGTGGGGCTACGTCAAGTCTAAAGTCTACACAAATAAGCCAGCAACTATTCCAGCTTTGGAAGACAACATTTCCGAAGAAATTCGGGCTATTCCGGCCGAAATGCTCGAAAAAGTTACCCAAAATTGGACTTTCCGAATGGACCACCTAAGACGCAGCCGCGGTCAACATTTAAATGAAATTATCTTCAAAAAGTAAATGTCATGGACCAATCTAACGTTTCAAATAAAGAATCGATGAGATTTTGCAAATTTTATGCGTTTTTTTTTAAAAAAAAGTTCTCAAGCTCTTAAAAAATCACCCGATAGATGCAACAAGACAATCCAAAGATATCATAAGTTTAATCATTCACTTTTAGGCAGTTAAATACTTCAGGGTATCTCAATCGATAATGTTTTAAATTTGACGTCCTTTTTTGCCAAATGAACAATCAGAAGTTGCCATGATGCGACACGAGACGGAGAAAAAATGCAATTTTAAGTTAAATTGAAACTGAATTACAGCTAAACTTTTAAAAGTGTGTTAACAAAATATTATCGAGGCAACAGTTTTATTAAAATCAACAATCATCACAAAATATTGGGCGGGCCTGCAATTCTCCCCAGTTATACTTCTTTCTATAAAAAAAGTGAAATTAGAACAAACTATAACTGAGCAAAAACTCTAAAAATACAAACTTAAAGAAGGTCTCCTTATAATGTCCTTACCTTAGAAATGACAACAACAAAAACGACGCGACAAAATTAAAACAAGAACACAATCAAAAGTTGGCAGTTCAATGTCCACTCTCATTATACGAGTAGTATAGTTTCCTGTGATTAAGCTTAATGAAAGAAATACGTTATTATGACGCTTTAACACAGCCTTGCCGATGATGCTGTTTTAATAGCCTTAATTCATATTCATTGACCAGAATTGTGAGGTTGATTGAAAAATTTTCTAGAATTTCATTGCTTCGCTTGGGTAAGTCAGTTCGGTTCGGTATGCACGGTGCAATTTTAACCAAAATCCAAAATGTCCATCAGACCATAGAACGAAGAGACGATATACACAATACCCTTGGGATAATATTGTGAACAGAACAATGGTCGCCATTGAAGACATTCTAGCTTGGTATACGTTCAGTATTCTAGTCCACGTCCATAGGACACACACAATATTAGAATTTATGATAAATTGGGATTGGGTTTTTTGTGCGCTTTTAAACCTCTTTCAATTTAAATTGATATCAAAAGAATAACAACAAAAACAACAAAATATTGAATTTTTAGAGGCGAAAAAAGCTACTCGTGATTGTATTCGGAACCTAAGGATGAACTCTGTGATCTTTGATGAATAAGGAATATTTGTCATTTTTATTTAAAGTATTTTTAAGCTTTGTCTCCTGTCAAAAAGGCGAACAATGTTGGAAAATAAGGAATCTCCATGGAGAACTTCCACTTTAGCAAAGTCAACTGCATCTCATTTTTTTTTGATTAAATTTGATGAAGTTCGTAATTCCATATTTAACCATGTTTGACCTTATTTTGAGTGAATCCTTTGCTGTATACAAACAGATAGCAGAGTATATAAGGACATTCATATTATTGAAATGTTGGTTCTCTTAATTTCTTCGTATACGAGTAGAAGGTGAGCCGTTTCAGGACTCTCCACACTGTTGTAAAGGGTGTATTAATTCATTTGTACAAAAACAATATACGAGTATAACGAGATCCTTAACTCCTGGAATTGAATTTCTGTTGAATTGTTTATGATGATGATGATGAGCCGTCAAAGTGTAAAGGTTTCCGGTGGTTGTAATTATTGACGAAGTGCAGACTTTTTTTCCAGGAATTATGTATATTTTCTTGGTGCTTTTAATCAAGGATTGTTTATAAGATTGGAAAGAAAATGAGGGTGGGATACGACCTAAGCTCATAATTTTCTATTTATGCAATTAAAAATTTGAAAATGATATTCTTTTTAAGCCAAATTGTGTGTAGGATTTTAATTCACAACAGAAAGCTGTCAATTGAATATTTTGAAAAATTTAAATACATTTTAAGACAATTAAATTCTTTTTTCTGACGGTATTTGAGTCGTAAATCTATTTTTCAAATTTTCTTTGTTATACTTTTTCTGAGAAAAACTGTAAATTGAATTCTTCGTAAAATTATACCACATATTAAAACGTAATTTTTCTTAGTAAAATTAATGTTATTGGTTTCAATGGGATGTTAGCAACAAAAAGATAATTTGTTTTTAGTAAAAAGTGAGAGTTTGTTGTTTTTCAATATAAAACTTATCTTTAAATGTGTATTCTAGAAAAGTGACATAACTAAAAATGACAGACTCATGCCATTATTTATATTTCCACTACTGCCAACCTTATCGGACTTACATATGTAGGTACTTTTGAAAATATTCCGAACGAATCATTTCATAAATTTGATTTATAGAAAAATAAGCATCTAGAAACCTTACTTCAATGA
The DNA here is from genome assembly GCA_920104205.1 of Eupeodes latifasciatus. NCBI lineage: Eukaryota > Metazoa > Arthropoda > Insecta > Diptera > Syrphidae > Eupeodes > Eupeodes latifasciatus. The sequence goes on from OV049926.1 coordinate 35,655,009, forward strand.
AAAACGGACAATAATTTTTAAAAATTATATCAATCATAAAGCTGAGATCACACGATTGGTCAAATGTACCGATTTTTGTCCATTTGTATGTACAGATCGTGTGAATGGCAGAAAATATTGGGCATAAGGCAGATAGGACAATTTTTTTGGCCGATAGGCAGATAAAAATGAGCTGTCTTGTACCAATCGTGTGAACTGTTCATACACCGATGAAGACAGAAAAAATTCTTAAATGTACAGATAATTTGTTCTGCCACTTAATGACCGATCATAGTGACCAATCAAAGCAGATAAGTGCCGATATACTAAAAAATATGAATTCATTACATTTAATTTGAAATTTAATAAAATTATATAAATATGTCATACATTTGTTTTTTTTTTTTTAACATAGACATTTATATTGGTAAGGTATTTCACCAGCAGCCGACATGAAGTATTGCTCGAATTCCTGACGAATTTCTTTGGCTTCATTGCTTATGTACGTTGTTGGGCGTTCTTCTGTTCCTTGCTGGCGTAATTCAAAAGCATTTTGGTTGAGTTCCTCTAGAAGTAGGTTGCTTTCAGCATCCATAGAAAATCCATCCATGTAATTGGTGTTTTTTTGTATTAAAAAATTGTGCAAGGCACAGCAAGCCAGGGTTACCAGGGTTGTTTTATTTTCATTCAGCTGAATAGGCCGATATAATATTTGGAAGCGCTTCGTCATTATTCCAAATGCATTTTCAACTACGCGTCTGGCCCGTGACAGTCGGTAATTGAATATACGTTGACCTGCACTTAAACTTTTACCTTTTAGCTTAAGTAAATTAAAATATTAAATTCTGCTTATCGGAATCAATTAGGAAATTTTAATAAATTGTCTTCTAAAGCTGAGATCACACGATTGGTCATATGTACCGATTTCGGCCAAAATTGTCTGTACACATTTGGTGACAGAAATTTTGTGTACCGAAAATATTTTTAGGTATTCACACGATTGGTGTATTTTAGCCAAATATTTTCTGCGCCAAAAAAATTGTCCTATCTGCCTTATGCCCAATATTTTCTGCCATTCACACGATCTGTACATACAAATGGACAAAAGTCGGTACATTTGACCAATCGTGTGATCTCAGCTTTACTTTAAAATTTTTGTTTGATTTTTCTACTCAAAAAATCGAAATTGTTACCTTAATATTTTTTTGAAAAGTATTGACATTTGATTACTTAAATCTTTTTTTTAACTTCCCATAGGAAGTTATTGTAATGGGTCCGATTTGACAAATTGAAAAATTTGACATTTCTCGACGTTTCAAGGTCCCTAGAGTCGAAATAATAGATTTTTAGAAAGATGTCTGTGCGTGCGTGTGTACGTACGTCCGTACGTCCGTACGTTCGCGACGTTTTTTTCGTCGTCCATAGCTCAAGAACCAGAAAAGATATCGACTTCAAATAAATTTTGTTATACAGATAATAAGGCAAAAAGATGCAGAAAGGGCTCTCAAGAAAATTGCGTGGGTGGTTTTTTTTACCATAGCAGTTTAAAAAAAAGGTGAAAATTTTGGTTAACCCTAAATATCTCATGAACCAATGACGCTAGAGACTTGAATTAAATTTTATATTATATATTGTAACGTGATACAAAACAATTATATTTTTGGAAAAAAATTCAATTAACGGTTTTTTTTATAAATCAAAAAAACTGAAAAAAAAAATTTGTCACTTCGAAAATTTTACGACTAAAATATGATTTCATTTCCAAAACAACTTTGTGCAATGAAGAATAATGTTTTTGACATCTGATAAAATTTTGAGAAAAATCGAATTGACAGTTTTTTTTTACAAAAAATAATAACCTAAAAAAAAATAAAAAAAAAGTTGGTAAAAATTGAGTTTTGACTCAAATATCTTTTCAAGACTTTGAGATATTGGCTTTAAACTACTTTTATCTTTCAAAAAATGTTGTTTTCAACATTCAGTAAAATTTTGAAAAAAATAGAATTGACAGTTTTTTTACAAAAAATTAAAAACCGAAAAAAAAATTTAACAAAAGTTGGTAAAAATTGATTTTCGACTTAAATATCTTTTCAAAAATTTGAGATTATGGCTTCTAACTAATTTTAACTTATAAGAAATATTGTTTTCAACATTAGGAAAAATTTTGAGAAAAATCGAACTGACAGTTTTCTTACAAAAAATAAAAACCTAAACAAAAAAATTAATAAAAGTTGGTAAAAATTAATTTTCGGCTCAAATAGCTTTTCAAAAATTAAAAATATTGGCTTCAAACTTATTTTATTTCACAGAAAATATTGTTTTTTATATTCAGTAATTTTTTTATAAAAATCCAACAGTCCGTTTTTTCATAAAAAAAATAAAATCTACAAAAAATAGAACGCAAATTTGGCAAGAATTGATACATTTAGACAAACTTTTAAGCAAGACAAATCGATAGACGGGATGGGAAGTTATCAGTGTGGGTCGCATCCCAGCCTCTTTTTTTTTTTAAATTGAAAAAGTTGTATTAACCTTTAATTTTGCTCAAAAAAGTGTTTTATGGGTCATAATATAGGTATAGCTATTTCAATGTAGAAATGTGGTGTTCTTCAATCTCTCCTAGAAAGGTGTCATTAAATTTTTGGATTATAAAATTAAAGTTTTGATATCAGTTTGTGTAAAAGCCAATGTAACGAATTCCAAAGAATTCTTATTTTTATCACTTATTTGGTGTTTGTTTTGTGTGATAAACAAGCGGCGGCAACAGCATTGCCAAATTCAGCAGATGTATCAGATGGCGGAAATTCGAAAACTGGAGCACGACAAGGATCAGTCAGACAGTTTGTTGGTTCGAGTTTCGTAAAATATGACCGATCACCCTTGCTCTCGCTTCGGTATGGTCAACAACCGCGGGACAATATGAACCGCATCCATCAGACTTCCCACCACATCCCGATGATAACTATTTTGTCCAAGACATACCGAATTATTTGGCCCAAGAGATCTACACAAGGAAACCGGTACAGCCAGGCAATGGTGCTGCAGAAGGCAATGGAAAACGATATGATAAGTCGATCTCTACGACTTGATTTGTATGGAGTCAAAGAGATAGGCGACCTAAAGACAGACACTGAATGGAGTACAGAATGGTCCTTGGGTATGCTGAATACCCGGGCCAAAATATGTAGGCCACACGTATGCCTAGTAAGATCAGATTTGTATTGAGTCAAAAAAACAGGCGACCAAAAGACAGACACTTAAGTGGCACTGAACGGTTCTTGGGTATGCTGAATACCTGGGACAAAATCTTTAGACCCCTAGTGAGTGATATATTTTCAACGAACGATTGATCATACCAAGAATTCGCCAACTGCAAAGGCACCCAATGGACTAGTTCCATGTCCATTTCAAAGAGCCAACGCGTACGTACAGACGAGTGTTCGAGTGTTCGAATGGATTTTGCATGCCAAAGAGATGTGTGGGCGATGGCGAGAAGTACTGTAAGAATTTTTCCAATGAATGTGATTGTTCAAGAATAACGTAACCATACAAAATTCCAAAATCTAGTTTTGACCATATTATTTTTCAGCTTTTCCCAAGATCACTTTCTATGTGAAGATAATTACTGCATTTCATTGCCCTTCCTTTATGACGGAGAAAAAGATTACCCTGACGGATCGAATGAACGCAACTGGCTTGGGCGGAGCAGGAGGTCTAAGTTGAAAGTGTGTTCTGAATCGATTCCGCTTTGATAACTTTAATGATTGTGGTGATTAGAGTGATGAAGAAAACTTCCCCAAGAATCTTTCGAGTTGTACGTCCAATCAATATAAAGTAAGTTTTAAAACTTCTTTCTGGTTTTATTATCCTTCTCTATATCGTAGATCGTAGATGTGCTGACGGAATATGCATCCCCATTTATTGGAAATGAGACAGAGAACAGAATTATGATGGCGGAGAGGACAAAAAAGATTGTGGCTACATGAATGGCAGTCTACCTACCAAAGGTGCACCCGACAAATTTACCTGCCTCAGTAGACGCAGGATATTAGTAAGAAACAAAAATATTTCATGTAATGCGAAAGGTCCTTAAATTTCCAATTCACTTGAATTTTTAAATAATTTTTAGAATAAGAATATCAATGACTTGATGATTTGTAGAATTATTCAATTTCTTGATTTTGGAATTGTTCCAATCGTAACTGAATTACAAACAAGACCTTGTTAATAAATATTAAATACAACTTAAAGTCTAACAAAAGCTTAAACGATTAAGATTGAAAATATCTTAAGAATGTACGAGTACATTTAAACTCATAAAACATCATCGTTATGTATGCACGAGTATGCTCTTCGTCAGAGATCATTGCACTCAAATGCAAGTCGGTAAAATATATAACCTAAAAACTAATTAAAATTAATTCTCTGGAATTCCGTACAGCCCTGACACTCACCATAAATCTTCTTTCAATAAAAACCTTGCATGCCAGGAAAATCCTCCAACATAAGTCCCCCCAAAGCTCTGATAAAACTTTCCTCTATACATATACATATGTAGGTAGTCTATATTATAAACTTATACTAATCCCACCCTTATACACAAATTCAGCACGTTTGATTCATATAATTTTGTAATAGGCGGCATCCATTACTTATGCACACGTGCACAATTTACCACCCTCACTTTTGAAACCTGCAGCAATAGGTATAGCAAAGGAGTATAAGGCAGAGAAGCAAAAGCAGAAGAACGGCAGCAGGAACAGCTTATTCCTTTTCCAATGCAAAAACGTAGGTCGGTAATACAGTATAAAATATAACTATGTACCTATACTGCACCAGGTGAGGTATTATACCGTTAATTGCAAACAATTTGCACATAAATAACGATCGAGGTCAACGTTTGGACCGCAATTTTAATGTAATGGGATGTGTATAAGGAGTGCAGACGTTTTTATACCTATGCATGTGTATAGATGAACTTACATAATAATTTATTATAACGGAGGATTTTCTATATCTATATGGAATAGATAGTGATGATTGTAGCATATGTATGAAGTCCTGCAGACTATAATATTCAAATAATTAAGTTTGTCTTGCTTCCGAATAAGAAGCATAGAAAGAGGAGCTTTCCCCGATTCTATTACGTCGGATATCCGCCTTTTTTTAGTTTAGCAGACAAAAATTCCTCACTTAATTGGCTCACTGCCAGGACATTGAACCTCACAACTGCAGGCAGAGTTTTAGTACCTACATATGTATATTCATGCTGGAATGTTGATAGCACACAAAATAGTTTGCTCTCTGCACTGTCTCCGTCATATCCTTTCCTTTTAATTGCATCTAGGAAGGAATTTTTTCTCTATCACTTACAAAAGACCACACTAGCTATCATCACCGAAACGACTCTTCTGTCTATGTAATTGTTTCTCACTTCCTCCATTAGGATTCCCAGGAAAAATCCTACTCAGGATGTAACTATAACTTTTTTTTAAATTACTAGAGAGATAACAAAAAATCATAGTTTTGCAGATAGAAATATTTTCTCCATTTGTTTATATTTTTATGTTGTTGATGAGTATTGTCATATAACCAGAATGGACGGAGAGAATCCTATCCTTGAAATGCCGCCATTTAAAAGGACCTAAGTATACAACTCCACGAAGAGTATTTGTGTATACGATGCAATAAAGACACACAGCCATAAGTTTTACTTGCTCCATTCTCTGTTTAACTCATTGTTTTCCACAAAATAGCTTATGAACATTCCACTTGAGTTCTCGTCAAAAAAGGGTTTTAAACTTTTGCAACAATTGTGTGCCACTAAGTATAGTTGTGGAGATGGAGATGAGTTGATGATGGTTGAGAGATCAGGCTCCAGGATGTTTATAGTTTCGAATGAGAATGAGTTTTATTCCGCCTCTTATTTTCGTTGTTGAATATACCTACATTTTTAGTGCTCTATTGTTCGTTACAATGGAATTTGTAGGTAAAGGTGCCCATAACTTAAAAGAGTAAAATGTTACGTTAAAAGTTTTGAGCTAACGAGTTTCATGAGGCAGGAGTTTCATGCCAGGATTGAAAAAGTTCGTGCCCAGGTGAAAACAAGAATTTTGGGTTTTCTAGGTTATGTTAAGGGTTTATCTTGGGTTTAGTCCTTGGGATTTTATGGACTCGATAAATACTAACCAGGAAACTTTAGCCATAATGAGGTGGTCAGAGATATTTAATCACCCAATACCATTTACAGTTTGTTATGATTTATATTGCTTAAGAAAAATAAAAAAGACTCAATTGTCCTTGATTGTTTGAAATTGGAGAACATGGAGGAAGCTGAGACTTCAGTGAGATGGTATGATGGGGAACAAGACGTATGTATGTACTATGTTTTTAATATTAATATTAAAATCCAGAAATTAAGGAAATATTTAAGTTTGTCAATTATAAATAATAAAAACTATAAAAGTACCTTGGGGTATGTACGCACCTTTTATCACTACATTTCTTCTCACGTTGAAATGTGCTATAGATTGCTCAAATTGATACCACAGGGTACTAAATATTCAAAACAAAGTTCAAATTTATACCACTGTCCAATTTTCCAGGTTTGATTGGACCGATAACATAGACTTGAAATATAAAAAAACCTGGAAGCGAGCCCAAAATCAATACCAGACAGTGACCATTTGATGATGTTTTGTAAGATATTGGATTTAATGTATTACAATTTTTGAAATTTACGGTCCGTTAGAGTTAGAACATTCTTAAGCCACCGAAATCTTGAGAGTAGCACGAAATCAATCAGACGTAAGTTATATAGCCAAACTCCTAAAAGTTAAAACAAAATCGCCGAAAAACCCAAGGCGAATGTTGTAAAGCCCAAATAAATTTTAAATTAATTGTTAAGTTCACATAGGAAGTTATTGTAATGGGTCCGATTTGTCAAATTAAAAATGTTGACATTTCTCGACGTTTCAAGAGTTCCTAGAGTCGAAATAAAAGATTTTTAGAAAGATGTCTGTGCGTGCGTGTGTACGTACGTCCGTATGTCCGTACGCCCGTACGTTCGCGATGTTTTTTTCGTCGTCCATAGCTCAAGAACCAGAAGAGATATCGACTTCAAATAAATTTTCTTATACAGATAATAAGGCAGAAAGATGCAGAAAGGGCTCTCAAGAAAATTGCGTGGGTGGTTTTTTTTACCATAGCAGTTTAAAAAAAAGGTGAACATGTTGGTTAAACCTAAATATCTCATGAACCAATGACGCTAGAGACTTGAATTAAATTTTATATTATATATTGTAACGTGATACGAAACAAGTATATTTTTGGAAAAAATCCAATTAACGGTTTTTTTTTATAAATTAAAAAAAACTGAACAAAAAATTCGTCACCTCGAAAATTTTACGACTAAAATATGATTTCATCTCCAAAATAATTTTGTGCAACGAAAAATAATGTTTCTGATAAAATTTAAAAAAAAATCTAATTGACAGTTTTTTTTATAAAAAATAAAAACCTAAAAAAACATTACTCAAAGTTGGTAAAAATTGAATTTCGAGTCAAATATCTTTTCAAACACTTGAGATTAAGGCTTCAAACTTATTTTAACTTATAAGAAATATTGTTTTCAACATACTGAACAATGTTGAGAAAAATCGAATTGATAGTTTTTTAACAAAAAATAAAATGTATAAAAGTTGGTAAAAATTGATTTTCGACTCAAATATCTTTTCAAAACTTTGAGATATTGGCTTTAAACTACTTTTATCTTTCTAAAAATATTGTTGTCAACATTCAGTAAAATTTTGAAAAAAAATCGAATTGACAGTTTTTTTACAAAAAAATAAAAACCGAAAAAAAAAATTAACAAAAGTTGTTAAAAATTGATTTTCGACTCAAATATCTTTTCAAAACTTTCAGATATTGACTTTAAACTAATTTTAGCTTATAAGAAATATTGTTTTCAACATTAGGAAAAAATTTGAGAAAAATCGAATTTACAGTTTTTTTACAAAAAATAAAAACCTAAAAAAAATTTATAAAAGTTGGTAAACATTGTTTTTCGACGTACATAAATATCGTTTCAAAAATTTGAGACATTGGCTTCAAACTAATTTTATCTTATAAGAAATATTGCTTTCAACATTCTATAAAATTTTGAGAAAAATCGAATTGACAGTTTTATTTACATAAAATATAAACCTTAAAAAAAAAAAAACATTTCTAAAACTTGGTAAACATTTACTTTCGACTCAAATAGCTTTTCAAAAATTAAAAATATTGGCTTCAAACTTATTTCATTTCATAGAAAATATTGTTTTCGATATTCAGTAATTTTTTTATAAAAATCCAATAGTCCGTTGTTTCATAAAATAATAAAATCTACAAAAATTAGTACGCAAATTTGGTAAAAATTGATAGATATAGACAAACTTTTAAGCAAGACAAATCGACAGACGGGATGGGAAGTTATCAGTGTGGGTCGCATCCCAGCCTCTTTTTTAATTTGGCTTTGTAACATTTATTTTGGTCATTAGGACGATTATGATTTATATCGTTTCTTATGTCTTATCGCTCAACGACGTAAAAATAACCCAAATATAAACATTTAGGTATGAATGGGGGCATGCTGCTTCCTGCAACCCTCCTGCTTGGGCTTACTATAGGATTTGGGGTAGATGCGAAGTTGAGTGTTCGCAAAGTCTCTTTGCATTTAAAGAACACCTACCTCAAATGTTATAGTGAACCCAAAGAGGGTTCTTACACTTTATCGACGTTCCGAGTTTTCAGGCGATCTGACATTTTCTAACTTCTCATAAGAAGTTATTGTTATCGGTTCGATTTGTCAAATTCAAAATTTTGAAATTTCTCGACGTTTCAAGGTCCCTAAAGTCGAAATAAAAGATTTTTAGAGAGATCTCTGTGCGTGCGTGTGTACCTACTTTCGTACGTCCGTAAGTTCGCGAAGTTTTTTTCGTCGTCCATAGCTCAAGAACCAGTAGAGATTTCGACTTCAAATAAATTTTGTTATACAGATAATAATGCAGAAAGATGCAGATAGGACTCTCAAGAAAAGTAGGTGTTTTTTTACCATAGAAATTTAAAAAAGGTGAAAATTTTGGTTAACCCAAAATATCTCAAGAACTTATAACGCTAGCATTACTTAAATTTAATTTATATTAAATTGTAAAATTTAAATTAAATAAAATTGTAACGTGATACCAAACTAGTATATTTTTGGAAAAAATTCCAATTAACGTTTTTTTTTTATAAATCAAAAAAAAAAACTGAAAAAAAAATATTTGTCACCTCGAAAATCTTACGAACAAAAAATAATTTTATCTCCAAACCAGTTTTGTGCAACGAAGAATAACATTTTTATAATTTGGTAAAATTTTGAGAAAAATCGGACAGTTTTTTTTTTACAAACAATTAAAAACCCAAAAAAATATGTATTAAAAAAGTAGGTAAAAATTAATTTTCGACTTAAATATTTTTCCAAAAATTAAAAATATTGGCTTGAAACTAATTTTATCTTATTAAAAATATTGTTTTCAACATTCGATAAGATTTTGAGAAAAATTGACAGTTTAAAAAAAAAAAAAACCTAAAAAAAGCATTACTAAAAGTTCGTAAAAATTGATTTTCGACTCAAATATCTCTTCAAAATATTGGCTTCAAACTTATTTTATCTCACAGAAAATATTGTTTTTGAAATACATTACATTTCTTATAAAAATCCAACAGTCAGTTTATTCATAAAAAAGAAAATCTACAAAAAATAATACGCAAATTTGGTAAAAATTGATGTTCGGTTCTTGATATCTCGTGAACAATAAAAGGTATTGACTTCAAGTTTATTTCATTCATTCAATTTATATTTGTTTATATAAGAAACACAAATTTTTAAGAAATGCTACTAAAATTGGTAAAAATTGGTTGTCGATTAAAAATCTCGCTAACAAAAATAGATTTAATGGGTGATTTTTTTGAGGTTAGGATTTTCATGCATTAGTATTTGACAGATCACGCGGGATTTCAGACATGGTGTCAAAGAGAAAGATGTCAGTATGCTTTGACATTTCATCATGAATAGACTTACTAACGAGCAACGCTTGCAAATCATTGAATTTTATTACCAAAATCAGTGTTCGGTTCGAAATGTGTTTCGCGCTTTTTTATCGACAAATTTTGTTCAGCGATGAGGCTCATTTCTGGTTGAATGGCTACGTAAATAAGCAAAATTGCCGCATTTGCAGTCAAGAGCAACCAGAAGCCGTTCAAGAACTGCCCATGCATCCCGAAAAATGCACTGTTTGGTGTGGTTTGTACGCTGGTGGAATCATTGACCGTATTTTTTCAAAGATGCTGTTGGACGCAACGTTACGGTGAATGGCGATCGCTATCGTTCAATGCTAACAAACTTTTTGTTGCCAAAAATGGAAGAACTGAACTTGGTTGACATGTGGTTTCAACAAGATGGCGCTACATGCCACACAGCTCGCGATTCTATGGCCATTTTGAGGGAAAACTTCGGAGAACAATTCATCTCAAGGAATGGACCGGTAAGTTGGCCACCAAGATCATGCCTTTAGACTATTTTTTGTGGGGCTACGTCAAGTCTAAAGTCTACACAAATAAGCCAGCAACTATTCCAGCTTTGGAAGACAACATTTCCGAAGAAATTCGGGCTATTCCGGCCGAAATGCTCGAAAAAGTTACCCAAAATTGGACTTTCCGAATGGACCACCTAAGACGCAGCCGCGGTCAACATTTAAATGAAATTATCTTCAAAAAGTAAATGTCATGGACCAATCTAACGTTTCAAATAAAGAATCGATGAGATTTTGCAAATTTTATGCGTTTTTTTTTAAAAAAAAGTTCTCAAGCTCTTAAAAAATCACCCGATAGAAATCAAACTATTTTATTATCATTCAAAAAATAGTTGGTAATTTTTAAATTTTTAAGAATAATTCAACTGACAGCTCCTTTAACAAAACACGAAAACCTACAAATTTTCAAGCAAGACAAATCGACAGACGGGATATGAAGTTATCGGTGTGGGTCTCATCCCACCCTCTTTTTTAAAATTAATTTGGGCAATATGACATTGATTTTGGGCATTGTGCCAATTTCTTCTGAAAAAGTTTTTGGGTAATAGAGCCATTTTCGGGTGATATGACATTTTAAATATCCCGGCAATATTTTACTGTGCAATAAGATCGAACGTTTTTTTAACTTCCCATAGGAAGTTATTGTAATGGGTCCGATTTGTCAAATTGAAAATTTTGACATTTCTCGACGTTTCAAGGTCCCTAGAGTCGAAATAAAAGATTTTTAGAAAGATGTCTGTGCGTGCGTGTGTACGTACGTCCGTACGTCCGTACGTCCGTACGTCCGTACGTCCGTACGTTCGCGACGTTTTTTTCGTCGTCCATAGCTCAAGAACCAGAAGAGATATCGACTTCAAATAAATTTTGTTATACAGATAATAAGGCAGAAAGATGCAGAAAGGGCTCTCAAGAAAATTGCGTGGGTGGTTTTTTTACCATAGCAGTTTAAAAAAAGGTGAAAATTTTGGTTAACCCTAAATATCTCATGAACCAATGACGCTAGAGACTTGAATTAAATTTTATATTATATATTGTAACGTGATACAAAACAATTATATTTTTGGAAAAAAATTCAATTAACGGTTTTTTTTATAAATCAAAAAAACTGAAAAAAAAAATTTGTCACTTCGAAAATTTTACGACTAAAATATGATTTCATTTCCAAAACAATTTTGTGCAATGAAGAATAATGTTTTTGACATCTGATAAAAATTTGAGAAAAATCGAATTGACAGTTTTTTTTACAAAAAATAATAACCTAAAAAAAATAAAAAAAAAGTTGGTAAAAATTGAGTTTTGACTCAAATATCTTTTCAAGACTTTGAGATATTGGCTTTAAACTACTTTTATCTTTCAAAAAATGTTGTTTTCAACATTCAGTAAAATTTTGAAAAAAATAGAATTGACAGTTTTTTTTACAAAAAATTAAAAACCGAAAAAAAAATTAACAAAAGTTGGTAAAAATTGATTTTCGGCTCAAAAAGCTTTTCAAAAATTAAAAATATTGGCTTCAAACTTATTTTATTTCACAGAAAATATTGTTTTTTATATTCAGTAATTTTTTTATAAAAATCCAACAGTCCGTTTTTTCATAAAAAAAATAAAATCTACAAAAAATAGAACGCAAATTTGGCAAGAATTGATACATTTAGACAAACTTTTAAGCAAGACAAATCGATAGACGGGATGGGAAGTTATCAGTGTGGGTCGCATACCAGCCTCTTTTTTTATTTTGTATTTCATAAGCCCCAAAAAAGTTTTTAAGCTCCAAGGATCGGTAATATTGCCCAAATCGTACAACAATAAAATGTAAATATAATTGTTTTGGTGGTATGAAATTTTTAATTTGGGCACTATGGACTTAGGCGAAAATACCTAACGCCATCATTTATGCATCATATTTTCCTGAACACAAGACATATTTTTTCAGATGTTGAGTTTTACCAAATAAAAGTTTTTATCATTTACTAAACCAGTTGAATAAAAGACCGCCCACTTGACATTTATCAAATATTGGTGCTATCCGTTTGTCAAAGTTGAATTTTTCTACACCTGTCAAAAGAATTCGGTCTTGATCTAAAGAGTTTTAGTGTGAAAAATGGTCCATCGGCTTTGATTCTTGAATTTGAATATGCCATAATGTAGTCTGAGTGATGCCAAATTTTTCGGAAAGCCGTGAACTGGATGGTTTTCATATACTTTACCAAGATCAAAGTGTTGACTTTACTAAATAAATTGACAATGACAGTTCAATGAATGTTAAAAAATGCGTTTACAAGTGAAATTCAAAGTTGTGAAGTCTCTATTATAAAAACCGATGTTTTTTCAAAAATACACGATGGGCTTAAAACTAAAACAATACTTTATTATTCACATGTTTTAAAATTAAGGCTGTGATGTGATTCACACTAGAAACTTCCAATTGAAGCGCTTTAACGAACTATTTTTTGTCGAAATATTCGATACTTTATCCACCTAACGTTGGACTCTCATGCCAGAGGTCTTGGGTTCGATCCCTGCCTATGCGATCTGGAGTTTTTTTCATGGGTACTGCCTCTTGCGAGGAATTGAAAAATCCTCCAAGAGTAATTCTTGCCATGAAAAGTGCTTTCTCAAATAAGCCGTTCGGATTCGGCTTGAAACTGTATGTCCCCTCCATCCCTGACAACAGTACTCGCACACAGAAATGGTTGAGAGTTGTAAGTCACTAACCCCTAGTTATGAACGGACTGTTGCGCCATTGATTTTTTTTTTTTATTCACCTAACTAGATACCCGACAAATTTTTACCAGTTTCAATATTATGTCAACATATATTATATAGAACTCAATATCCGTCTCTTTAATGCCAGATCAAGGTGTTAAAAATGTGTGGTCTTTGCGTGAACTTATTCATGCAAATGCATGGTAGGTAGTTAATCAACAAATTACCCGCGGTTATCCACACCGATTACTATCAAAATAAAGACATAGATACTCGTTCGGTACATGTTCTCATACATATAGATAGAAAGTTTGTTCAGAATATGGTTACCGGGTCATCCACAGCTGTATGGTTCCATCAGCCACATTGCTTAAAACCACAAGCCTTTATTGCTATCAATCTACATATCTACAGAATATAATATAAGGTGTGTGTACTGTATGTTGGTACAAAGTACATATATAAGTTACTCCTTTCGATACAGAACCAATATTGAAAGAAAATCCTTGTTTTGCATATTGCGCAATCATCCGCAAGCCAATTTTGGTCGTGAACATTCGACACCACCATCAACATCATCATCATCGTTACCCTTTACCTATACCCTGACACGATATAACCTCAATCTCTTTTTGTTTGCACGTGAGCCCCTGGTGCGTAGAGTTTTAAAATATTATATTCATTAATGCCAGTTTACCTTCACATCCGCAAGTTGTTTCATGTTCAGGATAAGCTCCTGTTCCCGTACCTACGAGTACCTCACCGTTCATCAGCGACTGGCACATTTGGTCCGGAAATGGTTAACACCTTAATTCTGATAAATGGATCCTGATGGTCGTCTTCCGTTCTTCTCTGGTGTCTGACTTTTGTTTTGTTGGTTCAGTTGATGTTACCCTGCTTTTAAAAAATAGCTGCTCCTAAAAGTCCCTCCCTTGGGATAGGAGTACCGTGTGGCAGGTAAGAGTAAAAAATAAAAATGTTGCATCATCATTCTGGCGAAAATGTGAAGTGTAGATAAACGAACGTACTACAGCCAAGGACGAGCGAAAAACAAAACACAAACACAACAGAAACCAGGAAAACGAAACGTGTTTACCGTTAGGAGTGTTATCCTTACTCAACTCATGGCGTATCGTATCGTCAACTTTACCAACACAGCTTTATATGAAAAAATGAGAAGATAATAATGTTATGAAAGTTATTCGACTGTCACTTACTGCAGAGTTTGTGCATCTCAAAGGAACCGAATATGTGAAGATATCTACCAACCAACGTTAGAACTTGGAAGACGCTGCGTTGAATAAAGCTTCATCAGTAAACCTACACCACCATATCGCCTTCACACAACAAGTTGCAGCCAAAGGGAAATCTTTGCGGGCCCAGTATTCGAGTCGTTCTATCGTCGTCGTCGTGTCGGTCGGGGTAAGATCTTAAAGCTTTTCTCAGATTACTGCGTGGATACGTTATGTTAGTGTTATAAGACTCCGAGTACGAGATACCCACTTCGGTGTGATGATGACGATGTTGAGCGTTTTTTGGATGTGGAAATCAAAATCAATACACCACACAAGAGAATAAAAATACAAATTTAAACCTTCCAATTCTCAAAAGTTAAAATGTTCTTTTCATTTTTCCTCAAATTCCTTAGAGAGGATATTGATAAAGGTATATTTACCAATAAACATTTTATTGCTTTCCTGTGTTTTTGGTTACTTGATATGGGAATAAATTTGATAATTCATAATATTTTTTTCTTTTTAAAAAATAGAATGAGACTGTTTTCTTTTTTATTTGGTGTGTTATATTGAAATTTACATCACAATTGATTGGGTAGATTTACGTTTTGAATTGAAATCATAGAACAATTATTGAGATACATGTTTCTGGGAACATCAAAGAAATTAAAGAATTACTTGATATCAGTCTGAACTGAAAACTGTTGAAAATATTTTCAACAAATGTTTTAGTTCCAACTTGAAAGGAAAACCTTTGCTACTAACGCAATTAACAAAACACTATCATAGTAGATAGTTTTAAATTAAATGAGTTTAGTAGTTTAAAAACATTAAGCGTCATAATGTATTGTTATTAAGTGGCGTTTTTTTATTTTGAAACGTATATTTCACCCTATAAAAGTGCGTAGAAACAGGTAAAAATATGTGAAGTATGTTTGTCTTTTCAATCAAAGCTCAGAATAGAATTCTATTTTCTTAAAAACCAACAACTACAACAACAGCTCAGCAAATGCATAAAAAGAAATAGATTTACTTCAACAAATTTGGACTAGAGCTTCATACGACCTGAAAAATTTCCAAAAAAGTAACATTCGAGGAATAAATTGCATAAGTTTTTTCCAAAATCCAAACTGATGGCTTCTCATCAAATTTAAAAAAAAAAATGTTTAAAATTAGAAAGAGTATGAAATTTAAAGTTAAAGTGAAAATTTTCTGTTCATTATATTTGAAACTTTGAAATAGTTTAAAAGAATTATGTGTAGATTTCCAATGACATTCCATTGAAACCATTGACTTGATTTTTCTTACCATTGTATTCAATGTTAAAATGTATTTTTTTTTAATTTTTGTAATATTTGATTTGAAACCATTTTACGGTTTCAAAAGTATAGCACTGGAATTCGACATCTGTCAAACTGAGTTGTTAAACCAATTTATTTCAGTTGAAAGTCTGACATTTACGAAAATGGATCGCTTAACTATCGAACAACGCATACAAATTGTTTAAACCTACTACAAAAATAGTGATTCTGCCACATCCACTTATCGTGCTTTAAGACTAGATTATGTTTTAAATAATCGTCCAACTAAGCAAACAATTGGCAAAATTGTGAAGAAATTTGAAGAGATTTGTAAGGCCTGTGCATAATCGTTTCGATAGTACCACTGAAAAAAGAGGCTGGAATGTGACCCACACTCCTAACTTCCCATCCCGTCTGTCGATTTGTCTTGCTTAAAAGTTTGTCTATTGTATCAATTTTTACCAAATTTACGTACTATTTTTTGTAGATTTTATTTTTTATGAAAAAACGGACTGTTGGATTTTTATAAAAAAATTACTAAATATCGAAAACAATATTTTCTGTGAAACAAAATAAGTTTGAAGCCAATATTTAAAATTTTTGAAAAGCTATTTGAGTCGAAAGTAAATTTTTACAAGTTTAAGTATTGTTTTTTTTTTTGGGTTTTTATTTTTTGTAAGAAAAAACTGTCAATTCGATTTTTCTCAAAATGTTTCCTATTGTTAAAAACAATATTTCTTATAAGTAAAAATTAGTTAGAAGCCATTATCTCAAATTTTTGAAAAGATATTTGAGTCAAAAATCAATTTTTAACAATTTTTGTTAAATTCTTTTTTCGGTTTTTAATTTTTTGTAAAAAAACTGTCAATTCGATTTTTTTAAAAATTTTACTGAATGTTGACAACAATATTTTCCAGCTCACATAAAAACTGAAGCTATCTGACCCACTCACAACGTCGTAGACACGTCGAATGGGTGCTTAAACAACAGGCGGTGAACGGTGATTTTTCAAACAAAATTTTCTTCAGCGACGAAGCACATTTCTTACTCGGTGGGTTTTGGGTATCTGAGAATCCTCAAGTAATTGAAGAGAGATCACTGTTTGGTGCTCTCTTTAGTCCAGAGTTGTGATTGGACCCTACTTCTTCAAAAACGGCGATGGAACTACTGTCACCGTCAATTCGGAGTGTTATGGTCATATGAAAGCCGGCTTTTTCTTGGGTACTGTTAAAGAATACGGCTTGGAAAATATGTGCTTTCAACAAGACGGTGCCGCATGCCACATAACTCGAGGGAATATGGATTTATTGCAAGAGACATTTCATGGCAGCGTAATTTCTCGTCGTGGCGATATCAACTGGCCACCAAGATCATGTCATTTGATAACGCTGGACTTTTATTTGTGGGGCTACGCAAAAATCGAAAATTCGAATTTTCTCAAAAACGAACCGATGGATTATTTATGCAGAAAGATGCAGAAAGGGCTCTAAAAAAATGAGTGGGTGGTTTTTTACCATGGCAATTTAAAAAAAGGTGAACATTTTGGTTAACCCAAAATATCTCATGAACCAATAACGCTATAGAGACTTGAATTTTATATTATATATTGTAACGTGATACCAAAGAAATATATTGTTGGAAAAAAAATCCAATTAGGTACATTTTTTTTCTAATTAAAAAAACCGACAAAAATATTTGTCACCTCCAATATTTTACGAACAAAAAATGATTTTATCTCCAAATTCATTTTGTGCAACAAAGAATACCGTTTTTGACATCTGGTAAAATTTTGGGAAATATCGAATTGAAAGTTTTTTTATAAAAATAAAAAACCTAAAAAAAAAACCTTACTAAAAGTTGGTAAAAAATATTTTTCGACTGAAATGTCTTTTCAAAAATTTGTGATTATGGTTTAAAACTAATCTGATTATATAATATATTGTTGTACATTTGTTAAAATTTTGAGAAAAATTGAATTGACAGTTTTTTGTACAAAAAATAAAAAACCTAAAAAAAACAGTACTAAAACTTGTAAAAATTTTAATTTGACTCAAATATCTTTTCAAAATTTAAAAATATTGGCTTAGAACTAATTTTATCTTCATTATATGCAAAATATTGCTGGTGATTTTTACGAATAATTCAACTGACAACTTTTTAAACAAAACACGAAAACCTACAAACATTTAAGCAAGACAAATGGGGAAGAAAGACGGGATGGGAGGTCGCATCACAGCCATGTGTTTTGCTTTCAAAATTCCTCAAGAACTAATGAACCGATTTCAAATTTTTTTTTCTCTACAAGCTCTTATAGTCTTAATAATATTTGTTGATAAGAAATGTTATTGTTTTTTATTTAGATTTTTATTTTTTTTTTTTCAAAAACGGGTCATAAAAAAAAAACAGAAAATAAAATGTACGAGTATAATAATATGTTTTTGGTTATATTTATTTACTAAAATTATTTTTAAACAAAAATTGAAAAATTGTTTATGTGTATATAAAATTAATTTTAAAAATAATCCCTTAAATGATTTTGAAACTATTTTCTTTAATATCAAATGGTATTTACATTTTTCAAGAAAAATTTATTTTGCAGGTATATTTTTAAATCTTGAATTAAAGGATTAAATAAAGGATAGGATAGGAGCATTTTATTTAATCTTTAAATTTAATTAGTTGCCAAAAACGTTATTCATAATATAGTGTAGTAAAAAATTTAAATGAAGGTCATATGAGTTTTTGTTCGTCAAATATTGGAGCTGACGGGTTTTGTGTCTAGAGACCTTGATATGTTGAAAACTGTCAACACTTGTAATTGAATAAATTGGACTGTTGACAATAACATTGGCGTGTAGTGCATAGTGTAGTGAACCTCAAAATTCAAATTTCAAAAACAAATTTGTTTATTTTAATAGAAAACAACACTCAGTCTTAATATTGTAACGTGGATTATTGCCTTGTTTTAAAATTAACGTAACAACAACTTCTAAATTATTTGTGAAAAGTCCTTTGTTTTAAAGTTTCTTAACAAGCTCAAAAAATAATTTTTGTTGATACCTAGTTCCAGTAGAACTACCGAAAAAATGGCTCATATTAGAGATTATTAAGATTGACACTAAAACTTAGAAAACATTACGCTAATACAAAACCAATTTTGAATATTTGAAATATCACAAACAAATTTAAAGGCTTCCAACCAACATTATGATAAAAAAAATTAACCTTAGACCCCTATAACTTAAGAAAATATCAAAGCTTTTCTTAGAACTTCTTTTGTAGTTATTCAATAAGACTCGAAACAAGTAATCTCTCTAAAAACTTATTATCGATTACTTTAAAATCTTTCTTGATTGTTAAACAAAAAGACGATTAAGTATTTTTCCATATTCGTATTTTGACGTGTGAGTGAAAATAATTATTATGTACTTATTTTGACAGTTCAATATTTTGTAACACTATAGTTAAACATTTACAGTCTTATTTAATAGAATTCGCTAAACAGATGCATAGTTATACAGTGAATAAGGATTTATGTAGGCTCTATGTAACGTTGCGAAAATTCCTATTTATAAAAAATTCTGCTATAAATTTTATAGTTATACAATGCTTATATCAAAAAAAGTACCAAAATGTCTATAAAATCAGCTTGTTGTCATAACAACTAAAATATAACAAAATAGTTCCAATTATTTGTATGATATTCTTTTTCGAAAATCTATATTTTTTTAAATTCTTCGGCTCACGAGCTAAACTGGAGAGGCATTATTGTTTTTATTTTAGTACGCTGCTGATGCGAAACGAAAATTCCCATACAAAAATGACATGACGAAATCATAAACGAAAATATTCGAAAAATTTTTCAATAAATAAATAAAACGTCAAAATTTCGCAAGCAATTAATATACCGGGCAATTAAATTGAGATCGAAAAGAGTGGAGAATTGTACTACGAAATCTAGTACAGCTATCCACTAAAATGACACATTTCGTCGTTCAGCAGCGTACTGAAAAACGAAAAGCACAGCGAAATTTTTCGTTTATGATTTCGTCATGTTATTTTTTGTATGGGAAATTTCGTTTCGCATCAGCAGCGTACTAGGCTCCAGCACATTAATTGCTTGCGAAATTTTGACGTTTAATTTTTTTATTGAAAAAAAAAATTGTTTACTCGTGACTTTCGGTGTTTTGACTTTGATTTATATTTGATTTAAAATTTAAAATAAAATGGATTTGTCTAATGTGTTCCAACATTGCATTTCTGAATCAGAAACTCAGGATGTTATTGGTGATGTGCAAGAAGTGATGAAGACAAACAGTGAAATTCAACTTCCAGACAGAACTCTCCACAAATATTTTTCCGCTGTGGTTTTCGTTTTCATTTCGCTCTGCACTTGGAGACCGCCGAAAAATTTCGTTTCGCATCAGCAGCGTACTAGGCTTAATTTTAAAAAGAGAGGAGTGAAATCAAAATGACATTTACGAAATAATAATAACAATAATTTCCTTATGTAGGCTCTATTCAACCTCAAAACGCGTTTAGCTTACTATGGGACTATGCAACCTTGTATAAGTTTTATAAATAGCATTTTTGCGTTTAGAGGCATTATGGAGATTACATAACTTTATGTAGGCTCTATACAGCGTTTTTAAATAAGACTGTTAGTATAAAGGCATTGCCAGAAGGTACTTCAATTAAAATTTGATAAATAGTTCCTTTAATCAACATGTTTTTCACTTTCAGTACGACGCCGAAACTTTTTTCAAATATAACATATAAAATGTACTTTTTTATAAAAATAATGTTCACTTTTCACACTAGGTGGGCACATCCCCTTTAATTGTTGAGTAGTTTGGATAAGACTACACTTTATCTTCTCAACCATAACCTTCAATTTTGCTCTTCTTTGCAAATTTGGAGTTCTTTTAAGAAATATTATATGATTTTCCTGAACTAGTTAAATTAAAACATGATTTGTCTGAGAAAAGCTTTTTTTCACGTTTTCAAATATAATAAAAGTAATTTTTATTTTCTTCAGAAGTTATTAGATCGTCCTTATAAAATGTGTAGTTAAAGTGTGCTTTTTTGCAGTTTCAAGATCTAAAAAGTCATACTTCATCACCAAATTGAAACCAGGACATGAGTGCATAACTCACAAGGGTGTGCAATATAATACTCAATGTCATTTAAATATAAGTCAAGCCATCAGATATGTTTACCTAGTTTATTGTTATGGCTTTTGAATTTTATCTGGACGACATGAATATGAAATTTTATGATTTATTAAATTGCATACGAGGTGATATGAGTAAACTTTATGAAAAAGGATGACATTTTTTTGATTTGACATTGAAATCATATTTCATGTAAAAATAGAAGCTTCACAGAACTCACGGCACATTACTTCATTTTTATTTTGCTTACCTTTGTGCTGTAAACTATCTGAAAATAAAAAAATGTATATTACATTTATATTTTTGTACCTTCAGGCAACTTAAAAGTACAAAGAAATGTTCTTTTTTTTAAGCACAGAAGATTTTTTATTTAATTTTGTGCATCGGTGTTTTTCAGAAAATATTACAGAAAATATACCAAAGCTAAAAATAAGTTTCAGATTGGCGTTGAATTCTTTTTAAAATAAATTTTATATAGTGTTTATTCCCATATAAAATATTTAATAAAAAATGAAAAAGAATTAATGCTATCAAATTTTTCGCCTATAACATTGATTACCCTTGTCTACTTACCTATGTTGTATGACTATGCTCTTTAATATGCATTCTTTTTTGTTTGATATGTAAAAGGACGATGTTCAAACCAAACTATTCTTATAATACAGTAGGATGACATGATGAATAATAACACATTTCCATGTATATATAATATACGAATTAAAAAAATTATTGTTCTATTTAATCATCTTTGATAGTTCAAGGGGAAGTATTACTAATACATATCTGCTTTCTAAGCAATTATTTTCTTTACTACATTACATTATTTTTTTTACTACAAAACCCAAAAAATATTGAATCTAAAATTATGTAGGTTGACGCCAAAAATATTGGTCTTTTTGTTTTAGTTCAAAAACTATATTGTTCTACTGTTATGGATGCCGTGAGTCAATTTCAACTATTAAATTTGTATTCTTTTAATTAATTCCAACTCAACTACTCGTATATAAAAATATCTGGTACTGACATTATGAGTATCCTCCTCAGTAAAAACTTGTCTAGAGTGTCCTTTATTTTGTTTCTGTTTTTTTTTTTTTTTGTAATACAAAAATATTGCAAAAGTAAAAATTGAACAAGAATATAATAAAAAAGTATTTGCTTAATCGAACAGTACATACATATATCGATTTCAAGCAGACATGCCATAATGAAAAATGAAAACACTGTAGGTATAGAAATAAAATTAAACAAAGAAAATTCGTTTATGAAGTATGCAATGTAGCTATATGGATTATGTATGTAGTTTACATTATTGTTTTGTGTTATAAACTTGTCAAATAAAGAGGTTAATAATGCTGGCTTATCACATTTTCAGTTAAATATTCCAATTTAAAGGCAATATATATTTTGAATTTCCAGCAGTTTATCTAGTTTAAAAAAATACTATTTGAAAGCTATTTTAAAATTAAGAAGAATGTGTATCGAAATTTAATCCTCATTTTCTATCAACATTTTTATCCGCTAAAATTTAATCTCAAAATTATTATTTTAATGAAACATGTTGACGTTTAGATCCGCACTGACCTCTCATATTCATCCCTCATCTTCTATATCACTTGTTTGTTTTTAACTAAACAATATATTATTTGTAAGTTATTGTAATCGAACCGATTTGTCGAATTGAAATATTGTAATTTTTCGGAGCTTCGATGTCGCCAGAATCTAAATCAAAGCTTTAAAGAGAGATGCCTGTTTGTGCGTACGTTTTGGTAGGTTGGTTCGTTCGGAGAAACTTTTTTCGTGGACCATATTTCAAGAAACAACCAAGGTATCAACTTTAAATAATTTTTATTTTTACAGATAGTAATATCAAAGATGCAGAAAAGACTTTCAAAAAATAAAATGAGTGGGTTTTTTTTTACTATATGTAATTGAAAGAAAATATTTGTGACGTCAAGGTTATTTTCTTGTAAAATCAAATCAAGGTTGTATAAGGAAAAGTGCTATTTAAAATTAGTTTTCGACTAAAATACATTGAAAACAAAGTCAGATATTTGAAGAAAACTTATTTTATCATATGCAAAATATTTTCGTTGATAAGCTTCAGTTAATTTTTTAGAAAAATCTTGAAATTAAAGAAAGATATTGAATTCAAACTTTTTTATTTTACATTTAATGATATTTTTAATATTGTCTAACACTTAAAGAATTTCGACAGACGGGCACAAATAGGACGTTATCGATAATGGTCGCATCCCAGTCTTTTTTTAGTTTTGAAGTAAAAAGCTTTTAAGAATATTTTATCCACAATTGTTTTCTTCATTTTGAGATTTGAAGTCATACTAAGTTAACTTTAAATTCTTTGACAGGAGTAAGCCACGATCATTTTGATATTTATAAAAAAGGAGTATTTTCAAAAAAAAAAACAATAAATTGTTATTTTATTAACAATAGAAAACATTATCCTTTCATGATAATTTCCATGACGAACTTCCACATTTTTGTTTGATTGTGGAGCATTTGCACAGGTTTTAGCATTAACAAAAAAAAATCACAATAGCCTCGGTGGCTACATAATTTTTAACACGGGCACGGAAATTACTATTGCAAAATTGTCAACTGTTCACTATTTCTTAGGAATTTAAACAATTTTAATACGTTGTTGAAGAAGTTTTCATCTACACTATATAATATTATAAAGAGGAAAGATTTGTATTTTTGTATGTAACGAATAAACTCAAAAAGTACTGGACCGATTTTAATAATTCTTTTTTTATTAGAAAGCTACATTATCACTGAATAACATAGGTTATATTTAGTACTAGATTACTATAGAAATCTTTAGAAATTTCTATTAAAACCAACCAAAGAAGGTGTAAACAAAATTAGCCATAAAATGTCTTTCATCGCATACGCTGCGAAGAGTATTAATGATAGGACAAAAAAATGTTTTCTAATTTAGTGATTCATGATCGTTTTAATTAGCATGCTTATAACTTAAGTATCTGTAAATATTTATGTCTACCCGTGGGAAGCCGGGACGGGCCGCTAGTATTTAATAATGACGTTGTTTCTACTTTTTATATGCAAAAGAAGACAGCTTCATAAGTGGCAACTCCTTTATTTAAAATAAGGCCTCCCTTAATATATAATATCTTCTCCGTCTCATCTTACATGAATATTTAATTGACCGATTGTTAAATTTGATCGCTAAACTGACCAATATTTTCCAAAATGTTTGCTTATGTTTCATGTTAGATGCAATAAAACGATAAACATTAAATGTACAACTTATTATTACTATATGAAAAATATTGCATCCGTTAAAGATAATAGAGAAGTCGAAAAAATAAATAAATAAATAAATTTGCGTTAGGCGCTTTTTCTATTTTATATATGAGACTACTACAATTAATAGTAATCCATATACAATTTTACTGGCCAAAAATCGAAAATTCGAATTTTTTCAAAAACGAACAGAATATAAATATAAAATTTTCTAAACTTATTATTTTAACTTTGGTACCTTCAAAAAAACATTATAGTACCATAGTACCGTTATTTTGTTTTTAAGTTTTCTCAAGAATGAACCAACCGATTTCAGAATTTTTTATCTTCACATCCTGTCTTAATAATATTTGTTGATCTAAAATGTCGTTGTTTTTTTTAATTTAAAAATATAATAATACCATTTTCTTTTCAAAATGTTTTATCTCGAAAACGGACTTTAGTCTTAAAGTTGTAAATATACAAAATTAATTAAAAAAAAAACGCTCTAACAATTCTAGATCTGTTTTTTAAATCAATGTTTTCATCGTCCATAGCTCAAGAACTAGAAGAGATATCGACTCCAAATGAATGTTGTTATACAGATAATAAGACAGACAGATGCAGAAAGGGCTCTCAAGAAAATAGCGTGGTTTTTTTACCATAGCAGTTTAAAAAAAAGGTGAAAATTTTGGTTAACCCTAAATATCTCATGAACCAATGACGCTAGAGCCTTGAATTAAATTTTATATTATATATTGTAACGTGATACAAAAAGGGCATATTTTTGAAAAAAAAATCCAATTAACGGTTTTTTTATAAATCAAAAAAACTGAAAAAAAAATGTGTCACTTCGAAAATTTTACGACTAAAATATGATTTAATCTCCAAAACAATTTTGTGCAACGAAGAATAATGCTTTTGACATCTGATAACATTTTGAGAAAAATCACATTGACAGTTTTTTTTATTAAAAATAAAAACTTAAAAAAACAATTAATAAAAGTTGGTAAAAGTTGGTTTTCGACTCAAATATCTTTTCAAAACTTTAAGATATTGGCTTTAAACTACTTTTATCTTTCAAAAACTATTGTTTTCAACATTCAGTAAAATTTTGAGAAAAATCGAATTGACAGTTTTTTTACAAAAAATTAAAAACTGAAAAAAAAATTTAACAAAAGTTGGTAAAAATTGGTTTTCGACTCAAATATCGTTTCAAAAATTTGAGAGTATGGCTTTCAACTAATTTAAACTTATAAGAAATATTGTTTTCAACCTTAGGAAAAATTTTGAGAAAAATCGAATAGACAGTTTTTTTACAAAAAATTAAAACCTAAACAAAAAAATTAACAAAAGTTGGTAAAAATTGGTTTTCTTTTTTGTTAGATTGACAGTTTTTTTTACAAAAAAATAAAAACCTAAAAAAAAAACAATACTAAAACTTGGTAAAAATTTACTTTCGACTCAAATAGCTTTTCAAAAATTAAAAATATTGGCTTCAAACTTATTTTTATTTTACAGAAAATATTGTTTTCGATATTCAATAAAATAAAATCAACAAAGAATAGTACGCAAATTTGGTAAAAATTGATACATATAGACAAACTTTTAAGCAAGACAAATCGACAGACAGGATGGGAAGTTATCAGTGTGGGTCGCATCCCAGCCTTTTTTTTTTAAAGAAATCAAATGATTTAAATTTTTGAAGACAAACTTATTTTATGGGTACATTTTTAAATTTTTAAATGTGTTTAAGTACAGGGCAATCCATTTTGTGGTTTCAAAGGTAAACGTAAATAAAACACACATTAAATATTTTTTTTTCGTGATTTTTCCTTTTTATTATAAAGTTTAAACGTTGATATTATGCATAAAATACTCCATCATTTAAATGACCATCACGCGAATTGTTGCAAGTATATAGATACTATTTAGGTAATTTTCGACCGCTTTTTGAAACATTTTGGGCGGTATCTCAGTCATAACTTGACGAATGTTGGTTTTTTAGTGCTCAAGAGTTAAAGGTTTATCTACAGAAAAATCTTTGTTAGCCCGACAAAAAAAAGTCCAGCGGTGTCAAATCCCACGATCTTGGTGGCCAGTTGATATCGGCACGATGAGAAATTACGCGGCCAGCAAAAATGTCTCTTGCCATCTTCACTCCAATATATAGGAATTTTGCGTGATGGAAGAATGATAATTATTTATTTAACATCCCACGTTTTTAAACAAAAATATAGGGTTTTCTCTTTAAGAAATATTTTAAGAAGTATGCCCCACAGGTACTCAAAACATACTTGTCTACCTGCCTACGCATCACATTATTGTCATTTGACTAATTGTCAATATAGGTATCTTCTGCGTCTTAAAATTAAAATAATTTTATTATCTTCTGTTATAATGTAACAACTCTCATTATTTTTTGTGGTTTACCAAAATTAAGTCAGTTTAAAATCACCCCAAGAAATATCAACTAACCAAAAACTACTCAACTCAGAACCATTAGAATCAGAATCATCCACAATAATAACTAATATAATCCTTTTAAGTGACCCCAAAGAATAACATTTATTATCTCCCCCCGTTAGAGAAATTTCCTTCGACCCACACAATACACGTGTGTAACGTGTAAGTCGAAAAATATAAGGACCTCCTATATATGTACATACATAGGTATACTGACAACCTTGAATTTGATATCTTAACAAAAACATTATAGAAACAAAACAAACAAATAAACTAATAAAAAATCATTATCCACCCGAAAGCATCAGACGAAATTAGGAACTTTCTTGTTTTTGGACAAATTGTTTCGCCCACATTTATACGTGTAAATATAAACCCCACTGGCAACACCATATTCACTCACTCACTCAGAATACAGTACTGTAAGATAGGTTAGATTTCTAGGTACCAAGAAGAAAAATGAAGATGGGTGGAATTATCAAACGCAACAAAGTGTCCTTTTTGAAATTTTGCATAAAAGTAAAAAGTTACAGTTTTTGTTTGTTCATTTTTAGAGAGACAGCTTGAAACTTGAAGAAAACAATTTTGATGCCAAAATAACGGTTATACTATATCTTAGGTATATATGTTAGTATTATAGTAGGAATATGGGCCTAAGGCCACAATAAGGACCTTATTCTGTGTATGAAAAGAGGTACAAAACGACAGCATCAACAACAATGAAGACGACAACGACAACGACGACGAGCGACGTAGGACACTTCTAAGTTTTTGCTTTCTCATATTATTGTAGTATATGGTCGCTTCTCTAGGGACTCAGTGATTCTGATGATACAAAGGCATCGTCGTCGCCTTCGCCTTAGCCTACCAACCATCATACAAGAAAAACTAGAAGATATACTTGAAATAATGACTGCTAGTCGGATGTGACACGAAGTGATGACACAAACATAAAACCCAAGCCCTCTGGAATGAATGTGAATGTGAATGGATAGCTGAAGAGCATCAGGCAAATTAGTCCAAAGCGACTATACGAAGACAACGACAACGACAACGATAACGACGACACGGATGGGTTCGGCTTCAGTTCAACTTCAACATGGGAAAATCTCATCAAGTTCTAAATTTTCTGTTGATCCTTTTGGATAACGAAAAGAACTTGGGTGGATTCTAAATGATGACACTTTGAAAGCTAAGGTTTATTACAAAGAAATGGCACATCCAGAAAACTTCGAATCGAGAGAAATATGAAGGGACCAAGTATACGACGAAGATTATAGTGCGTATGTGATGTTCCTGGTGAATCCTGGCGATGATGATGCGATGGGGTGTACCTATTACCAACATATGTGTTTTTTGGGAGATATACATTCATCTCTTTTATATGTTGTATGTACATATATGTATATGGGTCTTCACTTATATTGGTACTCAGTGAAGAAAAAGGAGATTTTTAGGGCAGGAAATGCACGAAAATTGATTTAATTGGAGACTTTATCAGGCTTGAAGAATGGCAGTTTTAGCACGTAGAAAGCCATATAAGATGTTAACCATTAAGGTCTTATGTTGAAATCCCATAAGGATATAGTATGAATAGATGGAAATTAAAAAGTGTCGAACGATGACATAATAATATTTAAAAGGGTCGCCTTTTTGTATTGAGAGGGAGGTTGAAGAAGAAAGGAGAAGAGGAGACATTTTTAATGATTCTCAGGAGGTTCATATTTTATTATTCGAGCGTGATGCTTTGTCAAAGAAATGGAAAGTTGTCTAAGTAGGTTAAGGTAGGTATGGTATAGGGAGGGATACATATGTAGATGTAGATGTCAATGCCCCATACCTTATGCCAAAGAAAAACAAAGTTTTATTTAAGTCCTGACCCTATATATATATGTATATAAGTTGGTTCCAAAATTAACATAAAAGTTTTTCAAACTGTGGGGTTCTTTCTTATATCTCCTTTCTTTCATTTTTTGTTTTCTTTGGATAAAAGGAAGGAAATTATTCGATTACCCATAGCTATACATGAGAATGGGGAATAAGTTGGTGTAGGTTCTTATACGGTCTTTGTGTTTCGGTGTTTGAAATTTTGTTGTACTTACTTACATACCTTATGTTTTTTTCTTCTTTAAATTCAATATTTTGTAATGCGGATATAGAAAAGGCAATTTACTTATTTTGAAGATTTTATCTATATACAAAAGGTTCAACTTTAATTTAACATACAAATTTGAATGTTCTATCAAAAGGTTGTAATGTGTTTTCAATATGAGTAAACCTATAGGCAAGGATATAACTTGTAATTAATAGGTTTTGGGAAAGGAAAAGTGTCTTATAATAATTTGGTTGCTTTATGTAGATTTATAACATATTGATACCCTAAACTTTCTTTATCCCAGTGAAGAAGGATCATTGAACTTGAAAATTAACTGAAACCTTCTCATTTGTTTAAGTGTTCGATCCCACCTACATGTAGGAAACTTTCAACAGAAATTATATACTCAAGTTAGCTGAGATGGGCTTTAAGCAATAGCATAGGCAGGTAGATGTTAGTCACAAGCAGCCCTTTCTGCACAACTCAACTAATACTGGAAAGCGCCGCGCCGTTTTGATACCCATTACACTTGATACTCATTACACTAACATATGTATTGGAAAAAAAAGATATTTTTACAACGGATTTATATTGACAAAACTAGCGACGCTAGAGACATTTTGTCGCGATCAGAAAGAAAATCAAGTCTTTGATTTTCATCTCGGAAACTTCATCAATATCTGCCCTTCCGAAGCTTTAGAACTGTCCAGGGCAGGACATTTACATCAGAGAAAGTGATTCACAGTTTCCCTTTCATGTTGGCCTCCACAATTACGTTAGTAACTCTCTCTCTCCTATTGGCCAGTATCCGGTACATGTTGCAGTGACACTGACTATATAATGCTTGGGTCTGCAATAAAGTTCGATAGAACGTTTTTTGACATAGCTATAGGCCATATATTTTTGGATATAGATAGAAGTTATACTGTTCCACCTGCGGTTGGATTCTTTCAGAAAAATTGAGACAATTTTGCCCTTCATAGCTCCAAGATTAATATTTACCATTTTCACAAGTGAGCTATAAAGAGACGATCCTTTCTCGGTTGATGTTTAAGCTAGATAGTTCATCCCCACACTGTTAAACCAGTACAGATTATGTTGTGGGCAAATGATAGCCATAACAGCCGGCTGGCTGTCAGTGCAGATAACCATGTTTCTATTTTGGTTTGAGTTTGATTTAAATATTTTGAATGCTTCTCTAATACCAGGTAATTCAACTTGAAATGCAAAATCTGGCAGCCGAAAAGACTTGTTTATTTATAATTCGTTTAATACTAACGTTAACAATTCTTAATACTTAAAATCTAAAAACTTAAAATAGACTGTTGAAAAAAAATTAATTTGCAATTTATACTTTTTATATTATCATTTGGTGAATTAATACAAGAGTAAAATTTATTATAGATGTCAATTAATTTATTAAAGGGGCTATGTACACCATAGTTTGATCTGCTAAAATTAGTATTCAATGGTTTCTGGAGTCTTATACTTGAACGACTAAAACTAAAGTTTAAACTACCAAGAACTGATGGTGATGAAATTTGTCCGTTTATTATTGCAACAATAAAACAAAACTGCAAGTACATCCTTTGATTTGTCAAAGAAGGAAGATTTATAAGAGAAAGTAGTAGATATTATGGCACTTGTGACTGGGAATTTTGTGGTAGAAAGAGATAGCGATATGAGTGAGTGAAATAGATGATAAGAATTTATATTTAAGTAGTTTTTTGTGAAAGCAGATAAGTATATTTAGGTTTGTGGTGATTTAATTGTGTGAATTTGTTTTTGTAATCAATGGGTAAGGAATATTTAGTTGAATGAGTAATGGAAGTATGATAGGAGTATGTTATAATTTTGTTTTTGTAGGGGGGTATTTTGTGTGGTCGCGTGCTTGAAATGAGATAAAATAAAAAACTGTTGGGTCTTTGTGTTATTTGAATTTGAAATTGTGGTCGCGTGCTTGAAATGAGATAAAATAAAAACTGTTGGGTCTTTGTGTTATTTGAATTTGAACAAAAGAGAAATAACTGATAATAAATTTAAATCGGGTTGGAATCTCAAATTCAGAGTATTTCTGAACAAAATAAGTAAATTTGAGAATATTTTGGTGCCTAAAATGTGTACTTAAAAAGGGGGATCATAGTTTGGTGAATGAGTAATGAAGGAGAATGAGTCATAGATGTATGCATGTCAAAGTTTTTAATTGATTTGTTTGACCTTGTTATAACACTACAATTAGGGTGTTATTTCTTAATTTTAATAATTTTTGATCATTCTGTGAATATCGCTTGTTGGTTAAACATCTTATCATCTTTGTAAGAACGTTTTGTTGAAAAATGTTATTCAACGTTTTATTGGTTGCTTTATGCATAGTATTGTCTCATTCTGTATTCGGTACTCCGATTCCGATAGGTATTGATTTGAATCAGCCCAATACCTCAAATAATTTAACGTTTGCGCTGAACCTTCCTAATAACGATACGGTGACCATAGGATTATCGTTTAAGCTGTTATCTTATTTTCCTGCTGGTATCCTTAAAAACACGTCAAATGTAGATTTGTCATTGCAAAACGATGAGGAATCTTCCCACCCCACTCAAAGAACTACAACAACATTATCAACTTTGACAGAGGAAAGAAATATTATAACTGTTGAAGAGGCCATCGAAAAATTTAGGCAAGATTTGATAAAAAAGGAAATTGAAATATCAGGAATCATTCAAAGTAAGGACATATTTTATAGACATTTTAAACTGGAGTTTAATGATGACCAAGCTTTAACAATTCGGTGCACATATGACAGCAACTACAATTTACGCACTCTGAACATTAAATGTTATGAATACCATGAGTACGAAACTGAGAGAGTGTTAAGTAATGGAGAAGTTGAAGTCTTTATCAAAGAGGATCTGGAATACAAATCTGATGTAGAATTAATAGATTTCAAAAAAATGAAGCAAGTCTATACAATGAACGTTTCCTAATCTTGCTAAAAAAAGTAAAACATTGTTATAATTAAAAAATACAAGATTTTTATTAAAAACAAAAATTTTATTACAATAAATGATTTTTATTACAGAAAATATGTACAAGATTTTTATTTCTTTTCTTTTGGAATAGGTATCCAAGAGTTGTGATCGGAAGAGAACCCCAGCCATTTTACAAACATTTTATTTTTTTCTTTTGAAGCACTTTTTCAATTAAATATGTATCAGGAAATTTTGTTTTTTGCAGTTCCAATTCGTAAAATCCACCTTTAATAGGGTTTCCTTGATAGTCTTCTAACAAATAAGTAATTGGATTAGTGAGTTTCACTTTTGCTATTTTGAAGATTTCTGTTGTCCAATTAAAAAAATTCAAAAAAGTAATTGTGATTGCTCACAATGGTCAGGCATATGACCACCAGTTCATTCTGAACTATATTTTGACAAAAACGCAATTAACACCAGAAATTATTATGCGAGGAACAAAAATTTTGGCTTTATATCTCGGAAACGTTAAATTTATTGACTCCATCAACTATTTCCCTATGGCTTTGTCTAAGCTTCCTAAAGCTTTTGATTTATCACCAGTTTTAAAAAAGGATATTTCCCATATTTATTTAATACAAAAGCTAATGAAAATTACATTGGAAAATTACCTGCATTAGAGTTTTATTCCCCAGAGTCAATGAAAATTGAAGAGAGGAAAAGCTTCTTGCATTGGTATTCTGAGCACAAGGAAGATGAGTTCGACATGAAACATGAAATCGTTGAATATTGCAAGAGTGATGTTAAAATATTGACAGAAGCTTGCATTAAATTCAGAAAATTATTTATGAACCAGAGCAACGTTGAACCTTTCCTTGAAGCCATTACAATAGCTTCATCTTGTAATCTTCTGTTTAGAAGAAATTTCTTAAAAGAAAATACTATTGCGTTAATCCCTAAAAATGGGTATAGATGCGTGAATAATCAATCCGTTGAAGCAATTCAATGGATGATCTTAGAAGAAAAAAGAAGGAAAATAAATATAAAACACGCCTATAAGGGAAAAGAAGAAAAAATCCATGGCGTTAAAGTTGATGGATTTTGTGCAGAAACAAATCAAATTTTTGAGTTTCATGGGTGCTATTTTCATGGTCATCCTCTTTGTATGAAGCATCAACGAAATGAACCTCTGCATGGAAATAAAGCCGACACCTTAAACAAAAGATATGAGAGAACGCTAGCAAAGACAGAGCGATTAAGGTCCTTTAACTATGAAGTAATTGAAATGTGGTCCTGTCACTTCCATCATCTTCTTAAGAGTTTGAGCAAAGAAGAATTAAACTTTTTAAAGACGCATCAGCTAATAGAAAATTCACCACTTAATCCCCGCGATGCTTTTTACGGTGGAAGAACGGGTAATACATTTAATTATTATAAATGTAAGCAAGTAGAACAAATTAGATACATAGATGTTTGTTCACTCTACCCTTGGGTGTGCAAAACTGGAAAATTTCCAGTAGGGCATCCAAAAGTTCATGTTCATGGTGACACAAACTGCTCAATATCGAAAATGCAAAATATGAACGGACTTGTTAAATGTAAAGTTCTTCCACCGGAGTATCTACTTCATCCAGTGTTACCCTTGAAACAAAATCAAAAGTTAATGTTTTCCTTATGTAGTTCGTGCAGCCTAGAAAAAAACTTAGAACTTTGTACCCATTCTGATGACGAAAGAGCTTTGATTGGAACTTGGGTGATTGATGAAGTTCTGAAAGCCGTCGAAAAGGGATATGTTATTATGAACATCTTTGAAATTTGGGAATACGAGGTACTGGAATACGACCCAGAAAGTAATACTGAGGGTCTTTTTACGGCAATGATGAACCAATTTCTTAAAATTAAACAGGAAGCATCAGGATGGCCTAGTGAATGTTCATCAGAAGAAGACAAAGAACAATACATAAGCGACTTTCTTGCGAAAGAAAATATTCAGTTGGAATATTCAGAAATTTGCAACAACCCAGGCAAAAGGTCGTTAGCCAAACTGATACTGAATTCATTTTGGGGCAAATTTGGGCAACATGAGAACCAAGTCCAGACGATTATTTTGAACGATTCGTCAACATTGTATCATCTTCTTACTCATCCATCGGTGGAGGTTACAAACATTCTACCAATAAATGAGGAAAATATTGTCGTCAATTTTGAGTTGAAAGAAGAGGCAGCCGAGCCTTTACTTACGACCAATGTTTGTATTGCCGCTTTTACTACGGCTCAAGCTCGCCTTAAATTGTACAATTATTTAGAAAGGCTAGAAGAAAGAGTACTGTATTATGACACAGACTCAGTCATATATGTAACTGGTCCAGGACAATATCAACCTTCAACAGGTGCTTTTATAGGCGATATGACGGATGAGCTCGAAAGTTTTGGTAGAGGCAGCTACATTACAGAGTTCGTTAGCGGTGGGCCAAAAAATTACGCCTATAAAGTATTTAGTACGAAAACTAACTCTGAGCAAGTGATCTGCAAGGTTAAAGGTTTTTTCTTAAATTACTCATCCTCGCTTAAGGTTAATTTCGAGTCTATAAAAATGGCAGTATTAAAAACATCGTCGGAAAATGAAAGCAGAATTATTATTAATTCCAACAATATTCGCCGAACGAAAAACCATGAAATTATAACTATCCAAGAGAGTAAGACATACAAACCAAGAGCTGAAAAAAGACAGTTTTTGAAAGATCACAGCTCATTACCCTTTGGTTTTAAAAGAAGAAGAAAGTCATAAAATAAAAACAGTTGTTGTTGAGTGGAGAAAAATAAAAATTTAATTCTGTTGATTGTATATATATATATATATATATATATATTATAAAATGTGTTTTATTTGCTTATGAAATTACTTAAAAGATAAATATTCTGAAGTGCACAACAATTTGAATGGTTTTGACATTTTAATTGGTTAGGATAATTTCTTTTCAACTCATTTAAATTTGGACAGTTTAAAAAACAATCCTCAACGTTTTTCACTTCAACATTCTCGTTCTGAAGTATTCCCCTCAACCAAACTGCTTTTTCTGTTCCTTTTACGTAGACGGTCCCATTTTGGATTTTGTTTCGTAGAAATTGCTTAACCTTTTTAAATTGAATTTGTCCTCCGTTCCAGCTTAGTCCATGGTAATTTCTGTACAACCAATGAGCTTGTCTTTGTAGCGTAATAGGTAACTGGTTCAAATTACAGGGGGGGTGTGACATGATCGATTCCTCCTCAAACGAGTTGTACATTTTAGAAGATTTTCTTCCTGTCCCAGCTGGCATGGCAACAGAAGTTACCGTCATAGTGAATTCGTCGGTACTGATACCTTCAGAATTACTTTGAAATATTTTGGTAATCATTTCCCAGATGTCTGAGAATTTCAGGTCGGCGCAGTCTCTAAAGCTCACCCACCCATTACCCTTTTGATTAGAAAAATATTTCCCCCCAAAAAGTTATACCTACTTTATCGGTTGCTTTCACGTTTTTTACTGCAAATGTAAGAATATCTTCTACACTGTGTTTGAAGCAAGTTGTAGGCTCTTCATCCTGAGGGGGCGAGTTGATGGAAAATTCAATTTTCCGACCTCGTAGATTGAATTTCCTTATGTAAGTCATATAATCCCTTTTAATTGTATAGTTCTGCACAAAAAAAGAAAAAGAAAAACGACAATGTTTTATTTTCGTTTACATAATATAATTTTTATTTTATTTTTATAATTTTTACAGATCATAAAACATTTTTTCATAAAAATTTTTGAGAATTAAGCAGATTGTTATCTGCGTCAAAAAAAAAAGGGTCGGACTAGGTATTTTTACCTCTTCTCTAATTTTCTGCTTCCTTGTTTTAGAAACAGAGGGTGATGATGATGTAGGCGGAGGTAAATGATGTTGTTGCTGGAGTTGATGCTGCTGATGTTGGTGTTGTTGTTGTTGGTGTTGTTGTTGGAGTTGTTGTTGGTGTTGTTGTTGTTGGTGTTGTTGTTGGAGTTGTTGTTGGTGTTGTTGTTGGAGTTGATGTTGATGGAGTTGTTGTTGTTGGAGTTGGCTTTCAAAAGAGTCATAAACCTGCTCAATAATACGCTACCCAATCGTGCATTGAATGAAATAGATTTAACAAATTTCTGCACTAAATTTATTCCAAATTTTCGAGGCGTGTTTACGCGTACAACTTACCAAAAAGTAGCCCCAAGAAAAATGAGTGCGGAATTGTTAATCTTGATTCTTCCAATGGTTCTGGAACACATTGGGTAGCGTATTATTGAGCAGGTTTATGACTCTTTTGAAAGCCAACTCCAACAACAACAACTCCATCAACATCAACTCCAACAACAACACCAACAACAACTCCAACAACAACACCAACAACAACTCCAACAACAACACCAACAACAACAACACCAACATCAGCAGCATCAACTCCAGCAACAACATCATTTACCTCCGCCTACATCATCATCACCCTCTGTTTCTAAAACAAGGAAGCAGAAAATTAGAGAAGAGGTAAAAATACCTAGTCCGACCCTTTTTTTTTGACGCAGATAACAATCTGCTTAATTCTCAAAAATTTTTATGAAAAAATGTTTTATGATCTGTAAAAATTATAAAAATAAAATAAAAATTATATTATGTAAACGAAAATAAAACATTGTCGTTTTTCTTTTTCTTTTTTTGTGCAGAACTATACAATTAAAAGGGATTATATGACTTACATAAGGAAATTCAATCTACGAGGTCGGAAAATTGAATTTTCCATCAACTCGCCCCCTCAGGATGAAGAGCCTACAACTTGGTTCAAACACAGTGTAGAAGATATTCTTACATTTGCAGTAAAAAACGTGAAAGCAACCGATAAAGTAGGTATAACTTTTTGGGGGGAAATATTTTTCTAATCAAAAGGGTAATGGGTGGGTGAGCTTTAGAGACTGCGCCGACCTGAAATTCTCAGACATCTGGGAAATGATTACCAAAATATTTCAAAGTAATTCTGAAGGTATCAGTACCGACGAATTCACTATGACGGTAACTTCTGTTGCCATGCCAGCTGGGACAGGAAGAAAATCTTCTAAAATGTACAACTCGTTTGAGGAGGAATCGATCATGTCACACCCCCCTGTAATTTGAACCAGTTACCTATTACGCTACAAAGACAAGCTCATTGGTTGTACAGAAATTACCATGGACTAAGCTGGAACGGAGGACAAATTCAATTTAAAAAGGTTAAGCAATTTCTACGAAACAAAATCCAAAATGGGACCGTCTACGTAAAAGGAACAGAAAAAGCAGTTTGGTTGAGGGGAATACTTCAGAACGAGAATGTTGAAGTGAAAAACGTTGAGGATTGTTTTTTAAACTGTCCAAATTTAAATGAGTTGAAAAGAAATTATCCTAACCAATTAAAATGTCAAAACCATTCAAATTGTTGTGCACTTCAGAATATTTATCTTTTAAGTAATTTCATAAGCAAATAAAACACATTTTATAATATATATATATATATATATATATATACAATCAACAGAATTAAATTTTTATTTTTCTCCACTCAACAATAACTGTTTTTATTTTATGACTTTCTTCTTCTTTTAAAACCAAAGGGTAATGAGCTGTGATCTTTCAAAAACTGTCTTTTTTCAGCTCTTGGTTTGTATGTCTTACTCTCTTGGATAGTTATAATTTCATGGTTTTTCGTTCGGCGAATATTGTTGGAATTAATAATAATTCTGCTTTCATTTTCCGACGATGTTTTTAATACTGCCATTTTTATAGACTCGAAATTAACCTTAAGCGAGGATGAGTAATTTAAGAAAAAACCTTTAACCTTGCAGATCACTTGCTCAGAGTTAGTTTTCGTACTAAATACTTTATAGGCGTAATTTTTTGGCCCACCGCTAACGAACTCTGTAATGTAGCTGCCTCTACCAAAACTTTCGAGCTCATCCGTCATATCGCCTATAAAAGCACCTGTTGAAGGTTGATATTGTCCTGGACCAGTTACATATATGACTGAGTCTGTGTCATAATACAGTACTCTTTCTTCTAGCCTTTCTAAATAATTGTACAATTTAAGGCGAGCTTGAGCCGTATTAAAAGCGGCAATACAAACATTGGTCGTAAGTAAAGGCTCGGCTGCCTCTTCTTTCAACTCAAAATTGACGACAATATTTTCCTCATTTATTGGTAGAATGTTTGTAACCTCCACCGATGGATGAGTAAGAAGATGATACAATGTTGACGAATCGTTCAAAATAATCGTCTGGACTTGGTTCTCATGTTGCCCAAATTTGCCCCAAAATGAATTCAGTATCAGTTTGGCTAACGACCTTTTGCCTGGGTTGTTGCAAATTTCTGAATATTCCAACTGAATATTTTCTTTCGCAAGAAAGTCGCTTATGTATTGTTCTTTGTCTTCTTCTGATGAACATTCACTAGGCCATCCTGATGCTTCCTGTTTAATTTTAAGAAATTGGTTCATCATTGCCGTAAAAAGACCCTCAGTATTACTTTCTGGGTCGTATTCCAGTACCTCGTATTCCCAAATTTCAAAGATGTTCATAATAACATATCCCTTTTCGACGGCTTTCAGAACTTCATCAATCACCCAAGTTCCAATCAAAGCTCTTTCGTCATCAGAATGGGTACAAAGTTCTAAGTTTTTTTCTAGGCTGCACGAACTACATAAGGAAAACATTAACTTTTGATTTTGTTTCAAGGGTAACACTGGATGAAGTAGATACTCCGGTGGAAGAACTTTACATTTAACAAGTCCGTTCATATTTTGCATTTTCGATATTGAGCAGTTTGTGTCACCATGAACATGAACTTTTGGATGCCCTACTGGAAATTTTCCAGTTTTGCACACCCAAGGGTAGAGTGAACAAACATCTATGTATCTAATTTGTTCTACTTGCTTACATTTATAATAATTAAATGTATTACCCGTTCTTCCACCGTAAAAAGCATCGCGGGGATTAAGTGGTGAATTTTCTATTAGCTGATGCGTCTTTAAAAAGTTTAATTCTTCTTTGCTCAAACTCTTAAGAAGATGATGGAAGTGACAGGACCACATTTCAATTACTTCATAGTTAAAGGACCTTAATCGCTCTGTCTTTGCTAGCGTTCTCTCATATCTTTTGTTTAAGGTGTCGGCTTTATTTCCATGCAGAGGTTCATTTCGTTGATGCTTCATACAAAGAGGATGACCATGAAAATAGCACCCATGAAACTCAAAAATTTGATTTGTTTCTGCACAAAATCCATCAACTTTAACGCCATGGATTTTTTCTTCTTTTCCCTTATAGGCGTGTTTTATATTTATTTTCCTTCTTTTTTCTTCTAAGATCATCAATTGAATTGCTTCAACGGATTGATTATTCACGCATCTATACCCATTTTTAGGGATTAACGCAATAGTATTTTCTTTTAAGAAATTTCTTCTAAACAGAAGATTACAAGATGAAGCTATTGTAATGGCTTCAAGGAAAGGTTCAACGTTGCTCTGGTTCATAAATAATTTTCTGAATTTAATGCAAGCTTCTGTCAATATTTTAACATCACTCTTGCAATATTCAACGATTTCATGTTTCATGTCGAACTCATCTTCCTTGTGCTCAGAATACCAATGCAAGAAGCTTTTCCTCTCTTCAATTTTCATTGACTCTGGGGAATAAAACTCTAATGCAGGTAATTTTCCAATGTAATTTTCATTAGCTTTTGTATTAAATAAATATGGGAAATATCCTTTTTTAAAACTGGGGTGATAAAATCAAAAGCTTTAGGAAGCTTAGACAAAGCCATAGGGAAATAGTTGATGGAGTCAATAAATTTAACGTTTCCGAGATATAAAGCCAAAATTTTTTGTTCCTCGCATAATAATTTCTGGTGTTAATTGCGTTTTTTGTCAAAATATAGTTCAGAATGAAACTGGTGGTCATATGCCTGACCATTGTGAGCAATCACAATTACTTTTTTGAATTTTTTTCGTATTTCCAAAACATGTTTGAGAAATTGAGAAATTATTTCTTCACCTTTTATAATATTCATTGAGAACTTGCAAACATTGCAAAAATACAAATTTTGATGGTCAATACACTCATCGCATTTCTGGTGAATAGACGCACAAATTTGGTTCATGTAGTTTTATATTTAAATCTTCTTCAGTATCGTCATCATGTTCAGATCTCAACGACTTTTCTTGCCGGCACTCTAGGTCATAAAAAATGTATAAGACCTTCTTAAGACTTGGCTCATTGATGTTGGGGAGAATGTAACACAAATGGTCTTTTGATACATGCTTTTTACAATTTCTGCAAAAGAACTCATCACAAATGTGTTCTCGTTCTCTCTCGTAACATATAAGGCAGAGATTGCAACGTCTTATCTGCTCACAAATGGGTTTTCTTCCAATTGAGGCTGATAATTTGTGCTGGTCATAGCAAACTGACCCCTTGAAGCGGCGATTACACTCCGAACATTCAACTGAGTTTGATGTTTCTTGGCAAACTGGGGCGTGCTGACATTGGAGAACAAATTTTTTGACAAATTCTGGTTGATCTTTGTTGTTAAAGGAAAAGTGACAATCTTCACAATAATAAGAGCAGCAAAAAGCAGCAGTAAGGGATGTAACCACGTTGTAATGGTTTTGAAAATATATGAGATTTATTTTTCTTCTCATTTGGGAGTCCCTCGTAAAGCACTTTTCGTGATCTACCTCCATACTCATAGACTGTTATTTTATAGTCAGGTAGGAGGTTTTGAAATATTTTGATGTGCTCTATACCGCAACCAGAGTCAGGTATAGTCACCTTCGAATCTTTTAAGAGTTGCAATGCTCTTATTGTTTGGACTTTCCCTACGTCTCGCCTTACTCTTTGATAAATGTCTTCTCTATCCGCAAAGGATTTTGCCACAATCAATGCTCGTGGTAAGCATAAATTATCTTTATTTTTTATGCTTACAATACCCCCTTCGTTTGATCGATTCCTCCTCAAACGAGTTGTACATTTTAGAAGATTTTCTTCCTGTCCAGCTGGCATGGCAACAGAAGTTACCGTCATTGTGAATTCGTCGGTACTGATACCTTCAGAATTACTTTGAAATATTTTGGTAATCATTTCCCCAGATGTCTGAGAATTTCAGGTCGGCGCAGTCTCTAAAGCTCACCCCACCCATTACCCTTTTGATTAGAAAA
The DNA here is from genome assembly GCA_920104205.1 of Eupeodes latifasciatus. NCBI lineage: Eukaryota > Metazoa > Arthropoda > Insecta > Diptera > Syrphidae > Eupeodes > Eupeodes latifasciatus. The sequence continues at coordinate 35,696,035 of OV049926.1, forward strand.
ATATTTCCCCCCAAAAGTTATACCTACTTTATCGGTTGCTTTCACGTTTTTTTACTGCAAATGTAAGAATATCTTCTACACTGTGTTTGAACCAAGTTGTAGGCTCTTCATCCTGAGGGGGCGAGTTGATGGAAAATTCAATTTTCCGACCTCGTAGATTGAATTTCCTTATGTAAGTCATATAATCCCTTTTAATTGTATAGTTCTGCACAAAAAAGAAAAAGAAAAACGACAATGTTTATTTTCGTTTACATAATATAATTTTTATTTTATTTTTTATAATTTTTACAGATCATAAAACATTTTTTCATAAAAATTTTTGAGAATTAAGCAGATTGTTATCTGCGTCAAAAAAAAAAGGGTCGGACTAGGTATTTTTACCTCTTCTCTAATTTTTCTGCTTCCTTGTTTTAGAAACAGAGGGTGATGATGATGTAGGCGGAGGTAAATGATGTTGTTGCTGGAGTTGATGCTGCTGATGTTGGTGTTGTTGTTGTTGGTGTTGTTGTTGGAGTTGTTGTTGGTGTTGTTGTTGTTGGTGTTGTTGTTGGAGTTGTTGTTGGTGTTGTTGTTGGAGTTGATGTTGATGGAGTTGTTGTTGTTGGAGTTGGCTTTCAAAAGAGTCATAAACCTGCTCAATAATACGCTACCCAATCGTGCATTGAATGAAATAGATTTAACAAATTTCTGCACTAAATTTATTCCAAATTTTCGAGGCGTGTTTACGCGTACAACTTACCAAAAAGTAGCCCCAAGAAAAATGAGTGCGGAATTGTTAATCTTGATTCTTCCAATGGTTCTGGAACACATTGGGTAGCGTATTATTGAGCAGGTTTATGACTCTTTTGAAAGCCAACTCCAACAACAACAACTCCATCAACATCAACTCCAACAACAACACCAACAACAACTCCAACAACAACACCAACAACACCAACAACAACTCCAACAACAACACCAACAACAACAACACCAACATCAGCAGCATCAACTCCAGCAACAACATCATTTACCTCCGCCTACATCATCATCACCCTCTGTTTCTAAAACAAGGAAGCAGAAAATTAGAGAAGAGGTAAAAAATACCTAGTCCGACCCTTTTTTTTTTGACGCAGATAACAATCTGCTTAATTCTCAAAAATTTTTATGAAAAAATGTTGTATGATCTGTAAAAATTATAAAAATAAAATAAAAATTATATTATGTAAACGAAAATAAAACATTGTCGTTTTTCTTTTTCTTTTTTTGTGGCAGAACTATACAATTAAAAGGGATTATATGACTTACATAAGGAAATTCAATCTACGAGGTCGGAAAATTGAATTTTCCATCAACTCGCCCCCTCAGGATGAAGAGCCTACAACTTGGTTCAAACACAGTGTAGAAGATATTCTTACATTTGCAGTAAAAAACGTGTGAAGCAACCGATTAAAGTAGGTATAACTTTTTGGGGGGAAATATTTTTCTAATCAAAAGGGTAATGGGTGGGTGAGCTTTAGAGACTGCGCCCGACCTGAAATTCTCAGACATCTGGGAAATGATTACCAAAATATTTCAAAGTAATTCTGAAGGTATCAGTACCGACGAATTCACTATGACGGTAACTTCTGTTGCCATGCCAGCTGGGACAGGAAGAAAATCTTCTAAAATGTACAACTCGTTTGAGGAGGAAATCGATCATGTCACACCCCCCTGTAATTTGAACCAGTTACCTATTACGGCTACAAAGACAAGCTCATTGGTTGTACAGAAATTACCATGGACTAAGCTGGAACGGAGGACAAATTCAATTTAAAAAGGTTAAGCAATTTCTACGAAAACAAAATCCAAAATGGGACCGTCTACGTAAAAGGAACAGAAAAAGCAGTTTGGTTGAGGGGGAATACTTCAGAACGAGAATGTTGAAGTGAAAAACGTTGAGGATTGTTTTTTAAACTGTCCAAATTTAAATGAGTTGAAAAGAAATTATCCTAACCAATTAAAATGTCAAAACCATTCAAATTGTTGTGCACTTCAGAATATTTATCTTTTAAGTAATTTCATAAGCAAATAAAACACATTTTATAATATATATATATATATATATATATACAATCAACAGAATTAAATTTTTATTTTTCTCCACTCAACAACAACTGTTTTTTATTTTATGACTTTCTTCTTCTTTTAAAACCAAAGGGTAATGAGCTGTGATCTTTCAAAAACTGTCTTTTTTCAGCTCTTGGTTTGTTATGTCTTACTCTCTTGGATAGTTATAATTTCATGGTTTTTTTCGTTCGGCGAATATTGTTGGAATTAATAATAATTCTGCTTTCATTTTTCCGACGATGTTTTTAATACTGCCATTTTTATAGACTCGAAATTAACCTTAAGCGAGGATGAGTAATTTAAGAAAAAACCCTTTTAACCTTGCAGATCACTTGCTCAGAGTTAGTTTTCGTACTAAATACTTTATAGGCGTAATTTTTTGGCCCACCGCTAACGAACTCTGTAATGTAGCTGCCTCTACCAAAAACTTTCGAGCTCATCCGTCATATCGCCTATAAAAGCACCTGTTGAAGGTTGATATTGTCCTGGACCAGTTACATATATGACTGAGTCTGTGTCATAATACAGTACTCTTTCTTCTAGCCTTTCTAAATAATTGTACAATTTAAGGCGAGCTTGAGCCGTATTTAAAGCGGCAATACAAACATTGGTCGTAAGTAAAGGCTCGGCTGCCTCTTCTTTCAACTCAAAATTGACGACAATATTTTCCTCATTTATTGGTAGAATGTTTGTAACCTCCACCGATGGATGAGTAAGAAGATGATACAATGTTGACGAATCGTTCAAAATAATCGTCTGGACTTGGTTCTCATGTTGCCCAAATTTGCCCCAAAATGAATTCAGTATCAGTTTGGCTAACGACCTTTTGCCTGGGTTGTTGCAAATTTCTGAATATTCCAACTGAATATTTTTCTTTCGCAAGAAAGTCGCTTATGTATTGTTCTTTGTCTTCTTCTGATGAACATTCACTAGGCCATCCTGATGCTTCCTGTTTAATTTTAAGAAATTGGTTCATCATTGCCGTAAAAAGACCCTCAGTATTACTTTCTGGGTCGTATTCCAGTACCTCGTATTCCCAAATTTCAAAGATGTTCATAATAACATATCCCTTTTCGACGGCTTTCAGAACTTCCATCAATCACCCAAGTTCCAATCAAAGCTCTTTCGTCATCAGAATGGGTACAAAGTTCTAAGTTTTTTTTCTAGGCTGCACGAACTACATAAGGAAAACATTAACTTTTGATTTTGTTTCAAGGGTAACACTGGATGAAGTAGATACTCCGGTGGAAGAACTTTACATTTAACAAGTCCGTTCATATTTTGCATTTTCGATATTGAGCAGTTTGTGTCACCATGAACATGAACTTTTGGATGCCCTACTGGAAATTTTCCAGTTTTGCACACCCAAGGGTAGAGTGAACAAACATTCTATGTATCTAATTTGTTCTACTTGCTTACATTTATAATAATTAAATGTATTACCCGTTCTTCCACCGTAAAAAGCATCGCGGGGATTAAGTGGTGAATTTTCTATTAGCTGATGCGTCTTTAAAAAGTTTAATTCTTCTTTGCTCAAAACTCTTAAGAAGATGATGGAAGTGACAGGACCACATTTCAATTACTTCATAGTTAAAGGACCTTAATCGCTCTGTCCCTTTGCTAGCGTTCTCTCATATCTTTTGTTTAAGGTGTCGGCTTTATTTCCATGCAGAGGTTCATTTCGTTGATGCTTCATACAAAGAGGATGACCATGAAAATAGCACCCATGAAACTCAAAATTTGATTTGTTTCTGCACAAAAATCCATCAACTTTAACGCCATGGATTTTTTCTTCTTTTCCCTTATAGGCGTGTTTTATATTTATTTTCCTTCTTTTTTCTTCTAAGATCATCAATTGAATTGCTTCAAACGGATTGATTATTCACGCATCTATACCCATTTCTTTTAAGAAATTTCTTCTAAACAGAAGATTACAAGATGAAGCTATTGTAATGGCTTCAAGGAAAGGTTCAACGTTGCTCTGGTTCATAAATAATTTTCTGAATTTAATGCAAGCTTCTGTCAATATTTTAACATCACTCTTGCAATATTCAACGATTTCATGTTTCATGTCGAACTCATCTTCCTTGTGCTCAGAATACCAATGCAAGAAGCTTTTCCTCTCTTCAATTTTCATTGACTCTGGGGAATAAAACTCTAATGCAGGTAATTTTCCAATGTAATTTTCATTAGCTTTTGTATTAAATAAATATGGGAAATATCCTTTTTTAAAACTGGTGATAAATCAAAAGCTTTAGGAAGCTTAGACAAAGCCATAGGGAAATAGTTGATGGAGTCAATAAATTTAACGTTTCCGAGATATAAAGCCAAAATTTTTGTTCCTCGCATAATAATTTCTGGTGTTAATTGCGTTTTTGTCAAAATATAGTTCAGAATGAACTGGTGGTCATATGCCTGACCATTGTGAGCAATCACAATTACTTTTTTGAATTTTTTTCGTATTTCCAAAACATGTTTGAGAAATTGAGAAATTATTTCTTCACCTTTTATAATATTCATTGAGAACTTGCAAACATTGCAAAAATACAAATTTTGATGGTCAATACACTCATCGCATTTCTGGTGAAAGACGCACAAATTTGGTTCATGTAGTTTTATATTTAAATCTTCTTCAGTATCGTCATCATGTTCAGATCTCAACGACTTTTCTTGCCGGCACTCTAGGTCATAAAAAATGTATAAGACCTTCTTAAGACTTGGCTCATTGATGTTGGGGAGAATGTAACACAAATGGTCTTTTGATACATGCTTTTTACAATTTCTGCAAAAGAACTCATCACAAATGTGTTCTCGTTCTCTCTCGTAACATATAAGGCAGAGATTGCAACGTCTTATCTGCTCACAAATGGGTTTTCTTCCAATTGAGGCTGATAATTTGTGCTGGTCATAGCAAACTGACCCCTTGAAGCGGCGATTACACTCCGAACATTCAACTGAGTTTGATGTTTCTTGGCAAACTGGGGCGTGCTGACATTGAGAACAAATTTTTTGACAAATTCTGTGTTGATCTTTGTTGTTAAAGGAAAAGTGACAATCTTCACAATAATAAGAGCAGCAAAAAGCAGCAGTAAGGGATGTAACCACGTTGTAATGGTTTTGAAAATATATGAGATTTATTTTCTTCTCATTTGGGAGTCCCTCGTAAAGCACTTTTCGTGATCTACCTCCATACTCATAGACTGTTATTTTATAGTCAGGTAGGAGGTTTTGAAATATTTTGATGTGCTCTATACCGCAACCAGATTCAGGTATAGTCACCTTCGAATCTTTTAAGAGTTGCAATGCTCTTATTGTTTGGACTTTCCCTACGTCTCGCCTTACTCTTTGATAAATGTCTTCTCTATCCGCAAAGGATTTTGCCACAATCAATGCTCGTGGTAAGCATAAATTATCTTTATTTTTTATGCTTACAATACCCCTTCGTTTGATCGATTCCTCCTCAAACGAGTTGTACATTTTAGAAGATTTTCTTCCTGTCCCAGCTGGCATGGCAACAGAAGTTACCGTCATTGTGAATTCGTCGGTACTGATACCTTCAGAATTACTTTGAAATATTTTGGTAATCATTTCCCAGATGTCTGAGAATTTCAGGTCGGCGCAGTCTCTAAAGCTCACCCACCCATTACCCTTTTGATTAGAAAAATATTTCCCCCCAAAAGTTATACCTACTTTATCGGTTGCTTTCACGTTTTTTACTGCAAATGTAAGAATATCTTCTACACTGTGTTTGAACCAAGTTGTAGGCTCTTCATCCTGAGGGGGCGAGTTGATGGAAAATTCAATTTTCCGACCTCGTAGATTGAATTTCCTTATGTAAGTCATATAATCCCTTTTAATTGTATAGTTCTGCACAAAAAAGAAAAAGAAAAACGACAATGTTTATTTTCGTTTACATAATATAATTTTTATTTTATTTTTTATAATTTTTACAGATCATAAAACATTTTTTCATAAAAATTTTTGAGAATTAAGCAGATTGTTATCTGCGTCAAAAAAAAGGGTCGGACTAGGTATTTTTACCTCTTCTCTAATTTTCTGCTTCCTTGTTTTAGAAACAGAGGGTGATGATGATGTAGGCGGAGGTAAATGATGTTGATGCTGGAGTTGATGCTGCTGATGTTGGTGTTGTTGTTGTTGGTGTTGTTGTTGTTGGTGTTGTTGTTGGAGTTGTTGTTGGTGTTGTTGTTGGAGTTGATGTTGATGGAGTTGTTGTTGTTGGAGTTGGCTTTCAAAAGAGTCATAAACCTGCTCATTTTGATCTGTACTATCTTTAAGGTGGAAGTCTATATGGTAAGACGTCTCACCATACGGCTCCACCACCTCGAAATTGCACTTTGGCAACTCCTGTACATCCTCGTCAGATAGTTGTTTTATGCACCTTTTCGGTAGAAAAACAACACAATCCTCCAGCTCGAGCAAAATCTGCTCACCAAATTTTGTGCTTGTCCGCTTCGATGAAAAAATGGGGTATTTTTTCTTTTGCTCTAATTTCGATAGTGATGTTACCGGTTTTGTTTTTGACTCCGACCTAATATTAACAGAATTTTTTATTCTATTGATGAACGACATTATTAGAAAAATACAAAAGTACACAACTGAATGCAAACAAAACAGAACTGTAGCAAAACTAAAAATCATACTGCTTTTTATACCACAATTTTCTTACCCCTTCGGGTAGGGGTTAAGAATTTACCCGAAGTAAGGTATGCTTGTCGTAAAAGGCGACTAAAATCCAATCTCCGTATACTGAGAACTACATAAGTATACAAAATATGCAATGGAAAAAACAAATAGATTAATTACCCCAGGTGGAAAGCCAGTTTCTCTGGCAAATCCATCCTCTTCGGAGGCAGGCTCTACGGATTCTGGGGAGAGCCATTTATTGCATTTGATAAATCCTTTCGCGAAAGCGCATAAGGTCCCTCGATCACCTCCATCTGTACCGAGAGTTACCGGCAGAAAGAGTCCACCGGTTGTGCCAAAAGGCACTAAAAGCGACTCACCGAAAACAAACAGTTTTGAGCAGGACAATTGTGAACTGCAAAAGAAGCTGAACGAAATGATAAGACTCTACGAAGAGCTTAAAAAAGAAGTCGAAAGTCTTCGTGAAGAGAACAAGATGTTAAAAACTTCTGAAAACATGAAAGTAAATACTCTAAGTCCACAACATCGAGATCGGCACGAATATGAAACTGATGAAGATGAACTTGCTCGGGAAACTGAAAAAAGTAGACCTAGTAAAAAACGGAAGGCTGAAAATTCGCCTAAGTTTCAAAATCAGCTAAAACCAAATAAAATTACACGGAAAGATCAGTTTTCTGCGAATAAGAAACTTCCTCCACCGATAAACATCGTTGGTCAAGCGGATTATAACAAAATTCTTCCTATTCTAAAAGAAACGGCGCAAAAGAATTTCAAAGCTACATCCACTCACAATAATACGTGGAAAATTAACGTAAATGATTCAGATTCTTATAGAAAACTGTCGAAAAAACTCAGCGATGAAAAAATTGAATGGTATAGTTATTCAATTAAAGAAGAAAGACCTCTACGTGTAGTTGCTAGAGGACTTCATCCCTCTTGTTCAAAAGAAGACATCCTTTCGGACTTAAAAACCAAAGGATTTAAGATTCTTGACGCAACAAATCTTTTGAAGCGAGAAAAAGGAATCGAAACCGCTTATATAAAACGCGCTCTTCCGCTTTTTATTCTAAGTTTCGATAAAAATGAAAATGTAGACAATGTTTATAATATTAAAACTATAATGAATATTGTTGTAAAAATCGAACCACTAAGAAAGAACAAACGCCTTATTCCTCAGTGCAAGCGATGTCAAGGTTTTAACCATACAGCAGCTTACTGTCAGAAGGACCCCGTTTGCGTTAAATACGCGGGAAAGCACATGACTGATGTATGCCGTCTTAAAAAAGAAACTCCGGCTACATGCGCGAATTGCAAAGGTAATCATCCAGCAAATTACCGTGGCTGTGAGGTCGCAAAGGAAATGTTAAAGAGGCGCGAAGAATTTAGTAAGTAAACTAAAAAAAATACCTCAAAGCAAAACAAAGAATTAAAATTAAAAACCAAGACTAATACTCAAGCGTCGAGTAAAACGGACGGGAAAAATAATGAAAACGTTTTACCCTCAGAAAAAATAAAAACAAAAAAGACGAACACGTACGCTCAAGTCACGGCGCCCGAAAAACCTAAAACTATTAAACCTGACTCCGTTCAAAATGTATTTTCCCTTATACTTGAACGATTAGAAGAACAAGGGAGAATTAACACAATTATTCTTGAGAAATTGGACAAATTTGAGTCGGCGGCTCTTAAAACACCAAATTTACCGTAAACATGGATCAGTTGTCCCAACAACTCAGAATAATAACATGGAACGCGAACGGACTTACCGCAAAAATCGAAGAACTAGAAACGGTTCTACTTAACGAAAGAATAGATATTTGTTTGATCTCTGAAACTCATTTGAAAAAAGACTCAAATTTAAGTATTAAAGGTTATTCGGCTTACCACGCATGCCATCCATCCGAAAGAGCAAGGGGTGGTTCTTCCGTATTTATCAGAGAAAATATCAATCATTCGTTTGAGATAAATATCGAGCTCGATACAATGCAAGTTACTTCCGTTAGCATAAAAGTTAGACACGTATTTTTTAATATTGCGTCTATTTACTGTCCTCCTCGGTCCAAGATAGACAAAAACGATTTTAAAGTTCTTTTCAACGCTTTAGGTCCAAAATTTATTATTGGCGGCGACTTCAATTCGAAACATTCATTTTGGGGATCACGTTGCATTTCGACGAAGGGTAGACAACTCTACAAAGCGGGTATTGAATGTAACGTTGAATTTTTCTCATCAGGAAAACCAACGTATTGGCCAACCGACACAGCGAAAACACCCGATCTTGTTGACTTTTTCATCGCAAGAGGAATGAACAGAAAATATATGACAGTAGATGATAACTTCGATTTTTCTACGGATCACTCGGCCGTTATCTTAACAATAAACAGTAACGTAATCGAAAAAGAAAAGCCCCTAATTTTAACAAATAATAACACAAATTGGGATAAATTCAAAGAAGATTGCGAAAATAGAATTATGCTGAACGTCTCTTTGCAAACTCCGTTTGAGTTAGAAGATGAAACAGAAAAATTTATAAATATTGTTCAAGAAGCAGCTTGGAATAATACTCCGATCTGTAGTAAAAAGTCAAGGCAATACGAAGAAAAAATTCCAGAAGATATAAAAGAATTGATACGCGAAAAACGAAAAGCTCGAAAAGTATGGCAGCAATCACGTGCTCCTCAGCATAAAAGTGTCGTCAACTTTTTATCAAACAAGATTAAAAATTTGTTACGAGATTTTAAAAACAGCGAGAATTCTGCCTATCTTGAAAGCCTAACAGCAGACAAAAAAACGAATTATTCTCTTTGGAAGACGATAAAAGGTATTAAAAAGCCTCAAATAATGTCGGCACCTATTCGAAAAAATAATTCTGAATGGGCAAAAACTGATAAGGAAAAGGCGGATTTATTTGCTAAGCACCTTGAGGAAACGTTCAAACCTTTCGATGGTCAAGAGCTTCTGACTAATGACGGAGAGCTCCAACCAGCGCCGGACAATTTTTCTATCAGGAATATTACTTTGACTGAACTTGTCCAGGAAATAAAACGGCAGAAAAATAATAAAGCTCCTGGCTACGACCTGATTAACGGTCGTGTCCTCAAAGAGTTGCCTAAAAAAGCAATGGTTAAGCTCTTACAGCTCACTAACGCTGCTTTAAGACTTGCTTACGTACCCACGCAATGGAAAGTCGCCGAAGTAATAATGATCCCCAAACCGGGTAAGCCACCGAATGAGAAAAAATCGTATAGACCAATTTCTCTCTTACCAATTATATCTAAAATATTTGAAAAATTGCTTCTTAAACGAATGCTACCAATTATTGAAGAAAAACGTTTAATTCCCGACCACCAATTCGGTTTCCGGAATAATCACTCGACAATTGATCAGGTTTACCGAATAACTAACGAAATTGAAAAAGCATTTGAAGAAAAAAAGATTTGCTCAACTGCATTTCTTGACGTTTCTCAAGCTTTTGACAAAGTTTGGCATGACGGGCTAAAATATAAATTAAAAGTCTTTCCAGAACAAATATATAACATTCTTGAATCGTACCTAGAAAATAGATTCTTTCGAGTTAAACAAGGAACGGAGTATTCGGAGTTTAAAGAAATAAACGCTGGGGTTCCCCAGGGTAGCGTCCTTGGACCGATTTTGTTTGTTCTTTATACCCGAGATATACCCCAAACAGAAGGCACAACTTTAGGCACTTTTGCCGATGATACAGCTGTACTCGCAATATCGGATTCAATAGAAACGGCAACCTCTAAGCTTCAAAAGGCATTAAATAGCATTTCAGATTGGACAAAGAAATGGCGAATTGCTCTTAATGAAACGAAATCGACGCACACAAATTTTACGTATAAAAAAGTATATAACTTACCTATTTATATAAATTCTGTGCAAATTCCATACGCTAATGAAGCGAAGTATCTAGGCATGACTCTAGACGCGAAACTTAAATGGAAAGTTCATGTAAAAAAGAAACGCGATGAACTCGAAAATAAACTCCGCGAATTGACATGGCTTATTGGAAGATATTCCAATCTAAGCGTTTATAACAAGCTTCTTATTTATAAGCAAGTACTGAAACCAGTTTGGACGTACGGTATACAACTTTGGGGTTGTACCAACGAAAGAAATATACAAATTTTGCAAACATACCAAAACAAAGTACTTAAAATAATAGTAAATGCTCCATGGTATGTAAGAAATAGCGACCTACATAGAGATTTAAATATAAAATATGTAGAAAACGAAATTAAAAAATTTGCTACAGAGCTAAGATCACGACTTAGAAATCATAGTAATAACTTAATCCAACAATCTGTTAGCGAGGCGTTCGTTTTTCGGCGTCTGCACCGAACAAGACCTTCTGATCTAGCGCAAACAAATTAATCTCTCCACTCGAATTTTGTGGAATCTTCAGGTCCTCTCGTTGGGGAGCTTCCTGACAAAACGCGAACAAAATGACGCTAAAACTACTTGTTAAGCTGGACTTAGTTGTAGTAATAATATAGAAGATAAGGGAGGTGAGTTTTAGTCAGTAAAAATCTGACACTACTATAAGCATCGGGCTTATAGTGTCTCTGAAGATTTCTCACCTTCCTGCGAAAAAAAAAAAAAAAAAAAAAAAAAAAAAAACAGATACAAAATTTATTTATCACAATAATTTTATTTTTAAAATTTTATATCTAACCCACAACCCACAAAATATGTTCCTCTGGAATTTTTTCCTTATCACTCCAGAAATTTAAGACATCTCGTCCTAATATCGAATAAATGAATAAAAAAAAAAAAAGAAAAAACAGATACAAAATTTATTTATCACAATAATTTTATTTTTAAAATTTTATATCTAACCCACAACCCACAAAATATGTTCCTCTGGAATTTTTTCCTTATCACTCCAGAAATTTAAGACATCTCGTCCTAATATCGAATAAATGAATAAAAAAAAAGAAAAAAAGTATTTCTTTAAGACATATGCATGCCATAGTTTTTTTTAAATTGATTTGCTTGAACTTGATCATTACGATACTGCCGATGATTTTTATCTTTTTTCAATAATTCAGCTTCACTAAATGGACAAAGAGCTGGATATTCTCTCTCATTTCGGTTTATAACACTAGAATTAGGATAAATTGAACCAAATATGGATATTTCTCCTCCTTTGACCCTTAAACGTACATGTTGTAAATGTTGAAACTGTAACCGGAAACTTAAAATTGAGGGAATAGTCTCCCCATTTCTCAAGTGAAGGATAGTACACTCTACCCCCATGCTCAGGTGTTGTACAGAGTTGAAAAGTGTCTGAATAAAATAAAATATCGGCAAATCTTATCTCTTCCCAAGCCGCTTCGCATATGCAAAAGGTTTCATCATGTTTCAACCTTTCGCACCAAAACATTTTACTTTTTTTTTACGTTATTATCAGTACAACAGACTAATATAGACTAAAAAAAAGTTTTACCTAGATATCTACCTATAATATTGATGTAAAACAAATTCACACAATTAAACAGTTTTTTATTTTATCTCATTTCAAGCACGCGACCACAATTTCAAATTCAAATAACACAAAGACCCAACAGTTTTTTATTTTATCTCATTTCAAGCACGCGACCACACAAAATACCCCCCTACAAAAACAAAATTATAACATACTCCTATCATACTTCCATTACTCATTCAACTAAATATTCCTTACCCATTGATTACAAAAACAAATTCACACAATTAAATCACCACAAACCTAAATATACTTATCTGCTTTCACAAAAAACTACTTAAATCTAAATTCTTATCATCTATTTCACTCACTCATATCGCTATCTCTTTCTACCACAAAATTCCCAGTCACAAGTGCCATAATATCTACTGAAAGTCTTTGTGAATAAGGCGGTAATGTATGAATATCATGAAACCAAGGAAGGGATCGTAGGCAAAAACGCAAAAATCTTTTCTGAATGGCTTCGAGTCTTGTGACGTGTACGGCGTAGTAAGGTGACCATACTGTACAAGCATATTTTAGGACTGGTCTCATAAATGAAACAAAAAGTAATTTTAAAACATATGGATCTCGGAAATCACGGCCAAATCTCTTAATGAAACCCAGAACTCTATTTGCTTTTTTAACTATGAAGTTAATATGTTCATTAATATTTAGTTTCGAATCTAAGACAACACCTAAGTCAGAAAATACATATACTCTACTTAAGGGACAAGAACCAAACATGTAACTAAAAACGATTGGAACTTTTTTGCGTGTAAAACTCATGGTTTTACATTTGTCAACATTTAAAACAAGACGATTATTATTGCACCATTCCCTGAATAATATTAAGTCTTCTTGCAAGAGAAGATAGTCAGACGTAGAGTTTATTTTTTTTTAAATTTTAATGCCATCAGCATATATTAGAACAGACGAATTTTGTATGATCGAAACCAAGTCATTTATAAATAAAATAAATAGCATAGGACCAAGGTTACTACCCTGGGGGACACCAGAATTCACAACAAATGAACTTGAACACTCATTACTAAATTTAACACTATAACGTCTATCTTGCAAATATGAAGAGATCCAGTTTATGAAACAGTCGTTAAAACCTTGCTGTGATAGTTTTAAAAGTAATGTTTTATGAAACAATTTATCAAAGGCCTTGCTGAAATCAGTAAAGATACAATCTACTTGTTCACGTTTTTCAAAAACATCTAAACAAAAGGACGTAAAGTTAAACAGATTAGTAACAGTTGAACGCTTTTTAACAAAACCATGCTGGTTATCACAGATAATTGAACTACAGTGAAAAGAAAGGACGCTACATACGATTGACTCAAACAGATTAGGTATTACAGATAGTTTAGCAATATGTCGGTAGTTCATTATTTCGTTTTTAGAACCTTTTTTGTGTACAGGTATTATGAAGGAGCTCTTCCAGATAAAAGGAAACAGCGAGTTACTTAAAGACGTGTTGAAAAGAACACATAACGGGTGTGCTAAATACGCAGCATATTTCTTTAAAATGGATGATGGTACACCGTCGGGACCAGGACTAAAACATTCGTCAAGTTGTAGGATACTATTAAGGACAGTACCCGTGGCATGATGGTTAGTGCGTTGGACTGTCATGCGAGAGGTCTTGGGTTCAATCCCTGCCTGTGCCACCTTAATTAAAAAAAGAGTTTTCACGGGTACTGCCTCTTGCGAGGAATTGACAAATTCTCCAAGAGTAATTCTTGTCATGAAAAAGTGCTTTCTCAAAATTAGCTGTTCGGATTCGGCATATAAATTGTAGGTCCCCTCCATCCCTGATAACATTACTCGCACACAGGAATGGTTGAGAGTTGTAAGTCACTAGGCCCTGGTTCTCTACGGACTGTTGCGCCACCTAATTTATTTATTTTATTTATTTTATTAAGGACAGTATCTTCACTTATAACGAAATTGATCAAATTTAAGTGGGGGAAATTTATAACAGTGGTAGATGTGTTAGGAAAACTAATAGTATTATAATCTACAAAAGCATCTTTGAAGTAGTTTGCAAACATGTTCGCAATTATTCTCGGCTCATTACTATTTGATGTCGAATCAGTCATTAAGTTAGGGTACCCACATGTTTCCTTCTTACGATTAACGAATTCCCAAAAACTATCAGGATTGTTTTTAAGGTTTAATTCAATTTTCCGAATGTAGTCATCATAGACTAAGAGACATTTACGGACTCGGAGAAGATTCGCGACCCAACTCAACACTCTATTTTTGACCCGACAGGTAGGAAAGATGACTTTCAAATTTTTACTGAGGTTCAAAGCAAGGTTGTATTAGTCGGTGTCTGTCGCAAAAATATCCGTGTATAAAGTTAATGGTGTATAGGTCTACTGGCAGGAGGTGCACAAAAACATTTAAGGTATCTGCTGGGCAGGATCGAAGGGCCCCTAACTGTAGTGCTGACACTAGCTATTCTTTAAACTTTATTAAGTTTCTCGATGTTGTATTTCTTGTTACCACAAAACCGGTCCATATGACAAAAAAGGTCGTACAAAGGCTGTGTATGTCCACAAAATCATCTTCGCTTGAAGGTCCTACTTAAAAAATAATCACAAGAACAAAAAATGCATTTTTTTATGCCAACTAGCTTTCGTAGGGTTTAAAATAATTTGTATCTAGTCAATTAACATATAACGAGTCTCAAATTAAGAACTTCCTAACTTCTTTAAGCTGGCAAACGACCATAAACAACGAAAACATGTTAAAAATGTATACTCTAACTGTCTTCAAAAAACATCTTTAGCCAAGAGAAAGCAATTCAGAATTTTCTACGATGTTATGTTTCGTACATTATGGTAATATCAAATTTAAATGTTTTTTTTTTTTTTTGGTTTTGATGGAAGACCCTGTGTTTGTGCTTTCTTGACATCCGCTTCTACTGTACATAGAGATTGGCATCAATTAAACATTTCTGCTTACTTTGCTCGCCAATTTCCAAAATGGTATTAGACGTTTTTTTGATCTTAATTGGGCCAGTGAAGGAGCAATGTTTTAAACTTTTCTTGAAATATTTGCTCTAACTACGAATATAAAAAGGCATTATACAATACATGCCTCTATTTTTTAATTACTGAATATTTATTGACCGCAAATGACATATTTGTATTTAAATATTTCACAATTACTAATCTTATATAATTAATTTGTAACCTTTATGAATTTATCTTTATTTAAGAAAAGTTTTTTTTTTTTTTTTTTTTTTTTTTGACAGGAGGAAATCTTCAAAAGACACTTGGCAGTATTCGACACCAAGTAGTGTGGGACTCTTAACCACTAAAACCACCTCTTTATCAGGACCAATCTTGAAGGATCGACTACAGATTTTTCTTTCTTAACTTTGTACAATCACTTTGGGGGAAGTTTAAACTTTTAATACTTTCCCAAGTTTTTTTAGACCATAAGCTCATGAGGCTTGGTTCTTCTTAATCTCCGAACATGGTTTCTTTTATTCAAGACGGACTCCATTTCAGAATTAGTATGACTTTGCAGTCTCTGGTTGTGCGATACAGCGTATTTTTTAACAACTTCTGTAACCATTTCTATTCGGTATTTCTTATGTACCAAGGTGCATTAACTATTCCACGAAGGACTTTGTTTTGGAATTTTTGGATGATTTCGGTATTTGTTTTCTTTGTACAGCCCCATAATTGGATTCCATAGGTCCAAACAGGCTTTAGTACTTGATTATACAGCATTATTTTGTTTTGGATTGATAAATCAGAGTTGTTACCAAGTAACCAGTACATTTTTCTATATTTCAAGTTTAGTTCTTCTTTTTTTTTTTTTTTGATGTGCTCTTTCCACTTTAGCTTTGCATCCAAAGTCATTCCAAGGTATTTGGCCGTATTGGCATAAGGTACAGCTTGATTATTAATGAATATTGGAATATTGTTTATCTTTTTATTTGTAAAGTTTATATATGAAGATTTTGTTTCATTGAGTTTGATAGGCCATTTTTCGGTCCAATCTCTCACTGTGTCGACGGCATGTTGTAGTTTTACTGCTGCCTTAGAGACACATTTGTCGGGTACCAAAATTGCGGTATCATCTGCAAAAGTAGCCATTATGGTGTGATTACCAACTGGAATATCCCTTGTGTATAGTAAATACAGGGTAGGACCTAGGCCACTTCCTTGTGGTACATCGGCTTCTATTTTCTTCAATTCCGAGTATTCTTGATCGTACCTTTAAGAAAAGTGCAATTAATTCTTTAAAATACATTCTGGGAACATATTTATTTCAAAAATTAATTCTACTTTCTCTTTAAAATGTTAAATCATTCCGTGATTCGTCGTAGTAAAGTCTCAAATATACACCCTCCTCAACTCTTTTCCATTACATTTTTCAATTTCAATACTTCAAACAAACTAAATGGCATGTTCCATCAACATTAGTATAAATTACGATTAGAAAACAAATAGACACACCTTTTTTTTGAATGAACTTGTAAAGGTTCGTGCTTGCTTGATTAATGTCATTTTGAATAATGCAAATTTTTGATAATATGAGTATTTGAAACCTATTTTTTTTTGCATTCATTCTCTAAATTTGACATGTACGAGTATGTACTGTGATATATAAAAAGCATCCCCTCTTATATGTTTCGTGTTAACAAATTCTTAAAAAATCGTGCACAAAATTGACTCACGGTTATATGCTAAATGGAATTGTTTTTAAATGAATTCAAATGCTTTTATAAGAAGATTTTGTTAAAAGTACAATGCACGACATTCAAACCATAAAAAAGTTTTTTGAAACTTAATCTTGTGTGTTTCAAAGATATTCTGTAATTAGACGTATTGTCATAAGGACTTTATACAACTTACAAATCATAAAGAAAAATTCCTTGAAAACAAAAACTAAGTTTCAGTTGAACTTTATAACTAGTTCCAATCAAGGGCAATGTCCTTATTTTCCGACTTATATCAAGGTTAAGGTTACCCATTTTACTCTTAAGTCCTTTCAAATGGTATCATCATCAAATTGCCTAAAATTTCTGTACCTATTTTTGTTCTAAGTGGGAAGAGATAGGATTGCTTCTTTTTTTCTTTTATAAACAAACTCAAACCCTCAAAATACGAGTATGCATGATCTCATTTT
The DNA here is from genome assembly GCA_920104205.1 of Eupeodes latifasciatus. Taxonomy (NCBI): domain Eukaryota; kingdom Metazoa; phylum Arthropoda; class Insecta; order Diptera; family Syrphidae; genus Eupeodes; species Eupeodes latifasciatus. The sequence continues at coordinate 35,713,439 of OV049926.1, forward strand.
ATTACCCAAATTCAAACAACAAATAAAATTCTTTTAAAGGAAAACCCCAATAGTCCCATTACACACCGCTCATAAATGCTTAAATTATGTTTATTCTAATGCTGTTCCCTTTGGAACAATTTTAAGAGAGAGAGGAAGAAAAAGTCCCAGAAAACACATTACACAAGCTGGCATAAATAAAATATAAAACCAGGAATGTAAATCGGATGTAATTTTGGAATATGCTCATTTCTTATGTTTTGTTGTTTTTATTTTCATTCTTCAAAAGTTTTTCGTTATACGTATGCATACATACCTCTGGATAGAAGAGTTGTTAACCCTTAACTAAACGCCTTGAGTAAGAGCAAAACATACCCTCATGCTATACGATACAGTGGGTTTATATGGTGTTGGGAGAAAACTTGTCCCTTCGCGTAAATATCTTTGACCTACTTGAAAAGTAGGTTTTTTTCGTATATGTTTTAAAATGCAAAGCAAACTAATTTGCACCATTTCAATTTCAGAACTTTGTTGGCCTTCAACCTGTTCTAAGGTGTCTATACCTGTAGAAAAGTTGGCAATGATGATGATGATGGTGTCCTTAAAAATAAAAGGGCTTTTGTCTATTTTTGTTTCTTTTTCCTTTTTTTGACGATCACGCGCGCCGTAGTACGACATTCAACTTATTTTAAAAAAGTTTCTTGGTTACCATGCTTGTGAAAAAATGCTATTATTGTGAACTCAATTCTTAATGACTTTAATACTGACACTGGCATTACTCACTAGGTCCCATTGTATTTTAGTCCTCAAAGTAAATGCAATCACTTTAAATTGATGATTTATAACTGTTTGCGTTCTCTTAGAAGAACAACTTTAACCTGCTTAAATATTTTCAGGTTTACCCATAGACAATTATATATGAAACTAGCACTGATTTTTTCACAATTCATAAAATTTAATTGACTAAAAAGCAAATTGTTTTATCAAATTATCTAATATCATAATTTTTTTATTTTAAACTGCAAATTTTAGTTTAATTAAGAGTGAGTAATTTAAGATAAAAGAAATTATTTTTGAACAAATTAAAAATATCAAAAGATCCTTTTTATTAATCTGCTATGACCGCTCCGTAACAAATCACTTTAACAAAAATGCCAACTAATGATAAAAATGAATATTATCAAGATTTCAAACATTTTTTGGACGACTTTTAACTTCCCATAGGAAGTTATTCTAATCGGTTCGTTTCGTCAAATTGAACATTTTTACATTTCTCCTGCATGTGTACGTACTTTGGTATGTCCGTAAGTTCGGGTAGTTTTTTTCATTGTCCAGAACTAGTAGAGATATCGACTTCAAATAAATTTTGTTATACAGATAATAATGTAGAAAGATGCATAAAGGACTCTCGAAAAAATTTAGTGCGTCGTTTTTTTACAATTGCAGTTTAAAAAAAAAGGTGAAAATTTTTGTTAACCCAAAATATGTCACGACTTGAAATTTTGTATTGTTTATTGTAACGTGATACCAAACAAGCATAATTTTGGAAAAAATCCAATTAACGGTTTTTTATAAATCAAAAAACTGGAAAAAAATATTTGTTACCTTGAATATTGTGCGACCAAAAAATGATTTTATTTCCAAAATAATTGTGTGCAACGAAGAATAACGAATTGACAGTTTTTTTTATAAAAAATAAAAACCTAAAAAAAAACATTACTAAAAGTTCGTAAAAATTGGTTTTTGACTAAAAATATCTTTTCAAAAATTTTAAGATTATGACTTCAAACTAATTTTGTCTTACATAAAAGAAATATTGTTTGCATCATCCGGTAAAATTTTGAGAAAAAGCGATTCGAATCGAAAATTACTAAAAGGTCAAAAAATTGATTTTCGACTCAAAAATCTTTTCAAAAATTTGAGACATTGGCTTCAAGTTAGCTTTATTTTATAAAAAAAAATTGTTTTTAACATTTGGTAAAACTTTGAGAAGAATCGAATTGACAGTTAAAAAAAAATAAAAACCCAAAAAAAACTTAATAAAAATTTACTTTCGACTCATATATATTTTCAAAATTAAAAATTTTGGCTTCAAACTAATTTTATCTCACAGAAAATATTGTTTGCGTCACTCAGTTATTTTTAACTTCCCATAGGAAGTTATTGTAATGGGTCCGATTTGTCAAATTAAAAATTTTGACATTTGTCGACGTTTTAAGGTCCCTAGAGTCGAAATAAAAGATTTTTAGAAAGATGTCTGTGCGTGCGTGTGTACGTACGTTCGTACGTCCGTACGTCCGTGCGTCTGTACGTTCGCGATGTTTTTTTCGTTGTCCATAGCTCAAGAACCAGAAGAGGTATCCACTTCAAATAAATTTTGTTATACAGATAATAAGGCAGAAAGATGCAGAAAGGGCTCTCAAGAAAATTGCGTGGGTGGTTTTTTTACCATAGCAGTTTAAAAAAAAGATGAAAATTTTGGTTAACCCTTAATATCTTACGAACCAAAAAAGCTAGAGACTTGAATTAAATTTAATATAATATATTGTAACGTGATACCAAACAAGTATATTTTTTAAAAAAAATCCAGTTAACAGTTTTTTTTATAAATCAAAAAAACTGAAAAAAAATTTGTCACCTCGAAAATTTTACGAATACAAAATGATTTTATCTCCAAAACAATTTTGTGCAACGAAAAATAATGTTTTTGACATCTGGTAAAATTTTGAGAAAAATCGAATTGACAGTTTTTTTTTATAAAAAATAAAAACCTAAAAAACATTACTCAAAGATGGTAAAAATTGAATTTCGACTCAAATATCTTTTCAAAACTTTGAGCTATTGGCTTAAAACTACTTTTATTTTTCAAAAAATATTGTTGTCAACATTCAGTAAAATTTTGAAAAAAATCGAATTGATAGTTTTCTTACAAAAAATAAAATCTTAAAAGAAAATTTAACAAAAGTTGGTAAAAATTGATTTTCGACTCAAATATCTTTTCAAAAATTTTGAGATTATGGCTTCCAACGAATTTTAACTTATAAGAATTATTGTTTTCAACATTCGGAAAGATTTAGAGAAAAATCGAATTAACAGTTTTTTTACAAAAAATAAAAACCTAAACAAAAAAATTAATAAAAGTTGGTAAAAATTGATTTTCGACTCAAATATCTTTTTAAAAATTTGAGATATTGGGTTTTAACTACTTTTATCTTTTGAATGTTGTCAACATGCAGTAAAATTTTGATAAAAATCTAATTGACAGTTTTTTTTACAAAAAATAAAAACCTAACAAAAAAACAATACTAAAACTTGGTAAAAATTTACTTTCGACTCAAATAGCTTTTCAAAAATTAAAAATATTGTCTTCAAACTTTTTTTATTTCACAGAAAATATTGTTTTCGATATTCAGTGGTTTTTTTGTAAAACTCCAACAGTCCATTTTTTCATAAAAAAATAAAATCTACAAGAAATAGTACGCAAATTTGGTAAAAATTGATGTTCGGTTCTTGATATCTCTCAAATTAATTTAATTCATCTAATTAGTAAAAATTTAAGAAATGCTACTAAAATTGGTAAACATTTGTTTTTCACTAAAAATCTATTTAACAAAACTAGATTTTCAAACTAAACTATGTCTTTATATGAAAAATATTGTTGGTAATTTTAAAATTTTTAAGAATAATTCAACTGACAACTTTTTTAACCCAACACGAAAACCTACAAACTTTGAAGCAAGACAAATCGACAGACGGGATGGGAAGTGGTCAGTGTGGGTCGCATCCCAGACTCTTTTTTTTACCCTGTGCAGTACATCTGGTAGGGCTGACCACGAGACGAGATCCGATTAGATTTTTGCATGTCTTGTGTCGGTCTCGTAAAAATCGAAAAATTTCATTCTCGGCTCGGTCGCGTGTCGTCTCGGTCTTAGTCTCGCTTTGTTTTCTTCTGTTGTTTCATCGATGGTCTAGTCTCACCGACTATATGTATATTTTTACGATTTGAATATTTTGATACGGTTGTCGCTCCGTTCATGAGGCAGGCTGGGTATTAAAGACATATAGTATTTTGTTTCAAATTTAATTTCAATCATAGTTATCCTTTAACGAAATTCGACAGTGTTTACCATCCCTAAATTCAATTTTACAATCATTTATTATTCTCTGTCACAAATAAGTGCTAAAATAACTGTTTTCTGGGCAACAACTCAACATTTTGTATAAGTTTTTATATTGGTAATCCAATGCGCATACAAAATGTTTTTATTTTAACAGATCTAATCGATTCTAAAACTTGCAACTTTTTGTATTGGTGTGATTTAGTTTAATTTCACCAATCGAAGAAGCATTAACACAAATACCGAAAAGGTCCTCGAAAAATGATGGTATAATATATACAGGCTCGTCTCGAAAGCTTCAAAAGTAGTCATCGTCGTCTTGTTACGAGAAAAAAAGTGGCAACAAAGATATTCAGGAAATATAAAACTGTACACAAATTGTTAATTTTTTTTTCCATTTGAGCTACAAATTTAAAGATTTGGAACATACATATGTACATAATTGAACAATAACAAATACCAACAAATTTAGAAAGAAATATTTTATAGAGCATTTAATTGATTACAATTTTGTAATAAATTAAGATTATAATTTTAAAATTTTACGACCTACATAATATGTGGATATAAAGAAAAAATGATCCATCTAGCTATCTAAAGTCTTAGGAATAATTCATTTGGGGCTACCTGTGAATGCCTAAAAATGATTAAAGACTTTGGTTAACTACTTTGAGTAAATATTTTAGGAAAGTTTTTCTGTTCCCGATTTGATTTGTATAAAAAAACTTTTCCCCCTTTTTTTTCTTAAAAACCCTAGGTTAGGTTAGGTTAGGTTAGGTTATAGTGGCTGTCCAAGATGGAAACGGACACACTTAGGCCAGTTTAATGGCCCATTGTGATACCACATGAATCTTGAGGTTTCTTCCTAAGCTCAATGGAACCAGTTTGAGTCTCTTACGAAACGTGAGAGGGTGATTATGCCGATATGATTTAGATCGTTTAGATCGTTAAAGAAGAATTCTCCTAGGTAATTCTTGCGTTTTCGAGCCAGAGCAGGGCATGTGCAGAGAAATGAAGAACCGTTTCTTCCTCGTCCATGCAGCTTCTGCAAAAATCATTTGAGAATACGCCTAATCTCGTGGCGTCCTTTCCTATTAGACAGTGTCCGGTTATGACACCTATTATCGAGCTTATATGCGATCTACTTAGAGAGAGCAAGCACCTTGAACGTTTTAAATCCGGTGCGGGGAAATAAATCCACGGGAACTAACTCCACTGAGGTCACTTTAGTAAAGTGGATTTAGTTCCCATGCTAAGTGGGAACGAACTCCACTTTCTTATGGGAATTTAGTACACATTCAAAAATATGAAGAGGGAACTAATTTCTAACAACAACATCCTCAAATTACAGTTAGTTATCAGATTCTTGAAACTTGTTCGATGTTGATGAGTACAGTCGAACATCGGTCTTAAGCAATTTAAGAAAACAGTGCGTAGTGTGAATAAAATTAAAATAAAAAATTAAAAGCATGGAAAATAAATTTAAATTTATTACCGGGTTTCGTAAAAATAGTGTGTTAATTTATGACCGTGAAGAAAAACAAATTTATGTTAAAAAATATACTCGAAATAATATTTCACGTTACGTTTGCTATTATGGTCAAAATTGCAAGGGGAGCTTAGTTATTGATGAGCAAGGTGATAAAAAACTAATAAAACACTGTCCCCACATTTTTGCAGGGCCAAAAAAAAATGTAAAGTTTTTGTATTTCAATACAATGAACAATAATTTTTTGATACGGTGATAATAAAAAAATTAGGAAAAACAAAAAAGTTTATTTTCAACAATATTTTCGGGATCTCAGGATTTTAACTCCCTTTTTCGGGGTCACACACGCTCACGCAACTTCGTTGCTCCGCTTAGGGTATGTAAAGTCGCCAGGCAGGCGCCAATATCAACAGCTTTTTTGAATAAAAGCACCTGTGGTTGGCCGGCTTCGCGGAATCTCAGGATTTAAAGTGCTCCAAGTTGTGTCATTTGGTGATTCTTATTAAGTGGGACATTAGCCCCAAAATTTTTATTTGGGGCTTCGGTCTTACTTGAGTGGGACTTAGGGCCCAAATAAGATTTCGGTTTTATATCCCACCGAAGTGAGACATAAGCCCAAAAAAAAAGTTGGGCGTTATGTCCCTGGGCCCTATGTCCCTGCGCCTTATTCTACTTGCTTCTTCTTTTAAAAAGTGGGAATTAATTTCAAACTCAAGGAGAACTTAAATCACACATTTTTTCGGAATAAGATTCCCAGTTAGCATGGGAACTAAATCCCTCGGTGGAGTTAGTTCCCATGGATTTATTTCCCCGCACCTTTAAATCCAGTGTTGGCCAGATGTTTTTTGTGACTTGACACGTGGAGATGTTGTTCCACCTGGTGCCTGCCCTCCTCACAGCGTCTTGCACTAGCAACAGTTTACAAGTAGCGATTGATATGCCAGCATTTGCCAAACGTGGTACTCGTAGAATGGGCTGTACTGTACCGTTCCTGGCGAACTCATCTGCCTTACAGTTACCTGGAATGTCTCTATGGCCCGGCACCCAGCAAAGGTGAGATGATCGACAGTTATGGACTGTTATAGAGTTTGTAAAGACAGAATCCAGAGATTTGATAGCGGCCTGACTATCTGAGAAAATACGGATATCAGATGTTGATATCACGTTTTCTTTAAGCCAGTACAAGACTTCTTTTATCGCCAGAAGTTCCGCCTGGAACACGCTACAATGATTGGGAAGGCGGAATGAGAGACTTAATTTCAGTCGTTCAGAGTACACACCTCCACCAACCCCTTCTTTTGTTATTGACCCATCTGTATAGAAATGGACGAGTTAATGGACTGTATCTATAATATATATATTATTACACTTTACGAACAAAATTTACACTGCTAAGTCAAAGGCTAAAATAGTTATAGCCATTTTAATGGGATAAGATTTTTGTACGAATCCTCCCCACCCGTGGGGTACTTTCGTACAGCACATGGGGCACATTCGTACGACATGGGGAGGATTCATACAGGATATTTAAAAAGTTAATTTGACTTCCTTTTGATTTGTCAAATACCAAATACCTTGTTTAAAACATTTACTTACTTATTAATGATTCAACTTGACCCATTGTTACCTCTAATTCTGCTTAAAAAAAGAATTGAAAAACATTCAACTCAAAGTTTGTTTATATTAGGAAAGTATGAGATCTTTATTTTTTTAAATATACAGGTAATTCACTTTGACTTATTCAAATTTGAAAGACGAAAGACATTGATGATCCTGGTTTCTTTCCTAGATACGAAACCTTGAATTCTGTTGGTGAATAATGATTCAGAACTTTTCCGACGTAATAACAACATCCAAAGGCTGCAGGCGTGTCTTGTGTGTGGAAGAAAAGTCAAAAAAGTCATACCATTTACTCGAGCAAACATAATGGCTTGTAGGCTGATGTGGCTTTCTTGATTATCGCATAGCAATAGGATCGAATGTTCTTTCGAGCTAAGAGTGTGCTTTTGAATATGTTTTTGAACACTAACAAATATATCAGAATTAATCCATCCACTCCTGTTCGAAGCCCCGATACTTCCTTCGGGTGAGCCATCGAGGAGATGATACTTGTAATGCACCCGTGGGAATACGAATAGTGGGGGGATTGTGTTTCCGCTTGCAGAAATACGAGTTACGAGTTCGCCCCTCTCAGCGGAGACAATCTGCCCTACTTGCCTTTGTGTTTTTGGTGCCAAAACTTTGGGTTTTTCCAGGGCAGTTGACACCCCTGTCTCGTCAAAGTTGAAAATCCGTTTTGTTAAATGCGAATGAACGCGCAATACTTGTGTTCTCAGGCTTTCGCAAGCTAAGATTAGGATTCCGTTCTCTATATTTGCGTAACCAATCTAGACCAGCCATTTGGTTTTCATTCCATTCGGTCGGTATTTCAAATTTAAGGATTTTGCATATTCAAATGCGAGTTTCCGAATGTGTTGCGTAGCGACTCCGTAATGCATTTTGCAGCAATTAATAATATACTCATTTAAATGCTCTTCTTCTTGTAATGAAAACACTTGTAGGCTTGTAAACTTGGAGTGAAAATTTCGTGAAGGTTTATCATCATAAAGTGCTTTTCTATATTTCTGCACTCTGCTTTGCAATGTTGATTTTTTAATGTTGTATTTTAATGCTGCTTTTCTAAAAGACAAAGTCCTTTCCACTACTTCGTCAACTGGTAATTTAACGGATGCCTCGTCAACTCCTTCGTTTCGTGCACTTTTTTTCTTATATGTTCGCACCATGATTCTGAAAGAAATTATTATTTATATTAAATACCAACCTAAATTTACTATAGAATGCGAAAAACTATTTTTAAAGGATTAAATTTCATTTCAATAAAACTGTAACTTCGTGTTTAGATTGTAACCTGCTCAAGAAATTTAATGAGGAGCATTCGTACGCGTACGAATGTGCCCCATGTTTGACTGTACGAATGCTCTCCAAGCTGTACACAATACACAAAAACCGATTTCTCAAAAATTGTAATGAGATTTTGCAATAGTTATAATTAAAACACAAATTTAAGACTTTTATCAACAATTCTTTATCACTATTTAGCCAAAAAACATACAAAGCTTACTCACAATTTTACATCAAACGTACGCAAAAAAATTACTCAGAGCACTAAAAAACACTAAACGTCTTGTTGCGACCGCATCTGTTGCACTTATGATTTAAAATTTATTGAGCAGCTCGGCGCCTACTATGTCTATGCAAATTAGTAAGTACGTGTTTGAATACCGTTTAGTTTTTGTTTTATGCTCACTGTACGAAGGGTGACCGTGTACGAAGGGTGACCACTTCCCCCTACCAGTGACCATTTTGTTTTTGTCAACTGTATGAAAACCCTAGTATCCTGGTATCCTATTTCTATTATTGTGTGTAAATTTAGTTTATAGCTTGACATTGTCACCCTATAATTCCGTGCAAACATTCTTATTACGTATTAGGTATTAAGTATAAGTGTTAAGTATTGTGAAGGTCTATAAATTGAGAATCATTAATTTGGACAGTTTTATCACAGCAATACAAAAAAGTTCAGTTAAGTTCTATTTGATCTAGAAGTTAGTATATATGTAAGTGAATAAAAGTTAAATTATTATCTTGTATTTATGTGAGAAGACACAATTACTGAGATTATGTTTAACTTTTTTTATATAACTAAGTTAAAGACACCTTTATATATTTAAAAGCTTCTATATCATTTCATTATTTTAGTCATTTATCAAATGCCTACAGAAATAAATTAAAATCAGAATATTGTTAGGTTTGTTATATATGTAAATGTTTGGTAGTAAATTAATTAATTGAAGTGTGTAGTAAGATTGTATTGATGGAAATATAACTATAACCAATCTTTATGAAAATTGACGGAAACAAAATTAACCAACCTTCTAAAAGACCTACAAAAGAAAGTCTGACGAAATATTGAGAGAAATTGTATTATTTATGTAAATCAATTTTGGCCATTTTATTGAAACATTTTAAAATGAAAAAAGAATATAAATTATTGATTTACTTCGGCGCTTCTTATAATTCCAAGGGTATAGGTGTTAAGTTTTGTAATTTACTTGCATACACAAAATGAGGGAAAATGGTCTATTCTGTGGAATTTAAAATATTACGATAACATAAATTTCTTCTTTAACAAAAAAAAAAGAAGAAAGAGACCCAAACATTAAAAACATTAAAATTCAAAACCTGTAAAATTTTAACCCTATAGATATTGTTATTTTTTGTTTTCCAATACGTCAAAAATAGAACTTTAAAGTCAAAAAGGTTTTCCAAGAAAAAGGGACTTCAATAGATATAGAAAAACGAGAAGAAAACCACAGAGGAAACTAAAACGGCATAACTAACACATGTGAGTGTTAACATTTCAAAATTCTTTTAAATACCTTTGAGGGTATAACGCTATTGTAGACTTTATTGCCTTTCTATGCAAATAAAATTTCATCATCATTCAAACGAAAAAATGAAAAACGAGGAAAAACAGGAGATAATCCTACTTTTCATGACGGATATACATAAAAAGGACAATAACTTAATTTTAAAGTTAAAACAAAGGAAATAGACCGAAAAGGGGTATATCATATCATTAGGTACTTCCTTATTTTTGATTTTAGACTTTGAATTTTTTTTTAACTATATTTTAATGAGATTATTTTATTCCTTAACTTTTTTAAATGTCTTGTTAAATCGTTAAAGTTAAACGTTAAATTTTCACAAATTTCTTTAAACAATGTTAAAAAAAATTAATTTGTTGGCGCTCTTAAAGACCCTTTGGGGCTTAGTTACTTACAACTCTAAACCATTTCCCTAAACGAGTAATAGATGGATGATAGCTACAGTTTTTATGCCGAATTCAAGCGGCTTTGAGAAATAATTTTTTATAACAACAATGACTCTGGACGATTTGTGAATTCCTCGCAAGACGTATTGTAAAGATTGAACCTGGAACTCTGCAATGACAGTAGTAAGCGTTAAATATCACCCCCTGGATACTTTAGTCAGTACTAAACTAAAAAGATGATTTTTAAGTTCATCAATGCATACAATCAGCCATAAACAAACTACTTACATCGTCAAATAATAACCTCATCACTCTACAAAAGTGACACTTTATTTAAATGCCCTTCTTATTATACAACATGTAAATCAAGTTGTTTCCATTGAAATCTTTTTCTTTTTCTTCGTCATAGGGATAAATTATGTATATATATTTACTTTGAAAACGACCTCGTACAATATAAACAACAATTCTATTATCATTAGGGTTATCCACTAGTAGCCATCAACTTATACAAGTATTGATTACACACCTTGCTACAGGCAAGACAAGACCTAAGTTTTTTCTGTTAAAATGTTAACTGTTACTATTCTATATCTTCCAACCAATTCAAATACTACTTAGATATGCTCAAAGATTGCGTGTTTCGTTGGTCTAGCATGTATGTGTGTTTTTTTTTGTATTCTATGAGACTTCACATTATATAAATTCTCAAACCACAATGCTGATTTCTATTCTGTAAGGGTTGAGACTTGATAAGTTTGATTGCATTGTGGATATTTTGGACATAATTTATATCAACTACATATACAAAAAATATCCTTTTCTTTCAAGGCGTCCGTCCTCAGGTGGATGTTTTTGTTTATTCCTTAATACAAGGTGTTTAAATTAAAACCTTTGGTTGTCACTAAGATCAATAAGCTGTTCTATAAAAGAAGAAAGACAAATTTACTTTATGGAATTCAGATGAAAATCTATGAAACCATTCGAAATGAATAAAATGAAGTATTTTTTAAATTTTGTTTCAAGATTTATTTGTTTGATAGACATTCTTGATGTAGTACCCGTGGAGTGATGGTTAGTGTATAGGACTTTCATGCCAGAGATTTTGGGTTCAATCTCTACTTGTGCCATCTAAAGTTTTGTTTCACGGGCACTTCCTCTTTGGAGGAATATGGACAAATTCTCCAAAAGTAATTAATAGCTTGAAAAGAGCTTTCTCAAGTTTGCCTTTCGGATTCGGCTTGAAACTGTAGGTCCCCTCCACTCCATCCCTGACAACAGTACTTACACACAGGAATGGTTAAGAGTTGTAAGTCACTAGGCCCTAGTTTGCAATGGACTTGCCAAATTTATTTATTTAGACATTCCTGATAAAAAATGGTCAAGCTAATAACAAAACGTTTATTCTACCTAGAAAATGGAAGTTATGACCTGAATATCTTTTTACAGCAATTTTGTACTGCATTTTATCAATTGATTTAAACTAATTTGATTGATTTAAATTAAATCAATTGTTCTAACTCGACTTTCCAAAGCCTTTCGTTTTTCTGTTTCTTCATTTAATCATTCTATACATACACAGAAACACCCTATTTGCCTTAAGTGTTTCTAGTCATGTTCTAAACATTCGATACTATTTTATATGTTGCGTGAAACAATTGATACGATTTTTATAATCAAAGGAAATATTAGCTCCCTTAACAAACAATCAATATATAAAATACATAATCCTACTCACGTTGCTGGCCGTGTCCTGTCTAGACGCTTTAACTTTCGTTTTTTACGCTTGACTTTTTTTTCCTTTGTGTCTATTATCTTCTACGTACTATGTGTATGTATAACACGTTTGCTAAGAATTTATTGTGAATATTTTTTATTACATTTTATTTACACTTTCTTACAAAAAATTAATTGAATATTTTTGTTGACTATACTTAATCTTGTTGTACTATAAATATTATTGGATATGAAGATACATTAAAATGGTATAGAGATTTTTAGTATCCTATGTTTGGAAATTCAATAATGTTAAAAAAAGAGGCTGGGTTGCAACCCACACTGATAACTTCCCATCCCGTCTGTCGATTTGTCTTGCTTAAAATTTTGTCTATATGTATCAATTTTTACCAAATTTGCGCACTATTTGTTGTAGATTTTATTTTTATATGAAAAAAACGGACTGTTGGATTTTTATAAAAAAAAATACTGAATATCGAAAACAATATTTTCTGTGAAATAAAATAAGTTTGAAGCCAATATTTTAACCTTTTGAAAAGCTATTTAAGTCAAAAGTAAATTTTTACCAAGTTTTAGTATTGTTTTTTTAAGTTTTTATTTTTGTAAAAAAAAACTGTCAATTCGATTTTTCTCAAAATTTTTCCTAATGTTGAAAACAATATTTCTTATAAGTTAAAATTAGTAAGAAGCCATTATCTCAAATTTTTGAAAAGATATTTGAGTCGAAAATCAATTTTTACCAACTTTTGTTAATTTTTTTTGGTTTTTAATTTTTTGTAAAAAAACTGTCAATTCGATTTTTTTCAAAATTTTAATGAATGTTGACAACAATATTTTTTGAAAGATAAAATTAGTGTTATGCCAATATCTCTAAGTTTTGAAAAGATATTTGAGTCGAAAATCAATTTTTACCAACTTTTATTAATTTTGTTTTAGGTTTTTATTTTTTGTAAAAAACTGTCAATTCGATTTTTTTCAAAATTTTACTAAATGTTGAAAACAATATTAATTATAAGATAAAATAAGTTTGAAGCCTAAGTCTCAAGTTTTTGAAAAGATATTTGAGTCGAAATTCAATTTTTCCCAACTTTGAGTAAAGTTTTTTTAGGTTTTTATTTTTTATAAAAAAAAAACTGTCAATTAGATTTTTCTCAAAATTTTATCAGATGTCAAAAACATTATTTTTCGTTGCACAAAATTCTTTTGGAGATGAAATCATATTTTGGTAGTAAAATTTTCGAGGTGACAAATTTTTTTTCAGTTTTTTTGATTTATAAAAAAACCGTTAATTGGATTTTTTCCAAAAATATACCTGTTCTGTATTACGTTACAATATATAATATAAAATTTAATTCAAGTCTCTACCGTCATTGGTTCATGAGATATTTAGGGTTAACCAAAATGTTCACCTTTTTTTTAAACTGCTATGGTAAGAAAACCACCCACGCAATTTTCTTGAGAGCCTCTTCTGCATCTTTCTGCCTTATTATCTGTGTAACAAAATTTATTTGAAGTCGATATCTCTTCTGGTTCTTGAGTTATGGAGGGCGAAAAAAACGTCGCGAACGTACAGACGTACGGACGTACGAACGTACGTACACTCGCACGCACCGACATCTTTCTAAAAATCTTTTATTTCGACTCTAAGGACCTTGAAACGTCGAGAAATGTCAAAATTTGCAATTTGACAAATCGGACCCATTACAATAACTTCCTATGGGAAGTTAAAAATAATTTGGAAAAATTCACACATGAAATAAAGATTAATTAACTTGTTTTTGTACACTCAGGCGTATACGTACTTTTTTTCTTCAAAAAATTAACTCAATTTTTTAATTCATTACCATTTCTTTATTAAATTGTTGGTAATCCTGAGGTAAATATAGTTTTGGAACGAGTTCAAGTGATGCTTTGGGAAATTTGATTTTTTTGCTGGACGGGAATCATCTGTGATTGATTATTCTATCATAGGTGATTACGGGAGCCATTTGTGACAGACTTTGAGGTAAAAGAAGTTTTTTACTCAGATCACCCCCCACTAGTTCTAACTTTCCAACGGACTGTACAGACAGTTGATGAGAACTCGAACAATTGATCATTTTTGCCAAGACTTAATTGGAAACCTTCAAAAGCGTCGACTTATAGGCAGCGACTAGAAATCAATCCTTAAGGAACACCAAAATGCAAACTATATCTTTTTGGAAAAAATTGTAAAAATATTCATTACGACACCAAACATTTGACATTATGTATCACCTCGATTCCACAGTGAAGTTTTCGACTCTAAAGGATGGAAAAGATGTAGATACGAACGGTATTCTAGTCGAGCAAATAAAAAAATGAAGCACTTTAAGAACGCCTTGTTATACTTTTCAATAAAGTTATGCAAGGAGATATAGTAGTTAAGGAATTTAAGGATGCAATTTAATTCCCAATCCACTGAATAAGATTCAATGATGAAAGCTTCGAACTACCGTGACAATTCTTACATTAGCGCCACGTATAAGATTTCTAGTACGATGCTTCCTACATAAGCGGCTCACAACTAGAATAGAAACAGGAACAGTTTTGAAATAATTCCAAGCTGGTTTTAAATTATGTTACTCCGGTGTTTTTAATTTTTACATTCTTAGAAGTTTAGCTTAGGGCTTTAGGACGCAAAATAAAAGACTTATGTATTTCTCGTCGATTTCAAAGCAGCTTTCGACACAATTAATCAGAGAGCTTTATTTTATAAGTTTGTATGTAATTAAATTCGGTTGTGTGCTCGAAGAGTTGTACAAAGGAACTCAGTCAGCAGTTTGAAATGTTGCGGAATTTTCTGCCTTGTTCGCAACGACAAAAGAAGTGAGGCAAGATTGTACATTAAGTCCAAACTTGTTTTCACTTTTCATCATTGACCTCATGAATTACCTTCTTGGTGGCATGGCGTCGATTTCACAGGAGTTATTATAAAAGCTTTATTATTTGCGGTTGATGTAGTTATGTTTGCTTATTCCCCAGAAATTTTGACTCATGACTAACAGATTTTACCACATTCAGTGGTTTATGGAACTTAATTTTTAACACACAAAAGCCCAAAGTAATGGTTTCTAAAAAAATGATGGAGGTCGAAATGCCTCGAAATAAAAATGGACGTATAACCGTGAGACAATTGGCTGTATTAGTGAATTGAAATACCTTGGCGTAATCTTTTCAAGAAATTTGAACATGGAAAAACTATTTACAGAAAAACTGCTAAAAGATAAAATTTTCCAATAATTTCTCGTGGAAAAGATGCTTTGTAAATGGAATTATTTCCCATAGTAGCAAATTCAAAAAGGTGTTTGCTGAAATTATATACCTGTATGGCTGTCAAGAGTGAGATTTCAAAAAGTAAAACAATGTAGAAAGACTCTTAATACACTATGTTAAAAACATATTTCTTCTACCATCGAATACGCCAAATTACGTTATCATGTTAGAAACAGGACTATCTCCACCAAATATGTTCACGAAGCTTGAAATTCTCTTTATAGGCGAATATAAGGAAGGCTAAACCGTAATCTGGAAGATAGCAACTATATTTCCGTGACGAGAATAGTCTATGCGTAATCACGAGAATGGTGAGACTTCGGAGCGAATTAATTACCCTAAACTTAATACCACACAGTGCAGTTTTTGCAACTTAAAGGGATGGAATTTTTATTTTGTAGGGAAGTGTCCTGCTTTAAGACAATTCAGAAGAAGGATCCTTGGAAGTGATTTTTGTCAGAAGAAGAAGTTCTTACAGAATTTAATGAGATGAATGTAGCCAAATTATATTAAAATACTTCAGACGGCAAACAGCAAATATCATGTCATAATGATTTTGCATAAAAACATTGATTGTAAAAAAACTAATTGGTAATCTAATAACATCTGTATCGATTTATCTATTTATAGTTTTGGAATCGATGATTTTTCTTGCTAAATACATACATACGGTTACTACCTTCCTTGCCTTACCCATAGATACACCAATCAGCTCCATAATAATCAACATTCTGTTAAAGCTTAACATAATAAACATATTTTTCCATCAGTCTTAAAATACACTAAATTGTTTTTGGTATAGTATACCTGCAAATGTATGTTTTTATTTTTTTAATTTTCCAGAGAAAATACAAAATATTAATATACATATATAATAGGTATGAATTTACATAGGAAAATTCAAGCTTTAGCTATACCGTCAAAAAAACTATGTATCCTTTCCTCTTGAATATTTTTTGGCTATGTTCTATAATTTCTGCATGTCTTTGCTGCCACTTCCACCTGTTTTGCGTTGTAGTTTATGGTGTTTTTCAGTTTTTAGGTCTTTTTTGTTGTATGTATTTTGGTTGCACATATTATGTATGTTCTGGTTTCTGAGTATTTTCACCTTTTGTGCGAGCAATACTGTGTGAAACTTCCGGGCACAATCACCTAAATCAGTTGATTTTATAGCCTTCTATTTTTATACACCTATGTGTAACACATTTCCATATAGGAGAAAAACTTGAAAGCTAAAAGTGGGTGTACTGCTTAATATACATATATATGTATATAGGGTTTCGTGAGAAGCTTGTATTTAACTATAAAAATCGAACATTTAGATGAATCCTTTTTTATTTAAAGAAAATGAGGCTTATGGGAAATATATTAAAAAAGGTGTTATTGTTTGGTTTCTATTTCATAATAGCATGCTAGGTTTTTGAAGTTAACAAAAGCTGTTATCAAGGTTATTTTGTTCAGAACTCGTAATTCAATTTTTGTTTTGTAATATTCTCCAAATTTTCATAATATTTTGAAGTACCTAAAACATTTGTTATGATTAATTTTAATTTAAAATGTTAAACAATAACACTCGAAAAATATTTATGCATGTACACGTATGTTATGTTTAATGAAATTAGTCATTTTCAAAATTATGTGAAATTTTAAAATAACAAAATATTAAAATTTTAAAGCATTCCTCATTAACATAACACACATATTATTCAAGTTTAGCTAACCCCCCTCTCTTGAAATACCTACATACATATACCAAACATACATACCTTATTTACCGTTGTTCTTATATCAAACGAATCCTCTGTCACAAAGCAAGATACTATACTACATAACTCTTTGAAATTTCAAAACCTTTTCAAAACACGTCACCATGACCAACTTTCGACGACATATAGCGCACAATTATTGTCAACACAAACAATAAACACAAAAAAGGGAAAACCAATTAAATTTTTGAATTTCATCACAGCGATGACGCACACGCTAAAACACTAACAACAACAACAAAAACCACAAACAATATTCAAATAAATCTCATCTACCCCCATATGCTTTGCTTCTATAAAGCTTCGTCATCACACTCAGTGACACAGTAACAGAACAGGAGCTTCTCTGTACTTTCTGTCTTTTCAAATAATAAAAACAGAAATTAAATTTGATGCTTCAACATTCGTCGCGAATTCAGGTCAAAGTCACCCCAGAACGACAAAATCTACACAAACAAAAACATAAAAAACCTTTTTTGACAAAAATATTTAATTGGGATAACATCCGAGACTTTGTTTTATACCAGAACTACAGAAGCAATACTAAAAGGCATTGGGTGTGGTGGAGGGGAGGAGAGTGAGTCAATTGCTTTGGTTTTCCTTTGAAACAAAAAATCCAAACAGACATTCAAAATTATTATTTTGTGAGATTGATACCAAGATCGCGGTATGTGGTTCATTTTTAACGAAGAGTTTTTAAACTAAATTAAGCTTTTATTTTCCTCAAAAACCCTCATATTATATTAACCGCCTTCAAATCAACACAAACACAAAATGATTGCAAGGCGTAATTTTGAGTGCTTACTTAAACAAAATATCAACATCAAAAAAATGAAAAGGTTTTCTGGTTCGTTGAAGGAAAATTAATTATTTTCATGTTCATCATCAGCGTGTTATCACCATTTTGTTTAAGATTTGTTCAGTAGCGTAGCTAGGATATCATTTTGTATACATTTCAGTGTCGAAAATTAAAAAAAAAAAAAAGAGGCTGGGATGCGACCCACACTGATAACTTCCCATCCCGTCTATCGATTTGTCTTGCTTAAAAGTTTGTCTAAATGTATCAATTCTTGCCAAATTTGCGTTCTATTTTTTGTAGATTTTATTTTTTTTATGAAAAAACGGACTGTTGGATTTTTATAAAAAAATTACTGAATATAAAAAACAATATTTTCTGTGAAATAAAATAAGTTTGAAGCCAATATTTTTGATTTTTGAAAAGCTATTTGAGCCGAAAATCAATTTTTACCAATTTGTATTAATTTTTTTGTTTAGGTTTTTATTTTTTGTAAGAAAACTGTCAATTCGATTTTTCTCAAAATTTGTCCTAATGTTGAAAACAATATTTCTTATAAGTTAAATTTAGTTAGAAGCCATAATCTCAAATTTTTGAAAAGATATTTAAGTCGAAAATTAATTTTTACCAACTTTTGTTAAATTTTTTTTCGGTTTTTAATTTTTTGTAAAAAAACTGTCAATTCTATTTTTTTCAAAATTTTACTAAATGTTGAAAACAATATATTTTGAAAGATAAAAGTAGTTTAAAGCCAATATCTCAAATTTTTGAAAAGATATTTGAGTCGAAAATCAATTTTTACCAACTTTTATTAATTTTTTTTAGGTTTTTATTTTTTGTAAAAAAAAACTGTCAATTCGATTTTTTCAAAGTTTTACTGAATGTTGACAACAATATTTCTTATAAGTCTCAAGTTTTTGAAAAAAAATTTGAGTCGAAATTCAATTTTTCCCAACTTTGAGTAAAGTTTTTTTAGGGTTTTATTTTTTATAAAAAAACTGTTAATTAGATTTTTCTCAAAATTTTACCAAATGTCAAAAACATTATTCTTCGTTGCACAAAATTGTTTTGGAGATGAAATTATATTTCAGTCGTACACTTTTCGAGGTGACAAATTTTTTTTTCAGTTTTTTTGATTTATAAAAAAAAAACCGTTAATAGGATTTTTTTCCAAAAATATATTTAATTTGTATCACGTTACAATATATAATATAAAATTTAATTCAAGTCTCTAGCGTCATTGGTTCATGAGACATTTAGGGTTAACCAAAATGTTCACCTTTTTTTTAAACTGCTATGGTAAAAAAACCACCCACGCAATGTTCTTGAGAGCCCTTTCTGCATCTTTCTGCCTTATTATCTGTATAACAAAATTTATTTGAAGTCGATATCTCTTCTGGTTCTTGACATACGGACATACGGACGTACGAACGTACGTACACACGCACGCACAGACATCTTTCTAAAAATCTTTTATTTCGACTCTAGGGGCCTTGAAACGTCGAGAAATGTCAAAATTTTCAATTTGACAAATCGAACCCATTACAAAAACTTCCTATGGGAAGTTTTGAAAAAAGAATCAGAACCGTGACCTTTGTTCTACTCAGGAATGTTAAAAATATGATGTAAAGAAAATGCATTTTGTTTAAGAAAAAAGTGCATTGCAAAATAGAATTTATATAAACATTTTACAAGACAAAACAAGAGTTTTTAAATTGGCGCGGGAAGATTTTGGGGCCCCGTGGCGGTTTATGGCAAGTTACACGATTTAACAGCACGTTCAAATGATAAAACTTTATTATCAAAATGAGTGTTTGTTAACGCAAAGGTTACGGGCATTGCGCCCATTTTATGGTAGACGTGGTCGACAGTCGACTCTTCAACGCTTGGTGGCCAAATTTGAGACGACCAGTTCAGTAAACAATCAGCCAACACCAGTACGTTCAAGGAACGCAACATCATCCGAGAACATCGCCGCGATCCGTAAAAGTGTATAATAGCAGAACCCGAGGCAGGCTATTCATCACCGTGCACAAGAATTCGGCCTTTCGCAGACTTCAACTTGGCGAATTTTGCGCCGGGGCTTGGGCCTACACCCATACAAGATCCAACTGACCCAGGAGCTTAAAGTTCATGAGCTTAGACAATGCCGCCGTGTGTTCGCTGACTGGGCTTTGAATCGTTTGGAATAGGACCCCAATTTTTAGCCGAAAAATCATCTATTAGTGACGAGGCGTATTTTTGGATGAATGGCTGTGTTAATAAGCAAAATTGCTGTGTATGGGACAACACCAACCCACGCGAGGCTTACCAGGTGATAATGCATCCTCAAAAAGTTACCGTTTGGTGTAGATTTTGGACCAGCAGCGGCGCAGCGTAATTGGTCCGTACTTTTCTGCCATATGGACGTATGGACCTAGATGACAAGTGGTTCCAGCAGGAAGGCGCTACTACCACATAGCAAATGCCACAATTGACATTTTGCATGATCAATTTGTGGGTAAGGTTATCTCTCGCAGTGGTGATGTGAATTGGCCACCAAGGTCATGCGATTTGACCCAGCTAGACTTTTTCCTGTGGGAATTCTTTAAGTCGCAGGTCTATGCAAATAAATCACAATCGGCCGATGCCCTAAAGATGGGCATAACACAGGCAATCACTCAAATTTAGCCGGATCCATGCGGAAGAGTCATTGAAATTGGACCACTCGGATCGGTGCCACCGTAAGAAGCCGTGGCGGGCATTTGAATGATGTCATATTCCACACTTAATGGCATACATGCGAATTTTAAATGAAAACATTATTTTGTTAATACATCACACACAGCTTGTTTTATTCCATTTCAACATCTATCTATTATTGAACGGAAGATCGGCATCAAAACTATGAAAAATTTGATTGCATATTTAAAATTTAATTTCGGTGATTTGTGTACCATCAACACAACCATTTACTATTAAAATTGACAAAGTTGGAGATCATTAACATTAACCTTTATATCTGTGGTATTAACAAAGAAAAATGATAACTCCAAAATGTATGTAATTTTGACTTTGGTCATACTTAATATGGGTCTAGACCCTAAATCATTTATGTACCCGTTTGTGTATAACAATTTAATAGAAATTTAGGAACCTTTACTAGAAAATAATAATTTTGGAGCTGTCATAAAATGCACCATTAAATGTTCGTATTAAGGATGACCATTTGATCCATTCCGGGAAAATTTGGTCTTCCAACGATGTTATAAAATAGAGTAAAGGCTCAAAATTCGATTAATATATGTGACTGACGTCCCCTGTTTTTATGCATATAATCTCCAACACATATTTGAAGGTCATCTTATTCAACTGACATCTCCTCTTCACTATCGGTCAAATTTAAAAACTTAAAAAGAGGCTGGGATGCAACCCACACTGATAACTTCCCATCCCGTCTATCGATTTGTCTTGCTTAAAAGTTTGTCTAAATGTATCAATTCTTGCCAAATTTACGTTCTATTTTTTGTAGATTTTATTTTTTTTATGAAAAAACGGACTGTTGGATTTTTATAAAAAAATTACTGAATATAAAAAACAATATTTTCTGTGAAATAAAATAAGTTTGAAGCCAATATTTTTAATTTTTGAAAGCTATTTGAGCCGAAAATCAATTTTTACCAACTTTTATTAATTTTTTTGTTTAGGTTTTTATTTTTTGTAAAAAAACTGTCAGTTCGATTTTTCTCGACATTTTTCCTAATGTTGAAAACAATATTTCTTATAAGTTAAAATTAGTTAGAAGCCATAATCTCAAATTTTTGAAAAGATATTTAAATCGAAAATCAATTTTTACCAACTTTTGTTAAAAAATTTTTTCGGTTTTTAATTTTTTGTAAAAAAACTGTCAATTCTATTTTTTTCAAAATCTTACTGAATGTTGAAAACAACATTTTTTGAAAGATAAAAGTAGTTTAAAGCCAATATCTCAAAGTCTTGAAAAGATATTTGAGTCAAAACTCAATTTTTACCAACTTTTTTTTTATTTTTTTTTTTAGGTTATTATTTTTTGTAAAAAAACTGTCAATTCGATTTTTCTCAAAATTTTATCAGATGTCAAAAACATTATTCTTCATTGCACAAAATTGTTTTGGAAATGAAATCATATTTTAGTCGTAAAATTTTCGAAGTGACAATTTTTTTTCAGTTTTTTTTGATTTATAAAAAAAAACGTTAATTGATTTTTTTCCAAAAATATAATTGTTTTTTATCACGTTACAATATATAACATAAAATTTAATTCAAGTCTCTAGCGTCATTGGTTCATGAGATATTTAGGGTTAGCCAAAATGTTCACCTTTTTTTTAAACTGCTATGGTAAAAAAACCACCCACGCAATGTTCTTGAGAGCCCTTTCTGCATCTTTCCGCCTTATTATCTGTATAACAAAATTTATTTGAAGTCGATATCTCTTCTGGTTCTTGAGCTATGGACGACGAAAAAAACGTCGCGAACGTACGGACGTACGTACACACGCACGCACAGACATCTTTCTAAAAATCTTTTATTTCGACTCTAGGGACCTTGAAACGTCGAGAAATGTCAAAATTTTCAATTTGTCAAATCGGACCCATTACAATAACTTTCTATGGGAAGTTAATAATTTATATAGAAAAGTCAAATAATAAGTTATTGTTTTTTTTGTTTCGCATGTGCGATTGAAGACTTTCATTTTTTAAGTTACATGAAGCCAATCCTGGGCAATTCTTTGACGTTTGCCAAAAACGAACGCCAAAAACTGGTCATACAGACTCAATAAACTTAAGACGTTAATATCAAAACAATATATGAATTTGTCTGTCTTCTTATCTGAAGACTAAACTTATATGATATTTAGCAGTTTTTCTAGGCTTAACTTGTCAGTATTAAACAAAGGAGATAGAAACAAGGCCGGTACACCAAATCAAAAATCCAAAAATGCATATCTAACGTCAAAGAATCATTACTGCTTTTTGATATTTTTGGAAGTGATTTTCGTATTTTTTTAAATCGAGCTAAAAATTTAAATCGGTAACAAAATGAAGTATACGACTCTGTCGCGCACGAACTGTATCAGAGACTCTCTTTACAAATAGTATTTATATTTAGAAATCTAATAATGTACCTTTAAAATAAGTTCGTCTTCAAAAATTTAAATGCCATTTTATGAATCAAAAAAATCTTGATTAATAATTTTTTTTTTTTCGAAAATCGTTGAAAATTAATTTTGTACATACATTTATAAAGTTTTTCAATTTTAGTTTAAATATATTTTAAGAATGCAGTTATACTCAAAGCCTATTATTATTCGTTTTGCCTTCGATTTTCGTAAACTAAGAACCATAAATTAAGAACCATTTACGACATAAAGTTTTTTTGAAAAAAATGTAATATTGTCTTTTAAAACAAAAAAATGACATTATTGATCTGAAAATTGGTTGTCTCAACTTAAAAATAAAATATCAATTCAAGGGGAGGGGGGGTGAGGGGGTAGAATAATATTTTAGAGTAATACATTGACATTTTATTGAAAAATGCCGAGTTAAGAAAATAAATTTTAAAACTTTAAAGCAAATTTGGCTGTAGGGGCGTGGACAGACAGACGAAAGGAATCGTACTGCCATGTTTGATTAAAATCTTGAGCTCGAAATGTTTTACGAATGACATCAACTGATTTGTCGAACTTGAAATGTTAACATTTTCCGATGTTTTAAGGTCCCTGAAATCTAAATAAAATGCTTTTAGAGTAATATCTGCGTGTGCGTGTATGTATACGTATACGTAAGACACCTGTATTCGCAGCTCATATAAAAAGCACCAGAATCAACATCAAATACTTTACTTTAAAGTATTTTACACAAATTTTAAGAAATATCGACAGACAAAGAAATGGGAAGTTATCAGTGTGGGTCAGATCCCAACCTCTTTTTTCTAATAACTACATTACATTACATTTCACACTACTCACCACATAAATGTACACAGTAGAGAACACAGCACCTTGAGCAACTAGACTATATAAGGTGATAACAACACAAGACATTAATACAAGATAGAAGGACAGAAGAGAAAGAACAAAAGACAGAAAGAACACATGACAACAGCACGCGGTAGGTTTCGAGACGGTCACTCATCTGAGTGCTAACCACGCTCACTGATGCTTGATTTCGGTGATTGATGGGAACCGATGCTTTTTTTTTTGTAAATTCATTTTTATTAATTCATTTTTAAAAAAAAACTATCTTAAGGCTAGACAAAAATTCATAAAACTGGCCTAATTAACCATAACTTACAACTAACTTACTGGTCCCATACGGAAACTCTAAGTTAAACTATAACAGTTAATACTAATGCCTTTCGGCCCTAAGATCTATTTAACTTCAATTTCTTTTTATTTATTTTTTTATTCATTAGAAAATTTCAAAAAAACTAATATCAATATCCTTTTTTATTTTTACTTTAAAAACTACTTAAAATAAGGTCCTTAATATAAAACTTAAAGCTAACTAAAACTACCTATTCTACCTATAAACTACTTAAAACTAGAACAACCACAGCAGCAAATCTAACTATCTAACGTTTTTTTGTTTTTCATATTTTGTTGTCTTTTTTTTTATTTTTTTTTTATTCCATGTTTTTTTTTTATTTTATTTTTTTGTGTTTTTTTTATTTTTTTTTGTATTTTTCTCCTTTGTATATGAACCAATGTATGGGAACCGATGCTTTATCAGTGACTAGGCCGTTGCCTTTTCTAATAATTTTTTCTAAGGACACATTTAATTTCAATTATCTAAAAACTATACCAGCTACCAAAAAGGGTGAAATTGTGAGTAGGTTTTTTAAATAATTAATATTTCGTCAGCAAACAAAACATTTAATCGGTAAAATTATCTGTTCATGGCCCGTAAAAAAGTAGAAATGTGTTAAATCATAAGATATCGGTATCCCAATGTGATCTCTCTTTCGAGAAATAACAGGTCCAGGAAACTTTTGTGAACTGCACCATTTTCGTAATGGATGGCAATAATTTCAATGCGTTGTAAAACGTCAAAATATTACAGCTTTAAATGTGACGCAATTTTGTTTAAATGTACAATATTGGAAAACAGCTCTCACGATTTTAATGAAATAGTTTAACCAGTAGGCTTCAATTTTCTAAGTTTCGATCGATATTTTTATATTCTTTAATAAACCTGGTCATAATATTATATTTTACCGATTTTAATAAAAGAGAAAAGTGTGATGTCCTTTTTGTATTCTGGTTTTGCTGCCAGTAGACCGGAACAAATTAAATGCAGCATTGGGTCTTAAGTACTTGCTTTGATGTATTATTGTTTGAATTTTCATACATTCATAGATTTTTGTGTAGAAAAATGAAGTCCAAAAGATAAAAAAAAAAAATAAACACTACCCCCCTCCCAAAAAAAATCAATAAATAAAATTGTGAAAATAAAATAAAATTCTCACTTTTCTCTAAAATCCTTTACTTTCTCCTTTACACCACCTAAGTGCATCCTATTAGAAAATATTATCAAACTTAAAATAAAAATGTCCTTTTTGGCTATAAGTAGGTACCAGCAAAAATTTTCCTTTTCCATTAATTATTATTGTACCCGACCACCTCGACTCCTCATTTTGTGTGCATTTTTAACTAGGTCATTGAGTTTAAGGTTTTATTTCTATGTACATATATTATATACCGAAGGAAAGTCCTTTTGTGTGTGTGTACGAAAAAGAATAGAAAACACCATTTTCCTGGGATACTTTTGGATAAAAGAAATAACCTTGGAAACAATAATGAAATCGGACAAGTTCACAGTAGGCAAAGAAGAAGGCGAGAGGTTCAGGTTGTGAGTTCTAAGCTTTTGTGTTAATTTACTCTGCAGGTATACCTATACACCTGCCTTTATTTTTAACAAAGAATTACCTACACCTTTTCATTATTAAGGTTAGTGCGGAAAGGATGCAAAGAAAAGTTGAGCCCAGATGAAGTAAAAACATAAAAAAAAAACAAAAAACTTTACAGGATAAGAAGTGTAAAACCGTAAAACATAATTTCAACGTAACGCAACGGGATAGAGAATGAAATTAAATTTTATGAAAACCAAAGGAATATACCGAGAAAATGCTATGAGTGTGGAATATTTTCTAGAGTTGCCACAGCAGCGCGCTTTATGATGCGAAATATTTAATGTGGCAAAGAACTGATTGAAGTACAATTATTATTAAATGAGAAAACCGCACCAACCACTGACTCACAG
Organism: Eupeodes latifasciatus; assembly: GCA_920104205.1. Taxonomy (NCBI): domain Eukaryota; kingdom Metazoa; phylum Arthropoda; class Insecta; order Diptera; family Syrphidae; genus Eupeodes; species Eupeodes latifasciatus. The sequence goes on from OV049926.1 coordinate 35,739,731, forward strand.
TATAACGCCAACGCTTCTCTAAATGTAAACGTATAATAATACTATGGACCATAGACGACAACTATAATTGTATCGGGTGATTTTTTAAGAGCTTGAGAACTTTTTTTAAAAAAAAAACGCATAAAATTTGCAAAATCTCATCGATTCTTTATTTGAAACGTTAGATTGGTCCATGACATTTACTTTTTGAAGATAATTTCATTTAAATGTTGACCGCGGCTGCGTCTTAGGTGGTCCATTCGGAAAGTCCAATTTTGGGTAACTTTTTCGAGCATTTCGGCCGGAATAGCCCGAATTTCTTCGGAAATGTTGTCTTCCAAAGCTGGAATAGTTGCTGGCTTATTTGTGTAGACTTTAGACTTGACGTAGCCCCACAAAAAATAGTCTAAAGGCGTCAAATCGCATGATCTTGGTGGCCAGCTTACCGGTCCATTCCTTGAGATGAATTGTTCTCCGAAGTTTTCCCTCAAAATGGCCATAGAATCGCGAGCTGTGTGGCATGTAGCGCCATCTTGTTGAAACCACATGTCAACCAAGTTCAGTTCTCCCATTTTTGGCAACAAAAAGTTTGTTAGCATTGAACGATAGCGATCGCCATTCACCGTAACGTTGCGTCCAATAGCATCTTTGAAAAAATACGGTCCAATGATTCCACCAGCGTACAAACCACACCAAACAGTGCATTTTTCGGGATGCATGGGCAGTTCTTGAACGGCTTCTGGTTGCTCTTCACTCCAAATGCGGCAATTTTGCTTATTTACGTAGCAATTCAACCAGAAATGAGCCTCATCGCTGAACAAAATTTGTCGATAAACACATTTCGAACCGAACACTGATTTTGGTAATAAAATTCAATGATTTGCAAGCGTTGCTCGTTAGTAAGTCTATTCATGATGAAATGTCAAAGCATACTGAGCATCTTTCTCTTTGACACCATGTCTGAAATCCCGCGTGATCTGTCAAATACTAATGCATGAAAATCCTAACCTCAAAAAAATCACCCATTATAAGAATAATATTGAAGGTATTTTTTAATAAAGAGGTAAGCAGAGCCTCAAGTATGGTATTTTAATAGAAGGGTTAATGGAGGAGGAGCAGAATTTGCTGTGTTGGGTATACGGTATACCACATAATGGTATTTATATCCTTCCAAAGAAAACTATCTGTGGGAGATAATGTTGTCTTAATAATGTATTTTTAGATGCAAGAAGAATTTGTCCTGGCACCGTCGTCGCCAGAGTAGACGTTTAAGGTTAAATATGTTTTATTTTTAAAGTATCTTACAATAAGAGGTTTCAATTTATTTCAAAACCAGATTTTTGGCAGTTTTTACTTTAACGATTTTTACTAAAAACAGAATGATAAAACGTTTTGAAATATTTGAAATTCACTATGAAAATGTTTAAAATGAAGCATTTGTGAGTCATCGTGAATTTAACTTTTCAGTCTGCACAAAAATGAAGAGTGGTATACAAATTGATGGAGCGTGTTTCTAAAACCCAAGTTTGTTGAATCCTAGACGAACTTTTGAACTAATTATTCCATAACACATAACACCGTATTCTGCATAAGGACTTCCTAAGGATTTTTAAATTCAGTGAACACAAGAACTTTAGCTTTTCGATCACAAGCAATGTGGTATCATATCAACACTGATTGGGTCCTTAAAAGGCATTTAAATTATACGGGTTTTTATAGAAAAGTCATCTTTAAAGTGATAAGGCTAATTTTAGCCTCATACCCACGTTTTTAAGCAAAATAGTTGTATTTGTGGTTCGAAAACTCTAAGGATGATTGTTGAAAAGCAATTCCATCTTAAAGCGTGTCACTTTTTTGTGCAGGGTTACGACGACGACGGTGTAACCTTACTCATTCGAAAATGAAGCTGGAGTAACTTTAAGATATGAATAGATTGGATTGCGTAATCATTTTTTGTGGCCGTTTTTAAGGCGTTTAAATTTCAACAGGATCACTGTGACAGCAAAAAGCTGATGTTATTCTGCGAAGAAATCACCTAGAATAATTGGATCAAATAAGAGATAAGTTATATCAGAATTATTCTGTCCGCAATTGATTTAGAACCTTAAAGATGAAATTCGTGTAGCGATGAGTCCATACAGCCCCAAATCTGTCATTTAAAATGTCATTAATGGTACCTAATGAGCTATGGCGTCTTTCTAAATATTAATGGATTTCCCTTAAAAAATATTTGTTTTCTTAAATATTTAAAAAAATCCTGTTAAAAAACCTCTCTTTATAAGTGATATCACTTCAGAACTACAGCTCAGGAAGGATCAACTATTGAATAATTAAGTTATAAGGTAAATTATTGTCTTCTTCGAAAGAGTTTAAATCGTGGAAAAATTGATTTTTCAATTGAGACTTTCAGAAATAGAAAGTTACAAACATAGAAAACTTATCAATAATATCACAGTATTTTAAAAGGTGGTTAAATTTTAAGGGCTGTTGTTAATTATGAACCAAACCTACAGTTTATGTGCCGAATCCGAACGGCTAATTTGAGAAAGCACTTTCTCATGACAAGAATTACACTTGGAGATTTTGTCAATTCCTCGCAAGAGGCAGTAATCGTGAGAAAAAACTTTAGATGGCACAGGCAGGGATTGAACCCAAGACCTCTCGCATGACAGTCCAACGCACTAACCATCATGCCATGAGTACTACGGCGTTAAAGTTATTCAGACTTATTATTGAAATGGGGATTCAAATCAAAATGCATATCGAAAACTTCGTGTTTTTGTAGATCAATTTAATCGTCCAAACGTGCGTACAGTCCGAAAAGTCGTACGACAACACAAGCGCATGCTCGTTCAGCTCTTACTGCAGACAATATTGCTGCTGTTCGCGATAGTGTAACTGAAGAGCCGTCCACCTCAACTCGTCGTCGTGTCGTGCCCAACACTTGCACCTCTGAAACTCGTCGTTGATGAACGTTATACATAAAGACTTGCATTTAAACGCTTACAAGTCGCAATTGACATAAGAACTAAAACCTCTTGACCTTGAATATTGGCAAGAAATGGTAACAGTATGGATGATCAATTTTCGAAGAAAATCATCTTCAGTGATAAGGCACATTTTAAACTCAGTGGATACGTCAATAAGTAGAATTTCCGCATTTATGCGAATAATAATCCAAGAGTGATTGTCGAAAAACCAATGCACCCATGTTGCGGAAATTTTATTTCCAAAACAAAAACACACTTTTCAAGAACTGTCACTTTACTGCGTGAGAGCGGGACGACCGTGGTTTACCAACTACCGGTTCTCTCACTCAGTATGATGGCGAAAACCATTTTTCTTTAACGGGTAGCATTGGTAGTTGGGATGGTTTCCATGGAAGTGAAACCAAAGCAGATGGACGGTCTGGTGAATGCATACAAAAAAAAACAAGTTGCATGAGAAGTCACTCCGAATGGAGAATGGGCTAAGGCCCAACGTAAAATGTTAACAATGTTAATGTCAATAATTTGTGTTAATTATATTTTGGTTTAATATTTTGTTTGTTTAAATTATTTAATGATAATTAATTTTATTCTCGATCGAACGTATGTAACTTAAATTATGTTAATGGACGTATGGACTTTTAAGTTTCAAACAACTTAGAGTTGAGACGAATCCTATTTCAAGATTGGTTACAGATTCCGAACGGGTCGTCATTTTTCCTTCTTTTTCGTAAAAATTGATAGTAAAGTTTTGTAAAGAATTATGTTTTTCGCAATTTTGTGTTTCTCGACTTTTGTCCGTATTGAGGTGAAAAATGGGGGTGGCTGAATGCAGCTTCTGGAATCGTCATGACCTGGAAGTGAATCCAGCGGGCGGCGAATTCCAGAATGTCTTGCATTTAGCTGTGAGAGAAGAGCGAGTAAGCGGGATCGCGAGAATCTCTTCACAGGTTGATATTGATCTCCGATTGGCTGTTGATGATGTGAATTGAGATCCGTCACTCCAGATTGGCTGAAAGCTCAAAATGGCGGAAGTTAGGAAGGATGAGACTTGACAGATCGAAGTATCTGGAACAGTGTTGGGACTTCTACCACTTAAGTGGTATTTCTACCACATTTTGGTGTTCATGAAAATCTACCACCTAAAAAGCAAATTCTACCACTTTTAGCAACTCACCGTTCACCTTTTATTAAACTCTACCTTCTACCATATACCATACGCACACGACTACAACTCCACGCGTCCACTCCACAAACACAACAGCATATAAAATCGCTAAGATGGATTTCTCCCATGCACTTTTTTACCTCAGTTATCTTTCTTTTTCTCTGTGTTGCTGTTGTGTGATCTTCCTTGTACAGATCTTATATAGTTGTCTAATCTCTGTATAAAATACATTGTTTACTTTTGCCACAGATAGATGAATATTATCAACGAAGAAGTTTCATTTAATTTTTCCAAGTATTTAATCCACTAATTTATTATCTTTGGAGTTTTGGATTTTAAAGTTTGGAGTTTGGAGTTTTTTTTGGAGATGGAAGCACTGATGTAAGATGTTTCATCAAAAAAGTGTCTTGTTGTTCTTGTGAGGTATTTTGATTCAGTTAAGGGGTCAGTAAGAGACAAGTTTTTTGGGTTGTTTGAGCTAGAGGACTCAACAGCCGAATCAATTTACAATAAAATTGTAGAAACATTAAATCATTTTAATGTTCCCATTCAAAATATGATAGGATTCGCTTCAGACAATGCTGCTGTTATGACAGGCTCATTAAGCGGTGTAGCCTCACGTTTAAAAAATATTAAACCCAATATTTTTACCATTGGATGTAACTGCCATAATTTGAGTTTGTGCTCCACTTATGCTGCTAAATGTTTACCAGGGCAAATAGAGAAATCAATAAGGGATATCTACATATTTCTATTTTTGTCACAGTGCGAAAAAACAATAGGATTTCCTTACCTTCCAAAAAGCACTTGGGGTTAATGAACACCAAATTTTAAAGGTTTGCCAAACTCGTTGGTTTTCAATGGAAATGGTCATAAACCGAATTATAGAGCAGTTTCATTACTTTATTTTGCTCGCATTTGAAAAACCTTCTTCTAAGGCTTCACAAATTTTTATTTTTTTAAAAAACAAAGACAATTTAGTATATTTAAATTTTTTGTCAATAAATCTTAAAATTATAAACGAGTAAAATAAAACATTTCAATCTGAGAACACAAAAATACACTTGATATTCGAAAGTATGACTACATTAAAATAAATTTAATGAAAAATTTTGTAAAACCAGAAAATATTAATGTAAACACAAATATAAAAAACAGTGAAAACTATTTACCATATTCTCAAATGTATTTTGGCCTTTACTTTGAAAGGTACTTACTTGAAAATGATGTTGTTGAACAAGATGTAATGCAACTTCGAAAAGTTATGTGCAGCTATTATATTGAATTATGTGTTCAAATTGGAGAAAGGTTTAACCTTTCAAACGATGAACTAAAATTTTTCAAATATTTAAACCCGAAAAACGTCATTGATGGAACAATGCCATCAGTTTTAGGTCTCACGACACATTTTTCACCAACTATAAATAACTCAGAACTAGAGTTAATTAATAATGAGTGGAGAAAATTAGTTGGAGAAAATCAATTATTCCAAATTTTTAAAACTGATGACATTGTTTCACAATGGCTTTTGATAAAAAACTTAAAAGACGGAATGTACAATTTAATTTTTGAAAACATATCTTCCTATATGTTGGAGCTTTGTTGCTTACCGCATAGCAGGGCTGCTGCTGAACGCAAATTTTCAGATTTAAACAATATACAAAATTAAAAAAGAAATAAATTAAAAACTAAAACCGTTCACAACATTTTGGCTGCAAGGGAAAGTTCAGTAAATTTTCAGAATTTTAATCCTCCGCAAGCATTACTGAAATATACTTCAAAATTTAAATTTTCCGGCGGTCTATATAGCAAAAAATAATTTTAAGGTTTTAAGTGGTTAGAGAAAATTAATAAAGGGAAGGAAAATTGAGGACTAATTCGGAGATTGGTAACTGAAGGAAAGAAAAGATAAGTAAAAATTTTTCGATTAATTTTGTGTATTTTATTTGAGAATCCCATTTCTTTTGTGGGAATAGAGACCTTAACGGTCCATCGTCCAATTTTTTTTTTGATTCTATTTCTTGTATCATTTACATCAAAACGAAAAGATCCTGAGTTTTAATCCTGCGTGGTAAGGTTTCTCAGGCACCTTCAAAATAAAGAAATTAAATTTCTATAAAATTATATTTGTTGTATTTCTTTTTTTTGTTGTTGGATTTTCTTTGTTCTCTTTGTTCCTTTAGATAAGGTTTGTAATTTCGTTTTTTTTTATTTCAGGACAAAATTGCTGGCACCCTTCTCTTACTTAACGTAAGAAGGCCCCTGTGGCAATTTCCATCAAATTATTTCCTTTCTGATATCAAAGTGAAAAATCGCGAGCAACTTAATTAATCGACCCTTTGATTAATTAAATTCTGTGTTGAACTCACCCCTCGCTGAGCTCGTCGTTTTGGCAGCACTTCATTTGTGGTTGTTGCAATTTTTGGCTTTTCGCCTCTTCGACGCTGGTCTTTGACAGTTCGGCATAATTTATTCATTTCTAATTTCGCGATCATTTAAATTGTGTTCTTTTTTTCTTTTCTTTTCATTTTATTCTTTTCAATAACAATAATTAATAATATTATAAAGTGCAACAAATTTTTGGAGAACGGGCAAATAAAATTGCAACACCCACACAGATTGAATGTTTTGTGCGGTTTATTGGCTGGCGGCATCATCGGGCTTTATGAGGCCGGCTAGTCAATTACTGTGAATGGTGCTCGCTATCATAAGATGATAACGAACTTTGTATGGCGCGAATTGGAAGATATGTATGTCAACGATATGTGCTTTCAACAGGACGGTGCCACTTGCAGCACAGCTAACGAAACAATAGCTCTTTTGAGCGACAAATTCAATAACCGTGTTATCTCACCTGATGGTAGCGATGTCAATTGGCCGCCAAGATCATGTAATTTGACACCGTTGGACTTCTTTGTTTGGGGTTATTTGATAGAAAAGATGTACGTCAATAATCCAGCAACAATTTAAGAACTAAATGATGAAATAATTCTGCACATGATCGCCATAGAAACTAAATTATGCCTCAGCGTCGATGAAAATTTGGACCACCGGATGGAGGTGTCCCCGAAGTCGCAGAGCCATTTGGCCGATATTTTGTTCCATACATAATTAACCTATACCAATATAATAATTATACAAATAAATATCAATAGTCTCCTAAATAGTTTGTATCAACATCGGCCCTTTAAATTTAACCACCCTTTATAGCTGGTGATTTGTTTAAGGCTTTTTAAGTACACTTTATTCTTTCGATAAAGATTCTTGAGCGAAGTCCTTGAGTCAAGTTGCTTTCTGAATTTGTTATACCTACCTGTACAGTTTTCATTTTGCATTATTCTGAGATATTTTAATTATTTTCCTGATGAAAATGCGTCTTTTTACATAAATGAACATGATATGTAAACAACAGCCATAATAATAAGGACAAGTTGGAAAAACCAATAAAAGAAAAGAAATAATGCTATATAATGTAAATGTACATACTGCACATCATTATTATAATGTTTAACATTTTTTACACATTTAAAGAAAAATAAGTATACATGCAAATATATTATGTTCATATACATATATTTAAAATCAGTACACATGAGGAAACAGATAGGATACAGTATCTATATATCTATCTATAAAAGAAGTGATATTGAACTACATAAACTTTTGAATGTATATAAAAGGATGCGTCAAATGTCATTGCGTACGTGTATTTCTTTATGATGGAAATGACTTATTAAGATTTGTTCATGTGTAATATTTGATTCAGTGGCATCAGCTTCGTCCTTTCACACGACTTAATATGATGATCAAGAGAGATAGAGAAGAAACCCAAATCCAATAAACAAGATGTTACAAATGTCAAAGCAAATGCGACTCTACGAACGTGACATAAAGCAAAATGTTTAATGAGAGTATTGTATAAGTCAAATCCTTCCTTGCACAAGGATTATTTCATATATTAGGTAATATCTTGTATTCAATTATAAAAGATATAAATGTTTGATGGAAAGAGTAAAAGAGGTTTATAAATATAAATTAGATTTCTAGCTTATTGATATCGGGGAATAATTAAAACAATCTTATCTCATTAAATAACATAACTTCACTCAAAGTTTTATTAAAATTAAAGTTTGAACAGAGACAACAAAATCTCATAAAGTCTCTCAGGAGCAACGTCAAAATTAGGTAACTAGATTTTTAATCATGGTTATTTGCCTGACAATATTGTATTCTGAGAAGGGCTTAAAATATATCGCTCAAAGGCCATATAATATTTTTAGAATAACCATAAAAAAGAACATTGTACATTTGCTAATTACGCAGGTATATTTATGTCCTAATTAAAATCTCAAGTCATAAAATTGTATTTACATTTAAGACCATATCCATTTAGAGGATAGTCACATACAAATATTCCAACCCCTTTAGAACTCCTTCCATGAATTCATTAATCCTGTTTAAGAAAATCATGGAAAAACCATATACGAAACTGATTAACCTCAATCTACCTACTTTTTAAAGATACTTTTGAATATAAAAGACCGAAGAAATGAAGTAAGTGATATCAGTATTCAAACAACTATCATAGTCTAACCATCTAACATCTACAATGACTGCTCAAAAAAATTGTTCGAAAAGTAATAATCAATCTAATCAGGAATTAGTTCCATATTTAGTGTTTATTTATCAAAAAGAACGTCAGGTCCGGCGTCGACCAATCTCGAAAGTAAAAACTTATGAAGATATTAAATATAATTTAACCAAGGAATTAATTCGGACAAACATAATTTATTTTAAACAAGCTCAGAAAACAATTGGACGTATTCATGGAAGTGAGCTGTGTGAAATGTGGCAACATTTGAGACTTGCAAAGCTGAAGTTACAAAAACCTACGGTGGTGGCAGACAAGAAGACTTCTTGAAGAAAACGGCTAGAAGATGTGGTGAACGGAAAATCGAACTGTTTTATATTATTTTTAAGTATAATTTGTAAATATTTTTTTAAATCGAAATATAATTTCTTATAACATAAACTTCGATTTTTTAATTTGTATTATTCTTCATACTTGAAATGCCTAAAAACTTCTCTATTCTGTGTTTTCCTAACTGTTTAGAATATTATTTAATTTACCTTAAGTCTTGTTTCTGAGAACATTCTTTAAAATCCTATCATAAAACCACCAAGATATTTAAAAAATATAGTCTTTCAAAAGTAATGAAAGAACATGAGACCTGAAATTCCAACAGATTCAAAGATGGTGAATTACAATTATTAGGCGTGTTTTTTTGGCACAGCTATCAGTATCTGCAGTGGGAGCTTCCATGCATTACAAATACAACAAACAGCTGCGGATAAAACTTAAACTTAAATCTGGTTGCAGATAAAAAATTGTAATTTTTTTGAGTATCGATACTCGATCGCAGAAAAATTGAATTTTTTAGCTTGGTAACTCGGATAATCACATAACATAACTCAAAGAGTCTCGAAGGCTTTGTTTGCAGAGTGCAACGCACTTTAAGCGCGTTCTTTTATTAAAGTTTATTTTGAATTATTATTGGAACGCACAAATCAAGAAACGAGTCACACATACATACATTTATGTAGTTGCTCTATGATACATTTATGTAGTTGCTCTATGGTGTTTCATATTTTTCTTCTGTAATTACGTTTTCTATTTAAGGTATAACTTTAACGGCCACTTTTTGCAAAAACTGGGAAATTTACAAAAGTATACAGCACTATTTGAATTTGAAAAAAGAGGCTGGGATGCGACCCACACTGATAACTTCCCATCCCGTCTATCGATTTGTCTTGCTTAAAAGTTTGTCTAAATGTATCAATTCTTACCAAATTTGCGTTCTATTTTTTGTAGATTTTATTTTTTTTTATGAAAAAACGGACTGTTGGATTTTTATAAAAAAATTATTGAATATAAAAAACAATATTTTCTGTGAAATAAAATAAGTTTGAAGCCAATATTTTTAATTTTTGAAAAGCTATTTGAGACGAAAATCAATTTTTACCAACTTTTATTAATTTTTTTGTTTAGGTTTTTATTTTTTGTAAAAAAAACTGTCAATTCGATTTTTCTCAAAATTTTTCCTAATGTTGAAAACAATATTTCTTATAAGTTAAAATTAGTTAGAAGCCATAATCTCAAATTTTTGAAAAGATATTTAAGTCGAAAATCAATTTTTACCAACTTTTTTTTTTATTTTTTTTAGGTTATTATTTTTTGTAAAAAAAACTGTCAATTCGATTTTTCTCAAAATTTTATCAGATGTCAAAAACATTATTCTTCATTGCACAAAATTGTTTTGGAAATGAAATCATATTTTAGTCGTAAAATTTTCGAAGTGACAAATTTTTTTTTCAGTTTTTTTGATTTATAAAAAAAACCGTTAATTGAATTTTTTTCCAAAAACATAATTGTTTTGTATCACGTTACAATATATAATATAAAATTTAATTCAAGTCAATTTTCTTGAGAGCCCTTTCTGCATCTTTCTGCCTTATTATCTGTATAACAAAATTTATTTGAAGTCGATATCTCTTCTGGTTCTTGAGCTATGGACGACGAAAAAAACGTCGCGACCGTACGTACGTACGGACGTACGGACGTACGTACACACGCACGCACAGACATCTTTCTAAAAATCTTTTATTTCGACTCTAGGGACCTTGAAACGTCGAGAAATGTCAAAATTTTCAATTGGACAAATCGGACCCATTACAATAACTTCGTATGGGAAGTTAAAAAAAAAAAACTACAAAATATGGAAAAACAAAATGAGTTTCAAAATTGTCACTTTTTGACTTAGATAGATAGATAAGTTCTTTATTCTTATTAATGAATTCATATATTACATTGCGCTCGAATACATTGACATAGTTAACAAAAACATTGTATAATAAGAATAGTTAGTGATAACAATTATTTAAAAAAAATAGTGGTGATGCCACATCGATTTTATTTTCGTGTGGGGTTACAAAAAATATAACGGAAGAAAAAAATTTAATATAAATTATACATTGAAAATTATGAATTAGAAAAATAAAATAGTATTAGCAAAAATAAATTTGAAAATTAAAAAAATCTCTTTTAAAGTTAAGTTCCAGCAAACAAATCGTATTTGGTTATATACATATGTAAGTTTAATTTTAGACAGTGTAACGTAGCAAAGTATCTATTTCTTGGTGGTCTACGGCAAGAAGCCATAACTTTATTTCTTTCAAAAACGCGCCAATATTTCTTATTTTACGAACTTCTATAGCAAGCGTAATAAAAAGTTTGCAGGAAGCAATGGAATAGGAGTTTCTGTAGCTTGTCGTACGAAAATATGGAATATTTACTCCAAAGGTGGAATAACTTCTAAGACTTCGTATGTCGGAAATCGGACTTTTCAAACATCCAGCTCTTTTAAAAAACACTTTTAAAACTTTAAAAAAATAACGGGAAGAATTTTTAAAGACCTAAAAAGTTCCAAGATGGTGTTAAACGACGGGTTTTACAAACGTTACGTATAGCTGATTTTTGAATAACGGTGAGTTGTTGTAGTTTATTGACATATGCACCGCCTCAACAGGGTATTCCATATTGCAACTTGGAATGAAAAATGCCAAAATAAACCATCTTCAACAAATTTGAAGAGCAATGTTTTTTCAGGTGGTATAAACAACGGGTGGATGATAGAAGATAGTTTTTTTTAAATAGCAATGTGCTTGTCCCAGTTAAGGTTTTGATCAATATAGATGCCGAGGTACTTAAAGTCTTTAACTATTTCAATTTCAAAACAGCTTCCACTGCATTTAACATTAGGATGGTATGATTGAGTATGATGACCATTACATTCACCATAAAGTAACTTATGACTGAGGCAATCGTGAGAATAAAAAATGATTGGTATTTCCGGAGAGATACTACCTCTTAGGCTGAAAAACATTAACTTTGTTTTGCTGCTCACAATTAACTCATGTTTAGCAAACTAAAATCTTAGCAAGTGAACATCATAGTTAATACCTGAAATTAGATTCAAAGGAATATTGCTACAGTATGCAATTCCAAGGTCATCGGCAAAGGCTCTGACTTTACCTCGGAAAGGAAGTGAAAAAAGGGAATTAATATAAACCAAAAATAAAATTGGGCCCAGCACGGATCCCTGTGGGACTCCCAAAAGACTATTTTTAGAGGAACTTATGCTGCACCCAACTTTTACATTGTGTGATCTAATTTTTAGATAAGACTCCAGCCATTTCTAGATGAATCCACAAAAAATAATTGTATACAGTTTATCCAAGAGTATGTTATGGTTCACCATGTCAAAGGCTTTAGTTATATCCACGAATAGCCCAGCACACTTTTTCTTAGCATCTAAACCTTCTTGTAAAATGCAGAAAAATTCTAGAAGAGCCTCCTCAGTAGAAAGCCCAGCCCTGAATCCAAATTGGAATGGACTCAAAAAGTTTATTTTATTAAGGTAAGACAGAATTCTTGTTTTAATTACCTTCTCAAACAATTTCTATATTGAATACAACAAAGTTATTGGTCTATAATTTCCTTTATCTGTTTTACTCCCTTTTTTTAAAAATAAAGGAACTATCATACCTTTTTTTAAATCATTAGGAAACTTTCCAGAGTAGTAGTAGTAGAGAAGTTAAAAATGTGTGTCAATATATCTATCAAATTTGGTCCAACCTTTTTAAGCATTATATTAGATATTTCATCTTTGCCATGAGAAGCTGAATTAGTTTAACGAGTTTATTGTTTTAAGTATTTCAAGCCCTGTAATTGGCTCAAAAAAAAAACTGCTCGAACTGGTTTCTTGAGGAACAATCTCATAGCAAAAGTCAAATAAAGTATGTACACATTCAGAAGAAGAACTATGCCCAACAAACGCAAAAAAGGAACTAAATTCATCCGCTACATCTTTTGGATTCGATAAAACAACTATACCATTTTTTAGAACAATTGGATTGTTGCTATTCGATATGTTCCTACCTAAAATACTATTAATGACTTCCCATTCCTTTTTGATGTTGCCTTTTGCCGTATGGATTTTAGATTGATAAAACGAATATTTTGTTGTTCTTATTTCTTCGTTTACTTTTTTACAATACCTCTTATACCTGGTTTTCAGACTTAAATTCATCGGATGTTTCAGACATTTTTTGCTTAATTTATTTTTCTGTTTAATTTTTTTTATCAGTGATGAGTTTACCGATGGTTTGAGGTTTCTATTTGAATTGTTCTGCATCAAAGTACAAGTTGATAAACTTATGTGTTCTTTAAAAATTTTAAGAGATAAATCATAGGCAATGGATACCTACTTCACTTTCAAATATGACGCTATTCCAATTTTCATAAAGTAATCTACTATTTAAAAGTCGATAGTTGACTCTGATAAACAACGTTCATTGTTTTCACATCTAACACTTTCAAAGAGAATTCCTGTCATACAGCGGTCAGTTATATTAAGTTCAAGGTTAATTCCAGCAATAAAATTGCAAGGAATCTTATCAAAACGACCAAGAACATGGTCCAGGCACGTACCAGAACAAGGCCTAGTCAAGTCACTTCGTTCACGAAAGATGTAAGTCCATTTTCGGCTATGAGAACTTTATAAAGATCAGAAACTGAATTACTTACTAGAGCATCTATGTTTAAATCACCTATAATAATAAGATTCTTCGATCATTTAAGACTAAAAAAATTAGACATTTCATTTATAAAATAGAGGTTAGATTAAGCGTGTAATCTATAAATGCAAACAAAAGTAAATAATTCATCATATATGTTACAACACACTTCGATAATATATCTGCACTTTTTAGATTGAAAACTTTTATGTCATATTCATACACTGCGCGCATAAAAACACTTACTCCACCACCAGAATAAGTATCATTAGTACATGCGTGAATATTGTAACCAGATATGTTATAATTTTCTATTTCATTCATATATCCAAATCTCTGATACAAAAATTATTTCAGGTAAATTGAAAAAAGCTTCAAGATTTCCGACCGATAAATCGAAATTTCGACGCAAGCTGCGAATATTTTGATGAATAATAAAAAACGATTTGTTCCCCGAATTACATTTTAAAATATTATCATAAATACATCTAATGGTTCTAGTAGTGAGGTTATCATGCATAAGATCAAGATTGCCAATCATACTACTGCCTTCCGACAGTAGGAAGATCAGCAAATGATCTTACGACAACAACCTCAACCTTCAACTTTCCTCATCAAAATATGAGAGTTACGGAACCTTAAATACTTGAATTTATTTTCGTTTTTAATTTTTTTTGTTGCCATATAAAGAGATCTAGTATGTTTTGTAAAGGAATCATTAATAAAAATACTATTTTGACTACCTACATTAAAAATACTCGAACTTTTTGCAAAAAGTGCTCGTTGTAGTCATACCTTTAGAATTGAGTCAAATTTGTGAATCTGACAGCTAAAAGAGGTGGTGAAGTGAGCCTTGTTCGGTTTTTCTTTGTTTTTACCAACTTAAAAAAATGAAACAGCTACGGATGGGCATGGGCAACTGCGGATACGTTTTTTTTTTTTGGGAAATCAAATTTGGCTGCAGATAGCGGTGCCAAAAATACACGCCTATTAAGTAAACAGACGAGAGCTTCAAAACAATATAATATATTTGATCTTTTTATGATATTTCGATGTAATTTTGTCCTAGGTAATAGTTTTTCTCTGGCATACATTTTTAATTAAAAGGAATATCACAACAAAGTCTACCTTTTTTAACAAAAATCGAGGAAACTAAGCAGATTCGCGTTAGTAGTGTTTTTTATTTAAATATCTACATATAATAATACATATAAATAATTTAGTTAGTAAGTTTTCAGATAACACACTGAATCAATGTTTTAACAAAATTGCTGTCGAAAGAATGAGAATTTTCTGAAAAACATGTGAATTGTGTTTTTACTTTTAATATGTTCAAAAACTTAATGTTAAAAATAGCCAGGTTCAAAAATAATCTGGTTTTAAAACTAACATTAATTACAAATAAGCTTGACCTAAAATAACCTGGATTTCTAAATGAACTGGGTTTAAAAATATCCTTAGCTTTAAAATAATTTGAATTGAAAAATAACCTGGGTTATAAAATAACCTAAGCTGAAAAATAATTTGGATTATAAAATTAAAATGGATTAAGAAATGGTTAGGAAAGTAGCTAAGATTAAAAACGATTGATTCAAATAAAAAGGGTTAACTAATGACCTGTGAAGTTACCTGGGTTATAAATTAATCTTGGTTTTAAAATAATCTTTAAACAATTATCAAGTGTTTAAAAGTAATCTCTTTTGTTTTTTGAGTATGTACCCTTGTTTTTTTTTGTTTGACAAACATCAATTTTTAATAATTTAAGGGCGTAAGGCTCTTTCGCTCAAAACCATATTGTTTAAAATAAAAATGTCATAGCACCCAAAACCATTTTTTAACATGTTGCTGTTGCACTGTTTGGGCTATACCAACCCTTTGAGCGTTTAAACGGTTTTGGTTTTATGAAATCAAAAAAAAAAACAAACGTTCGGTTTCATTACCCAAATGTCAAGCTGCCCAAATCAATTTTAAAATATTAAAACGCCCAAATTTCTAATTGACATATCACCGCCCGTTTTAACATTGAGGCAATCTTTAAATATTTTTGTTTATTTTGGGCACTGCACCATTTCGAGTTTTAAATTTTATCGCCCAAACGCAAAAATTAAACAAAAAATGTCAAATCCCCCAAAAACTTGGAACGTCAAGGAAGCGGAACAAATATGTTTGCCTTTATTTTACTTTCAGGAAACGAAACAATGCCAATTTTCAAAGTGAAATAAAACAAAATGGTTTGCTTGCTAACAGTTCGTATAAAAGTGCAATTTGTATAGAGGAGCATGTGCCTCCCTGCAACCCCATTCTATGGGCGTTCTATAGGATTTGATAGTAAAAGGTTGTGTGTATTTAAAGGTTTCTTAAACCCAAATTTTGTAAATGCCAAGAAATTTTGCCTACACCTAACTTCACACCTACCCCAAATACTCACTGTTCATACGTGTCTCAAAATTATTGCAAAAGAAAATTTTGGGCGATAAGAAATAACAATAATAAATATATTAATAACAATAGAAATTTTAAATGTCATAATGACCAAAATAAATGTCACAAAGTCCAACCGCTAATAAGCCCCAAATTTAAAATTCAAAATTCTTTTGGGCAAAACCAACAATTTTGGTGTTCTTTTACTTATAACTTTTGTTTTCGATTTTTAACTTCCCACAGGAAGTTATTGTAATGGGTCCGATTTGTCAAATTGAAAATTTTGACATTTCTCGACGTTTAAAGGTCCCTAGAGTCGAAATAAAAGATTTTTAGAAAGATGTCTGTGCGTGCGTGTGTACGTACGTCCGTATGTCCGTACGTTCGCGACGTTTTTTTCGTTGTCCATAGCTCAAGAACCAGAAGAGGTATCGACTTCAAATAAATTTTGTTATACAGATAATAAGGCAGAAAGATGTAGAAAGGGCTCTCAAGAAAATTGCGTGGGTGGTTTTTTTACCATAGCAGTTTAAAAAAAGGTGAAAATTTTGGTTAACCCTAAATATCTCATGAACCAATGACGCTAGAGACTTGAATTAAATTTTATGTTATATATTGTAACGTGATACAAAACAATTATATTTTTGGAAAAAAAAATCAGTTAACGGTTTTTTTTATAAATCAAAAAAACTGAAAAAAAAAATTGTCACTTCGAAAATATTACGACTAAAATATGATTTCATCTCCAAAACAATTTTGTGCAACGAAGAATAATGTTTTTGACATCTGATAAAATTTTGAGAAAAATCGAATTGACAGTTTTTTTACAAAAAATTAAAAACCGAAAAAAAAATTTAACAAAAGTTGGTAAAAATTGATTTTTGACATAAATATCTTTTCAAAAATTTTAGATTATGGCTTCTAACTAATTTTAACTTATAAGAAATATTGTTTTCAACATTAGGAAAAATTTTGAGAAAAATCGAATTGACAGTTTTTTTACAAAAAATAAAAACCTAAACAAAAAAATTAATAAAAGTTGGTAAAAATTGATTTTGGCTCAAATAGCTTCAAACTTATTTTATTTCACAGAAAATATTGTTTTTTATATTCAATAATTTTTTTATAAAAATCCAAGAGTCCGTTTTTTCATAAAAAAAATAAAATTCACAAAAAATAGAACGCAAATTTGGCAAGAATTGATACATTTAGACAAACTTTTAAGCAAGACAAATCGATAGACGGGATGGGAAGTTATCAGTGTGGGTCGCATCCCAGCCTCTTTTTTTTAACTTTTTGGGCTTCATGACATTTAAGTATTTGGTTATTGTTTTGAATGAAGAGACCTTATGACTACTTTAATTTAAAATACGTATTGAAAAATCGTTTTCAGAAACAGTTTGAAAAATGTACACATTTTTGTACTTCACACTAAAAAAACTTATAAAGGTATTTAATGCCATTTTTTTAAACAACAATCAAGAAATGGAAGTACTCTTTTTCATAAATCTTGAAAAATCTTTAAATATTTGTATTCTTAAGGATATTTAAGTTTTTCCATAACCAAAACATTAAATAATACAAAAAAAAAACTTTAAATCTAACATTTTAAAATATGATTTTTGTTCAAAAACTGAAAATACAAATAGTTTTTCGAGCAGTCAATTTAAAATTTTTTTTACTGTAGCCATCTAAAGGATGGAACTAAAGGATCAAAGTATGATGAGCAAATTTGTTAAATGTTTCGTTCTCAATATTACATTTTCCTTATTTTGAAAACTATAATTCCAATGATCAAAATAAGTACACAAATTGGTCAATAAATCAACTCTATTACATTTTCCTTGCTTCGGAAATATGAGAAACAGGAGACTTGCAATTATGAGACTGTAACTATGTTGACAAGGACCAAGGACGAGTGGCTTTAATGATTTCTGACGTTTCTTTTTTTCATTTTTGGTGCGTCCTTTCTGTAAATGGGGAATTTTATAGATGGCTTCCTTTTTAATTTTACAATGACAACGAATGAATGAATCGTCAGGATGTTCATAACAAAGCTCTGAAATACAACACAGAAAATGATTTTTAAGAGAAAAAGCAAGGATATGAGAAGATGAGAGAGCGAGATGAAAATGGAGAAAGACAGACAGCAACAGCAAGTGATTGTTATTTGAATGTAAAATTGCCTTTGACTTCATCCAGTATATAAGGGAATGTTAATCAATATCAGTTTGATGAAATAATGTCTGTTGCTTTACCTACTACTGTGTGTCTCTATCATCATCCCCAGAGACCTGATTTTTCTTTCGATCGATACATGAACACAAAATCAAAGATTTCCATTTTATTTCTTTTCAATTTTGTAATGAGATGCAGTCATTGGGTGTATTATTATTATCTGTGAATTAAAATCGCGCACAGCTGCAATTGATTGACGTCAAAAGCTGAAGAAGGAATTTTTCAAAATTTAAAGGCTTTACATATAGGTTCCTGCCTTTGATCGTATTTTACACTTTTTTGAAGATATCTTTTCGTTTGACAAGCAAGATAAATCAAGAGAGAAAGAACAAAAAAATAAACTTTTTTAATTCAACTCTACTCAAAGTCAAGAAAAAGGCTTAAATTAAAAAGATTGGTTTTTGTCTCTGACATGATATAACCCCAAGGACGTGTGTATAGTTTAGTTACCTTTAAAGTTGTCTACTTTTTTCTTTTTATCCGTTGTCATGAATAATTGTATGTGTGTAATTGTAAATTTTGTCTAGTTTGAGTTGTCATTGTGAAAGACGTGTCTATAAAGTGCTCTTAAAGAAAACAACAAAATAAGAAGGAAATATAAGGAAACAAACTGAAATTTAATCACTGAGTGAAAATATTTTTGTTCAAGGTTCGGAAAGTTGGGCATTACATACGAAAAACGAAAAACAAAAAACAACATTACACCAAAGAAAAAATAAAGAAAGTGAAAAATTCAACCCAATAAATAAAAAAAGTTTAAACAAAAACATATCCGTTTTGTTTACAAACCGTTGAAAGTGCTATTTAAGAGAGTTTTTATCTTCTCTTAAGATAACAAAAAATATTCCCTCCTGTCTTTGAAAGCACAGCCGAGGTGAGTAAAAAACAAAACAAAAAACAAAAAAGAAAAAAATAAACTTGATTTTATATAAAACTGCAAACAATTGCACTTTATTATTATATAGTAATTAATTACAATAAAAACTGCTATACTACTATTAATTATAATATCAGAAATTAGCACACAAAAATACAAAATATATAAACAACACAAATATCAAAACACACTTCATTCACTTTGACATAAACTTCTGACACCACACTGACAGCTGAAATAACAGTAGCGTCCTTAATTAAAATGACCAGTATGGAGGACAGTCAAGTCGACAATAAATTGGACAAACTTTTGACTGCTATTGAAAACCTTGGGACAAACTTAAGGAAAGAAATTAAAGAACAAACTGAAACCTTAGAACAAAAATTAAACTCAATAATAGACAGAAACAACACAATTGAAGAGAAACAGGAACACCTAGAAAAGAAAATAAAATATTTAGAGAGATGTATAAAGAGAAAAAATCTTGTTATTTACAATATAAAAGAAACTGAAAAAAGCAACGAAGAATTAGTAGACACCATTTTACACCTTTTAAACACTATTCTCGAAATAAAAACTGAATATTTTGAAATCGATTTTGCAAGACGTCTAGGAAATAAAGGAGACAAAATAAGACCTATTTTACTTGGATTGACAACACAAATAAAAAAAGATACTATAATGAAAAACAAAACTAAACTGAGACATTATAAAGAGGACATCATATACATAAAAGAAGACTACATAAAAGAAGATTTTAATAAGACAGTCCAAGAAAATAAACCATTTTCCAAAAATCTAAATAATCAAAAAATGACATCAGGAAACGACATTGAGAAGAAAAAACAACGAATGCCTAAAAGAAATCGACAATATGACAACGATCCAAATGCAAATGAAAATGAACCAACATGTTCGACCAAATTGAAAAGACCGAAAACAAATGAAAAAGTCCAAAATGACAAACATAACAAAATAAGAAACAACAGCAGTCATAGATTTCTACAATCAAACCAAAAAGAAATTAATAATATGAACAGTGACCAACACAACAACTAGCAACAAAAGAAGCAAATTTTGAATAATAAAGACTCTACCCCAAGCCGATTAGCCATCGTGGGGAATGACGGCCAATTCCCTCCAAACTACCCATCAAACCAAGACCAATCCAAAAACACTCTAGATATTTGTACATACAATGTAAGAACATTAGCTACAGAAGCAAAACAATCAGAACTAAGACTAGCATTATCAACTATCAACTGGGATATACTGGGACTATCCGAGCTAAGAATTTTTGGACAAAACATAATTGAAAACCAGAATGATATATTCTGTTACATTGGTGAGACCAAAGGCTTGCATGGAGTTGGATTTCTCATCAAAAAGAGTTTAAAGGACAGAATAATAAATGTACGATTTTTTAGTGAAAGGATTTGTAGCCTATGTTTAAAAATACAAAACACAAAAATGACGATAATTCAGGTTTATGCCCCGACCAAAACAGCAACTGACGAAGAAATTTCGAATTTCTACAATCTATTGGACAAAGTATATAATGAAACAAAAACGGAGATAATGTATGTTATAGGAGATTTCAACGCCAAGTTAGGGAAACAGATTGACAATGATGAAGAAGTAATGGGACCATTTGGATACGGACGAAGAAACAAAAGAGGAGACCTACTTATAAAGTGGCTGGAAGAGACGAATCTCAGATTTGCAAATTCTTTCTTCAAAAAGAGAGAAACACGAAAATGGACCTGGATTCACCCGAATGGGATAACAAAGAACGAAATTGACTTAGTTCTAACAAATAAACTGAAAACTATTAATGACATCTCCGTATTGAATAATTTTAACTTTGATAGTGACCATAGGCTAGTAAGAGCAAAAATAAAAGTGGACCATAATACGTTGAAAAGAAACAAACAAACACTCAGTATTCCTAGAATGATACCAACCGAAAATATTGAAAAATATAATGACATGCTTAAGAAAGAAATAAGACTTAATATAACTACAAATAGAATAAACGAAAACTTTCAAAATACATATGATTCATTAGAACAGATAATAAAGAACTCGGCGAAAGTTTCAATCATGACTGCTGTTACTCCAAAACCTGATAAATTAACCGATGACACTAAAGCGCTGATAACCAGAAGAGATAATCTACGAAACAAGGACAACTTATCAGACCATGAAAAAAATGAACTAAGATACCTTCGGAAAACCATAAAAGAAGATGCGAAAAATGATATCCAAACATATAACGAAACAATGATAAAAGATATATTAAACAACACAAAATCTATTAAAAAGACAAAATCATTTCTTGACGACGGAAAAGAGTGGATAACATCAATTAAGAACAAAAATAACAACGCTATTAATAGGAGAGATATAAATGAGTCTGCTACCAAGTTTTTCGAAGAACTCTTCAAATCGTCAAAAGAAATAAAAGATAATAATATATCGATGGCGGACAGTTACTCCAACTTAAATACTATTACACTTTTTACAAAAACAGATATTGAACAAGCAATTGACGATTTAAAGACAGATAAGTGTACAGGAAATGACGGTATTGTAACAGAAATGCTCAAATATGGAAAACAACCAATTTCTACAGTCTTGACCACGATTTTTAATGACGTACTTATAACACAGCAGATTCCAAGACAATGGAAACAAGCTACAATTACGCTTATCCACAAAAAAGGAAATAAAGATGACATAAATAACTACAGACCAATAAGCAACATTTCTATGATATATAAACTGTTCTCCAAAGTAATGTATACAAAAATTAAGGACACATTAAACAGAAATCAGCCAAGAGAACAAGCAGGATTCCGAGAAGGTTTTTCAACAACAGACCATCTGCAAACAATGAACCAACTCATTGAAAAAACTAACGAATTTGAAAAACCTTTGTATCTTTTATATATTGACTTCAGTAAAGCATTTGACACAGTAGAACATGACGAAATATGGACAGCGCTGACAAACCAAGGAATTCATCCTATCTTTATAAGGACGATGAAAAATATATATACAGACAGCGTGGCGAAAATAAAAACCGAAAAAATAGGAAGAGAAATAAAAATAAAGAGAGGCGTAAGACAGGGGGATCCAATGTCACCACCATTATTCTCTGCGGTACTGGAAGAAATATTCAAGAAACTAAACTGGGACAATAGATATGGAATAAATATTTGGGGACAATATTTGAGCAACCTTAGATTCGCTGATGACATAGTTCTCATCTCATCAACTTCCGGACAAATACAAAATATGCTCATAGAATTGACAAATGAATGCAAGAAAGTTGGACTTCATATCAATAAGTCAAAAACTAAGATAATGACTAACCATATTAAAGATGACATAATGCTGGATAACGAACACATAGAATATGTAGAAGACTATACTTATCTAGGACAGACTAAGTCATTCATTAACCAAGAGAAAAAAGAAGTTTCTAGACGCATTACCAATAGTTGGAAACAATTTTGGAGTCTAAAACAAATATTACAATCAAATCTAAGGGACGAAACACGAAAATATATACTAGACTCTGCTATTCTTCCTGTTATGACGTATGGGTTACAGACTATATCCTTGACTTCAAGTTTACTTGACAAAATAAGAATATGCCAAACCAAGATGGAAAGAAAACTACTTAACCTACGAATAAGCCAGAGAGTGAGAAATAGAGAAATAAGACGAAGAACTGGTTTAACGGACGTGGTTGAACGAGCAAAACTCCTTAAATGGAATTGGGCAGGACATATATCTAGAATACAGGACCAAAGATGGACAAAAATCATTACAAAATGGACACCACCAGAAAGCAGAAGACCAATTGGACGACCGAAGAAAAGATGGGCAGACGATTTGCTTAAAGAAAGACAAAGTTGGTACAATGACGCAAAAGATAGAGATCTCTGGGCAACATTGGGGGAGGCTTATGCCAGATCATAGAATTGTGACACGCATCCATTTATTTATTCAAACTTTGCTTACATATTCAAGTTGATTAAAAAAAAAAAAAAGAAAAAAAATGATGTCAATTTTATATATGTAGTAATTAATTCAAAAGAAACAGAAAATGTAAACAAAAATGTAAATAAATATTGTACAAAAAATCAAAAATGGCAAATAAAAGCTTATAATAATAATAATAATAATAATTGTAAATTAAAAATGTAGATAGGTTAGGTACTTAACCTATATAAATATTTGAGTCAACAAGTAAAACTAGGTAAGGTATTGAAAGTTACCTTATAGTTGAACTTTCATTGAGACCAAGGACAAGGTCACAAGGAACGATGGGTATTATTTATATTCGTTCAATTCAATGTCCTTAATGACATGTGGCAAGCTGTTGCTCTTAAAGTTCTTACTTTGTATAAGATATGGTCTTAATTATATCATTTCTTTTTGAATGTTCACATTAGTGATTCGCATATTCACATAATCTATATGCACATTTGTAGAAATAAGAAATTGAAATTGCCTTAACGTCTTTGATTTTCATATCCTTTTATTTGTTCTATCAGAATGTATTTTCTTTGTTCAGTCAAGTTGGGAGTCTTTTTGTTTAATATTTTTTTTATATTTTCAAGGTTCAAGGATTTTCATTAAGTTTCTTGGAAAATATTGCGAAGAAAGATAAAATTTTAAATGTTAAAGTACCATCGTTGGTACGCAATTTACGATTAATTTATATTTTTAATTTCATAAATAATCCACACTTTTATAAAGTAGGCCTGGTTCCATATTCCATTTTACTTCTAACTGAATTCTTCGCTAAATTAAACAACCAACATAATACTAATCGATTGGAATACCAAGACTAGATCAGAACAATCAAAAACAATTTAACAAAGGAATGTATTCAAACCTTTCTTATGGTACAAGAACGTATAGATAAGGACCATTTGATTTTTCTTGAAATAATTTA
The DNA here is from genome assembly GCA_920104205.1 of Eupeodes latifasciatus. Lineage (NCBI taxonomy): Eukaryota > Metazoa > Arthropoda > Insecta > Diptera > Syrphidae > Eupeodes > Eupeodes latifasciatus. The sequence continues at coordinate 35,764,009 of OV049926.1, forward strand.
GAAACGGATAGGACTATAACTGTCTCGCCGGATAGCAGATATAAATAGTTATATCAATTTAACCATTAAGAACGAAAAAGTATTAGGTTCCTGACAGATCAAAACGCGAAAAAGGCCAGTGTGAAATAAGAAGGAGACTTTACAAATCTAAAAATGTAACATTTTTTTAATTTTCTTGTGAACAGATGTAACCGTATTTTGTTTTGTATTGCCAGCACTCAATTCGATTTTATTTTACATATTTTTTATGTTTAGAATTTTATATTTAATACAATATTAATGTTTATTTACATATATATTATATTTATGTTTATGTTTATATTTATGTTTATATTCATATTCATATTCATATTTATATTTATATTTATATTTATATTTATATTTATATTTGTATTTATATTTATATTTATATTTATATTTATATTTATATTTATATTTATATTTATATTTATATTTATATTTATATTTATATTTATATTTTTAACTTCCCAATGGAAGTTATTGTAATCGGTCCGATTTGTCGAATTGAAAATTTTGACATTTCTCGACGTTTCAAAACCCCTAGAGTCGAAATAAAAGATTTTTAGAGAGATGTATGTGCGTGCGTGTGTACGTACGTTCGTACGTCCTCCGTACGATCGCGACGTTTTTTTCGTCGTCCAAAGCTCAATCAAGAACCAGTAGAAATATTGACTTCAAATAAATTTTGTTATACAGATAATAATGCAGAAAGATGCAGAAAGGACTCTCAAAAATATTGCGTGGTTGGTTTTTTTACCATAGCAATTTAAAACAAAATATGAAAATGTTGGTTACCGTAAATATCTCACGAACTAATTGTGCTAGAGACTTCAATTAAATTTAATATCATATATTGTAGTGATACCAAACAAATGTATTGTTGGAAAAAATACGGTTTTTTTATAAATCAAAAAAAAACTGAACAAAAATATTTGTCACCTCGAAAAATTTACGAAGAAAAATGATTTTATCGTCAAATAATTTTTTGCAACGATAAATAACGTTTTTAACATGTTTTACGTTTGTAACAAACGTACTTATGCAAAATTTGTAAAACTTGATGTCCGGTTTCGATATCTCTTAAATAATAGAAGACATTGACTTAAAATTAATTTCATGCATCCAATTTGTATTTGTTTATAAAAGAAATAAATTTTTTTAGGAAATTCTACTAAAATTGGTAAAAATTGGTTTTCGACTGAAAACCTCGTTAACAAAAATAGATTTTGAAATTGAACTATTTCATCATATGCAAAATATTGTTGGTAATTTACATTTTTTTTTTAATAATTCAACTGATTCCTTTTTTTAACAAAACAATGTTGGTCGCACCCCAACTTGTATTTATAAATGTATCTTGCGTTTGATTTGAATACTTTAACTCTATTTTTTAGCTACTTTTTCCACATACGATTTTCCCTTTCTTAATTTTCCTGAATGTCGCTTTCAATTTGTGTTCACATTGAATTATACCTTAAGAGAAATAATAGCAATAATCAAATTTCTCTGTCATGTGTTTGTTCACTCTGTTGAATGAGAAGCACGAAGAACGAATTTTGGCAGTATTGCAAATTGTAAATGGGAAAACCTGCTAAGAGATATAGAGTTGGATTTCGGGTGACTACTTATATTTTATTTATTTCTATCATAGAATAAGTAACCATAGGTCCCCAGTTTCAAAGCTTTCACTTTTAAAGATTGTATTCATTCATTCATTTCCGAAGAAAATAAGAATTTTAAAAATATTTCTTTTAATCTTTTGCTATCAAAATAATAAAATTGCGCAAGTTCATAAGTCATAACCTTGTGTGGCAATTAATCTAGACACAATTTTTGATTTCCTCTTTATCGTGAACCATATAATGAACTTATTATAAAAGTATACACCTCATTTTTAATAATGATGTTATTCATTTAGCTGTCGGAAGTGAAATATGATGTTAATCTAACCAAATAAATATATTTTTTGACCTCGATATTGTTTGGATGTCAAAAAGCAAAATTGCTTCTCATTTGTTATTCCTTATTTTTTACAATTCGTATCGTATATAAACTAGCCCCAAGATAGCAATGAAATAAATCAATTTTTATTTATACGGAAGTCTTGAAAAAAGTTTTACTTATTTTAGGTATTATATGGATTATCTCGTCAAGGGATATAATAGTTATGGCGATAGTTGTGGCGTCCAAAAAAAAAAAGAAATAAGGAAAGAGCACACATCTGTTGATTTATTTATCTTGTAAATACAATATTATATAATCTATCTACGCTTTAACCTAGATAGGTTTAAGTTTATTTTTTTAATATATAATACATAAATACAAAGAACATACATAAAAACATTTACATACATACTACGAGTAGATATTATGTTTATATAGACACTATGTAGACATTATTATGTCCAATCACTGTGAAACCTCAATGCTGAGTCTTTATAATAACTTGTTAGGTATAGGTATGGTAGGTATTTATTTTGTATCCTTTGGCTCCGTATAATAATTCAAGGTTAAATGACTGCGGCAGGCTTTAGAGGAATTTTCAACAAATTCCTCGTTGTTCGTTTGGATGAATAACGATCCTTATATATGAGAACTGGGTATTTCAGTGGGTATAAGGTAAAACGAAGAGTTCATCGCGTGTATAGCATATATTGTAGAATGTCCTCTGCAGATTCGTGTCAAATGAAAATAATTATTTCCTGTGCGGTGGTGCGGTGAACAAAATGGACAAAACATTTTATCATTTTTATTTTGCTTTTTTGAATCTCAAAAACTGTTTAGGAATGGCCGTGAACGTTGAAATTAGTTTAACCAAAATTGAAACACAGATCTTTGTTCAAAATTAATGCACATTTCAGTGAGTTTGTCTTTTTCCGTCGTGGTTTTCTTGTTTGTAATAAGGTTATCGATTTTGTGATATGTATGGATATGACAAAGAGTTTTTCAATAAGAACTTTCATTTTATTAAGTCCACTTTAATTTAAAAGCTGTCATCTTTTGACATTTGACTACTACATTTTGAACTACTGCTTACTTACTTCAAGTGGCGCTACAGTTGGAGACGGATACTTCAACCAACATGTGTCTCCAGCATACTGGATCAGTAGCAAGCTGTCTCCATTTTTGGATGCCAAGATGGTTGAGGTCCACTCCCACCTGGATGCGCCACCATCTTAATCGTTGGACTCTTATTCTTTTGACTAGATCAGCGTCCCTATACTGCTCGTCGTTGTCTTCGTCTTCGCTTTAAGTCTCCATTTATGTGGATGTGACCAAAAATCGACCGAAGAATTTTTCCAAAACTGACGTACAAGCCTCATTTTTCGCCTTCTAAGTTTTCGTCTTCTAAGTAAAAAGAAACAGTTATTCTTCGTTTTATTTCAGCGCTGGCGTTGTTGTCTAAATTTATAGCGGTGCTTAAGTAGACAAATGTTACTATTAACTGATGGACCGAGGAATAATTATTAAATAGCTTGAGACTTATGCCAACTTGGTTTTAATTTTTAGAGTCTGTTTACATGTTAAATTTTGAAATACACAAGTGATTTTCTTAAAGCTGCTTTATATACTTTGTTATTTCAAGTCCTTAATCTCAGGACTTATCATTTAGTATTTTATTGACACACATAAAAACTTAAAGAAAATCCAAAAACAATAAGTCATCAAAAAGTTCAAAATGTTAATCAAATACCTAAGGAGTTCAGAAATCCCGAAGTAAAAAATATAAACAAAATAACTTTGTTTTGCTCACTTAGTCACTTAGAGCAAGAATAAATATACAGTTCTTGGTTCTTCGTATGAGAATTTTTAAAAACTTTACACTTTATTTTTGTTGGTATTGAAAAAATGCAAACTAAGAAAAACTTTTTGTTTTTGTAACCTAGGTAAGTTGGTATGTAGCGATACATACAGATACTTACTGGACTTAAGCTAAGTATATCACATACGAAAATACTCATATATGACTAGCTAAATGATATTATATATTTTAAAACGAAGGCTATAAAGTGATTGCAAAAGTTGTTCCTTTCATTTTCTACTTAGGTACGTACCGACCATAACATAAAATCTATATGTGTAGAAAATTCAAGACTAAGTTTATCCTACATATAGTTTGAAAGGAGTGCATATGAAAAGTTTGGAAAACTGTTTGTTAATAACAATGGGACTTGACAAGTGTATATGTATAAAGTACATACAAGTGCATTTATATACCCATGTGTTATATTCACTATTGTTTTTCAAAAAATTTTATACGAAAATAAATATATTTTTCGTGTTCTTGAATAAATGTAGGAGTATAAAAAATGTAATGTAGAATTGGAATTTATGTGTAAATTTTCCTAAAAGTTTTTTTAGCGAGATTTTGTTCATTGCACTTGAATGGGAAAGATTGCATAATCATGACATTTTTGATTTATTTCGATTGTTTGACTTTTGAAAACTTTGAAAAAAGAGGATTTTATAGGTGAATTTAAAGGAAACATTTTATTGAAGTGGTACGAACATTACTTTTGATATTTTTGTGTTGATTTTGACATTATGGACGTTAGCGTCAATGAGTTTTCATTAATTTTTACTAAAGGAACATTATGTGATGCTGTAAAAGTTTTTTGGGACTAGCAAAGAGTCTTCCAACAAGATCATTCATTCATAAATAGCCCTCATTCATAGCAACTGTCATCTTCAGAGCTGTCATTCTTTGACATTTGACAAGCAAATAAAAGGAGGTAAGTACAGCTGCGCTTGCGCTCCATAAGCTAACGAAGCAATCGTGATATCTCAATAAAGTGATCGCAATTAGCTACCGATGTCTTGTCATATAACACTTTAAAAAAAGAGGCTGGGATGCGACCCACACTGAAAACTTCCCATCCCGTCTGTCGATTTGTCTTGCTTCAAAGTTTGTAGGTTTTCGTGTTGGGTTAAAAAAGTTGTCAGTTGAATTATTCTTAAAAATTTTAAAATTACCAACAATATTTTTCATATAAAGAAATAGTTTAGTTTGAAAATCTAGTTTTGTTAAATTGATTTTTAGTGAAAAACAAATTTTTACCAATTTTAGTAGCATTTCTTAAATTTTTACTTATTAGATGAATTAAATTAATTTGAGAGATATCAAGAACCGAACATCAATTTTTACCAAATTTGCGTACTATTTCTTGTAGATTTTATTTTTTTATGAAAAAATGGACTGTTGGATTTTTATAAAAAACCACTGAATATCGAAAACAATATTTTCTGTGAAATAAAAAAAGTTTGAAGACAATATTTTTAATTTTTGCAAAGCTATTTGAGTCGAAAGTAAATTTTTACAAAGTTTTAGTATTGCTTTTTGTTAGGTTTTAATTTTTTGTAAAAAAACTGTCAATTAGACTTTTATCAAAATTTTACTGAATGTTGAAAACAATTTTTTTTAAAAGCTAAAAGCCAATATCTCAAAGTTTTGAAAAGATATTTGAGTCGAAAATCAATTTTTAACAACTTTTATTAATTTTTTTGTTTAGGTTTTTATTTTTTGTAAGAAAACTATCAATTCGATTTTTTTCAAAATTTTACTGAATGTTGACAACAATATTTTTTGAAAGATAAAAGTAGTTTTAAGCCAATAGCTCAAAGTTTTGAAAAGATATTTGAGTCGAAATTCAATTTTTACCAACTTTGAGTAATGTTTTTTTTAGGTTTTTATTTTTTATAAAAAAACTATCAATTTGATTTTTCTCAAAATTTTACCAGATGTCAAAAACATTATTCTTCGTTGCACAAAATTGTTCTGGAGATAAAATCATTTTGTATTCGTAAAATTTTCGAGGTAACAAATTTTTTTTTTCTGGATTTTTTTAAAAAAATATACTTGTTTGGTATCACGTTACATTATATTATATAAAATTTAATTCAAGTCTCTAGCTTTTTTGGTTCGTAAGATATTAAGGTTTAACCAAAATTTTCACCTTTTTTTTAAACTGCTATGGTAAAAAAACCACCCACGCAATTTTCTTGAGAGCCCTTTCTGCATCTTTCTGCCTTATTATCTGTATAACAAAATTTATTTGAAGTCGATACCTCTTCTGGTTCTTGAGCTATGGACAACGAAAAAAACGTCGCGAACGTACGGACATACGGACGTACGTACACACGCACGCACAGACATCTTTCTAAAAATCTTTTATTTCGACTCTAGGGACCTTTAAACGTCGAGAAATGTCAAAATTTTCAATTTGACAAATCGGACCCATTACAATAACTTCCTATGGGAAGTTAAAAATTAATGCAAGATAAAAAAGACTGAATTCGCAAAGTTGTCAAGGACCCAAAGCCGCAGATTGGAGTGAATAGATCAAAGAAAATTCCAAGAAAAGGATATTGTGTATAGTCGTTTCTGTGTCCGCCATTTGGCTGATATTGTTCTTCATTGTTAATGACATACCTTAATCTTTGTAATGAAATACAAATTTATTGACTTCCCTTAAAAAAGTAATCGTTTTTTTATTTTATTCAAAATGAAACTTCTGCATAACAAATTAAAATAACTTTAAATGAATTACACACAAACCATAAAATCTTACCGAATTTGGTTTATTATCATCAATAAAATTTATGCAAGTGGACTCTTTTTAAATATTATTTTGAGACTCTTAAAGTCTCTTAATTCATGTTTGTGGAACACTGTATGAATTATATTATTTATGTAAGCAGCCCTTTTGGCAATTTTCATCATACAGCAAATGAGAAAAAGGATGTACTTCATTTGGCCAGTTAAGTTAATATAAATACTCTTGGAAATAAAAATATGAAGTTTTAAGTGGAAACGATGAGGCCAAACTCAAAATTACAGTACAGAGGCAGATGTAACTGAGTATAAGCATCTTGATGAAGAGAAGAAAGATAATTTTAACGAAGAACGAAAATGAAAGCACACAACTTAAGGTTAATATTTTCTGATAGCTCAAATGTAATTGGAAACTTTATTCTAACTTCATTTTAGTAAGTAAATTCTTATTATACTTGCAGTTTTTGTGAACTTTCCTTTTTGACCTAACATTAAATTTAATAGGAATTTGGTGAAACATATTTCAACGTTTATTCGCAAGAACTCGAAATACTGGTGTTTTCTTTGAAACATTCTAAAACATCAAACTAAGAAACTTCTTAACATATGAATTTTTCTATAAATATGAAACTAATTGTTTTAGAATTTCGATGTAACACAAAACTTTAGTACAAGTAATACCAATTTTAATACACAGACAAGATATACCTAGCAGTTAAGGACCATTGAATAATATTATCATAATAATGGGTTAAGTTATCTGCAAATAAATATCTTTGGACTTGACAACCTTTTTTTTTTGTCTTATCCAATTTTATTTCATTCACATAATTTTTATTTTCCTGAGGAAATACCAAATTCGATTAAATCCAACTCAGTGATTATGAACAACAACAACAACACCAACAAAAAAAAGATAAGTAGGTACCGATCCTTATTTACCTCTCTCATATAATATACCTATCTATAGTATAGTACAAGGACGAGTATAGTACCATCAACGAAAATGTTTACCAAACACTCCAGCTCAATTTCATTGTTGGACCAATTCCATTAGATTAACTTTCGTTTACAAAAACCTCCTGAAATTATGGTTAGGCTTAACATTTTTTTTTCTTATTTTAAGTGCCTTATAGTATCTCTATGGTATGATACAATAAAATGATAGGTATTATAACAAATAGCGTAAAAAGCCAAAGCCAAAAGCAGGACCTTAACAAAAGCAACAACAATAAAAAAAATAACTTAAATACGGAAATCAAATTATGGAAACAGTTCACGAAAATCCCCTTGGGTTACAAATAACCTGGCCAAGATTTTTTTTTTCTAAGGGATATGTGTACAAGGCAAAAAGAAAAAAACTGAGACTAGAATGAAAATCATGTATGAAGGTATATTAGATGCTTAAAGTACAAAGGAAATTGTAGACTTAACGTAAAAGACTTTTTGGGCCACAACCACCCAATGCAATGGATAGTTTATTTATAACAAAAAGAATTCTTGATAGTGCGAAGATGTATTAAAAACATCAAGTTGCTCTGCGGCGAGCTTTTCTTTTGCATTAAAGTAACTTTGATGTTAATGTTTATTAAAGAAAACGCTTAAAACTGTAGGTCCCCTCCATCCCTGACAACATTACTCCCACACAGGAATGGTTGACAGTTGGAAGTCAATAGGCCCTAGATTTCAACGGTCCGTTGCGCCACCTAATTAATTTTTATTTTTAACTTCCCATAGGAAGTTATTGAAATGGGTCTGATTTGTCAAATTGAAAATTTTGAAATTTTTCGACGTTTCAAAGTCTCTAGAGTCGAAATAAAAGATTTTTAGAAAGATGTCTTTGCGTGCCTGTGTGCTTACGTCCGTACTTCCGTGCGTTCGCGACGTTTTTTTCGTCGTCTATAGCTGAAGAACCAGAAGAGATATCGACTTCAAATAAATTTTGTTATACAGATAATAAGGCAGAAAGATGCAGAAAGGGCTCTCAAGAAAATTGCGTGGGTGGTTTTTTTACCATAGCAGTTTAAAAAAAAGGTGAACATTTTGGTTAACCCTAAATATCTCATGAACCATGACGCTAGAGACTTGAATTAAATTTTATATTATATATTGTAACGTGATACAAAACAATTATATTTTTGGAAAAAAATTCAATTAACCGTTTTTTTTATAAATCAAAAAAACTGAAAAAAAAAATTTGTCACTTCGAAAATTTTACGACTAAAATATGATTTCATTTCCAAAACAATTTTGTGCAATGAAGAATAATGTTTTTGACATCTGATAAAATTTTGAGAAAAATCGAATTGACAGTTTTTTTACAAAAAATAAAAACCTAAAAAAAAATAAAAAAAAGTTGGTAAAAATTGAGTTTTGACTCAAATATCTTTTCAAAACTTCGAGATATTGGCTTTAAACTACTTTTATCTTTCAAAAAATATTGGTTTCAACATTCAGTAAAATTTTGAAAAAAATAGAATTGACAGTTTTTTTACAAAAAATTAAAAACCGAAAAAAAAAATTAACAAAAGTTGGTAAAAATTGATTTTCGACTTAAATATCTTTTCAAAAATTTGAGATTATGGCTTCTAACTAATTTTATCTTATAAGAAATATTGTTTTCAACAGTAGGAAAAATTTTGAGAAAAATCGAATTGACAGTTTTTTTACAAAAAATAAAAACCTAAACAAAAAAATTAATAAAAGTTGGTAAAAATTGATTTTCGACTCAAATATCTTTTCAAAACTTTGAGATATTGGCTTTAAACTACTTTTATCTTTTAAAAAATATTGTTGTCAACATTCAGTAAAATTTGAGAAAAATCGAATTGGCAGCTTTAAAAAAAAATAAAAACTTAAAAGAAAATTTAACAAAAGTTGGTAAAAATTGATTTTCGACTCAAATATCTTTTCAAAAATTTAAAATTATGGCTTCCAACTAATTTTAACTTATAAGACATAATGTTTTCAACATTCGAAAAGATTTTGTGAAAAATCGAATTGACAGTTCTCTTACAAAAAATAAAAAGACTAAACAAAAAAATTAATAAAAGTTGGTAAAAATTGATTTTCGACTCCAATATCTTTAGAAAACTTTGAGATATTGGCTTTGAACTACTTTTGTCTTTTTAAAAATATTATTGTCAACATTCAGTAAAATTTCGAGAAAAATCTAATTGATACGTTTTTACAAAAAATAAAAACCTAACAAAAACACAATCTAAAACTTGGTAAAAATTTACTTTCGAATGAAAAAGCTTTTCAAAAATTAAACTATTGTCTTCAAACTCTTTTTATTTCACATAAAATATTGTTTTCGATATTCAGTAGTTTTTTTATAAAAATCCAACAGTCCGTTTTTTCATAAAAAAATAAATTCAACAAAAAATAGTACGCAAATTTGGTAAAAATTGATGCTCGGTTCTTGATATCTCTCAAATTAATTTCATTTATCCATTTTGTAAAAATGTAAGAAATGCTACTTTAATTGGTAAAAATTTGTTTTCGACTAAAAATCTATTTAATATAAATAGATTTTCAAACTAAAATATTTCTTTATATGAAAAATATTGTTGGTAATTTTAATTTTTTTAAGAATAATTCAACTAACAACTTTTTTAACCTCACACGAAAACCTACACACTTTTAAGCAAGACAAATCGACAGACGGGATGGGAAGTTATCAGTGTGGGTTGCATACCAGCCTCTTTTTATTTTATGAAGGTTTCTTATGCATTACAACTAATTTTAAATTGTTTAATGGATATTTTTCGTTTCTTCAGTTTGTTTTTCAATCAAGACTCTTCATTCTTGCAAAGATGGCCCTCAGTACTTATGGTAAATGTTTTCGTTATAAATATATTTGGATCGAAAACTGAAAAATTTCGTTGACCCTGTTATGCAACGAAATTCATTTTACGCCCAACTAAAAAACTTAGCAGAATCAATAAAATCGATTCGTGAGACGATTACCGAAAACGTGAGCAGGAAAAAATTAGTCTACTACTCGAAAATTTTTAGTTCCTAAAATAATCTACTGGCAGAAAGTTAAAGTTACTGAGCCTTCTGTAAACAAATTTCTTACCAATGACATAATTGCAAACTATGTAAGAAGCGGCGATATTGAAAGTATAACTTACTCTCGATTCCCATGGCATCCTCTGTAGAAATTTCTGGCTACAATAACATTGACGGGTTATAAGAGCTTAAATTACCTTCAGGAAAATAGTAAAAAGAAAATGTTATTTTCCTTACATTTTCTGCCAAAATGCATATTACATTTCAAGAACTTTGTGAACAACTAACAAATCTTTTAATCGAGCTGAAATTTTGTGTGCATATTTTTCATGCTTAAGGGCATCAATCTAACAGCTTTGTAGAAGAAAAAATAAAAGAAAAATATAAAAAAAACTTAGTATCACCCTCATAGGTTTTCTGTTTGTTGAGGCTTATGAGCTCGCAGGTGATTGCATTTGCACATTATTTATTAGAGGACAAAATAAGGTAGAACTGTTACGGTGAATAGATTTCGCTACGGATCTTTAATTTATTTATTTTTTAGCTGGACTCAAAAGAGTGTTGTTTTCAACAACAAGGTTCTACTTGTCATATCAGCTAACATTTTTACAGGGCCCGGCACTCAAAGTGTAACCAGATTCAGACCGTTGCCACATCTATCACAGTGACATCAACTGTTTGGAAATGTTGCTAAGTGACAGTTCTAGTTCTAAGTATTTTTTACAAACTTACTGAATCATTTTGCATGGTTTTACACCGGAACAGGAACAGGTTAGACTTGAGAGAGCGAAGGAGTAAATATTGGCGAGAACATTTTCCAAATTAGTCAATTTTTTAATTATAAAAACGGTAGAGTTTATTTGAAAAACAATTCATACGAGAATTTGAGTCATCATTTGACCACCAAAAAGCAGCACACGTCACAAATAATGGTTTGGGCCGCTGGCTCTGCTGGGACTTTTTACATTATATGATAGGGAAAATATTCCTCAGACAAATATTTCGATCGCAGACCTTAAACTTTTCAATAAGACTCTGCACCGCTTCACAAAGCGCGACTGCACCAAGAACGGTTGAAAAACAACGTTTCCAAATTCATTTTGACCATATAATGCCTCTTGAATTCACCTGACGCAAATCCATTGGATTATTTGGATTATTTTCTATGGGCCATTTTGGAAGTTCTGAACTAAAAAAAACCCTTGCCTCAAGACGCTTAAAAAAGCCACTGTCCATGAGTGGGCTAAAATACCGGCAGTTTAAGTTCGCTCATTTGCGATTTGTTTTTGACGGTTTCAAGACAATATTTAAGGTAAAAGGCGAAGTAAAAAAATAAGATTTTGAATTTTAAAAATTTCAAAAATTATGTTGTTGTGATATGATAGAAAAAAAATGTGTTAGATTCTACTGTCCTCGAAACTTGGAGATTTATCGAGTTGATTACAACAGCTTCCAATTAAAGGTCGAATTGATCGCATAGAAACAGACAAATGCATTTAAATATATACAGTACGATAAAAAAACATATTTTTTTCTGTTACAAAAAAATGCAACCCAGTTTTGTGAATTTAATTCTATTACAATATTAATTATAATTTATTTTGACATCAAATATATTAATGTTCAAAATAACCACTTTTTTTAACTTCATAACATTGCCGCATGATGACCAAAGCATAAACGCTTTTTATTCAAATCATTCACCGCAGCTACATATATTTAAAACCATATTTTTTTATTTACTTTATGAAATTTTTCTCTCAAATATAAATAAATTTATATTTGAGTCAGCTGGTTAAATATTATGAATAAATAAAGCGTAATTGAATGTATGGCCTGGCCATCATAATTTATGTAGGTCTATTTTTAAGTTGAGGCATTGACATTTTTACATTTTGTTTGAAATACCACCATAATAATTTCAAAAAAAATATGGTATACAATTTTGTATATAATTTTGAAATAATAACATAACTTAAATGCAAAAAAAATATATCAAATCAAAAAAGGCATTATTAATTTCATTTAAATTTACTGAAATGGCTATTATTTGATTACTAAAATTATATATTTTTTCAGTTTAATGTTTGCTTAAACTTAATGAATCCGAAGATAAATAAATGTGTATATTTATATTAACAAATAATAAAAAGAAATATACATATACGAGTAAATGGTGTGGAAAAGTCAACAATATTTTTTTCAAATTAAATATGTATGTTTTAAAGTTTTAATTTTTAATTGCAATTAATGTAAGTACATATTTTCATAATATCCATGTGAACCTATTTAGTTCTACTTAAATTTAAACAAGTTAACAAGTTATGCCAGTATTACCCGTGGCATGATGGTTAGTGCTTTGGACTGTCATGCCAGAGGTCTTGGGTTCGATCCCTGCCTATGCCATCTGAAGTTTTTTTCACGGTACTTCCTCATGCGAGAAATTGACAAATTCTCCAAGAGTAATTCTTGTCATGAAAAAGTGTTTTCTCAAATTAGCCGTTCGGATTCGGCTTAAAAAACTGTAGATCCCCTCTATTCCTGAAAACAGTACTCGCACACAGGAATGGTTGAGAGTTGTAAGTCAATAGGCCCTAGTTCTCAATCAAAAAGATTCCCAAATCAGCAACAAGATCAAAATCTTCCCCATCATCTTCTCCGTCATCTAATCTGATGAAATATGTGCTGAAGAAAACAATACCAAAAAATCAAGAAGATTCTAATAAAGTACAACCATTCTCCAAAGAAAAAATCGAAAAAACAATTAAACAATAACAACTAACGTATAAAACACCACTCAAAACAAATAAAGTCAACCCAAGCATGCTTATGAACAACGAGAAAAATCACAAATTGAAAACTCAACCAGAAAAACCTCCAACACGGTTGGCCACCGCGGAGGAAGTCGGCCAAAAACCCCCCTTAAATAATTTTGTGGAAGGCAAAATAAACATGAAAGAACAACACGAATACATCATCTTAAACGATAATCTTATTAATAAAACAAGCCAACACCAAAACGTTATCTTAAACGAAAATATTAAAAATAAAACTCGCCTTTATGTAGCAACTCTAAACACAAGAACACTTCAATCAGAGGAAAAATATATCGAGTTAGAAAACGCTCTTGAAAAGATAAACTGGGATATAATCGGATTAGCAGAGGTTAGACGACAAGGCGAAAGTATACAGGAACTCAACAATGGAAATATATTCGCATACTATGGAATCAAGAAAGGGTTATAATGGTGTCGGATTTCTTATAAATAAAAATCTTAAAAAAAACGTGAAAGAAATTAAAGGATTTAGCGACAGAATAATAGGAGTCAGACTTAAATTGGGAAAATGCAACATATCAGTAATACAAGTCTATGCACCAACAAAGAAAGCAACGGATGAACAAATGGAAAGCTTCTATAATACTCTAGAAATCGCAATTAATCACTTTAAATCAGAGATCTTACTCACAATTGGGGACTTTAACGCAAAATTAGGATTCCAAAAAAACGGAGAAGAGCTTATTATGGGTGAATATGGCTATGGTAAGCGAAACGAAAGAGGAGATCGCCTTGTACAGTGTTTGTGGCAACAGAAATTAATTTTTGGAAACTCTCTATTTAAAAAAAAGCCTCAAAATCAATGGACGTGGATTTCACCAGATAAAAATTATAAAAACCAATATGACTTTATTTTAATAAATAAAAGGTCAGTCTTAAAAGATGTTTCCGTTCTTAACCAATTCGAGTTCGAATCGGACCATAGATTAGTACGGGCTGAGCTATTGATTAACCATAAAACTAGACAGCTCAACAAAAACACCCCAAAAATTATATCTAAAGCGTTATCCACTGAAGACATCAATACGTATAACGCTGACTTACAACAAAGATTCCACATAATATCATCATTAAACGAACCATTTCAAATTGCTTATAACAAAATGGAAAAAACCGCAAAAGCTTTCAAATGAAACTTTGGATCTGATAAGAAATCGAGAACGCTTAAGAAGGAAGACAGGATTGAGTGATCAAGAAAGACAAGACTTGAAAAATATCCAGAAAACAATTAAGAAAAAAGCCCAAGAGGATATTAAAACATTTAATGAAGACCTCTTGAAAACAGTTATCGAGGAAACAAAATCTATTAAGAAAGCTAAAATTGCTGTGCAAGAATATAGAGACTGGCTAACCGCCATGTCAAAAAATGGTAGAAAAAATCATATGAGAAGAAATATAAACCTAATAGCTACTGATTTCTACAACCATCTGTACTCAAAACAAACGACGCAATCTGAAGATACGATCCAACTTCATCAAACAGATTCCGAAGAAGATTTTCCACCATTCCTCAAAAGCGAAATTGAGAAGGCAATAGACAGCTTAAAAAACGATAAAACCAAAGGAAATGATGGAGTAGTTGCAGAATATCTGAAGTACGGTAAATTTTCACTGGCCAACTGGTTGAGAAATATTTTCAACCAGGTTTTGGTCACCGAGGAAGTTCCAGATCAATGGACAAAATCTGAAATAATACTCATTCATAAAAAAGGTAACAAGGATGATATTAACAACTATCGGCCTATCAGTATTATATCATCGATTTATAAGGTCTTCGCGAAATGTATTTTCGAACGAATGAAACCCATGCTTGATCTTAACCAACCTATTGAACAAGCTGGCTTTAGGTCAGGTTTCTCCACAATAGATCATCTACAGACAGTTTCTCAAATCATAGAAAAATGTAAAGAATACAACATCACTATCTACTTTGCTTTCATCGACTTTGCCAAAGCTTTCGATACAGTTGAACAAGATTTCGTTTGGACAGCACTTCTAAGCCAAGGAATAGATGGAAAAATTGTTAGAATCTTGAAAAAAATGTACGACAGGAACACCGCCCACATAAAAACAGACTGCATTGGACCTGAATTTAAAATATCACGAGGTGTTAGACAAGGAGACCCTCTCTCACCGGCGCTTTTTTCAGCTGCTCTTGAAGAAATTTTTAAAAAACTTGATTGGAAGAATAAGGGCTTAAGAATAAATGGTCAATATCTTTCAAATCTTCGATTCGCAGATGATATTATACTCATTTCAAATAGTAGTGAAGAGATGCAAGTAATGCTAAATGAGTTATGCTCCGAGTGCCAAAATATTGGTTTATTAGCAAACCAACAAAAAACCAAAATTATGACAAATGGTGATGTCAATGAACTAAGAATTCAAAATAACATACTAGAGTACGTGGAAGACTATACCTACCTTGGCCAAATCATTTCATTCAGTGATAAAGAAACAAAAGAAGCAGAACATCGAATGACAAACGCATGGAGACAATTTTGGAGTGTTAAACATCTTCTGGACCTGAATATCTCTAAAACCCTAAGAAAATACGTTTTCGACTCAACAATACTCCCAGTTCTCACCTATGGCTGCCAAACATGGCAAATCACAAGAAGTACGGAAACCAAGCTACGATCTTGTCAAAGGGCAATGGAGAGAATAGTACTAAACATTCGTATTACCCAGCGCATAAACCATACGCACATTAGAGGTCAAACTCATTTTGAAGACGTTAGACATATGCTCAAAAAACTTAAATGGGAATGGGCTGGGCACATTGTGCGAATTGCTGATAATAGATGGACTAAAATAACAACAGATTGGATACCATTAGACGGTCATCGAAGCGTTGGAGGACAGCTGAAACGATGGAGAGACGACATACGGAGAGCATGCCCACTCTATTATCATGATGCTCTGGACAGAAGAAGATGGAAAAGTATGGGGGAGGCTTATGCTCATGTGGTATAGAATTTATTATATTAAATTAAAAAAAAAAAAAAAAAAAAAAAAATATTTAACTTTAAATTTGTACTAAAAGTAGTTCTTAGAAAATTTTATTTTATGTAATTTAAAGAGTAAATAAAGCTTGCAATAATAATAATAATAAGTTCTCAACGGACTGTTTCGCCACCCTAATTATTTAACAAGTTATGCCTCATACAATTTTTCAAGATACAAAAGTGATATCGCATATTAATATCAGTTATTAGGTGGCAATTCATCACATATGGGATATAATTTTTAAAAGAATTAAAGAAATTAAGTTACCTATATAAAACAAATACTATAAATCTAAAAACGTTTCAAGAGGGACGCTACAAAAGTAGGACGGCAGGGAAAGAATAAGACGCCATGTTTCTTGCCGTTCTTTTAACATTTCTCTTCAATAAAGTTTGCCATTTTATGATGGAAAGATATATGAACCAACAACGATTCGAAATTATTAAAATTTACTACCTGAATTCGGAGTCAGTGGCCTCAACGTTAAGAGTGCTGTAGATCAACAATTGAGCGTCTAGTGGAAAGATTTGAATCCACAGGCATAGTACAAAATGTTCCCGTGCCAGTGAGACAAAGAAGTGTCCGTAGTGTCGAGAATATTGCTGCCGCTGAGGCTTCAGTTGCAGAAAGGCCGATTATGTCTCTCGCACGTCGTTTTCAAGCGTTGGGCATCTCTGTGACGTCGTCGTTGTGGCGAATTTTGCGAAAAGATCTTGGCCTACATCCTTACAAGATTAAATTGACGCAAGAACTGAAGCCGCTTGACCACCAGAAGCGTCGTTTGTTCTTGAATTGGGTTTAGCAACAACTGGAAAATGATTCGGATTTTCATCGAAAAATCATCTTCAGCGATGAGGCTCATTTCTAACTGAATGGCTTCGTCAATAAACAAAATATGTGGTATTGGTGAGGCAGCAATCCAATCGTACCAACATCGAACGTGAAATTGCAGCAGTATTGTCCGATTTATGCTTGAAAACCGTTGAAAATTGGGTTCTGCGTTTGGACTTCTGCAAGCGTGCCCATGGCGGCCATGCAAAAGAAATCAAGTTTCAAACTTAATGGCATTGAACGTACTTTCACAAAAACCGTTTTTGTTTTATTAAAAAAAAAAAAAAAAAAAACTTTTTATTTCGCTCTTACTGAAAAAACCGATATTTCCATTTAATATATAAATAATGAAAACAAAAATTAAATAGTTTGTATTCTGTTTCCATTAAAATGACCTTGTAAAGTTAACCATCATCAGCCTGCTGTTTTTCGCCACAGATTTGTTAACATAAATGTCTCTTTATTGTTATAAATTGCTTTTTAACACGCAAACTTAACTAGATTTTAAATCCCTTTTTTTACAAATAATTATAAAAAACAACAAGCACATATTTCATTACACACAGTTCATTTATTTAAATTAAAACAAACAACAAAAGTTGTAGGACAAAATTTTGTAATTAAATTAATTATTCACACGTTATATTATAAAGATAATCTTTTGGGTTTCTTGTTGAAAATATTTGTAATAAAAATTGTAAATAGTTTAAAGTACATAAAATACCAAGACCTACATAACATAGAAAGAATCAGAACAATCATTTATGTGCCCAATTATTTCTTTTCTGCATTGTCATTATTTTCATTAGTGAAAGGACAGGGTCATTCATTGAGCGCTTTCTATGTTAAAAGTGAAATAGAACAAAGTGTGTGCTAGGTTTTATCGTTATTTTGTCTTTATGTATGGAACTTGACATCTTCAGTTGCAGGTTGTCTAGGTCGCAAGCATTTGCGACTTAATCGAATAGCCCAGCGACTTAAAAAACCTGAACTTTAAATGACATGCTCTAAATTAACTCGTGAAGAATTTTCATTTGCAACAAATGGTCAGTCAATATTCAAAACAGTGGGTTTTTGAACGGTTTGGATTTGCTGCTCTATAAGATCTCATTCAGCAAACATACTTCATTGTGAATGGTTGTTTTTGAATTTTAGACGGGTAAAAGGCCAACTCGCAACACGACAAATGAACTTGTGGTATGCAAAACTCCTCCAAGTTCTTTTACTACATGTACACAGTTTCGTCGACCAAATTGCCAATCGTATGCTCGACTAAAAATATCAGCAACAAAAACAAATATTAAAATCAAACTTGTAATATAAAAAAGAGGCTGGGATGCGACCCACACTGATAACTTCCCATCCCGTCTGTCGATTTGTCTTGCCTTAAAGTTTGTCTATATGTATCAATTTTTACCAAATTTGCATACTATTTTTTGAACATTTTATTTTTTATGAAAAAACGGACTGTTGGTTTTTTATACAAAAAATTACTGAATATCGAAAACAATATTTTCTATGAAATAAAATAAGTTTGAAGCCAATATTTTTACTTTTTGAAAAGCTATTTGAGTTAAAAGTAAGTTTTTACCAAGACTTAGTATTGACTTTTTTTTAGGATTTTATTTTTTGTAAAAAAAACTTTCAATTCGATTTTTCTCAAAATTTTTCCTAATGTTGGAAACAATATTTCCTATAAAATAAAATTAGTTTGAAGCCAATGTCTCAAATTTTTGAAAAGATATTTACGTCGAACAACAATTTTTAACAACTTTTATAAATTTTTTTGTATGTTTTTATTTTTTGTAAAAAAACTGTCAATTCGATTTTTCTCAAAATTTTTCCTAATGTTGAAAACAATATTTCTTATAAGTTAAAACTAGTAAGAAGCCATTATCGCAACGTTTTGAAAAGATATTTGAGTCGAAAATCAATTTTTACCAACTTTTATAAATTGTTTTTTTAGGTTTTTATTTTCTTGTAAAAATACTGTCAATTCGATTTTTCTCGACATATTTCATAATGTTGAAAACAATATTTCTTATAAGAAAAAATAAGTTTGAAGCCTTAATCTCAAGATTTTGAAAAGATATTTGAGTCGAATTTCAATTTTTACTAACTTTGAGTAATGTTTTTTTTGAGGTTTTTATTTTTTATAAAAAAAACTGTCAATTAAATTTTTCTCAAAATTTCATCAGATGTCAAAAACATTATTCTTCGTTGCACAAAATTGTTTTGGAGATGAAATCATATTTTAGGCGTAAAAGTTTCGAGGTGAAAAATTTTTTTGATTTATAAAAAAACCGTTAATTGGATTTTTTTCTAAAAATATACTTGTTTTATCACGATCCAATATATAATATAAAATTTAATTCAAGTCTCTAGCGTCATTGGTTCATGAGATATTTAGGGTTAACCAAAATTTGCACCTTTTTTTAAACTGCTATAATAAAAAAAAACCACCCACGCAATTTTCTTCAGAGCCCTTTCTGCATCTTTCTGCCTTATTATCTGTATAACAAAATTTATTTGAAGTCGATATCTCTACTTGTTCTTGAGCTATGGACGACGAAAAAAACGTCGCGAACGTACGGACGTACGAACGTACGTACACACCCACGCACAGACATCTTTCTAAAAATCTTTTATTTTGATTCTAGGGACCTTGAAACGTCGAGAAATGTCAAAATTTTCAATTTGACAAATCGGACCCTTTGACTTTGACTTTGATTTTTTTTAGACTTTTAGACTTTTAGACTTTAAGACTTTTAGAATTACTGACAGACGGGTACGAATGTGAAGTAATCAATGTACGTCGCATCACATCCTCGTTTTTTAATTGATAATCTTTTCTAGGCGTCTTTGTTTTGTTCTGTTTTGAAAAAATAAGTCTCGTTTCGTCCTTGGATTCCTATATTATGCCGATTTCACAAGATCACCCCGAGATTTTTTTATCTCGTGCAAAGCTCTATTTTAGGAAATAGACTGAATAAACGACAGCTATTTTTACAAGTTTAGTTTCAACAACTGTAAAAGTTCGGAAGACCTTACTTGAAAACCCTTTATCAATTCCCAAAGGCGCATTTGAAATCGATTTGACCAAACTTTAAACAATTTTATATCATGGAAAAACTTGAAAGGATACAGAAGAAAACAAATTAACATACCATCCTTTTTTGTGTGTAGTTATTTTTTCCTAACATCCCCATTTCTATAGAACTTGGAAACAAAATGCATTGCGTAAGTGTACCTACACAATACACATGCATCTGAACTCTTCGCAATACATCCTTATAAGTACTTACAGAAAGTTGGAAAGTTAGAAATCAATTTAATTTTAAAATTTACACTCAAAAAGTATAGGTATAGCTTTCTAAATAAAAAAAAAAGAACGCAACAAAACAAAAGTTGTGGGGCTTCTATTTTTGCTTTTCCAGTTCACTTGCTTTTTAATGAATCTCGAGAGCACCTTTAGCGATTGCATCATTTATTTTTCAACCAAAATGTAAACCAAAAAACAAACATTTTTAGAATTTCAAATCATGAATTGTGCGCGAGGTGTGCTCTTTTCTGTTAAAATTCCAATTCCAAGAAAAACTGCATTCGCTTATTTCATGGGCAATAGTAAGTGGTTAGCATAGATATTTTTGACCCAAAACCAAAGACTTATAAAAAAGTTGAAATGTTTGAACAAGTTGTCTATGTGGTATTATAGTTATCTACTTTGGCACTAATTTACTGATAAAGAGGAATTTAGTTCAGATATTTTTGTATATTCCTATGAATTGCCGAGCTTTTGAATAATTATATTACAGCCTAAAGTTTATCTAAAACCATAAAAGGATTAAGGCTAAAGTAATAGGTATATTAATTCACATTATGAATAGGATACGTATAGGCATATATCTATAAAATGCTTTTCCACGGAAATATTTTGAAATTATTCGCTTTATTTTAAGTGAATGAGTACTTACTTTACATTTTAGAGTAAATTAAATGAACAGTTCTATATATAAAGGATATAAAGCAAACGAATTTACATCGGCCTCATTTAAGCAAAAAGGATGAAGCTTAAATTTGATTACCGGAGGTTTTATCGCCTTTTAACACAAAAATTTACATCACTGATGTAATTCTACGGTGGTGTACTCAATGATGTACTGAATTATTGAAAAAAAAAAAAATACATAATACAACGTAGTGGTGTGTGAAATTTTCGTTTTCATATTTTTGATTTCGTAAAAAATTGTATTTTTCTTTATTTTAAAAAAAACGTATGGAACGGACTAAATTGAAAAAATAAAAATATTGATTAATTTAAATTCTTTGTTATCAAGGACACAAAATTTGAAAAAAATAAAGCATCACCTTATTTTCCTTATAGACCTCATTAGATCCTCAATTGCGGCCCAATCCACCTTAATTTAAACAGTAAAGCATCACAAAACATTAAGGTACAAAAAACCCATATAAAATTAAATAAAAGGTGGGCGGTATAAGGTGGGCTTAGCTTATGTTCTGATGGCAAACGCATTCAGGCTTAAGCATATTTTTCACGATGTCTTTTTTATCCTTAAATTTGCTGTGTCATTTAAGCTACAAATAATAACGAACAAAACAAAATACTGAGAAATGATGGAAATCCATGTCATTAAAATTTGTTTTCTCACGGATTCATTTAAAAATAAAAGAACAACAAAATACAAAAAATATATGTAAATAAAATGTAAAGAAACGACTGACGATGACAACGACGACAAAACAAACCGGATGACATACTGATTGATGATTTTGCGTGGGTAATATTTTTATTATGAAAAATAAAAATGAAAATACATATAAAAAAGGTTCACCCTATATGTTTGTTGAATTTAAATAAGAAAGAAAAATATTTGGACTAAACTGAATATACTATAAGGCTGGAGGAAGAGGATACAGAGTCAGGAAGGTACATGATATTTTTCTTAAACTGAAAGTTAGTGATATACACGCGTCTCATTAACAAAAAGTTTTAAAGTGCGTCATTTTGTGTGTTTTTAAGAGTTAAAAATAAATAAATAAATGATAATGTAATATATAAGAGAGTATAATAGATCTATAGATACGTTTTAGAAAAATGTAAATGAATTGATTTCATTATCAATCAATTTGTAATGTAGGCTTTTATTAATATCAAAATAATGTAATAAGTAGATTCTAACAAAGTATTAAGATTTCAATAGAGCCATTTGCTTCATAAACTTTAAAGATAATTAAAAAGTCGAATTCAAGTTTTTAACTTCCCATAGGAAGTTATTGTAATCGGTCCGATTTGACGAATTGAAAATTTTGATATTTCTCGACGTATCAAAGTCCCTAGAGTCGTTTGTACGTCTAGTTTTTTTCGTCGTAAATAGATCAAGAACCAGTAGATATGTATATCGACTTAAATAAATTGTGTTATACAGATAATAATGCAGAAGTATGCAGAAAGAACACTCTCTCGCTCTCGTGGGCGTTTTTTTTACCGTAGCAATTTAAAAAAAGAGGCTCGGATGCGACCCACACTGATAACTTCCCATCCCGCTGTCGATTTGTCTTGCTTTAAAGTTTGTAGATTTTCTTGTTTTGTTAAAAAAGTTGTCAGTTGAATTATTCTTAAAAATTTAAAAATTACCAACAATATTTTGCATATAATGAAATAGTTTGATTTCAAAATCTGTTTTTGTTAACGAGATTCTTAGTCGAAAACCAACTTTTACCAATTTTAGTAGCAAATTGGATGAATAAAATTAATTTGAAGGCAATATCTCCTGTTATTCACGAGATATCGAGAACCGAACATCAATTTTTACCATTTTATTTTTTTATGAAAAAAACTGAACGCCGAAAAGAATATTTTCTGTGAGATAAAATAAATTTGAAGAAAATATTTTGACAATTTTTTTAAACAAATATAAAAACCTAAATAAAACATTACCTACTTAAAGTTGGTTAAAATTGATTTTCGACTCAAATATATTTGCAAAAAAATTTGAGACTATGACCTTAAACTAATTGTATCTTATAAGAAATATTGTTTTAAACATTCGGTTAAATTTTGAGTAAAATCGAATTGACAGTTTTTCCACACAAAAATAAAACCTTTAAAAAATAGTACGCAAACGCTACTAAAATTGGTAAAAACTGGTTTTCGACTAAAAATCTATTCAACAAAAAGAGGCTGGGATGCGACCCACACTTCCCATCCCTTCTGTCGATTTGTGTTGCTTAAAAGTTTGTCTACATAGTATATATGTATCAATTTTTACAAAATTTCCGTACTATTTTTTGTAGATTTTATTTTTTATGAAAAAACGAACTGTTGGATTTTTATAAAAAAAATTTCTGAGTATCGAAAACAATATTTTCTGTGAAATAAAATAAGTTTGAAGCCAATATTTTTAATTTTTGAAAAGCTATTTGAGTCGAAAGTAAATTTTTACAAGTTTTAGTATTGTTTTTTTTTAGGTTTTTATTTTTTGTACAAAAAACTGTCGATTCGATTTTTCTTAAAATTTTATAGAATGTTGAAAACAATATTTTTTATAAGATGAAAATAGCTTCAAGCCACAAGTCACAATTTTTTGAAAAGATATTTACGTCGAAAAACAATTTTTACCAACTTTTATACATTTTTTTTGTAGGTTTTTATTTTTTGTGAAAAAACTGTTAATTCAATTTTTCTCAAAATATTTCCTAGTGTTGAAAACAATATTTCTTATAAGTTAAAATTAGATAGAACCCATTATCTCAAAGTTTTGAAAAGATATTTGAGTAGAAAATCAATTTTTACCACCTTTTATAAATTTTTTTTTAAGTTTTTTTATTTTTTGTAAAAAAACTGTCAATTTGATTTTTCTCAAAATTTGTTCCTGATATTCAAAACAATATTTCTAATAAGTTAAATTAGTTAAAAGCCCTTATCTCAAATTTTTGAATAGATATTTGAGTCAAAAATCAATTTTTACCAACTTGTGTTAAATTTTTTTTTCGGTTTTTAATTTTTTGTAAAAAAACTGTCAATTAGATTTTTTCAAAATTTTACTGAATGTTGACAACAATATTTTTTCAAAGGTAAATGTAGTTTAAAGCCAATATCTCAATGTTTTAAAAAGACATTTGAGTCGAAAATCAATTTTTACCAACTTTTATTAATTTTTTTTTTTAGTTTTTATTTTTTGTAAAAAAAACTGTCATTTCGATTTTTTTCAACATTTTTTCGGAATGTTGAAAACAATATTTTTTCTTATTAGATAAAATAAGTTTGAAGCCTTAATCTGAAGTTTTTAAAAAGATATTTGAGTCGAAATTCAATTTTTACTAACTTAGAGTAATGTTTTTTTAGGTTTTTATTTTTTATAAAAAAAACTGTCTGTTAGATTTTTCCCAAAATTTTATCAGATGTCAAAAACATTATTTTTCGTTGCACAAAATTGTTTTTGAGATAAAATCATTTTTAAGTCGTAAAATTTTCGAGGTGACAAATTTTTTTTTTCAGTTTTTTTTTATTTATAAAAAAAAAACAGTTGATTAGATTTTTTTCCAAAAATATAATTATTTTGTATCACGTTACAATCTATGATATAAAATTTAATTCAAGTCTCTAGCGTCATTGCTTCATGAGATATTTTGGTTTAACCAAAATGTTCACCTTTTTTTAAACTGCTATGGTAAAAAAACCACCCACGCAATTTTCTTGAGAGCCCTTTCTGTATCTTTCTGCCTTATTATCTGTATAACAAAATTTATTTGAAGTCGATATCTCTTCTGGTTCTCGAGCTATGGACGACGAAAAAAACGTCGCGAACGTACGGACGTACGGACATAAGGACCTACGAACGTACGTACACACGCACGCACAAACATCTTTCTAAAAATCTTTTGTTTCGACTCTATGGACCTTGAAACGTCGAGAAATGTCAAAATTTTCAATTTGACAAATCGGACCCATTACAATAACTTCCTATGGAAAGTTAAAAATAGATTTTGAAATGACAAAGGACTTAGTTTTTGAGTCAATTGCACCTTGTAAGTGTGTTGATGTTGTTTACTGAAATGGTCGTCTCAAATTTGGCCACTAAAGCATCATTCACATGAGCGCGACCAACGAACGACGAATGAATTACAAAATGTGAGTTTATATACGTTTGAAGACATATTTCCACACAAATTCTTAACAAAACGATAGCAATATAGTTTCTATTTGATTTATGATGCGTACTTTTACTTTTCAATATCATATATTAATAAATTTAAGAAAACAAATTTATTCGTCGCGAAAAAAATTATAGTTGATACGAACTGTCAAACTTTATTCGCGTTCCACATTATCCACACTCGCAACGAATAAAAAAATCGCGCGTACTTAACCTAAAAAAATCGTTCTTGTTTTGGTTTCAGTGGTGAATGTCAAACTTCATTCGCGACGAATTAAAAACTCTCATGTGAAAGAAATGTCAAAATCGACGAATATTCGTTCATTCGTTGGTCGTTGGTCGTGCTCATGTGAATATTGCTTAAACGTTGAAGAGTCGACTGTGAAGGACCACCACGTCTACCGTAAAATGGGTGCAATGCTCACAACGTTTGCGTTAACGAACACTCATTTTGATAATAAAGTTTTATCATTTGAACGTGCTGTTCAATCATGTTACTTGCCATGATGATTTGGCATACACAACTGAATAATAAACAAACGATTTGACAGATGTCATCAAAACAAAATGGCCGCCACGAGTCGCCAAAATCTACCCGCGCCAAATGGAAAACCTTTTATTTTCCTAATAAATTTTTCTTGTTTAATCATTTTATCCTTTAATATTGTATGATTCAAATGGTCTTAAAGAAACTACATTCATTCAAAAAAGCAAAGTGCATAAATTATAAACCACCACTTTTGTAATCAAGCCAGTTGGTAAACCATTTTCATCATAATACTGTTAATCATCATCATCACCATCCTAACTTTCAAAGAAAACTTGCTCTGAGAGAAGAATTAAATAGAGATTTTTCTTTGTAGAAACAAAAATTAAAATTTATAATGAATCATATCAAAGATGCAAAAAGACCCTTTACCCTGTTCCTAATATATGTACGTACTTATGCAGTTATTTCTAGTCTTCATACATATGTAATGTATACCTTTGTGCAAGTGGAAAACCACAGCATGTAAGTAGTTTTGTGTTTTTAATGCTAATGATGCTAATGGTATTCTTGGTCCAAAGTATAAACAAGAAATTATCTCTTGGATGATGCATTCAGTTTTTACACTAATGACTTGTTGCTATTACAACCATATATTCACACATAATCTACTTAGGTGTTATTTCCTTCAATTAAAATAAAAGCATACATTCAAGATTAACAGGATGGTCATGACCATAAGTTTTAAGCGAAGTTTAATATTTTCTTTTTAGTCAACTATTTTTACTAAATATTTCATCTAACATTGCATCAATATTCTTAAAAAGTTTGTAAATTTAAGAAATGTTAAAATATCTAGTTTTTCAATAAGAGCGCTACAAAAGTTTTGTTTAAATAAAACAAAAACGGTTTTGGATATCAAGGAAATTATTTACTCCTGTGAAAGTACGTTCGATGCCATTATGCATGGAACTCGATTTCTTTTGCATGGCCACCACGGGCGCGCTTGCAGAAGTCCAAACGCTGAACCCAATTTTCGACGGTTTTCAAGCATAAATCGGCCGATACTGCTGCTATTTCACGTTCGATATTCGTACGAAGTTCACCAATCGTCGCTGGCATAGACCATAGACTTGACTTAGCCCCTCAGGAAATAGTCTCAGGGCGTCAAATCGCACGACCTATGCGGCCAAGCGACTGGAACATTTGTGAGGTAACACGTTCTTCAAACTTGATTTCCAATAAATTGATTGTGACATTCGCTGTGTAACATGCCGGTCTTGATCATCACGGAAGAAGTACGGACCAGTACCGCATGTTTTGTTTATTGATGAAGCCATTCAGCCAGAAATGAGCCTCATTGCTGAAGATGATTTTTCGATGAAAATCCGAATCATTTTCAATTTGGTCTGATCGGTGTGGACCGGGTGTTAACCCACACAATACGAATTAGTCCTATTTTCGAGGAAATACAAAATTCTATTTGTTAACCCTCCCTACATTAATGGAATCCAATGAAAGCTCTCAGACGAGGCTATGTACATGGGTTTTATTTAGACAAAAAATTAAATTGGAAACGCAATGTACTGTACACGAAAGAGTCAAAAAAGCTACTGCAGCTCTCTTATCTTGCAAAAAAGCTATTGGTAATAAATGGGGCTTACAACACCGAATTACGCATTGGCTATACAGTATACACATCGGTAATAAGACCAATTTTAATGTACGGTGTGGCAGTATGGTAAACTGCTTTAGAGAAAGCTATAAACCGCGACAAATTAAATAAAGTCCAACGTTCAGCTTGCCTATGTACCTATATAAGTGGATCGCATCGCACAACCCCATCTACGGCACTGTGACACCTTACTCTACCTAACACCTCTTGATATATTTAGCAAACAAATAGCTGCAAGCTCTGCTATTCGCCTCAAAGCTTCGTCGCAGTCGATTAAAAACAACATTGGTCACTCCGTAATTCTTAGGTATTTATAATCTATTCCAAAGCACACATACTACACCATCCCCCAACTGCAAGTCGACAGAAATTTCCAGATTTCTATACCTTCCAGATCTTTCTGGGAGGATAGGGCATTCCCGGAAGACGAGTCAATCCATTTTTATACAGATGGTTCAAAAACAAAAGAAGGGGAGGTGTGTACTCTTAACGACTGAAATTAAGTCTCTCATTCCGCCTTCCCAATCATTGTAGCGTGTTGCAGGCGGAAGTTTTGGCGATAAAAGAAGTCTTGTCCTGGCTTAAAGGAAACGTGATATCAACATCTGATATCCGTATTTTCTCAGGCCGCTATCAAATCTCTGGACTCTGTCTCTACAAACTCTATAACATAACTGATCCATAACTGTCGATCATCTCTAAACATTCCAGGTAAATGTAAGGCAGATGAACTCGTCAGAAACGGTACAGTACAACCCATTCTACGAGTACCACGTTTGGCAAATGCTGGCATATCAATCGCTACTTGTATACTGTTGGTAATGCAACATGCTATGAAGAAGGCAAACAACAGATGGAACAACATCACCACGTGTCAGGTCACGAAAAACATCTGGCCAACACAAGATTTAAAGCGTTCAAGGTGTTTGCTATCTCTAAGCAGATCGCATATAAGCCCGATAATAGGTGTCATAACCGGACACTGTCTAATAGGAAAGCACGCCACGCGGTTAGGCGTATTCTCAAATGACTTACAGAAGCTGTATGGACGAGGAAGAGAAGGAAACAGTTCTTCGCCTTCTTTGTGCATGCCCTGTGCTGGCTCAAAAACGCAAGAATTACCTAGGAGAATTCTTTTATAACGATCTAAACGATCTAAATCATATTATAGCATAATCAGCCACTCTCGTTTCGTAAGGGACTCAAAAAGCCTCAAGATTCATGTGGTATCACAATGGGCCATTAAACTGGCCTAAGTGTGTCCTTCACGGACATCCACTTTAACCTAACCTTACTTATGGACGCTTGTATACTCTTGGGTGCACATATTATCTAACATGGAACATCATTGAATAATATTTGGTAAGATTTAAAGGCAGAGTTTTTCTTACAAAAATCAAAGATTTATCAAAAATTCTATATTTTAAAACCTCGAATATATATCGAGAGAAAATAAATTAAACAGTACAGAATAATTATTGTACCCAACCCACCGACTAATTTGTATTCTTCGTGGGATTCTTTAAGGGCTTTGAACTCGATATTCTCACAAACCAACAAATTGACACACCCCTATCAGTTTAAATTACAAATACAGTTTCTTTCTATTTATTTGTTTATTAAACATTAAGAATGGTATAGAATAGCGTGCATGATACGAGTATAGTTTTCCCTTATCGTAAAACATTACAGATATAATCGCATAAATGTGTCGTTTAAGTATTTTCTAGTGACTGAATTGAAGAAAAATTTTCAAATCCACTTTATCACAATACGTTTGTAATGTACATACCTACTTACTTTTATTATACACGTTATTTGGTTTTTATACGACTCGATAAATGACGTGACGTTGGGTGGTGGTGATTTCTATTATGTACCTTTGTAGACCAACAATTTAAGGAAGCAAAACCATACAAAGCTTCAAAAACATACTTGGTAAATACAAAATGACAAACAAAAAATTGTTTCTTGACACGCATGTCAAATACGATATACCTTAGATAAACAATCGTTGTAATTCAAAGTATCAAAAATATTAAACAGAGTGTTACACTTTAAATATAATAAATAAACACAAAAGCTAGTTGAAGTTAAAGTAATACCTTAACCTCCTTCTTCTAGACAAAGAAGAAAAAACAGTCGAGAAGACGTTTAGTTAAGGAATAATTTATATTAGTTTATAGAACGAACCAAAAGTTATAATCACGCTAAAGGGTTGAGAAAGAAAGATAGACTTCAGCAGAGTATATTATTAATAACCATAATTAATTGGCTAAACATAATATTACCTATATTTATATTTATGTATTTGTCGTCCTTTGATGGAAAAAAGCCAGAAGGATTCAGGATGTGAAATTTTCGAAGAGTTATTATTTAGCAGTAGATGAAAAATTTCTTGAACATTAATTCGAAAATAAGTTATGGATTTTGGAAGGGAGCTTAAATATAGTTTTGATTTATGTTTAAACATTACATGAAGAATAATTTAAGCGTGTATTTTGTTCTCAATTTTTTTTTTTTGTTACAAAATGTTTATTTTTCAATCCGGTACAAAACAAACAAACTTAGATAAAGAGCTACCTTAACGATACATTTTGAACAATCTTATTTCAATAATAAAAATCAATAACACTTATTAATTTCCAATCGGACCGCAATTAGATAAATGTCTTGAGAGAACTAGTAAACATTTGACATATTTAAGTATTCTTAAATTAAAAAAAAAAAATTAGAAATACGTAATTGATATTTTTGATTACTACAAAAAATTAAATCCTCCAAAAAATATGTTGACAGAAATAAGCTTAGCCAACAAAATGTTTGACTTTTGCGCATTACAAACCAATTTTACTTTCGAGGACACTAATGGAAAGTTATCAGTATCTTATTATAGATTTCCTGATTTCTGTATTGACTTCAGGGATTCAAATATTATAAACAAAATCGCAAAATTATGAAAGTTATTTTAAAATACTTTTCTATATTATGTATTTAATAATTGTTATTATTTGAATTCTTTTAACTAAATTTTTCAACCCAAATTTGATTGCATGCTATTTGAAAAATAATGCTTATGGATTTTTTTGTAGGAAGCTCACAGACAGACAACACAAGTTTAGTGTGTATGACCGCGAGTTTCGGGCAATCTACGAGGAAGTAAACCACTTCAGACATTTTCTCGAGGGAAGAGATTACTGCATATGGACCGACCACAAACCACTCACGTTTGCATTCAACAGACCGGCAGAATCAGCTTCACCTAAACGAATTAGACAGCTAGATTTTATTTAACAGTTCAGCACTGACCTGAGGAACATCGATGGCAAAAGGAACACGGTCGCTGATACATTATCCCGAATAAACACAGTACTCAAGATAAATTCAACAGTGGTAGAAGCATAAAACATAGCCGAAGTGCAATCGAATGGCCACGATTTATCGAATATTATGAGTGAAGACAAATATTTTTAAACATCACTTATTGTCAAACCTTTTGTCATTTCAGATAGTACTAACCCATTCTACTGCGACACTAGTTCTGCTAGAATTCGACCAGTCGTCCCAAAAACACTACGCGGTCGAATTATTTTCCAGTTACATGGACTATCGCATCCTGGGAAAAGAGCGACTTTAAAACTAATCTCGGAACGTTATGTGTGAAAGAAAGAAAGGCTGTAAAGACCTGCATTCCATGCCAAAAGAGCAAAATTCAGCTACACCAACAACCAACAGGAATACGGTTCATATTCCCAACCTGAAGCCCACTTTGACCACATAAACATCGATCTGGTCGGACCACTGCCTACATCGCAAGGTTGTCCCTACATCCTCACATGTATCGACCGGTTTTCGAGGTGGACTGAGGCTTTGCCTTTACCTGACATCACGGCCGAAACCGTAGCAAGATCATTAATATCTGGCTGAATAGCGCGATAGGGTGTTCCTCCCAAAATCACCACGGATCTTAGACGCCCATTTGAATGTAACATTTTTAAAGAGCTTACACGTTCCCTAAGTAGGGAACACGTAGGGGGTCAAACTGACTTCCGTGTAAATGTAGGGATGCTATATGCTTGTCTACAATCTGGAAGGAAGAAGTGCAAAATTAAATCTTGCAAAAGATGGTAAACACAGAACTGTCGCCCTTCCTCTGGACAGAGGCTAACTTACTGATAAAAATTATACAAACCCAATAAGTATCAGTAAATATACAAATCGAGTGACTATTGTCATCGGTATTTAATATATGTTTAAAAAAAAAAGTTTGAAGTGGAATTAAAAAACATTTTTAGGAATGATGTTCATTGTAGACAAAGCGCAGGGGATTGCATCCCACAAGAAGTCGGGCGACCACTTCTAGGGTTATATTCCCTAGATGTCACTTCATCAAAGACTTAATTAAAATACCACTGAAGATGTTTATTCCAGAAATATACATATGTGGGAGGGCCTCCTTGTGAGAGTATCGTGGTGGCTGTGGTTTATCCTATATGCATAGGGTATTGGTTTTTCATTATACTCAAAAAATCAATATAGGTAGATAGACTAAGCCACTACCAAAGGTTAACAAGGAAGTGAAATAAGAGAGAGTAAATCTATCCGTAAATCATTTTGGTTATTTTCAAAAACTAAGCGAATAAACAATGCCAGGGGCAGCAAGTGTAAAAACTTGCCATCAAATTAGGGCTCACTGCCAGGTGTTGATGTTGTAAGCAATTATTCTCTGTTCCCTAGGTATAAAACATCTTAAGACAACACCATACCACCCCAATCGGATGGGATAATTGAAAGATGGCATCGGAGGTTAAAAACAGCAATTCGGTGCTATAAGACGGATTACTGGTGTGGTGTTTTGCCTATGATTTAGCTGGGTTTACGCTCCACTTTCAAGGATGACATTAAGGCTACGAAAAATCCAAGACCAGACCGATTTCGTGTAGGATTTGCGCCGAAAGATGTCCTTACTTTAGCCTTCTCCAACATCATGCCACGACAAAGCGAAAATATTTGTCCAACCTAGTATTCAAACAGCTACTCACGTTTTCGTTCAAAATGACGCTGTTCGAACATCTCTACAGCAGCCGTATGATGGGCCGTATGAAGTCCTTAAAAGTAAGGAAAAGTACCTCAAGCTGACAATAAGATACCGAACGGTAATCATTTCAATTAATCGACTTAAAACTGCTTTTATTCCTACAGCAATAGTAAATGATGCCAAATCGGAACGAGTTTGTAATCCAAAAGATGGAGAGCCCTCAAAACTACCCTCATCTACATAACAAGGTCTGGAGGAAAAGTCCGACTAAAAACTACGTTCAAAGGGGAAATGGTGTGACGATTCGGTACTAAATGTACTCGTACATTACACATTTCGCTAAGTCATATAATTCGCTAAGTTTTACACTTCTTCTTTTATTTCCTTGGGGAGAGTACGATAACTTAGGCGACAAAGTTTAATGACGGATTTGTATAGAACAGCTAAAAACAAGCATTTTTTACTATGGGAGGGGGGGTCTATCTCCCCCCGTTTAGGCGTTAGGGGCAATTTAGAAAATATGTACATTAAATGGAAAAAAAATAATTAAAAAATAACGGTAATACTTACAATTAACTATTATACCTTTTTTTAAAGCCAACATTTTTGTCTATTAGCTTGTTTTGAAAAAAAATTGTTTTAAACTAAAAATGTATGCAAAAAAAATTTAAAAAAAAGGTTTAAAGTGTAGTTTTTCAAAACTTTCAAATTATTTACTGTTTTTTTTAGAATTCATTGCTCTTATTTGTTTTTGATCAAAAACTGAAAACTAGATGACTTTATGTCTTCTAGTTCTTGAGAAAATTGAAAATTACCAAAATAAATATTTTAATTAAATTACTTTTTTCTTGCTTAAGTATTAACGTAGTCTTATTTTGATAGTAATACTCGAATATGGATTAAGATATACCTAGGGTAAATTAATTTTTCTTAGAAACTTTGCATGCACCCCATCTTGCACCCACCGAACCGTGCCCCCTCCCCCCCCCCTTGCACGCATTCCAACTTGCACCCACCCCAAATCCTATAGTGTTCCCAAGCAGGGGGGTTGCAGGGGGGCAGAATCCCCCCCCTACATATCCCACTGTTGCATACACCCAAATTCGCACACACATTACTGTTGCATACACCCAAACTCGCACTGTTACTATCAAAATAAGACCACTCAAGCAAAAAAAAAAAAGAATTAAATTAAAATAGTAGTTGTGGTTATTTTTAATTTTCTCGAAAACTAAAAGACATAAAATTATCTAGTTTTCAGTTTTTGATCAAAAACAAATAAGAGCAATAAATTCTGAAATAAAAACAATGGTAGATAATCGTGAAGTATTGAAAAATTACACTTTAAACCTTTTTTTTAACTTTTTTTACTCAAATTTTGAGTTTAAAATTAAATTTTTCAAAAACTACGCATAGTTTTGACTTGAATTAAAAACTGGCTAATAAAACAGAACGTTGGCTTTAAAAAAATGTATAATGTATAATTGTAAGTATCACCGTTATTTTTTAATTATTTTTTTCCATTTAAAAAAATAATTTTTTTAAATTGCCCCTACCGCCTGAACGGGGGGAGATAGAATTAGTAAAAAATGCTTGTATTAAGCCCCTCTACCAAAAACCGTTATTATATCTTGTCGCCTAAGTTATCGCACTCTTGCCATTTCCTTTTATGAAAAAGTACGAATGATATAAATAGAGGTAGCTCAGCAATAATCTATCTCTTTTTCTGTTCTGCTTAAATATATGGCTTAGCGAAATGTGTATAATGTACCAATACATTGAGAACCGAATTGCATATATCGACAGAAAACGACAAAATACTCCTTCAATTACTATAAATTAATAACCGTCTTGTTAAACCTATGACAGAAGTTCATTACCCTCAGCTCAAAAATGTGACTTATATTAAATAAAAGCATTTTTAGTTTTTAAGATGCAGAGTTTTTTAAGTTTCAGAACTGAATTTATCAGGTCTAAAATTTTACAAAATTTAAGTGAAAGTTCCCAAATAAAATCAAAAAGTTAGTACTTTTTTATTAATTTATTTTTGCAAACATGAACGAAATAAATACCTACCATCCTTCGTATACAAAACTTCTATATACAAATTAAACGAAAAAGGGGTAAAAGTTTAGCGATTATGAGTAAAATGATAAATGAAAATCATATAATGACTTCTTTAAATTTTATATTTTTTATGAATTCATGACTGAATTTCTGATAATTCAAAATCGATACATATGTATGTAGGTATTTTACGTTTTTTTTAAGTTACGATTGAAGTCTTGGAATATCTAGACAAATGCTTAATATTTTTAGTATCTAGCTAATCAAATTCTATGCCCTTCACAACACTTTACTACAAAATTTGCGTCATAATTCTTGGAGTACCTACACAATGTACTTTAAAATATCTGTCTTCGTTTTGATTTAGATTTTAGGAATTATATTTAAATATTCATTAAGCTTTTGAAATACTTGTTTGTAAATATTATACTCACTTTCTTTATAAGTATGTACCTAAGTACGTCGTGTTTCAAAGCATTCCTTTAAAAGAAGCTTAGGCTATTTTATTTTTGTTCTCACTATAATCTCTAACGGAGTTGCTAAAAAAAACACCACCAATAAACAACATAACATTTAAAAGCACGAAAAACAATTATTAAATAGGTACCTAGTTATAATTATGTAAATTAAAACTTTCCAACGAACTAAAAATTATCTAACACCTTGCTCACTTTTGTATCATTTTCGTTTTGTAAACACAAACAAAATTCTGGAAAGCAATAACAAATCGTTATTCTATCAACATAAACAAAAACACCAGCACAACCCGCGCGCCGACTATGAACAAACTGACGTTTACACTATGGGAAATCATCAACATGGATTGGAATATATTGGAAAATGGAAGATAGTTCACAAAAAAATGTTTTGTTTTTATTATTTTTTTTTTCTACTGGAACTGGAACCAAACCAAGACAAATTATGCTCTTTGCTCAAATTAAAAGGATTCAAATCAAAAGAGAAAAATGTCCTCTTTTAAGGACGAAATATAGAAGAGAAAACTTTTTCCTCTCTGAACGGCGGAGTTTTTGGAGACTGGAAAAAAATATAAGGAAATGGTACTTCTTCGGAAAATTGTTATTCTATCGAAAGGGTAAGTTATGAGGATAACTAAAATAAAAACATCAAACAATTTTCTTTGTTTAGACGGAGCTTATGAATTTCAATTTTTATTACATCTTATGAAACATTTTATGAAATAAGTGCAACATCAACATATTGTCAAATAAGCCATGTTTTATAAAAATCAGAATGAAAATAAAATTCGAATGTTGTTGAAACTTATTTTATTGAGAATTCATGGATTTTTGTTCTAAAAAGTTTGCAGTCATCTCGAAAAGAGAAGATTTTGAATAACTTTCTGCATATTATAATGTACATTAAGTCCTATATGTTAAGGCTAAGCAAGTTAAGAATATTAAGGCCTTAGTGTTATGTTAGTGTGAATGAGAGCGTTTAGATTATTATAGAAGAATTCTCCTAGGTAGGTCTAACTTCCAGTTATGACTTATGAAACAATCTGCTTAGAGATATCAAGCACCTCGAGTGCCAGTGCCTTAAATCTACGGTAGGCCGGATATTTTTCGTGGCCTTATGGGTGGTGATGTTATTCCACTTACAAAACTTGTACGTAGCGATTGGTATGCCAGCATTAGACAAACTTGGTATAATTGGTATTACTGAATCATTTTTGTCAAGCTTAGCTTTACAATTTAATGGAATGTCTCTATGGCCCAGTATGCAGCCAGCAAAAGTGAATGTTAAACTGTTGTGTAATCTCCATTAAAGATGATGGATGGTTATGGACCGTTATAGCTTTTGTAGAGACAGAGTCCAAAGATTTAATGAAAGCCTGGCTATCTGAGAAAATCTGAATATAAGATGTTGATATCACGTTTACTTAAAGCCAGGACAAGACTTCTTTTGTCTCCAAGATTTCTACCTGGAACACGCTACAGTGATTGGAAGGTGGAATGAGAGGCTTAATTTTAGTCGTTAAGCATATACGCCCCCACCAACCCCCTCATTACTTTTTAATCCATTTGTATATTAAGCCCAAATTTTTTGATTAAATACAAAAATAAAAAAGAGGCTGGGATGCGACCCACACTGATAACTTCCCATACCGTCTGTTGATTTGTCTTGCTTAAAAGTTTGTCTATATGTATCAATTTTTACCAAATCTGCGTACTATTTTTTGTAGATTTTATTTTTTTATGAAAAAACGGACTGTTGGATTTTTATATCGAAT
This sequence comes from Eupeodes latifasciatus, assembly GCA_920104205.1. Classification (NCBI taxonomy): domain Eukaryota; kingdom Metazoa; phylum Arthropoda; class Insecta; order Diptera; family Syrphidae; genus Eupeodes; species Eupeodes latifasciatus. The sequence goes on from OV049926.1 coordinate 35,800,972, forward strand.
GATATATGAATATCGAAAACAATATTTTCTATGAAATAAAATAATATTGAAGCCAATATTTTTAATTTTTGAAAAGCTATTTGAGTCGAAAGTAAATTTTTACCAAGTTTTAGTATTGTTTTTTTTAGGTTTTTATTTTTTGTAAAACTGTCAATTCGATTTTTCAAAAAATTTTATCGGATGTTGAAAACAATATTTCTTATAAGTTAAAATTAGTTAGAAGCCATTATCTGAAATTTTTGAAAAGATATTTAAGTCGGAAATCAATTTTTACCAACTTTTATTACTTTTTTTTAGGTTTTTTTTTTTTTTTTAAAACTGTTAATTCGATTTTTCTCAACATTGTTCAGTATGTTGAAAACAATATTTCTTATAAGATAAAAAAAGTTTGAAGCCTTAATCTCAAGTTTTTGAAAAGATATTTGCATCGAAATTCAATTTTTACCAAATATGAATACATTTTTTTTAGGATTTTATTTATTATAAAAAAAACTGTCAATTAGATTTTTATCAAAATTTTATCAGATGTCAAAAACATTATTCTTCGTTGCACAAAATTGTTTTGGAGATTAAATCATATTTTGGTCGTAAAATTTTCGAGGTGACAAATTTTTTTTTTCAGTTTTTTTGATTTATAGAAAAAACCGTTAATTGGATTTTTTTCCAAAAATATAATTGTTTTGTATTACGTTACAATATATATTATAAAATTTAATTCAAGTCTCTAGCATCATTGGTTCATGAGATATTTAGGTTTAACCAAAATTTTCACCTTTTTTTTAAACTGCTATGGTAAAAATACCACCCACGCAATTTTCTTAAGAGCCCTTTCTGTATCTTTCTGCCTTATTATCTGTATAACAAAATTTATTTGAAGTCGACATCTCTTCTGGTTCTTGAGCTATGCAGGACGAAAAAACGTCGCGAACGTACAGACGTACGAAAGTACGTACACACGCACGCAGAGACATATTTCTAAAAATCTTTTATTTCGACTGTAGGGACCTTGAAACGTCGAGAAATGTCAAAATTTTCAATTTGACAAATCGGACCCATTACAATAACTTCCTATGGGAAGTTAAAAAGAGGCTGGGATGCGACCCAAACTGATAACTTCCCACCCCGTCTGCCGATTTGTCTTGCTTAAAAGGTTTATTGGTTTTCGTGTTTTGTTAAAAAAGTTGTCAGTTCAATTATTCTAAAAAATTTAAAAATTACCAACAATATTTTGCATCATTTGCAAATAGTTTTTTTTCAAAATCTATTTTTGTTAACGAAATTTTTAGTCGAAAACCAATTTTTACCAATTTTAGTAGCATTTCTTAAAAGTTTTAATTTCTTATATACAAATTGGAAGAATGAAAATAATTTAAAGTCGATACCTTCTATTTTTCACGAGATATCAAGATTCAAGAACCGAACATCAATTTTTACCAATTTTGCGTAAAACTTTTTGTAGATTTTAATTTCTTGTGAAAAAAACTGACTGTTAGATTTTCATAAAAAATTTGCCGAATGTTGAAAACAGTAATTTCTGTGAGATAAAAATAGTTTGAAGCCAATATTTTTAAATTTTGAAATGATATTTGAGTCGAAAGTAAATTTTTACCAAGTTTTATTAATTTTTTGTTAGGGTTTTATTTTTTGTACAAAAACTGTCAATTCGATTTTTCTCAAAATTTTACTGAATCCCGAAAACAATATGTTTTAAAAGATAAAGATTGAAAAGATATTTGAGTCCAAAATTAATTTTTAGCAACTTTTATTATTTTTTTTTGTAAGTTTTTATTCTTTTGTAAAAAAACTGTCAATTCGATTTTTCTCAAGATTTTAACGAATGTTAAAAGCAATATTTTTTATAAGTTAAAATTAGTTGGAAGCCATAATCACAAATTTTTGAGTCGGGAATCAATTCTTACCAACTTTGAGTAATAATTTTTTTAGGTTTTAATTTTTTATAAAAAAAACTTGCAATTCGATTTTTCTCAAAAGTTTACCAGATGTTAAAAACGTTATTTTTCGTTGCACAAAATTATTTTAGAGATAAAATCATTTTTTGTTAGTAAAATATATTTGTTTGGTATCACGGTACAGTATATAAAATTTAATTTAAGTCTCTAGCGTTATTGGTTCGTGAGATAGTTATGGTTAATCAAAATGTTCAACGTTTTTTAAATTGCTATGGTAAAAAAACCACCCACGCAATTTTCTTGAAAGTCCTATTTGCATCTTTCTAATTATAATCTGTATAACAAAATTTATTTGAAGTCTATATCTCTACTGGTTCTTAAGCTATGGACGACGAAAAAAACGTACGGACGTATGCACAGACATCACTCTAAAAATCTTTTATTTAGACCTTGAAACGTTAAAGTTTTCAATTCGACAAATCGGACCGATTACAATAACTTCCTTTGGCAAGTTAATATATCATGGGGCTACAAAAATGTAACACATCATGAGGCTTAGTTTTACTTTATATCACTTAAAAAAGTATACAACATTAATTGCTGTGAAAACTTACTTTTGAGGTTACCCAGTAGATATTGAAAAACTTTCGTGGACCTGGAAACAATTTTTTAACTTCTCCAAATTTTTTTGACCGATTTTATAATAACTTGCAGTTTTCAGAAAAAGGCTTATATTGTTAATTAAGCTTTTAAAGTATTTTCAAATTTAAGTTAAATTTTGTTTTCTGAAAGATACCTATGCACTTAAAAAAAAAAAAAAAAGCATTGAGAATTTATAAAATCGTAAAAAAGCGGGATATAAAGTTTAAGCTTTTTTTTTGCAGATTACTCGGGACTTTAAGTCAGTTTGTTAAAATTGTTGGAAGGATATGATGTACTAACTCCATTTAAATGTTTGTTCCAATTTGACTGAAGGTTACGAAAAATATTTTTTACAGGATAAAATAAGTTTGATGAAAATATCTGTTATTGATCTCAATAAATTCTAGTCGAAAATCTATGTTTACCGATTTTTTGTACTCATATACTTTTTACATTACATTACATTACATTACACACTACTCAGCACATAAATGTAAGAGTAGAGAACACAGCACCTTGAGCGACTAGACTATATAAGGTGATAACAACACAAGACATTAATACAAGACAGAAGGACAGAAGAGAAAGAACAACAGAAAGAAAGAACACATGACAACAGCACGCGGTAGGTTTCGAGACGGTCCCCCATCTGAGTACTAACCACGCTCACTGATGCTTGATTTCGGTGATCGATGGGAACCGATGCTTTATCAGTGACTAGGCCGTTGCCTTCATATACTTTTTGTAAACAAACGTTCAATTTGATTTTTCTAAAAGTCTCAACAGATGTCAGAAACTTTATTCTTCATAATAAAATGTGTGTAAAAATAATATCATTGAATTTTTGTTTAATCACTTTTTCCAAAATTTGTATGTTATTATCTGTAAAACAAAGAGATTCTGAAATTTGGCCACTAAATCCTGAAATTAGACTTGGGCATAGCTTAAAAACATATCTGAATAGATGTCAAAATTAAGTTACAAATATTCAAATATTACAAAAATATTCAAGAGGTAGTTTAAAATTTCCTTTAAATGTGAAAGTTTAAAAACTACTATGAGAAAAACTTGAGATCTTCGAAGTCCAAGATAGTTAATGGTGACTTAGCTAAAATCACACACATCAATAGAAGATTTTTGAATGTCGTTTAAGTTATCTACCGATTTTTATTCTAAAACCTTTAGTTTCTACATAAATCAACAACTTAAAGAGTTTATTAAAACCTTTTCCCATTTTCATCACAACCAAATAATAGCTTTTCTGATATCATATATCTTTGCGCAATCAAACATAATAAATTGATTAGATATCATAACTTTCAACAGGTATAAGTAAGTACCACATAAAATATAAATTATCTGTTATAATGTAACAAACTTATCATCGAAAAAGATATCCACCATATTATTGAATTGTATCGAGTCAAGTAATCGAAAAGGTACTTTTAGAAAAATGTTTCCAATAAAGACAACCAGCTAACTCCCATTATTTTAACTTTTCAATTTCGAACGGTCAAGTTTGCAGACTTCTTAGATTGAAAGTATGGATACCAGTAACTAGTGAAGTTATGTCCCTAATTTGTCATCATTTAAAAGTTATTCTCATACTTATTAGCTATAATGTAAGAAGATGACTTTTGGTTTGGAAGTTTAGTTTAGTTTAGTATTATAATTGGTGTTTCTCATTAAGAGTTTTAGAAGTACCTTAATGAAAACCTATAATCCTGTGAAACGTTTTCATTTGGCATTTTTTTAATCAATTGCTAAGAGAAAACAAAATAGTCATTAAAAGTTTTGGCTACTCTAATAAAATAAATTCGTATATATTTTAACATGAACGAAAATGGAATAAATTGCATTGAGTTAATTTAATACCTGTGTAAATTAAACGTCAGAATCGATAGATTAAAAAATATATTGGAAATAACTACACATTCTACCCACCGAAAGAACATACAGTACATTATATCTTTAATTAGTATAAATATAATTATTTCTGTTAGCCAATTAAATCAAAGCGAAAATACTTATGTATGTATGTATGTACATATGTATAAATGTATTTAATTTTGTCCTGTTTTTTCGTCGCTATTCATTAAAATAATAACGAAACTAATGGAATAAATTATTTTTTAAATAAAATTAAACCGGGTTAAGCTTCAATTATTGAGTCGTTTTATAATATAGTTTAATGCTTCTAATTTATCGGTTTTGCTTTTGCTTTTTTTTACTGCAAATAAATTATTTTTAATTGTTGTAAATTTTTCAACTTTTTTTTCGAGATGGATATGATTTAATGACTTAAAAAAATGTATTGAAATCAAGAAAATATATGGGTTTAAAGGAGGGTTTTTATTTTTTCAGAATTTATTTCATTTAATTATTATATTGAATACCATTTGATAACAATGCAATAAAAATGTTTTTTTTCTTATAAATTAAAACAGTAGTAAAAACTCACTATTTTCAATCACATAATTATAACAATCGGACAAATACACTGCTACTAGAAGTCGCTCAGTTAATTATTTGTTAAATTTAATTTTAAGTGTTATGAGATAAATGGAAAGCTGCTTTAGTGATTTCTATAGATTTACTTCATTTTAAATTTAATGATATGGTTAGGTTAGGTTAGGTTGAAGTGGCTGTCCAAGATGGAAACGGACACACTTAGGCCAGTTTGATGGCCCATTGTGATACCACATGAATCTTGAGGTTTCTTCCTAAGCTCAATGGAACCAGTTTGAGTCTCTTACGAAACGTAAGAGGCTGCTTATGCCGATATGATTTAGATCGTTTAGATCGTTAAAGAAGAATTCTCCTTGCCTAGGTAATTCTTGCGTTTTCGAGCCAGAGCAGGGCATGTGCAGAGAAGATGAAGAACTGTTTCTTCCTCTTCCTCGTCCATACAGCTTCTGCAGAAGTCATTTGAGAATACGCCTAATCTCATGGCGTGCTTTCCTATTAGACAGTGTCCGGTTATGACACCTATTATCGAGCTTATATGCGATCTGCTTAGAGAGAGCAAGCACCTTGAACGTTTTAAATCCAGTGTTGGCCAGATGTTTTTAGTGACTTGACACGTGGTGATGTTGTTCCACCTGGTGCCTGCCCTCCTCACAGCGTCTTGCATTAGCAACAGTTTACAAGTAGCGATTGGTATGCCAGTACGTGCCAAACGTGGTAGAATGGGCTGTACTGTACCGTTCCTGGCGAGTTCATCTGCCTTACAGTTACCTGGAATGTCTCTATGGCCCGGCACCCAGCAAAGGTGGATATTAAACTGTTGTGCCATCTCCATTAGAGATGATCGACAGTTCTGGACTGTTATAGAGTTTGTAGAGACAGAATCCAGAGATTTAATAGCGGCCTGACTATCTGAGAAAATACGGATATCAGATGTCGATATCACGTTTTCTTTAAGCCAGGACAAGACTTCTTTTATCGCCAGAAGTTCCGCCTGGAACACGCTACAATGATTGGGAAGGCGGAATGAGAAACTTAATTTCAGTCGTTCAGAGTACACACCTCCACCAACCCCTTCTTTTGTTTTTGATCCATCTGTATAGAAGTGGATTGACTCGTCTTCCAGGAATGTCCTATCCTCCCAAAAAGATCTGGGAGGTATAGAAATCTGAAAATTTCTGTCGAATTGTAGTTGGGGGATGGTGTAGTCTGTGTGCTTTGGGATTGATTCTAAATAACTAAGAATAACGGAGTGGCCAATGTTGTTGTTAGTCCACTGCGACGAAGCTTTGAGGCGAATAGCAGAACTTGCAGCTATTTGTTTGCTAAAGATGTCAAGAGGTGTTAGGTAGAGTAAGGTGTCCAGTGCCGCAGATGGGGTCGTGCGAAGCGATCCACTTATACATAGGCAAGCTGAACGTTGGACTTTATTTACTTTATCTCGGTTTATACCTTTTTCTAAAGCAGTCCACCATACTGCCACACCGTACATTAAAATCGGTCTGATTACCGATGTGTATAGCCAATGCGTGATTCTGGGTTGCAAGCCCCATTTATTACCGATGGCTTTTTTGCAAGAAAAGAGAGCTACAGTAGCTTTTTTGACTCTTTCCTCTACGTTGCGTTTCCAATTTAGTTTTTTATCTAAGACAAGACCCAGGTATTTAGCCTCGTCTGAGAATTTTAATTGGATTCCTTTAATATGGGGAGGGTTGACAAATGGAATTTTGTATCTCCTCGAAAATAAGACCAAATCGGTTTTGTGTGGGTTAACACCCAGTCCACACCGATCAGCCCAAAGTATTAGTCTGTCTAAAGCATTTTGTAAGAGTTCTTTTAACGTGTTAAGATGCTTTCCTGAAACTGCTATAGCAACGTCGTCCGCATAGGCTATCACTCTGAAACCCTCCGCATCCAGACCAGTTAGGATTTCATTCACCACTAGGTTCCAGAGGAGAGGGGATAGAACACCACCTTGCGGTGTCCCTCTACTAACGAATCGTCTGCCAGAAGAGTTGCCCAGTTTTGAGTTAATTATTCTGCTAGTAAGCATTAAATGAATTAACTCCCGAAGCGAACTCTCTACATTAAGAGATGTTAGTACAGATGTGATTGCAGATGTGTCCACGTTGTTAAAGGCACCTTCGATGTCAAGGAAAGCAACCATAGTGAACTCTTTATGATGGAGGGAATATTCGACGGTGCGTACTAAGGTGCGTACTAAGATGTAGCGCTGTTTCCACCGATTTACCTTTACAGTAGGCGTGTTGAGACGAAGACAGAAGTCTTGTATCAATACTTGCCCTTAAATGGATATCAATCAATCTTTCCAAGGTCTTAAGAAGGAATGATGATAGACTTATAGGTCGTAGATCTTTAGGGTTGACTTGCGAGCATTTACCTGCCTTGGGTATAAAAACAACTTTAACTTCTCGCCATGCCGAGGGAACATGGACCAGGTAAAGACAGCTGGTAAAAATTGCCTCAAGGATTGGTGCAATTATGTCAGAAGTCTTCTGTAGCTCGGCTGGTGTTATTCCATCTGGTCCTGCAGATTTAAATGGTTTGAAGCTGTTGAGAGTCCATTGTAGCTTGTCCGTTGTAATCAGACCTTGTGGATATGTAGTATTGGGACTTGAACGTATATAACCGTTGCAAGTCTCGGTAAGAGAACTTCCAGGAAAATGAGTATCCAGTAGTAAGTTCAGCGATTCATTACTTGAATTTGTCCAGGAGCCGTCTGCATTTTTCAAGCAGCTTGGCATCGCTGGATTAGTTGATAGAATTTTCCGTAACCTAGAGGCTTCAGAAGTTTTTTCTATAGTGCCACAGAAGGATCGCCAAGAAGATCGTTTAGATTTCCTTAGTGCCTTCTTGTAAATTCTTAGGGATTCTTTGTAAGAATCCCAGTGAGAGGCTAGTCTTGCGGCTTTGGCTCGGTTAAACAGTTTCCTGCATTCTTTCCTGAGCGAGTCAAGCTCTGAGGCCCACCATTGTGGTTTCCTCTTTCCTCTTATGTGTATAAGTGGACAAGCAATTTCTAGCGATCTGTTCATAGCTGAGGTGAGGTCATTGACTTTGTTGTCAAGTTTATTAGCGTTAGAGGAAGGACTAGATAGTCCAGGTTTTAGTAAACTCTGTAATGAGTTTCTGTATGAAGCCCGATCAGTTTTCCGATAATTTCGAAAAGTCAATGGACTCGGGTTATCACCCACATTGATATTGAACTGGATATATCTATTATCAGAGAACGAGTGTTCTTTGGATACTTTCCAGTCCAAGATCATATGGTGTATAGTATCTGAGACAAGAGTTATATCTAGGACTTCTTGTCGAGTTTTAGTTATGAAGGTTGGCTCATTCCCAACATTACTTACTAAGAGGTTAGTACCAAGAATATAATCAAAAAGAGACTCACCTCTGTCATTGATATTGGTACTTCCCCATACTGTATGATGAGCGTTGACATCGCTCCCAATAATTAGGCGGATCCTTTGCCTTTCCGCTTCAGCGACGATCTTCTCCAGGGTTTTTCCAGGGAGAGGGCCAAGGTGGTCATGGCCAAGATACGCCGACACTATCCAGAAACTTCCCTTGGTTGTTTCCAGCCTAGCTACGGTGGTATCTTTGTCACTGAAATGATGAAGTAAAAATACATTAATGCTACGTTTCACTAGTATGCAAGATCTAGGTTCACCTCTATCTGTCACACACAGTGTGTAGTATCCAGGAGTCCTGAGTCCACGAACAACGGATCTCACAATCCATGGCTCTTGGATCAGGACAATGTCTTCCCCGTTTCTCGCCAGCCGGAGAAGAAGTGAGGCCGAGGCCTTTACGGAGTGCTGGAGATTAATCTGTACTAACTGCAGCATTTTGGCTACAATTAGGCAGATCAACCTCCACCACAGTTTTGTTCTGATCCTCTGAGTCTGAGGATGAACCCAAGAGTTCGTCCTCACTCAAAAGGATCATGTTGAGGTCGTCCTCAGTCTCCATTAAGGATGGACTGTCTACGACTTTTGTAGAGGGTGGGGTCGCTATTGGAGAGGGCATTGGTGCATCGTCACCTTCAGTTAAGAGTACTATTTATTTATTTATTTAGCTTAATACAAGCGAAACTTAAAACTAAACTTATTCTATGGTGGGTTTTTACTTAAAACTAAACTTATTCTATGGTGGGTTCTTAAAATAAGTGAGGAAAAGACAGGGGATAGAAGGACTTTTTTATGGAAGTGATTTTTTTTTTTTTTTTTAGGAGTTATAGAGAGAGTTTCTGAGAGAGGATGGACTGATGTGAAAGTCAAAGGAGTACTGTGAAGTATTTGCCAAACGCAACATTCTTGAAATCGGTTCAAAGAAGCCGTAGTTTGTGCGGTGGTGAGGTGGGCGGAAGAGTGGAGCGGATCTGATGTTACGTGTGTTAGTATGGATCGGGATCATTTCCAACAGAATGGGTGAATCGATTGTACCCGTTAAGAGTTGGTGAACGAAGATTATATCAGCGACTTCTCGACGTTTTTTAAGAGTTTGCAAGTTTAACAATTTTAATCGATCTTCATAGGGGGGCAAGATGATATTATCGGACCATGGAAGGCCGCGGAGGGCGAACCGAAGGAATCTACGTTGCACAGCTTCAATTCTTCGGGAGTGAGAGATCTGAATTGGCGACCAAACTTGGCTGGCGTATTCAAGGAGGGGCCTAACGAAAGTAATGTAAAGGGACTTCGTGACGTAAGGGTTCGAGAATTCTTTAGACCAACGTTTTATGAAGCCGAGAGAGGAATTGGCTTTGTTAATTATATGATCGAAATGAGAACGGAAGTTAAGCTCACTGTCACAAATAATTCCAAGGTCTCGAATGGAACAAACAATGGCAATGGCTTCATTACAAAAGTAGTAAGTTCTGGGGGGTGAGGGTAACAGTTTACGGGAGAAGGTTATAGATTGACATTTAGCAACGTTGAGTTCTAAAAAATTCTTATTGCACCAAGTTTGGAATAGGTTTAGGTCGTTTTGGAGTAAGCGAATGTCAGCGGAAGAAGAAATGACCTTAATGATTTTCATATCATCTGCGTAAATAGACAGATATGAGTCACTAATTATACTTTCAACATCGTTTATTGTTAGGACAAAGATAAGAGGGCCCAAGTGACTGCCTTGGGGGACGCCTGAAGTAGCGTTGATGGGATCAGAGATTGAGAACCTGAAGAGAACCCTGTATTGACGTTGTTCTAGGTACGATCTTAACCATGAAATGAAAAAGGGAGGAAATCCAAGGGCATTAAGTTTAAGGTAAATAGTTTGATGACAGATTTTATCAAAAGCTTTACTAAAATCTGTGGTTATGACATCAACTTCTTTACCTTTCTCTAATGCATTAAGTGACCTAGATACAAATTCAGTTAGGTTAGTTGTGGTTGATCTACCCTTAAGAAAACCATGCTGCAGGGGAGAAAATATAGACTTACAGTGAAAGTAAAGGCAGTCATAAACAATGCTTTCGAAGAGCTTGGGGATAGAAGATAGTTTGGCTATAGGCCGGTAGTTAGATATGTCTATAGGAATAGGGAAGATAAAGGAGTCCTTCCATAATTTCGGAAAGGTAGCTTGAGAAAGTGAAAGACGAAATAAAGCTGTTAGGGGCTTACAAAGTGAACTAACACATTTTTTAAGTAATATGGTGGGTAACCCATCGGGACCGGGAGAGAAGTCATCTTTAAGCACACATATTTTTTTGGTGACAATATCAGTCTTAATGTCGATAGAGACTAGAGAGGTTTGAGGGCAATTCTTCAAGTAACTAAAAAATTCGCGGTCGGGTTCGTATGTGTTATCACTATATGATTGGCTGAAGAAGGAGGCAAAAAGGTTACTGATTATTTTAGGGTCTGCAGAAGAAGTATTTAAATATTTCAAAGTAGAAGGGAAGCCATCAGATTTTTTCTTAATATTAATGAATTGATAAAAACGTTTCGGATCCGAGATCAGACTAATCTGCATTCTATCTAGATAATTATGGTAGAGTGACTCACAGAGATAGGAGAAGTTAGAGGAAGCTTGAGGAAAAATCTGAAACAGACCTAGATATAAGATAAGTTTTCCATAGCTTGTTTCTGGCGTTACGAAGCGTTCGCAACTCTTTATTATACCAAGGAGGGGAGTATGAGCAGTTCTTGCGAGGGGCATAAGGTGTGTATGAGGCACTCAAAGATGACTGAGTAAAAGAAAGAAACAGCCAGGTCGATGGGGGTTTTATTGTTTAAGAAAAGGCTAAAATCAATATTATTGATAAGACGGTTTAGTTGGAGGAAGTCAGCTTTTCGAAAGTTGAACGAAAGGGAGTTCTCAGAATCATTAGTTATAGTTTCATGGCCATATGTAAAGGTCAGAGCGAGAGGGGGATGGTAGAGATCAAGGGTGGAGAGAAGATGGGTACTTTTGGTAACGACCGAGTTAAAGGGGTCAGATGAGAAAATGAGGTCGAGTTGCCTACATAAATTGTTGGTGACGCCACTAATTTGAAAAAGACCTCAGTCAAAAAACGGTCAGTTATAAGAAATTATTTTTCTTGAGAAGGATTAGAAGGTACAAACGATGATTCATCCTCCGATGGAACCCAACACAGGTTAGGGAGGTTAAAGTCTCCAACAATTATGAAATCATCATCTGGTTCAGCTACGTCTAACAGAGAGTCCAGAGCATCGACAACCAACTGATATACTTGGACGGGTTGAGAAGGACGAATATAACAGCATAAAATATAAACACTCTTATTAGATATAGATATTTTAGCACAGACAAATTCGCAAGAAGGAGCGTTAGATATTTTAATTAGAGTAGGGTCCAGACGTTCGTGTAAAGCAATAAGAACACCGCGGCCGGAGGGGGCATCTTCATAGTCCTGACCATCAGCGCGAAAGACAAAAAAATCGGAGGTGAATAATTCGCCGTCTAGGAAACTAGAACAAAGGTTAGTTTCAGTTAAGGCAAAGATGTCATATGGAAGTTTCTGAGAGTTAAGATACACGTTCATAGTTTTGGTTCGAAGACCTCTGACGTTCTGGTAGTAGAGGGATAAGAAACTTGGTGTAGTTTCAGTTTCTATATTTGTGTTAGGAGCGAAAATAGTTTTTGAAATTTTTGCGAGTGTTTTGAAGGTAAGATGTACGTTTGAAGCTGATGTGAGAGGCATATGTTCGAAGGTCGTTTGTTACTGTGGCGGGTGAGATGTTAAAACTTTCATGATACCGGGTGTAGATGCTTTTTAGGGCTACAGGGTCAGTTGGAAGGCCTTCTTTTTGGATAGAGACAATGACGTTAGTTTTGGTTTTGCCATCAATGCAAACAGAATCAGATTTATCATAAAGATAAGCTAGGTACAAACGAACGTTTTCAAAGAGTTTCTGATCACGAAGTCTTGCCATAATGTAACGTCCTTCGAGGTCAGTTATCGTTGGGGTAGGGTCAGCAAATTTACTAGTTAATTTCACATTAGGAGGGACCATTGGGTCGAAGATAGGAGGAGGAGGCACAGTTGGCGAAGAATAAATTTTGGATGGGAAAGTGGCTGGGGTTCCAGAATGTGAGGGGTTAATAGTGTGGGTGTGAATGAAGTTTGGGTATTTAAGGGCGGAGGGTGGAGCGCTGGATGTAGACGTATTAGAGTTAGATAGGTCAAATGACACTCGTTTTGGAGGGGGTTTTGCAGGGGAAAATTGCGGAGATTTACGTTTTAGGGATGTAGTTGGTTTGTTTTGAAAAGAGGAGATATTAGTAATAAACTGTGAAAAGTTGTGAAAAACTCCCACTTTTTTAGTCCAATTAGGATCGGTAGTATGGGAAACATTCTTTTGTTTAGAAGGGTTAAGAGTGCGAGAAGTCTTAAGCTTATACTTAGATTTAGTAGGATTGTTAATCCATGTTGACAGCCGCATGTTATCGAGGCAAAGAGATCCATTGGGATGATGAAATATCCAGTCGTACTTGGAAGGAAACTCAATCTTGAAACTTCTGGATGACGTACGATGACATTCGACAGCTATGGCGAATCTACGCTCAAAGAAAGATTTAACCCAGGATGCATCGGCAAAATAGGGAGCGTTTCTAAGAGAATATTGGCTAATATTAACTTATTTCAGCTTCCTTAATCTCTTATTCCAATCTTATTCCCAGGCCCACCAACCGCTAGTTCACCCTCGGTTGTTTTTGGAGGCCCGCTTTCCGCGTTAACCTCATCTTTTTTATAGACTCGAATTTTAATGGTTTCGAAGCCATAGTTTATCGAGCCCTCGTTTATGGCTAGAGGAGCCAAAGATTCCTTATTGAGTACCAAAATGGCGCTCCTATAAAGATTCTTTACCTCCTCTAGCTTGGCTATCTTCCAGTTGTGCGTCGGAAGGGACGGGTTGCAAACTCTGATCATCTCGAGAATTTCATCGATACCGGCAGGTTCCATTGGGATCCAAATGCGGGCTCTAGGTCTGCTAGCAATGTCTTCCTTAGCGACTACCTCGAGCTTCGCACCTGGCCAAACTTCACCTAACCGGCTGACAGCGAGCTTATACAATTCACAAGACCTCTGATCGCCACAAACCATGAGTTTTACGTGGCCTTGATGCCAACCCCCATCGCTTATGGAAGGAAGTGGTCCTGGAAGCTCCCTCAAAATGCTTAAAAAGCCACCCGAGAGCTTAACCTTGACCAACTGCCAACGATCAGCCGATATTGTTCCATCATCATCACTCCTGTCAATGACCGCAACCACGACTTTGCCCTTCGCGACGTCACTGAAACTGGCTTTCTTGATGGGATTGAGGGGAGTGCTGGTGTTGTGCACCCGAGGCCGTTTTGGTGTCGGTTCGGCCCCCTCGAGAGACCTTTCTCGTTTGGACGTAGAGTCCTTACTGGTCTTAGTTGTAGCAAGTATGCTTTTTGCCCATTCGACGCTAGCGGTTTGCTGCAGTGTCCTTTCAGCCCCCGATGATGCACCAGAGGCCTTCAGGATTTTCGCCGCTTGCCGCCTTTGCCTATATTGGCTTTTCGAGAGTTTCCCCTTTTGTCTCATTAGTAGTGGTAGGGCCATTTTTCACAACCCTGCCACTACTGAAATTAGGTATCACTACCTTCCTATCCTCGTTGCAGAGGAGGGTCCATGGTTAGCCACTACTCCCTTCTCTGTGCTGGCCGCAAGAGATACGGCAACAGGCTTTGACGCCAAATTGCCGCCCGGTCCTGAAGAGATACCGGTCTCATCATCCTTTAAATTTTTGTTTTTGTTTTTTGTTTTTTCCATTTTAATCCCACGAGTTGCGAAGAAAAGAGGTCCGTCTGCACAGAGATTCGCATGTACAGATAAGGCTAGTTAATCCGGAGGTCGCCAGGTATCCGGATACTCCGTTAGAGACTGGGCTATTTTTGAATTGGGCCCCCAGCCAGGCTGATCATCGGCACGGGTCGTTTAACACCTTAGATCCAGCCCAATAAAAATAAGAGATGGTAGGGAAGGAAGAGATAGGGTTAGGAATCAGTTGATGTAAATTCATCATTCTGATATGGGAGGAAAAGATTGGGATTCGGTAACAGCAATTCAGCTAATTTACCTAGAGTGAGAAGGAGCATAGGAGATAGGAGCGCTGTCTAGCTTTTTCGCCATTACAACGTGGGAGGTGGGATGGGAGTTGGTGACATAAACGTTGGCTGGTATGCCTTGTTTATGTGGGAATGGATGATGATTTTGGGAAAGGTAGAGGGATAAGAACGTCCTTTAGTTTCAGGACTCATCTGGAGAAAATTCTCGAGAATCATTGACCCTACTCAGCTTCTACAACTCGACAAGTTCGACGTTCAGAGTAGAAGAATTTAATGATATAAAAGAGAAAAAAATGTAGTAGGTATTATTTTTTTTTGAAAGTTTTCAAAAAAGATTTCTGTAAGATTTCTTAAAAACCTCATCAGAAGTTTTTTTAGAACAATTTAATAAATGTTTATATTTGAAGTTAAAACAAACTGTAAGCTATTCCTTTTTTTTTAATATAACCAAGTACATATTTAAGACTTCATTGTTTGTAGTGTTAAATTTTTCAGGTATATGCACTCTCGTTAATGAAGTATTCAAACCATAGAATCTTTTTTCTGTAAATAAAAAAATTGTCAGTTGATACTTTCTAAGTTTCAATTAATTATTAATATTATGTCATAATTTAAATCCTTAAAATAAATACAAAATAAAAAGTAAGAATTCATCGTGTTGTATCAATAAATAAAAAGCACGACTTCGTCGCAAAACTAGCTCATGTAAAAATATTTCCTGTATTTTAGGATTTAAAAATGTACCTACAAATAAAATTTGTTTTTATTTGAAAGTCGTTAAAGAAATGTATTTAAAATTAATTTTGTAGATATAAATTTTGTAAAGATGAGTTTAAAAATATTTTTGGCATGCAGTTATTTAGAGCTTATTTATATACGTCTTTCATTTCAATTTCGTACGAAAATATCGACCCATTTTTGAGATATCGAATTTCGAATCAAATCAAAAATAAAAATATTGACATTATTGGTCAAGGGGTTGTTAATACATACCCTTAACATGTTTGAAGTTTAAACACAGTGCGATCTTGAAGTAAATAGGAAAGTATTAAAGGGGAGATAACGGTGCACATTTGTCTTAAAGTTTTGAATATCAAAATGATAAGGAAAATCAAAGTTAAGTAAAGCATTCCACATTCTAAATGTGTGGTTAAAAACGAATCTCTATATTTGACGGTACGTCCAAATTTGAGCTCCTGTTTAAACTGGCAAGCATTCCTAAAACTGACAGTATAACTGCTGAATTGTTTGAGGGGTGGAATGCAAATAGCTAATTTGACAGAACACTGTTTATAAAAATATCGATAGATCACAGTTCTATTGCCTACAATTTTTAAAGTTCTTTTTTGTATCCTATACAAAAGACTTAAACATGTTTTAGGGGCCTGTCCAAATATGTGAGTTATATTCAAGTTTTGGACGAATGAAGGCTTTTTTTAAATTACAGCCAGATCAGAAGTGGTGAAAAAATTCTTGCATCGTCGGAGGAATCTTAAGCACCTAGCAGCGTTTTTGGCGATATCGAATATGTGATCATTCCATAAGAGGTGATGTAATACACATACCGAGTACTGAAAGTTGATTAGCTTCCTGGATGCAAGTGCCGCTCATGGGTAGCGGCATCAGGGGTGGGTTACGTTTTAACGACAGGAGACAGCATTGAGTTTTTGATGCATACAATTTTACACGGTTCTTAATTCCCCCTTGTACAATGATGTGGAGATCAGAATTTAATGAGCTTATCATACAATGCCAATGAAGTTCCACATCCGAAGGACAGGTATGTGAATCTAGAAAAGAATATGAAAAGCTGAGGTTACTGTCGTCAGCGAAACAGTTTAATGGATTAGAAGTGGCAGGAAAGACATCGTTTATGAATATTAGGAAGAGAGTCGGAGACAAAACGGAGCCCTGGGGTACACCAGCATTTGTTTTAAGAGTTTCAGATTTGAAACCATCCAATACAACTTGTATTGAACGGTTTGAAAGGTAGTTTCTTATTTAAAGAAGAAGAGATTCATCAATACCAAAAGCACGCATTTTCGATAAGAGAACTTGGTGCCAAAATCTATCAAATGCCTTTGAAATATCAAGTGCAATAATTTAACTTTCTCCAAAATTATGTAAAGATTTGTTCCACTGTTCGGTGAGATAAACCATGAGATCACCAGTGGACCTATTACTACGAAAGCTATACTGTCGCTCATTAAGAAGCTTTCGTCCTCCGAGATATTTCTTAAGCCGATAATTAATCAGCGTTTCCAGGACTTTGAAAAGAAGTGACTTGAGTGCTATTAGACGATAGTTGAAGTGGGAGGAGGATTCGCCTTTCTGAGGGACAGGCTGGACAAATGTTGTTTTCTTTCCGCTCGGAAAAAAAACCTGTAGAGTAGGAAAGATGGAACAGCTTACGCGTTAAAGAACTCCTCTTCAAAACAACAGGGAGGATACTTTCCGGGCCAGTGGATTTGTGTATGGCAGGGTCTTTCAGTACTCTTCTTAATCCATGATTGCGAGAGAAGGTTCGTCCCAAAAAATCGTGTACGCTCTCAAAAACAGGAGGACTCATGATACTCTCTGGTAGCGTCGAATTAACACCAAAATATGCTGCAAGCAAAAGCTTTTTAAACAATCATATTTCTATTTTAAAATATAAAATTAAGACAATTGTTCTTGCTAACGTTGTTTCTAAAGTTGAAAAATGCCTCATAACTAAAGATGATTTTTCGATGAAAATCCTGATCATTTAAATTTCAAGGACACAATCAGTATAAGATAAAGGTTCTTTTAGTACATTTACTAAACTTTAAAAGCCTTACGAACTAAGTCCTTATGCAAAATATAGTGTAATTTCGTTTGTAGAATGGCTAATTCCAAAGATCACCGAAGAACCTTTCGTTAACACTAAACGGGGTACATCAGCAATATTCTTTGTTGCTCGAAAAATAACACGGTTTTGTTTCTTCGCATTAGTTACTTTTTAAATACAGCTCAAATTTGTTTATGATTTTCACTATTAGTATCCGAGAACGTTCTTCACGACGACTTAAAAGAGCTTTAGTTTTGCAAAGTGTCACTGTACAGTTCTTAACATTTTTTAAAAGTATTTTTAACATTCTAATGCGTTGTTGAAGAATGTTTCGTTACATCGTCCAAATGTCAAAAAATTAAACCTGCGAAAGTGGCAGCTTCCCAAATAAGGGGCTATTCGAAATGAGACCTCTTTTTGAAAAAGTCTTTACAGCTTTGTATTAGCAAACTTTAATCGATTTTAACCAAAATTCTTGACACTCCAAAAATGAATGCTTTTAAAATTGCATCACATATACCAATTTTTGTATTATAATCCAAGATTTTGTTGTTTATTAACATTGTTTAATCATTTTACAAAAACATCACTTTCTGAAAAACAATGTACTCCATTCTATAAGCCTCTAGCCAAAGCATTGAAAATCTATTTATTGATATTTTTGTTGAAATTTTGTCTCTTGATTTTCCAATACGATGAAAACCAAAACAAAACAAGCGTAAACAGATGATGCTTTGATAAAAGAAATTTAGCTTTAAACATTCACTAGAGAGCTGTTCCAATTTAAAATGTATATTCTCGTATATCCTTGCAAAACTATCATACATACAGATATAGACTTGAAGCTTGAAGTATATCTACAGCTTTAAGGAAGATAAAACACACAACGCATCTAACTACACACAAAAGTCCGTCCCCAACCATCAGTTGATAAAAGCGATATATTTGTAGAAGATTTATAGACATCTAATAGTCCGGGGACACTCTAGAAATACATACATACATAGAACTAACTGGGTCTATCTGAAAAGTGGTATGGGAATAGAAATAGATAGTCGATGGACATAGCTACAGTATACAAATGCATCGTTTTATAGGGAATAAAGATTTTTTTAAACCAGACCATAAGATACATATGTACATCAGGAACTCTGAAAAACGTTTCTGGTTTCTGATGGCTGTGTGTCGGTGCATCTGTTGAAATGTTAAAAAACGAGATATTCATTTTCTTATTTTCTAATTTCTTTATTTTCACACTTTCAATTTTATTCCTTCCTTCTCTTGTCATTAATTTTAATGAAGGACATTAAAAATTGTTTACCATTTTTTCAAATCCTTTTCCTTTCACATTTCTTCCCAAAAGAAAGAAAGAACAAACAATTACTTTGTCGTAGAAGTAAAATATAAAATCTTTAAAAAAATGACCTCTTTCGAAACTTTGTGCATACATAAAGTGTCTTATGCTCCACGCCCGCTCCTCAGTCACTCTACGTCGATATAGTTAAAACGATTATGGATAGCACAGTGGAAAACAATCTTTTTCTTTGAATTTTTGAAATGTCACTGACCCAGTTTGATTAAACTTTTTTTTTACTTCTTCTTTATAATAACAAGAGGAAGAGAGAAGCTTTACTATATCTTTGTCACCAGTATATATTATATATTTATAAATCTGAGAAGGTATTTTTATAAGAACGTAAAAATGTTCTTTGAAAAAATGTCATGGCTCATAATAGTGACACTTTGAAGTTTATAAAGTTTTATTTTTCTTTGAAAAGAATTTTTATTTTCTTAAGTTTTCAGAGTTAAAAGGAGCCAATATTTTGAAGTGTCACTTCGAAAACCTTTTTTGGCTGAATAGCTATTATCTTTTTTTAACACAATAAAATGTAATACAAGTCGATGTAAGAATAACACCAAAAATGAATTCTAGAACCTTTTCTTTAAGATTGCGAAAAATTTCTGAAAACACCTACAGAAGTACGTTTTCAAAAAAAAAAATATAATTCACTGTATGTTGATTTGAAATAAAATAAACTTCATTATTTAAAGATTATGAATGGTTCTTTTGTATACTGCTCTAAATATGCCTTACGCCCACAAATTACTTCAAGAAACTATTTCCTAGTTTTTTACCTTAAATCAAGAGGAAGCTCCCTTAAAGGTTTAAATTCTACCTACTTATAAAGCTTGACAATTCTTCAAGTCTAAGAACTCTCATATCTGTTGGGTTTAAGAAAAATAAACTCCGAAAAATTTTTCCAACTCAATTTTCATCACTCCTCACTCCGATACTTGACTGACTTAAAACAAAACAACAAAGCTAATTAATAAATCAAAGCAAAAACACAGTCATAGCCCATGATAAATTAATCCTGTTTATGAATTATGAAACAACGATAGGTTCTACAGACAGAATATGATAAAGTTCCCCGGAAGTCAGACTCCAGATTGTTTTCTTTTTATTTAGCTTATCCATCCATTTCCAGTGTATATAGTTGAATTTGCCTACGGGGGGGGGGGCAGGTTGTGAGACGACTTAGGCAACTTGCAACTTGAACTAGTTTCTCGTTTAAAATAGGTCGACTTTTGAGTATATTCTTTTTTCGCTTTCAAAAAATTATTTCAATTTTCTAGAGGAGTTTATTGCCCTCCAGGATACAAGTGACTCCACTTGGCGACTATAGGAGTTAAATTCCCAGACAAGAGGCACAGTTTTAATAATGGAGATAGAAAATGTATTAAATTTGTATTTTATTAGTGAATTATTTTATCAAATGCACTTTATTTTTTTTTTAATATTCATTAAAGTGTGGCATAGTTGTAGTTAAGAATGGAGAGGAATTAAGAGGATGCTAAAATAGAGATTTTGTTGGATACAATAGTTAAACAAAATTTTCATAAGGAAGGTCATTTATATAGAAATGTTTTAAGAAATAAATATTATAAAGTATTAACTGTACTACAGTGAATAAATACTTTTGAAATGACCTAGTAGAGGTTGAATTTATGGCTGTAAATTATTTTATGATAAATAATCTTCAACTATTCTTAAGAAAACTGTTTTTTTTTTTTTTTTTGTATAACTTCACGTCAGATTTTTTTAAATTTCTTGAGAAATTATTGTATTTTTCACAGTATTTCAATTTTAAAGGATTTGTGTTCTTTTCAAAACTTATATAATAAAAAATATCGGTACAGTTCAAAGTACAAAAAAAGAACAAAGTACAAGTTGATTGTTTCATAAAACATTTAAAGTTAATACATAGAAGGATTTTTATAAATACTTAAGTCGAAGAAAAAACATATTTTAAATATACAGACGTACTTATTTTTGGTCCTACACAAGCTGATACAGTAATCTCTTTAAAATCAATTTATTTGGAGTTGAGGTTGAAATACTGCTTGGCTCATAGTACTGTATTTACAAAACTGTATGAACGAAATTCTGTATGGTCCAAATTTTGTAAGACAAAATTCTGTATCTCAAAATCCTCGTTCGTCAAAATTCTTTATGTGAAAATGTTGTAAATAGGTAGTCTGAAGAAGAAAAATCATTATCAAATAAGGTTTTCTTTTAAGTCCATTTTTAGTAGTTTCAACTAAAATTTTTTTCAGTAATTCTACTTTACATATCATTTTGGGATTTGCTTTGGAAAAACGTGATTTTTGTGACTTCCTAAAAAGTTGTTTGTTTTCAAGTTTTAAGTAATTTTCTTCATGAAAATATGTATCAGTATTTTAGACTTTTTAGTCGAAACCTATTGAAAAAAGAGGCTGGAATGCGACCCACACTGATAACTTCCCATCCCGTCTGTCGATTTGTCTTGCTTAAAAGTTTGTCTATATGTATCAATTCTTACCAAATTTGCGTACTATTTTTTGTAGATTTTATTTTTTTTATGAAAAAACGGACTGTTGGATTTTTATAAAAAAATTACTGTATATCGAAAACAATACTTTCTGTGAAATAAAATGAGTTTGAAGCCAATATTTTTAATTTTTGAAAAGCTATTTGAGTCGAAAGTAAATTTTTACCAAGTTTTAGTATTGTTTTTATTTAGGTTTTTATTTTTGGAAAAAAAACTGTCAATTCGATTTTTCTCAAAATTTTATCGAATTTTGAAAACAATATTTCTTATAAGTTAAAAGTGTTGGTGATAATCTCATCCCCCAAGATATAATCCCCAAAGGAAAATCCCCAAATCCATAATCCCCAAAACGAAATCCCCAGCAGCAAAATTCCAAAAGAAAAAATACCCAGGGCGAAAATCCCCAAGTGAATATCCCCAAAACAATTATGTTCAAGTAGCAAATCATGCGATTAAATCGCGCGCGCAATTTAATCGCATGATTCACTACTTGAACATAATTGTTTTGAATATATGAAATTTCATTTATATTGCATGAAATGCAAGCAAAATATTTGGAAACAATAACATCATTCATTTCAATTTCTATTCCAAAATTAAAGAAATACTCGACACTACAAAACAACACTTAGACAGCACTAAACAAGCACTGCGAATACAATGATTCTCTATCAATACTAAAGTCAGACTGAGAAGTGCATGCCTTCATAGTGATTTTTCGTTTAGAAACTGTTTATCATTATCATTTATAAATATCACAATAACAGAATTTCATAAGAGTTTTTCTAAAAACTGCATGCATAAATGAAGATATGCACGGATACTGGGGATTTGGAGATTTCGTGGGGATTTTGGCAAAATAAATTATTTAGTTGGGGATTTTGTCCATTTGTCTTATGTCTCTGGGGATATTATCAAAATGGATTAAATTTGTTTGGGGATATTATCCCGTGGGGATTCTTTTTTTTTTGGGATTCAATACGACACCCGAGTCGAAAATTAATTTTTAACAACTTTTGTTAAATTTTTTTTTCCGTTTTTAATTTTTTGTAAGAAAAACTGTCAATTCGATTTTTTTCAAAATTTTACTGAATGTTGACAACAATATTTTTTGAAAGATAAAAGTAGTTTAAAGCCAATATCTCAAAGTTTTAAAAAGATATTTGAGTCGAAAATCAATTTTTACCAACTTTTATTAATTTTTGTTTGGGTTTATTTTTTTGTAAAAAAATTGTCAACTCGATTTTTCTCAACACTTTTCAGAATATTGAAAACAATATTTCTTATAAGTTAAAATTAGTAAGAAGCCATTATCTCAAAGGTTTGAAAAGATATTTGAGTCTAAAATCAATTTTTACCAACTTTTATTAATTTTTTTGTAGGTTTTTATTTTTTGTTTAAAAACTGTCAATTTGATTTTTCTTAACATTTTTCCTAATAGTGAAAACAATATTTCTTATAAGAAAAAATAAGTTTGAAGCCTTAATCTCAAGTTTTCGAAAAGATATTTGAGTGAATTTCAATTTTTACCAACTTTGATTAGTGTTTTTTTTTAGGTTTTTATTTTTTATAAAAAAAAAAAATGTCAATTAAATTTTTCTCAAAATTTTATCAGATGTCAAAAACATTATTCTTCGTTGCACAAAATTGTTTTGGAGATGAAATCATATTTTAGTCGTAAAATTTTCGAGGTGACAAATTTTTAACTTCCCATAGGAAGTTATTGTAATGGGTCCGATTTGTCAAATTGAAAATTTTGACATTTCTCGACGTTTCAAGGTCCCTAGAGTCGAAATAAAAGATTTTTAGAAAGATGTCTGTGCGTGCGTGTGTACGTACGTCCGTACGTCCGTACGTCCGTACGTTCGCGACGTTTTTTTCGTCGTCCATAGCTCAAGAACCAGAAGAGATATCGACTTCAAATAAATTTTGTTATACAGATAATAAGGCAGAAAGATGCAGAAAGGGCTCTCAAGAAAATTGCGTGGGTGGTTTTTTTACCATAGCAGTTTAAAAAAAAGGTGAAAATTTTGGTTAACCCTAAATATCTCATGAACCAATGACGCTAGAGACTTGAATTAAATTTTGTATTATATATTGTAACGTGATACAAAACAATTATATTTTTGGAAAAAAATTCAATTAACGGTTTTTTTTATAAATCAAAAAAATCGTACATAAGTTTTTATTGATTTTGTGTAGTATTTTCTATAGAAATTAAATTGTATGAAAGAACTGAATGTAGGATTTTCATATACAATTTACTGAATGTTGAAAACAATATTTTTTTTAAGATAATAATAAAAAGATATTCGAGTCGAAAACCAATTTAAATCAACTTTTAGTAATTTTTTTAGTTATCTTTATTATTGTAAGAAAACTGTTTCGATTTTTCTCAAAATTTCAAACGTTATTTTTTGTTGTAAATTAATTTCTTGTTCCTAAACTATTCGAGGTGAGAAATAATTGTTTTCAGTTTTTTGATTTAAATTTTAATAGTTTGCTATCGCGTCAAATTATATAATATCAAATTTAAATGAAGTCGATAGTGTTATTGGTTCTTGAGAAATTTGAGATAGACGAAAATGTTCCCTTTTTTAAATTTCTAAACTAAAACTTACTTTTAAACTGACCTAGTAGATATTGTAGATATGACTATGTGAATCATTTTATAATACTAATTACAAAACTATTCTTGAAAGAACAAGTTTTGTTTTTTTAATTTTACGTTTCAAGGTTTTGCCCTAATGTTTAAGCGATTAGTACCCTTGGTTTGGTGGTTAGTTCGTTATAGACTGTCAAGAGGTCTTAGATTCAATCCCTGCCTGTGTCATCAAAAGTTTTTTTTTCATGGGTACTGCCTTTTGTGGGGAAATGGCATATCCTTCAAGGGTAATTCTTGTCATGAAAAGCGTTTTCTCAAATTAGCCGTTCGGATTCGGCTTAAAACTGTAGGTCCCCTCCATACCTGACAAAAAGTACTCGCACACAGGAATGGTTGAGATTTGTAAGTCACTAGGCCCTAGTTCTCAACGGACTGTTACGCCACCTAGTTGATTACTTATTTGTTTGAGCGATTTTAGAAGTTTTTTAAAGGTAGGTTTATAAGAGGAAAAAGAACTCAAATAATTTAATGTTATGGCCAAGAAAAAAGCTTTATTATAAATATAAGGGATATATTTCAAAAATGATTTCATGGAAATGAATTCCAATTGGGGCCAAATGTTCTCTTCCAAGGCATCTAGGACTCAAAGTTTTCTTCAATAAATTGATCGTTTCGATGCGGTGCGAAAATCGAACAATTATTTTGGTAATGAATTTGCACGATTTACAAACGTTATTTATTAATATGTAATGGCAAACAAAAGTGAGCATAAATAAAGTGATAACTGTCATTCAACTCAGAAAAAAAGCATTGCCAGATTACAAACCACACGCGTTTAAAAAACACTGGTCTATTTGGAAACACTGGTTTTATCAGCTAACGTACGATTCATGTTTTGTGTCACTGTCAAGCATCTTAAATTTAGTCTATAATATAAGCATTACTGTTTTACAGACATATAACGCTTGGAAATTGTTAAGTTCTCTTAATAAAATTCGTGCTGTGTTAAGGAAGTTTATAGCCGGTTATTCCATTGTATGGTTAGCGTATTCTATATCCAGATATGACAATCGGGCAAATAAAGATTACTTCTTCTTTTTAATTTAATGTTTTCTCTTTTCATTACTTAAAAAAAAGAGGCTGGGATGCGACCCACACTGATAACTTCCCATCCCGTCTATCGATTTGTCTTGCTTAAAAGTTTGTCTAAGGCCGCGGCCACGCAGTAAGCGGCTGAGCGGAAAAAAAATATAAAACATATGAAATCACATAGAAGCGGCCACGCAATGAGCGAGCGGCGAAACAAAATTCTGAGCGGCTAAGCGGCGGCGCCGCTCAGCAACCAAACCTGTTTTAATTTTCTGAGCGGCAAGAAGTAAAGATGGCCAAAGTAAACATTGAGTTGTTAATTTCGTGTGTGCAATCTCGACTTTAACTACTAATCGCTCAAAAGCAGTCGCTCAGTGCCTGGCCTACCGTCGCTTAGAGTTGCCTCTCAGCCGCTTGCCGCTCAGCCGCTTAGCCGCTCAGCCGCTTACTGCGTGGCCGAGGCCTAAATGTATCAATTCTTACCAAATTTGCGTTCTATTTTTTGTAGATTTTATTTTTTTTATGAAAAAACGGACTGTTGGATTTTTATAAAAAAATTACTGAATATAAAAAACAATATTTTCTGTGAAATAAAATAAGTTTGAAGCCAATATTTTTAATTTTTGAAAAGCTATTTGAGCCGAAAATCAATTTTTACCAACATTTATTAATTTTTTTGTTTAGGTTTTTATTTTTTGTAAAAAAACTGTCAATTCGATTTTTCTCAAAATTTTTCCTAATGTTGAAAACAATATTTCTTATAAGCTAAAATTAGTTAGAAGCCATAATCTCAAATTTTTGAAAAGATATTTAAGTCGAAAATCAATTTTTACCAACTTTTGTTAAATTTTTTTTTCGGTTTTTAATTTTTTGTAAAAAAACTGTCAATTCTATTTTTTTCAAAATTTTACTGAATGTTGACAACAATATTTTTTGAAAGATAAAAGTAGTTTAAAGCCAATATCTCAAAGTCTTGAAAAGATATTTGAGTCAAAACTCAATTTTTACCAACTTTTTTTTTTTATTTTTTTTAGGTTATTATTTTTTGTAAAAAAACTGTCAATTCGATTTTTCTCAAAATTTTATCAGATGTCAAAAACATTATTCTTCGTTGCACAAAATTGTTTTGGAGATGAAATCATATTTTAGTCGTAAAATTTTCGAAGTGACAAATTTTTTTTTTCAGTTTTTTGATTTATAAAAAAAACCATTAATTGAATTTTTTTCCAAAAATATAATTGTTTTGTATCACGTTACAATATATAATACAAAATTTAATTCGGGTCTCTAGCGTCATTGGTTCATGAGATATTTAGGTTTAACCAAAATGTTCACCTTTTTTTTAAACTGCTATGGTAAAAAAACCACCCACGCAATTTTCTTGAGAGCCCTTTCTGCATCTTTCTGCCTTATTATCTGTATATCAAAATTTATTTGAAGTCGATATCTCTTCTGGTTCTTGAGCTATGGACGACGAAAAAAACGTCGCGAACGTACGGACGTACGGACGTACGGACGTACGGACGTACGTACACACGCACGCACAGACATCTTTCTAAAAATCTTTTATTTCGACTCTAGGGACCTTGAAACGTCGAGAAATGTCAAAATTTTCAATTTGTCAAATCGGACCCATTACATTCCTATGGGAAGTTAAAAATTATAAAAAAATAATAAAAAAAGAGGCTGGGATGCGACCCACACTGATAACTTCCCATCCCGTCTATCGATTTGTCTTGCTTAAAAGTTTGTCTAAATGTATCAATTCTTGCCAAATTTGCGTTCTATTTTTTGTAGATTTTATTTTTTTTATGAAAAAACGGACTGTTGGATTTTTATAAAAAAATTACTGAATATAAAAAACAATATTTTCTGTGAAATAAAATAAGTTTGAAGCCAATATTTTTAATTTTTGAAAAGCTATTTGAGCCGAAAATCAATTTTTACCAACTTTTATTAATTTTTTTGTTTAGGTTTTTATTTTTTGTAAAAAAACTGCCAATTCTATTTTTTTCAAAATTTTACTGAATGTTGAAAACAACATTTTTTGAAAGATAAAAGTAGTTTAAAGCCAAAGTCTCAAAGTCTTGAAAAGATATTTGAGTCAAAACTCAATTTTTACCAACTTTTTTTATTTTTTGTAAAAAAACTGTCAATTCGATTTTTCTCAAAATTTTATTAGATGTCAAAAACATTATTCTTCATTGCACAAAATTGTTTTGGAAATGAAATCATATTTTAGTCGTAAAATTTTCGAAGTGACAAATTTTTTTTTTCAGTTTTTTTGATTTATAAAAAAAACCGTTAATTGAATTTTTTTCCAAAAATATAATTGTTTTGTATCACGTTACAATATATAATATAAAATTTAATTCAAGTCTCTAGCGTCATTGGTTCATGAGATATTTAGGGTTAACCAAAATGTTCACCTTTTTTTTAAACTGCTATGGTAAAAAAACCACCCACGCAATTTTCTTGAGAACCCTTTCTGCATATTTCTGCCTTATTATCTGTATAACAAAATTTATTTGAAGTCGATATTTCTTCTGGTTCTTGAGCTATGGACGACGAAAAAAACGTCGCGAACGTACGGACGTACGGACGTACGGACGTACGTACACACGCACGCACAGACATCTTTCTAAAAATCTTTTATTTCGACTCTAGGGACCTTGAAACGTCGAGAAATGTCAACATTTTCAATTTGACAAATCGGACCCATTACAATAACTTCCTATGGGAAGTTAATAATAGAAAAAATGCAGATTAGCAATTTATCAGAGTTTAACTATAGTAACATTCACAAAAGATCTTAAGAAAACATAGCGTCAACCGTTTTATTATAATATACATAATTAAATTACTAAATTATAACGAGGATGTCATCAAAAATGGCAAAATAATTTAAAAAAAAAATTGAAACAATTCAAGTTAAAAAAAAAAAGTTAGAATTGTTTATTTCAATAAATAAATACAAGATAACACATAGAAAATTATTTCAGTACTTTAAGAAATATTGAAATCGTAAAAAAATTAGAATGGGATATGAAACACATTGATTTGTAAATGATATAATTTTGCTTGAAATTTGTGCTGATTTTAGTGGAGATACTAGAGGTTTAAAAAAAAATTAGTAGTTTTTTTGGTTGGGCTTTTATTTTTGTAATAAGACAACCGTGGCGTGATAATTAGTGTATAGAACTTTTGTGCTAGAGGTCTTGAGTCCAAAATGGTTGAGAGTTGTAAGTCACTTATGCCTAGATCTTAACGGACAATTGCAACACCTAATTTGTTTTAATTTAGTTTTTATAAGACACTATATATGTCGGTCGAAACTTTCTGAAAATTTATTTTACCAAATGTAATAAATTTTATTAGCCTTTTTAATATGAAAACATTCCCAAGGCAATATCATTTCTTGTTTGTATAATATAAACCTATGTACATATGTAGTTTTCAAATATTTATACTGTGGGATGAATTTTTTAATACTTACCTCAATTCTGTATGACGTCATAATGTGTAGACAAGACTTTTAAAAGTCGATGTCTGGTTTTTGGCTTACGCAGTAATCTCTCTAAAAATATTATTTATTTATTTATTTATTTATTTATAAATGTTGACAATAAATTAAAATCTATTGTTAACAATTTTTTAATAGCGCTAGCATCAAATTAAAAATAATTTATTTTGATTATAAGATCAACAAATTGAACCCATTGCAATTATTGCTTCCAATGATATTTAACAATATGAATTGTTAAATAATCCAAATAACTAAATGAATTTGCAATTTTTATATTTTAATTCAATCTAAAAAAATTAACATACCTATGACACAAAAACTTTAATCTAATTTTTCTGAGAATTTTTTAGAAGAATAATTGAATTTTATTTTTATTAGTTTTACTAATTAGTATTATCAAAACAACATAAATAAATAAATAAAACAGATTTTCTTTTATTCTCTTTGAAATTCTCAGAAAAATGAAATAACAGCTTTTGTTGTATTAATGAGGATATTTTCAATTTCATTTGACTGTTTTTACCTCTCATGCAAAGCTATTTGCATCATCATAACTTTAATTGACACATATTTTTGTTTTTATTTTTAACAGAATTTATACAAAATTAAAATAATTAAAATTAATCTCATCGATTTTGATTGAAATTAGTTAATTCATTTATGTAATACTAGCTTTTACCCGCGACTTCGTCCGCATCAGATAGTTTTTTTGGGATAGTAGTATGAAAAAACCTGAGCTGTACTTTTTTTGTACGTATGTTTGAATTGTGCCGTACTTAGTGTGATTGTCATAGGTTAAGTTAGGTTAGGTTAATACATTTTAACCCTCCATTGGTGACGTAAATTTGTCTTTGATCAATGGTGACGCCGGTCTCACGGATCAGGTTTTTCAACTGAAGATTTTTCGAAATGTGTTACTAATATTTGGTGTTAAATGATATTAATTTAATTAAATCAACAGAAGCTCTTTTATTACAATATACAAATTCAAGTTCAACAAAAAACAATAACGGAGAAGAAAGTTATTCGCATTTTTTTCGATCTCACAGACCAGTAGGATACCATTGGCGGGTTAAAGAGCCAATCCTATGATAAATCTGTCCTTGAATTGTAAAAGTAGGTGAAAATCCGGGCATAACAACTTCATTGTCTACTCAGAAAGATGTCATTTGGAAACACTAATT
Organism: Eupeodes latifasciatus; assembly: GCA_920104205.1. Lineage (NCBI taxonomy): Eukaryota > Metazoa > Arthropoda > Insecta > Diptera > Syrphidae > Eupeodes > Eupeodes latifasciatus. The sequence goes on from OV049926.1 coordinate 35,830,666, forward strand.
ATATTTTCTTATACGGCTCAAAAATCGCCGTGATTCATTGTTGTCATATAAAAACAGAGATTTTAGAGGTTCTTCTGGCTCGCCAAGTAATGGGAGTGAAACTTTACCACCAGAACAACACATGCCCGGAGTTTCGTCTTTCCATTTTAGTGCTTCACAATGTTTGCACTTATTATCCATCCGACCAATGAAAACTAATCGATGATTAATGTATTCAATCATAAGGTCATAATCAAAAGCTGCGTCTTGAAATGCATCCCATGTATTTCGTGTAAAAGCAGTTCTTCTTTGTGTCTGACGTTCAGCGTTCAAAGTACGCCGTCTTTGTGATTCATCATGGACTCTGACGCAATTAGTGACGCATGTCGCTTAGCGTCTAAGAGTCTTCGTGACTTTCTTTCATCTTCAGTTTCAGCGGCTCTTTGAGTTACGTGACGCTCAGCATTTAAAGATTTACTGGTTTTACTCTGAACTTCAGTCTGAGAAGCTCTTTGAGCCCTATGGCGCTCAGCATCTAAAAGACGTCGTGATGGACCCTGCTCTTCAGTCTCAAAAGCTCTATGAGCCCTATGGCTCTCAGCATCTAAAGCCAAACGGGTTTGAGTCTGTTCTTCGGAATCTTGGCTTCTAGCTATTTTCACAGCTCGAGCTCTGCTGGAACTACGCGCTAGATTAGATTTACGTTTTCCAGGCATATTAGCGTAATATATCAAGCTAAACGTAAACGAAACCAAGATTAATTAGAAACGTAAACGAAAGGGAGATTATTTAAAAGCTTCTATTTAAATTAAGTAAGACTAAAAGGAACCAAAACAAATAGAAATTAAGTAGGTTTACATACCGTTTATTATTTTAAAATTATTATTTTAAAACTAAAAAATAAACACATATTAATATTAAGAGACAACTGACTTAAAACTACCTACCTACTTCTCGTAAATTAAATGATCAAAGACAAACCGAGTAAATCCTTAAATATTAAAGAAACAATTAAATTTACACGACAAATAAAATATTTGCAGGATTTCTCTGTAATTTGCATACGTCCGACAACGGCATGTGCCCTCACGTGTGTGCCCGTACGGGTAAACCCACTCAGTGATGTCCTCCCCCCGCGCCGCCACCTGCGTCGTCTACCGCGTAAGCGATCAGATTCCCAGGAAAGTAATGTTTCCCATAGGAATGCGTTGTTTCCCGAGGTCAAAAGTAACTCGTGTCCTTTCTTAAGTCTCAAACTATCTCCTTACCAAATTTTATTTAAATCTGTTTAGGCGTAAAAGCGATCGGCCCACCTGAATTTTCCCATGGGAATGCGGCATTTTCCCGTGGTAAAAAGTAGTCTATCTCCTTTCTCGGGTATCAAAATATCTCCATACCAAATTTCATGCAAATTGGTTCAGTAGTTTAGGCGTGATTGAGTAACAGACAGACAGAGTTACTTTCGAATTTATAGTATTACTATATACTATAAATTCGAAAGTAGTATATAGTATAGTATATAGTATATAGTATATAGTATATAGTATATAGTATATAGTATATAGTATATAGTATATAGTATATAGTATATAGTATATAGTATATAGTATATAGTATATAGTATATAGTATATAGTATATAGTATATAGTATATAGTATATAGTATATAGTATATAGTATATAGTATAGTATATAGTATATAGTATATAGTAGTATAGTATATAGTATATAGTATATAGTATATAGTATATAGTATATAGTATATAGTATATAGTATATAGTATATAGTATATAGTATATAGTATATAGTATATAGTATATAGTATATAGTATATAGTATATAGTATATAGTATATAGTATATAGTATATAGTATATAGTATATAGTATATAGTATATAGTATATAGTTATATAGTATATAGTATATAGTATATAGTATATAGTATATAGTATATAGTATATAGTATATAGTATATAGTATATAGTATATAGTATATAGTATATAGTATATAGTAAGTATATAGTATATAGTATATAGTATATAGTATATAGTATAATAGTATATAGTATATAGTATATAGTATATAGTATATAGTATATAGTTATATAGTATAGTAGTATATAGTATATAGTATATAGTATATAGTATATAGTATATAGTATATAGTATATAGTATATAGTATATAGTATATTAGTATATAGTATATAGTATATAGTATATAGTATATAGTATATAGTATATATAGTATATAGTATATAGTATATAGTATATATATAGTATAATAGTATATAGTATATAGTATATAGTATATAGTATATAGTATATAGTATATATAGTATATAGTATATAGTATATAGTATAAAGTATATAGTATATAGTATATAGTATATAGTATATAGTATATAGTATATAGTATATAGTATATAGTATATAGTATATAGTATATAGTATATAGTATATAGTATATAGTATATAGTATATAGTATATAGTATATAGTATATAGTATATAGTATATAGTATATAGTATATAGTATATAGTATATAGTATATAGTATATAGTATATAGTATATAGTATATAGTATATAGTATATAGTATATAGTATATAGTATATAGTATATAGTATATAGTATATAGTATATAGTATATAGTATATAGTATATAGTATATAGTATATAGTATATAGTATATAGTATATAGTATATAGTATATAGTATATAGTATATAGTATATAGTATATAGTATATAGTATATAGTATATAGTATATAGTATATAGTATATAGTAGTATAGTATATAGTATAGTATATAGTATATAGTATATAGTATATAGTATATAGTATATAGTATATAGTATATAGTATATAGTATATAGTATATAGTATATAGTATATAGTATATAGTATATAGTATATAGTATATAGTATATAGTATATAGTATATAGTATATAGTATATAGTATATAGTATATAGTATATAGTATATAGTATATAGTATATAGTATATAGTATATAGTATATAGTATATAGTATATAGTATATAGTATATAGTATATAGTATATAGTATATAGTATATAGTATATAGTATATAGTATATAGTATATAGTATATAGTATATAGTATATAGTATATAGTATATAGTATATAGTATATAGTATATAGTATATAGTATATAGTATATAGTATATAGTATATAGTATATAGTATATAGTATATAGTATATAGTATATAGTATATAGTATATAGTATATAGTATATAGTATATAGTATATAGTATATAGTATATAGTATATAGTATATAGTATATAGTATATAGTATATAGTATATAGTATATAGTATATAGTATATAGTATATAGTATATAGTATATAGTATATAGTATATAGTATATAGTATAGATTAAATAAAAATAAGCTGCTTTGAGTTTATATGAATTCCATTCAAATTGATTTAAAATTCATGAAGCATTACTGTATTTTATTTTAGGTATTTATCAGCTTTTAAGTAAAATCGTTATAGGCTCATTAAGGTTAATTCAGTTTAATTAGTTTTTGGGTAAAAGAGATAGATAGATTGCAGATAACTTTTATTAACACATCTTATAATAACTTCATTAATTAACATGTTCAGTTTAATAATTTTTGTCGCAGGCATTTTAAGTTTGAATTCGTCAAAAAAATCATTTTTTAAATTTATTTACTAACTATCTGACCAGAGATAAAAGTTATTCAAAAATATTTATCCGAGTAGATACTTATAAGAAAAATGATTCACTATAACTAATAATGTTTGGCTTTAACTTTAAGACTTTGTTTAATTTTATTCAAACAAAGGCATACATTTCAAAACTTACTTCCAATACCCTTTTCTTTCCTGTACCTGAAGAATTCTTAAATAAGTCCATACATAGTTAAAATATGTTTTACTTTTTTTGCTGTTTCGTCTCTAAAATTCTTCAAATTTCCTTCCTTTTTCAGTGAAAGTGAGAAATGAAAAAAGGATGTTTTTCTTGAAACAAATAAAAAATTGAACATAAAAGAAAAGAACAAACATTTATTTACACCCTGTGTGATATGTAAGTTTATATGTAATAGTTACATAATACAAGAGTTCTATATCCCACAGCCACACAAGCATCAAAAAAGGTTTTATTTCTTCTACGAAAAACTAGAACTAAAACTTTTAAACTCATCGAAGTGGACACAGAAATAAAAATCGTACTCGTTCTTAGAGCAACGAACAGAACATAAGTATATCTAGGTATAGCATATGAGCTCAATAGTTATGTCAAGAGTTCATTCTTGTTAAGAGTTTTGGAATATGTGTGTAGTACTGTGTATATAGTGAATAGCTTTGCACAGGAACCAGAAACTATTTTGTCAATAGTTTGAAGGAAGACAACTCGTTTCCCCCCTCTCCTCTTCCATTTCCATCATCTATGTTTCCTGTTTCCTTGTCGTTGTTAAACTTCCTGTGAAAAAAGAAACAAAATCAAAAATCGAAATGTCATAGTTCGAAATGATGTTAAAAGTTTTAGTATAGTAAGTTGACTGGTGAAATTAATTTGAATACCAAGAAAAAATACTTATAACAGAGTTTTCTCCGCAGCTCGTTTGAGGGTGATGTCTAGTGGGCTTTACGATTTAATTTACTTTTTTCTTTTTACGCAATAATGAGGTCGCAAAAGTTTCACTTTAGTCAATGATTTTTTCAAATTTATTGTGTTGACAATGATTACTCATTATTGTCTGGGTTTTTTTTCCTTTTCTTGACGCTGATGTGGGTAAGGTTTTTTAATGGAAAAATATCTTCTTGGAAATTATCTGGTGACTAAAATTTTCTCATACTTAATTTTTTTAGTTTATTCAGTAAAATAAGAAATTGACACAAAGAAGCACAATATTATTTTGATAACAATGATTTCACAACTTTCATCGTTCTGGTGCCTTTTTGTCTGGTTCAAGTTCAAGGCTAAATAGATTGTCATTTTCTTTTGAAATGAATATTTTTCACAATAATATTTATGATTTCCTAAAGAAAGCAACTTTCCTATCACTAAACGAAAAAACATAATTAGATGAATAAGACAATTACCATTGTCTCGAAACAAATTTGCCAGAAAATAAGTATAAATACGATGATAGAGTTACTGTTACTTATTAGTCTTTGTCCTTTTCCAAAAATAAATAATAAAGTGATTTTCCCGATCGATTTCCTTAAGCACAAAAAAGAATAAAATAACATTCTTAAATATGTAATGAAATAGAAATAATAACAATAAATATTTAATAAGCCTTTGGCTTTGATATGGACAGAAACATACATACATACATAAATGTTTATTACTAATCCAAAATCAATACTAATTGTCTACGAACTGAGACATACTAAGCTCTAAAAAGCATCAATATCAATAGAAAGAAAAGCGAGCAATTTTCGATAGCTTGGCTACCAAAAACTTTATTGACAATGACCTTCTCAAACCCATTCATTCAGGACATACAGGGTTGTATATGTTTACTTCTTTACACACATAATATATCAAAGAAACCGAGTTATAATAATTGTTTAATTAATATATAGAGTTTTTGGAATACTTTTTAACCAGGTTTAGACTTTTGTTTGAGAAAATGGGCTACGTAAAGACAAAATTGCCAAAGTTATCCTACTCCTTCATGGAGATAGTAGTTAAAAAAAATTAAAAGATATTATTCAAATTAGACATTTAGGTAAGGAGTTTTGTTTGTATGTTTGGAAAAGTATTATTAAAAAATCAAGTTTTGCAATGGCTAGGAAAAGAAATTCCTTCACCTAGCATTTTTCAGCTTATTGAAAAAAAATCCAGAAAAATTAGATTATTTTTAAAAAAAATCTACTTTAAGTACTATTTTATACATTTCTACAGAAATAATAAATAATAATAAAAATGAATGCCTTTTAAATGAAATAATTTAAAAATCAACTAAGTTAATTATTTAAATAAATAAATACATAAATAATAATAATTAAAAAATGCGACAACGCTGCGATTAGGAGAACAGCTCCATTCAAACGTCCTTAACACTTTTTTTTTTGCAAATTACTTGAAAAGTGTATTTTTTTGTAGAAAATATTTTGATTTTTTGGTTCTGTTATGTTTAAAAAAAAGAGGCTGGGATGCGACACACACTGATAACTTCCCATCCCGTCTGTCGATTTGTCTTGCTTAAAAGTTTGTCTATATGTATCAATTTTTACCAAATTTGCGTACTATTTTTTGTAGATTTTATTTTTTTATGAAAAAACGGACTGTTGAATTTTTATAAAAAAAAATTACTGAATATCGGAAACAATATTTTCTGTGAAATAAAATAAGTTTGAAGCAAATATTTGTAATTTTTGAAAAGCTGTTTGAGTCGAAAGTAAATTTTTACCAAGTTTTAGTATTGTTTTTTTTAGGTTTTTATTTTTTGTAAAAAAAACTGTCAATTCGATTTTTCTCAAAATTTTATCGAATGTTGAAATAAATATTTCTTGTAAGTTAAAATTAGTCAGAAGCCGTTATCTCAAATTTTTGAAAAGATATTTGAGTCGAAAATCAATTTTTACCAACTTTTTTTAATTTTTTTTTTCGGTTTTTAATTTTTTGTAAAAAACCTGTCAATTCGATTTATTTCAAAATTTTACTGAATGTTGACAACAATATTTTTGAAAGATAAAAGTAGTTTAAAGCCAATAACTCAAAGTTTTGAAAAGATATTTGAGTCGAAAATCAATTTTTACCAACTTTTATTAATTTTTTTTTTAGGTTTTTATTTTTTGTAAAAAAAAACTGTCAATTAGATTTTTCTCAAAATTTTATCAGATATCAAAAACATTATTCTAAATTGCACAAAATTGTTTTGGAGATGAAATCATATTTTAGTCGTAAAATTTTCGAGGTGACAAATTTTTTTTTTCAGTTTTTTTGATTTATAAAAAAAAACGTTAATTGGTTTTTTTTCCAAAAATATAATTGTTTTGTATCACGTTACAATATATAACATAAAATTTAATTCAAGTCTCTAGCGTCATTGGTTCATGAGATATAGATATCTTTCTAAAAATCTTTTATTTCGACTCTAGGGACCTTGAAACGTCGAGAAATGTCAAAATTTTCAATTTGTCAAATCGGACCCATTACAATAACTTCCTATGGGAAGTTAAATATACCTTTTTATTTAAAAAAAGGGGAAACGTTGTTTTATCTACACCTCCCTCTATCAACCTTCCTTTAAAATTATATTTAACAAAAAAAACAGTAATGGAATTCTGGGGAACTTTGACGTGTGGCTTAAAATGACATACTACGACGATTGCAATCATAAAATTTCATTAACATTTGACCCTTTCTTTAATAGAGTAAAACAAAACAATACTTTTATAAAGGACCGATTTATCTCGCCTTGAAATTTTTCTATCAGATTAGGTTGTTAAAATAAGCAACTTTAAAAACGCTAATCCAATCCCAATAAAGGGGATTTTAAGGCTAATTTAAAGCACAACACATCGCTTTACAATTTAATGATGAGTTTGAAAGACAAAAATCTAGATACAGTTTAAACCATTTTAGTATCTTACTTAGTTTCTGGAAATTTTAACTAAGTTATTAGTGACTATAAAGTTGTGAGCAAACCTTGAATTTAATGCTTCATGGTTTTGAAAATCACGTTTTGGAGTTAATTTGTATCGGCTTAAACTTTAAAAATACCCTTTTTTGACAATATTTTTATATTTTTTAATATATAAAGGGTGTCCCAAAATTAACGCAAGATTTGAATTAAATAGAAAACGCCGTTTTTAGTCTTTTGATAGTTATATTTTTATTGACTCGTAAAGTACATAGGATAGGGTTATGTATGGAATAACACATCGGACAAATGGCCTCCACGGCTTTGCATGCACATGCGCACTCTTTTGTTGAAATTTTCCATGACCATTCTGCATAAATGTGGCTGAATTTCGTTGATGCAGCGTTGAATCTCCTCCTTTAATGCACGGGTGGTTGTGGGCTTGTTGACATAGACTTGTGATTTCAAATAACCTCATAAAAAGAAGTCTAATGGTGTTAAATCACACGATCTAGGAGGCCAATTTTGATCACCGAAACGAGAGAGTACACGACCTGGAAATGTCTCATGCAGTAATTGAATTGTTTCACGGGCTGTATGACATGTGGCACCGTCTTGTTGAAACCACATATTGGACACATCAATATCATCCAATTTTGGCAGAAAGAACTGTGTAATCATGTCGCGATATCGAGCACCAGTAACAGTCACTGCTTGACCAGCATCATTTTCAAAAAAATATGGCCCAATTATGCCTCCAGCCCAAAATCCACACCATACAGTCACGCGTTGTGGATGCATTTGTTTTTCGACAATCACATGTGGGTTCTCCGAACCCCAAATGCGGCAATTTTGGCGATTGACAAAGCCATCAAGATGAAAATGTGCTTCATCGCTTAGGATGATTTTGCTCGAAAAATCAGGGTCTATTTGTTGATGTTCAATAATCCATTCAACGAACTCTCTTCTCTGTCCATGGTCATTAGGCTTCAATTGTTGTGTTAATTGAATTTTGTAAGCATGAAGACACAGATCTTTGGTGAGTATACGCTGTAGAGAGGTTCTTGAAATTTGCAATTCTTGTGCACGACATCGAATTGAGGTTCCTGGATTGTCAGCAACACTCTCACGCACTGCTTCGACATTCACATTTGAACGGCTTGTTTTTGGACGACCAGTGTGTTTGGCGTCTCCAACGGATCCAGTCTCCATGAATTTTTCAATTAATCTCTTCACAGTTGACGAAGTTAAAACACTATTCCGACCATATTTTGTATGAAATTTTCGAACTTCAGCCGCCAAGCTTTCACTATTTTTGAAATATTCTTTAATAATGAAGACACGTTGTTCTATCGTGTAACGCTCCATTTTTAATAACCCTATACTGTTAGCTGTCAAATTGCTTTTTTTCAGGGTTGCCAACACTTCACTGCACACGGAAAGAATTCTTAGATCAGATCAAGAAAAATAAGCTACAAATCACGAAAAATGAATCCAGTTTTGGACCTTGGCTTCGAAATAAGTAAATTGCTACTTTTTGTTTCAATTTCATAAAATGAGCAAAATGAAGATATTGACACTCAAAAACCATATTTCACTACATTTGAGTAGCAATAATTCGACCGAGGAAATCAAATATTTCAAACAGCGAATTGCAATTTGATATCAATTTGTATTAATTTAATGTTTGTTTTTATCGTGAATTTCAGCAGGAGTTTGTAGATTGAAATTGTTTTCTTGTAGATTATGATTCGTTTTTTTAAATACCTACACACACAAGTTGCAAATTTCAACCCTTGTTTTCTTAGACTGCGACAATATACATTAGTTTGCAAATGACAACTAATGTTTTGCTACTTCTTTTTTTTTAAATTGTAACTTTTGAGTCGTAATTTGAAACAGTTTCTGCAGCAATTTTTTAGCTTTTAAAGATTAATTTACTTTCCATTTTCAAGCAATCATGTAGAGATTCAAGACCAATTTTTTGCAAAATCAACAATCTTCATTAGTGATTTACAACATAAACTTATTTTAATAAATATGATTTAAAATCATGAAAAATATAAACCAGCATAAGTGTTCATATATGCGTTTCGCCCCGATGCAATGGTTGGGCTCATCAGAAGATGACCATTACACCTTGTCTTGACGCATACTTTCCCGAATAAATCCAGACTCCATATAATCCGAGCAACTGCGAATTATACAGTTGCTACAAGTCTTCAAAGAAGAAAAACTGTATTTAGTATTTATATTGTGATTATATTTTATTGATTTGAGAATTGAGAATGCTAAAATCACTGCATACATTTCGCAAAACAAGATTAATGAGTAGTCAAATTAAATTATTCCCCTAAAATAGTAGATTGCGACTCAAAAGTTGCAATTTACTTTCATTTCAACAAGCTCGAATTATAACTTTTGATAATAATTACCAAATTATAAAACTTTGTATTTTACGAAGATTTGAATGCTGAATTACAACTTTCTGATTTATTTTATAATAAAATCGTCTTGATTTACTAAAAAAATGGTTTTCGTAAATTGCAACCTAAAATTTAGAAATTAGTGATTTTTCAATTCTCTCCGTGCACAAATGGCGGCAAATTCAAATCTTGCGTTAATTTTGGGACACCCTTTATTACAAAAACTTGATATAATTGAACTGTTTAAACGATGGATTCGTTAAAAGAACAAAACTTACGTAATAGAGTAAATAACGTATTAACGGCGGTGCCTGTTAGTTATTTTGTTCTTAAGATGTTACGGTCCAAAAGTAATTTTTTCGTCGAAGTTAGAAGCTAGAACACATTTTAACTTTTTCTTTGAAATTGTTTGGTTTGCTCTTTTTGAATTTTAGTAAAGTGCACTTAATTGTTTCCTTGCAAAATTCAAATGTATTATTCTCAGTTTTTCAGTAACCTTTTCCGCCTTTAAACGTTTTTACTGGTACCTTTATACTACATTACCTTAAAAGTATATATACAATTTACTTTTTTCTTTAAATATATTCGTATACTTGTGACCATAATGAAAACTGCGTGCAAGGATTAGGTAAAGAATTAAAATGCACGACTGGCTAGCACGAATTTGCTCTTATGTTCAAAGAGTCTTGTTAAAAATAATAAGTTTTTAAAATATGACAGCAAACATAATATAAATATTTCCAAAATCGTTAGAGCAGTATTTTTTAAATTAATTTGTATATAACAAATTGTTAAATTTTGTTTCAGAAATATTTTTGTTTTGCAGATATTTAGTGCTTATAAATTTGACTTAATAATGTTGACCCATTTTAGGGATATGGAATGTAAATGTTTGTTTGTTTGTTTCCAAAGAGCATTAAATCAGTACATTAGTTCCCTAGAAGGTGTACCGTTTTGGAGCAATGTAAACATTTGTTTGTATATAAAAAGAAGCCAAGCTAAGAAAATAATTTTTAAGAATCTATCGGGCCGTTTTTAAAAAAATTCAAATTTTCGATTCATGACCAAAAAAGTTGTGTGTGGAGTATTGTTGGTTGTGGTCTTTAAAAAATAACTTAATCGACCCAGTGACTTAGGTTCTGGGCGCAAGAACAGACAGCGAGTCGTACGGAATCGCTGGGCCTATTTTTGTCAACTTCTCTACCATTATAATGCCATGTTTCATTAAAATCTCGAGTTCGCGTAAATTTCGCAAGTAAAATAATTGGAGACAATGCTTAAAAATTGAGGTTGGTATATCCATGATAATTTCGCTTTGGCGGCCTTAAAACTGCAACCTAATTTTTAAGCATTTTTTTATAATCTATCGAATGCATATTTATTAATAATATTTTTATAAAAACTGAGCAGATTGTTATATATTCAGTCTTATATAAAAGTAATATGTTAAAAAAATTTAATATTTATTTGCATTCAATAAAATTCTCCATTGTTTAAAGGAAACATTTTAGAATATTTTTGATATTCCGTTATGAATATTTTGATATTATTAAAATAAAAATACCATTAAAATAAAAACATTATGATCTTATAAGCTACTAGCGGCCCGTCGCGGCTTCGCACGGGTAGACATGAATAGGTACAGATAATGTAGCTCTCTAATGAAAAAATAATTATTAAAATCGGTCCAGTACTTTTTGAGTTTATTCGTTACATACAAAAATATAAATCTTTCCTCTTTATAATATTAGTGTAGATAAGTCAATGGTGACCACAATGTGTACCACATATAAACGTCAAATTTTTTTTTGTATTTCATTAGACATTTATCAATTTCACATTAAATAAAATAAAATAAATTGGGTGGCGCAACAGTCCGTTGAGAACTAGGGCCTAGTGACTTACAACTCTCAACCATTCCTGTGTGCGAGTACTGTTGTCAGGGATGGAGAGGACCTACAGTTTTAAGCCAAATCCGAACGGCAAATTTGAGAAAGCACTTTTCATGACAAGCAATACTCTTGAAGAATTTGTCAATTCCTCGCAAGAGGCAGTACCCGTGAAAAAAACTTTAGATGACATAGGGATCGAACCCAAGACCTCTCGCATGACAGTCCAACGCACTTTTTTTTTTTTTTTTTTTTTTCCAAATTCATTTTTATTAATTCATTCTTAAGACTATCTTAAAGCTAGACAAAAATTCATAAAACTAGCCTAATTATCCATAACTTACAACTAACTTACTGGTCCCATACGGACACTCTAAGTTAAACAATAATACTTAATGCTATTGCCTTTCGGCCCTAAGATCTATTTAACTTCAATTCATTTTATTTATTTTTGTATTCATTAGAAAATTTAGAAAAAACTAATGCCAATATCCTTTTTTATTTTTACTTAAAAACTACTTAAAATAAGGTCCTTAATATAAAACTTAAAGCTAACTAAAACTACCTATTCTACCTATAAACTACTTAAAACTAGAACAACCACAGCAGCAAATCTAACTATCTAACGTTTTTGTTTTTCATATTTTGTCTTTTTTTTTATTTTTTTTTTTTTATTATTCCATGTTTTTTTTTATTATTTTTTTTTGTATTTTTTTTGTATTTTTTTGTATTTTTTTGTATTTTTTTTTGTATTTTTTGTATGTTTTTTTTTTTTTTGTGCCACCATGCCTATTCTACTTAAAACTAAACCCTAAAACTATAAAACAAGTATGTAAGCCGGCCAAGGCTTAAAACCCCATCCCGACTACTCACTATCAAGTGCCGATTGAAGCCACCAAAACTGGCTCTCCTGCTTCACCCTATCAGTTCGGTCCCGTTCGGACACAGTCCTACTGAACCGAAGGAGCTCTGCTCCGTCTTGTGCCATGACGTCCCGATTGTACAGGAGTCGCCTATCCACGGTACGTCGTCTGACGTGGTAGATTAACGGAACTGCCAATCTATCCTGTATCAGACCGCATCTATCTAAAAAGAGGAATGCCTCTGGTGGAATGAAGCCGCTCAAGCGTGCACTTTCAAAATACTCGTCGTTCGGATAGAACGCCCCGAAAATTAAATTGTTGGTCGAAGACATAGCTCTTGCAATGTGACCTCGAACGAGTTTTATCACGAAATTGTCAATTCTGTTGATTCGAGCCCCGTTGTATAGGACCTCGTTGGAATAGTAATGCACGTACGAAGATTCGGGTGTTCGATATAAGCCGGTACAGCGTCGTAAACACTGCCGCTCGAATACCCGAAACTTCTCCATCTGGGAAGGGGCAACGTTGAACCACACAGGACAACCATAGACGATCATCGGCCGTATGAGGGCCATGTAGCAAATTACCTTCACTCTGGGGTCAAGCCGACTGCTAAAAAACAGCCGTTTCGTCAGAGCGAAGGCTCCTCTGGCCCTGGTCAGAGCAGCATTTATATGTCTGTCGAAATATAAATACTGATCTAACCAGATACCGAGGTACTTCACTACACTTTTGCTCGCTAATGGCTGCCCGTGAAGATCAACGATAACCATCTTGCGCCAATTCTTGCACGTATCCCTCGTGGCCCTAGCCAACGGAGTCCGGAACAGAATTGTCTCCGACTTCTGGACATTTATTTTCAGTTTCCAGTCGTCGCAATATCGCTGAATCTTGTCGAAATCACGCTGCAAGAGAATTCTAATAACCTCAACCTTTCGGGCCGTTCTGTACGCAATAAGATCGTCGGCGTACGCAATTGCCTTTGTAAGACTACCTATCAGATCGCTGGTGTAAATGCTGAAGAGAATCGGCGAATTCACCGCTCCCTGTTGAAGACCATTTTTAATTAAGAATGTTGTGGTAGAAGTTACATTGCCACTTTTGACAACAAACTTTCTACCGTTAAGCATATCATAAAGTATATACAACAATGGCTTGCTTATGCCAAGCCTGCTCAGTTTTAGGTAAAGACCCTCTAACCATACGGTGTCAAAGGCCTTTTCCAAATCAACCAGAACAGCACCTGTGCATTGTTGTTTTGTTTTATTCCATTGGATATCAGAAACGAGCTTAGACGCAGCATGAATTGTGTCATGACCCGCCTTGAACCCGAACTGTTTATCCGGAATTATTTTGTTGTCCGCAGCCCACTTAGTCAGAGCCCTATTAATGATTTTTTCGAAAACTTTGCTGATGCTCGGAAGAAGACTTATCGACCGAAGATTTGACGGGTTGGAGTTGTCCTTTCCCTTTTTCGGGAGAGGATGAACCACAGCGGTCTTCCAATGCACTGGATAATATGCATTATTCAGTGCATTATTGAAGAGTGTGGTGTAAATGTCAATTGCCTCCATCGGTAAATGTCTTAGTACAACGTTGGATATACCATCGACACCTGCTGACTTTTTGTTTTTTATTGAGTTGAAGATGAGCTGAAGCTCAACCTTCGTCACTAACAAGGGACTTGGTCCCGTTTGCTCGGCGATTATGGCATTTGCCAAGGAATCGTCATCGAACCGCATAAAACCGCGGTTCTCAGATCGCCAATGTGTTATATCATTTCGAAGGTAAAAGTGATTAAGTAGGGCTCTGTTTTCCAGGTCGTGGTTGGGGCGAATGCTAACATTCACCTTGTACACTTGCTGGAAAGCAGCTCCCACCGCCTCCACTTTTTCCTTCGGATCTTCAATTATATAAAAGTCATCGTCAAAGATGGCTTCTTCTGGATCTATTTGCGCTGTCATGAGTACGTCTCTGTTCTCTTCAGTTCTTTGGAGTTTCAGACACGGAAGGTCATTGTCGTTCTTTTTCCTGAATATCTTGTTGATTTTAGGGAACATACTAGGGTCACTGGAATTAACTGACCGGATCTTGCGGTCCCAGTACTTGTTAATTGATAACCTGTAGTTCTCCTTAATCAACAGATTGACATTTTTTATTGACGACTTCAGTGTTCTAACCTCCAAGTCGTGTGGGTCTGTAAGTCGTCTGTACAAGTTTTTGAGTCTTGTCAGTAAGCCACTCTTGTGCTTACGTAGTGCGTCAATAGTCGCGTTTCTGTAAGCGTCCATTTGGTCCCGTTCTTTGTACTTTGGTATTGTCCGTTCCATTGTTCGTTTTATTGTTTCGTCCATCTGTTGTAAATGTTGGTCAATTTCTGTATTTGTCAGGTTTCTGTTGTTTGGTGGGGCTATGTCACTCGAACGAAGTTCTCTCGCTAGGGCGTTGGTGAAACGAGGCCAGCGCATCTTACTGTAATTGTAAGAATGCGTTGCAACGTATTCCTCCAACTCCACGCGTTCGTTCGGAATCTGCATTACAGCAGCCAGTCCGCAGTGATCACTGTCGTACTCGACTGTCTGTAAGCAGTTTCGAGGGTGATTACCCACTTTGTCTGTAACTGTCAGTCTTGTGTCGTACAGCAAAAGATCCAGAAAGGAGTCGCTTCTTGGATACGATGGCTTTTCAGTAGCTAGCAGTTCGACGCCATATTCAACGCTGTAAAGATTCATCAAATTAAAAAGATGGTTACCTCTGGGATTACTATGTTGATTTCCCCAATCTTCATGTTTTGCGTTCAAATCACCGGCCAAGATGAAATAGTTTTCTTCCAAGCTCAGTTTCAGTTCCCTAAAAAGAATCTCGAGTTCTGAAGCAAAGTAAGTAACCTGCGGAGCTCCAGCCGCATAAGCCGCAATCATATGCATCCGCTTCCCTTGAGTGAGAGAGATGCATACAACGCAAACTTCTAGCGTCTTGAGCTTTCGCAATTCATTGTTGTATATGACTTTATAATTAATGCCTTTTCGTATAAAGAGAGCGACACCGCCCCCTTGAGTGGAGTCGGGCCGGTCTCTTCTTACGATATTGTAATTTTTATGAGTCAATTTGTGTTTGTGGTTTAGCTTAGTTTTGCTAGCCATAAACACATCGGGACTGTAGTCTTTCAACAATTGGAACATATTGGCTCTTCGTTCAATCCTAATCAGTGAATTTACATTCACAGCTAGGACTTTTAGGCGCGTCTCCGGCAGCGCGCCCATTATGGTCTAAATTGCGCCAGGCCAGGCAACAAAGAGTAGAGATGATCTACCCTTTTGCCTTGCTCCTTTATCTGACTTTGCAGCCCTGTAAGTTGACCTTGAATGCTCAACAACAAGGCTACAATGTCAGGCTGCACCTCTGGTGCCTTAGGCGCGGGGGCCTTTGGGACAACCGTTGGTGGAGCCTGTCTCGTATTCCCATTCCCTGACACCATTTGGGCGTAAGAGAATTTGGGATCCACGAATTTTTGTGTTGGAGCCTGTCGAACTGTTCGACTTCTTTCGGCTTTTTGACTGGCCTGTTTCTGTTTAATTTCTTGGACTTTAGGACAACCCCTATAGCTAGCCGGGTGCCCTTGGTTTCCACAAAGGACAAACTTGAGCTGGGTTAAATCCTCAACCCGCTCATTCCCCAGCTTGCATTCTCCACAGTCCAACGCACTAACCATCATGCCACGGGTACTACATCAATTTCAGATTAAATGTCGAAATATTTTGTGGTCAGATGAGTCAAAAGTTGTTCTTTTTGGTTCAACAAGCCGAAGGCAATACGTCTGAAGGCCACAGAATGTGACAAAGACAGTGAAACATGGAGGAGCGAAAATGAATGGTTGGGATTGTTTTTAATATTAATGAACAGAGCCTATATTTTGGATTAAAAATTATTGTGGATGCCAAAATATATGTGGATATCCGGGAGAACGTCATCCTTCCTTATGCCGAATAAAACATGCCAATAAATTAGACGTTTCAGCAGGATAACGACCTCAATCACACCAGTAGGTTAGCAAAAAAATTGTTTTGAGAAAAACACAATTGACGTTCTGGAATGGCCTGCTCAATAGCCGGACCTTAATTCCATCGAAAAATTGTGGGCCGAGGTAAAGGAAGGAAATTTCGAAAGAAAACCCGAAAAATGTTGCTGAATTGTGGAGCGCAGTGATAAAACATGGGAAAGCATATCCCAAGAAAAATGCATGCGTCTGGTTGATTCTCTACTTCGTCGTTGTGCTGAAGTCCTCGCAAATAAAGGTCAAAAACAAATTACGAAGTATTTTAATAAAAAGTTCATATAAATTTAGGAAAATAATTGTTTTTTTTTTTTTTTTTTAAGTTTTTATAAGACATTGCAGCCATGCTTTTATAATGCACACTCGTTTTTCTTCTTGTTTTTAAGTTTGTAACTTTTTTCTTAATTAATAATATTCGAACCAAATAAAATACATAAAAAGAGGCTGGGATGCGACCCACACTGATAACTTCCCATCCCGTCTATCGATTTGTCTTGCTTAAAAGTTTGTCTAAATGTATCAATTCTTGCCAAATTTGCGTTCTATTTTTTGTAGATTTTATTTTTTTTATGAAAAAACGGACTGTTGGATTTTTATAAAAAAATTACTGAATATAAAAAACAATATTTTCTGTGAAATAAAATAAGTTTGAAGCCAATATTTTTAATTTTTGAAAAGCTATTTGAGCCGAAAATCAATTTTTACCAACTTTTATTAATTTTTTTGTTTAGGTTTTTATTTTTTGTAAAAAAACTGTCAGTTCGATTTTTCTCAAAATTTTTCCTAATGTTGAAAACAATATTTCTTATAAGTTAAAATTAGTTAGAAGCCATAATCTCAAATTTTTGAAAAGATATTTAAGTCGAAAATCAATTTTTACCAACTTTTGTTAAATTTTTTTTTCGGTTTTTAATTTTTTGTAAAAAAACTGTCAATTCTATTTTTTTCAAAATTTTACTGAATGTTGAAAACAACATTTTTTAAAAGATAAAAGTAGTTTAAAGCCAATATCTCAAAGTCTTGAAAATATATTTGAGTCAAAACTCAATTTTTACCAACTTTTTTTTTATTTTTTTTTAGGTTATTATTTTTTGTAAAAAAACTGTCAATTCGATTTTTCTCAAAATTTTATCAGATGTCAAAAACATTATTCTTCATTGCACAAAATTGTTTTGGAAATGAAATCATATTTTAGTCGTAAAATTTTCGAAGTGACAAATTTTTTTTTTCAGTTTTTTTGATTTATAAAAAAAACCGTTAATTGATTTTTTTTTTTAAAATATAATTGTTTTGTATCACGTTACAATATATAATATAAAATTTAATTCAAGTCTCTAGCATCATTGGTTCATGAGATATTTAGGGTTAACCAAAATTTTCACCTTTTTTTTAAACTGCTATGGTAAAAAAACCACCCACGCAATTTTCTTGAGAGCCCTTTCTGCATCTTTCTGCCTTATTATCTGTATAACAAAATTTATTTGAAGTCGATATCTCTTCTGGTTCTTGAGCTATGGACGACGAAAAAAAAGTCGCGAACGTACGGACGTACGGACGTACGGACGTACGTACACACGCACGCACAGACATCTTTCTAAAAATCTTTTATTTCGACTCTAGGGACCTTGAAACGTCGAGAAATGTCAAAATTTTCAATTTGTCAAATCGGACCCATTACAATAACTTCCTATGGGAAGTTAAATATATTTTACATTTTAAAGTTATCCATTACATACTATCATGATGTCACTACTTGTGTGTAAATGAGGTACAAATATTTAAATTTATTTAAGTAGGCATCAGATGCCCAGCATAAGACTAAAGCTTTTGTCGTTGGTAGATTCTATCTTATTGGGCCAAGGGAGTCTTTAATCTGACTTCATATGCAACAAGTAACCAAGAACTCTTATTTAATCTTATTTTAAATTAAAAAAGAGGCTGGGATGCGACCCACACTGATAACTTCCCATCCCGTCTATCGATTTGTCTTGCTTAAAAGTTTGT
This sequence comes from Eupeodes latifasciatus, assembly GCA_920104205.1. NCBI lineage: Eukaryota > Metazoa > Arthropoda > Insecta > Diptera > Syrphidae > Eupeodes > Eupeodes latifasciatus. The sequence goes on from OV049926.1 coordinate 35,849,471, forward strand.
CTAAATGTATCAATTCTTGCCAAATTTGCGTTCTATTTTTTGTAGATTTTATTTTTTTTTATGAAAAAACAGACTGTTGGATTTTTATAAAAAAATTACTGAATATAAAAAACAATATTTTCTGTGAAATAAAATAAGTTTGAAGCCAATATTTTTAATTTTTGAAAAGCTATTTGAGCCGAAAATCAATTTTTACCAACTTTTATTAATTTTTTTGTTTAGGTTTTTATTTTTTGTAAAAAAACTGTCAGTTCGATTTTTCTCAAAATTTGTCCTAATGTTGAAAACAATATTTCTTATAAGTTAAAATTAGTTAGAAGCCATAATCTCAAATTTTTGAAAAGATATTTAAGTCGAAAATCAATTTTGTACCAACTTTTGTTAAATTTTTTTTTCGGTTTTTAATTTTTTGTAAAAAAACTGTCAATTCTATTTTTTTCAAAATTTTACTAAATGTTGAAAACAATATTTCTTGAAAGATAAAAGTAGTTTAAAGCCAATATCTCAAAGTCTTGAAAAGATATTTGAGTCAAAACTCAATTTTTACCAACTTTTTTTTAATTTTTTTTTAGGTTATTATTTTTTGTAAAAAAACTGTCAATTCGATTTTTCTCAAAATTTTATCAGATGTCAGAAACATTATTTTTCATTGCACAAAATTGTTTTGGAAATGAAATCATATTTTAGTCGTAAAATTTTCGAAATGACAAATTTTTTTTTTCAGTTTTTTTGATTTATAAAAAAAACCGTTAATTGAATTTTTTTCCAAAAATATAATTGTTTTGTATCACGTTACAATATATAATATAAAATTTAATTCAAGTCTCTAGCGTCATTGGTTCATGAGATATTTAGGGTTAACCAAAATTTTCACCTTTTTTTTAAACTGCTATGGTAAAAAAACCACCCACGCAATTTTCTTGAGAGCCCTTTCTGCATCTTTCTGCCTTATTATCTGAATAACAAAATTTATTTGAAGTCGATATCTCTTCTGGTTCTTGAGCTATGGACGACGAAAAAAACGTCGCGAACGTACGGACGTACGGACGTACGGACGTACGGACGTACAGACGTACGGACGTACGTACACACGCACGCACAGACATCTTTCTAAAAATCTTTTATTTCGACTCTAGGGACCTTGAAACGTCGAGAAATGTCAAAATTTTCAATTTGTCAAATCGGACCCATTACAATAACTTCCTATGGGAAGTTAATAAATTAAAAGCTGTAAGATTATTGTGTCTAGTCCATAATGAAACTCTTCATATTACAAATAAGTAATGAAAATGTCCGTCATAGGTGTTAACTTTATAATAAGGATTATTGTCTAGGAACACAATTGTATGCTTTATGTCACTTTGTTTTGACTGTATGAAATGAGATAGAAATGTAACTTAGTTTTGCAGGATTATAGAAATATATGGGATATGTGTATGGGAAATGCATATAAACACAATACATTTACCAACTTCATGTTAAAATAAGAGACACTGTGTCAAATTATAATTAATCACAATCATGCGAAAATGCCGAGAAAGTTCAACCCCACCACACAACACACTAAACTATATACCATGATCCTTTTTGGACATCTGAAACAGAGATGGAAACTTTGTGAAGAGGATTACGAGGATTATCCTTATATATACGTGTACATTTGGTACAAACCAAAACCAAGACGTATCTAACTTACCTAGACGTTGTACAAAAACTATAGACCAGAAAACTACGATTACATGCGAGTTTTGTTATAGGGTTTTTACTTTCGTGTAAAAGGCTTAAAAGTAAGGTCAATTTCATGATGTGATATACGTTATGTATGGTTTACTTGATTAAAGAACATTTCTTGTAAATCAATAATAGGGTTTTATTAAAAATGCTTAGCTATAAAGTTGTAACACACAAGTTATATTAATTACATTTTATCACGCATTTATAGTTTTTGTAAGAGAAAATAATTTATAGGAATTGTTATTTAACAAAACGTTTTAACATGAGTTTATGCAAACAAAAATTGCGCTTACAATTTTCATTTTACATTAAACATTTTGTTGTCAACACTCAAAAATCCAAGGTGATGATTTTTAAAAGAGGAGGTGGACGCATCGCATCCAATGGCGGATCCAGGGGGGGGGGTCGTAGGGGTCATGACCCCCCCCTGGGAGATAATTTGTTTGCTTTTTCGTAGGAATTCCCTTCAATTCAAAACTAATCGTATTGCGTTAATGGATATGACCCATATTATATTTTGAATTATTTATTTTTTGTATATTAAAACAATATTTGTATTTTACTTCCTTAAACTTTGTTACTAAAAGTACTACTTTTAACTGAGGACTGGACCAAGAACATAATATGAATCGGAAATTCAGCCTATTCCAAAAACGCAGCACAAATTCATCAACTTTTGACCAACTGACGATCCAGGGGGGTCATATGAGCCATAAAGCTTATACAGTTAAGTTGTATAAGTAAAAATTTCATCTATAGATTTATTAGTAATTTAACGACATTCACCAAAAAGTGGTTTGCTGTCAAAAACAACTAAAATTTTTGTTTTCACTCAATTTAGAATTTGAAAAAAACTTTAGTAATGCTTTAAATTATTTTCATGAAAATTGTTTCTAAGAAAAAGAGCAAATATTCAGGTTCTTAAGAAGAAAACCCTGAATAAGAGATCATCAATTTTATATTAAGTTGCCTTTAAATTCCTTAAACTAGCCTTCAATTTTATTATTACATTTTTTTGACACACATACATAAATAGTGAACATGAAGGTTTTTAATCCTAGCTTTTCCTTCAATTATATTTGTATTTGTAAAAAACTACTTATTAAAAAAACTCTTCATTTGGCAGTAGTAAGATAGCGTATGTCAATCTCTGTAAATTATGCAATATTGCAATTTTGGCTACAATAAAAACTATACATACTGAAGTGATTTTTACTCGCGACATATAAGAACTATATGGTAAGTTTTGCATTAGTAAACAATTTCGAACTAGAGCTTGTAATCAAATATGACATTACGAAGGTAGAGAAGTCGAAAAAAGTGGAAACCCTGATTCCGTCCGTCTGTCTGTCTTTCCTGGCTCCTACAGTCCAAACAATTGTGTTGATTGAAATAAAAGTTTTCAGCCCATTAGCATAAGGCGTTTTTTTTTCATTTTATTAACACGAAAAATAACAGCAGTACAAATTTTTTGGTTAAAACATGTGATTTTTCTAAAAATTTCTCTAAATTTTGTGTTCTTAGTTTGGCTTCTTTCTACAAGAAAGACATATTTTGGTATTGCTCCAGAAGGGTACCCCTCAAAAACCTTTATTTTGTTTTTAAGTTTTCTCAAGAACTAATGGACCGATTTCAATAATCTTCTCTTTCTGTGCAAGCTCTTTTTGATGATCAAATGATCAAATTGATGATGATTTTTTATGATCAAAAATGTATTTTTTTTTTTTGATTTTTAAAAAAAATATTAATTTTGTTTACAAAACTCGATATCTCAGAAAGGGATCAACATTTTTTGACGAAATTTAAATGTAAAATGTACATATATTTATAAGCTCTTTATTTAGTGCTGACCAAAAGTATTTTTAAGACAAAATTTAAAATTTAAAATGATTTTCGAAAAAAAAAAGTTAATCTAGATTTTTTGAAGAATAAAATGGCATTTTAATTTTTGAGAAAAACTTATTTTGCAGGTACATTTTTAAATCTTAAAATATAGGAAATATTTTTAAACAGACTTTTTGGAAGAAATTAGCAAGTTCTAACGACCCAGTCGTGTATTTTATTCATTTCAAAATTGGTTTTCTGTTGAATACAAAAGATCTTAAAAGATCTTAAAAAATTAAATAAATCTACTTTTGAAGTGAATTTCCTTTGGATGCTCTAGAACTAATATTTAAACACGAATTTCAATAATATAAATGTCACAAAAACAGCAAAAGTGACGCTTTTGTTAAACTAATGGCTAATTGAAAAACATAATAAACGTTTCATATTTATTGATATAAAAGCTTTGAATCTCTTGAGATTTGAAGTGAAAAGAGATTCTGAAACGTTTAATTTGTGAGTGCCACACAAAAGTTTCTTCCCAACTTATTTGTTCACCTTAATTTATTTTAATTTAATTTTTTAGAGAAATTATGTACTTAAATGCACCTATGTACATATGTATATCCTCAAATTCAAGAACCAAGCATTTTTCTCTCTACAATTTTTAAGTTTTGTTGACTTCTTTAAGGTCAAAATACGAGTAAGCAGACTGATAGCGATAGTAATAATAGACTCCCGAAAATTGAGTTCGATAAAACTTCGTCAAAAAAGCCCGACATTTCTTCATATCAGATCCTCTCTCATTTTCTGGATTTTTGAATTCTTTAGCGTTCTTAGCATAAATAGAAATGGATACAAGAAAAGTATATTTTATTTTTGGAAAAAAAGCTACGTTTCAAAACAATTTCTAACATTTCTGCGTGAAATGCAGCAAAAACACTCTAAACCATTGTGTTTTAGCTCTAAAATATGGCACATTTATAAAACTTTTGGAATCTATGAATGCTTTCATATGTAGGGAGTCATACAAATTAAATAGTTAAACCATACTTTGCTGGACAACAGTGTTCTAAAATAATTTGATAACTAAAGTTGTCATTTTAGCAATTGAAATGTGTAAAGGTTAGGTTAATATACTCGTACACATTATGTTATTTCAATTTTGTTAGCCTCCCTTACAAAAAATTAAAGAACATTTTTAAGCGGTGAGTAAAAACTCATCTAAGTGTGTGACCCCCCCTGATGAAAAGTCTGGATCCGCCCTTGATCGCATCGAATGAAAAGTGGGTGTTTAACGGAGAAGACATTGAATACGTCAAGAAGTACAAATACCTAGGCGTCATCTTTTCGAGCAACTTAAACATGGAAAAGCATCTATTAGAAAAACTGCAAAAAGCAAAAACAGCTATAAATATAGCATGGAAAAGAGTTTTTATGAACGTCAACATAGCACATAGTACAAAATATAAAGTATTTGAAGCTGCAGCGCAGAGTATTCTTTTATACGGCGCCCAATTTTGGGGATGTAAAAAGTTTCTCACAGTGGAGAAACTACTAACTCATTACGTGAAAAGAGTATTTCGTCTGCCATTGAACACACCAAACTATGTTATTATGCTAGAGACAGGACTTTCACCTCTATTCGTCAAATCCCTTAAACTGCAAGCGGACTATTTACTGAAAGTTTTCAAGATGCCTGATTCCCGACTGGTCAAGAAAGTAGCTCTTAAAGCAGTAAAAAATCAAAATAGCTGGTGCAGGGAGTGGAATTGCCTCGCCGAAGGATGTAACGTGGAGTTCAATTTAAACGGTGGAAGCATATCAAGTTGCAAGGATATCTTATATGATGTGATTGCGAAAGTAGATGAAAAATGTAGAGAAGATTATGTAGCTGAAGCTTCCGAGTCCTTATTCAGAACAATTTATAGAAGGCTGAACCACAATCTTGCTGAAAGAAACTACTTCAGTGATGCAAATAGTGTGAACGAGATTTCAACAATGGTTAGACTCCGAAGCGAACTTATAAGCCTGAATTTCATACCACATAGACCCGAATTACCATTGGAGTGCGGTATGTGCAATCTTAGAGAAAGAGAGGACGTTATTCATTTCGTTGGAAAATGCCCTACTTTAAAGGAAACAAGAAGGAGCTTTTTTGGAAGTGACTTCTTATCGGATGAACAAGTTGTTGCCTTGCTGAATGAGATGAATGTCGGCAATTTGTACAAGTATTACAAAATCGCGTTAAGTTATACATAGATCTAGAATTATGAACGAAGATTTCTTATTTATCAAACAATAATCCACTTAAATTAATTCAAACTTAAAGTTGAGAAAAAAAATAATTTAAAATTAACTTCTTTTTTAAATCCACATAAATAATTATAAAAGCTTATTACAATATTTGTATAATTTATGTTAATTGTCAATCTGGCAGACGGCAAATGCCATGTCATAATGATTTTTTTGTATATACATATGTAAAAACATGATTTGTAAAATGTATTTATAATATTCTAATAAAAAATCTATCTAAATCTAAAAATCTAATCATTAAACATTTTACGGATTGAACGATATAAACTAGCAAATATACAATAAACCAACTGACACAGTTAGGTTCAAGGTAAATTAAATTTAAAAAACGAGTAAATTTTGTCCAGTGTTGCACATTTGGATGATTTTGAAAACTTTGAAATTTAAAAGCAAATTCTTTTAAAAAAGTCAGCAACAGTCTTCTTGATTGGATTACTTAAGGTTTATTTATAGATTGCCATTAATTAACCGGTCTTTAGTTGTGATAAACTGAATTTTGTCGTATACCATGTTAAGAAACAAACTCTTTAATGTAAAGGATTCTTATCTGGCACCTTGAGGGCTTCATCACTGAAGATGATTTTTCTTGTGAGCTACGTTTCGATGTTTCACATGACAAACTTTTCTAAAAATCCTACATTTAGTCACCAGTTTCACTATAACAAGCCTAAAGGGTGTTGCAAGACGACCCAACAGATGGCAGCGTCAAAAATTTAATTTTTAGTTAATCTTAAATAACTGGCGAATTTCAATTTGCTTTTGAAAAAGGCTTTCTGTATATGAAAATAAAATTAAGAAAGCAAATAAGGACTTACAAAATATGGAACAAACTTTGTCAACAATAATTAAAGTTTAGTTAACTTAATATTTATAGGGTTATTTTTTAAATGCAATAGGAAAGTTTTTCAAAAAAAAAAAACACATACAATTCAGAAAAATGCATGAAATCTTTATTTGAATCGATAGTACGGACCATATAATTTAATGTTTGAAGATTATTTCATGCAAATGTTGACCTTGACTTCGCCTCAATTAGAGCGGGCTTATCTGTATAGCATGAGCTTTAACATAGCCCCGCAAAAAATAGTCTAACGGCGTTAAATCGCACGATCTAGGCGGCCAATTGAACGGTCCCGAACGTTAAATAAAATGTTCACCGAACTCACCTCTCAATAAGTCTATTGTTGCGCGTGCTGTGTGGCATGTGGCACCGTCTTGTTGAAAGTACATGTCATGCAAGTCAAGCTCTTGCATTTTGGGAAAAAAAAAGTTGGATATCATATCACGGTAGCGCTCACCATTCACAGTTACGTTACGATTCGCATCATGGTCCAATGATGCCACCAGCCCATAAACCGCACCAAACTGTGACAGAGCACGCATTTTGATAATAAAATTCAATAATTTGCAAGCGTTGTTCATTTGTAAGACGATTCATGGTTAAATTATAGACCAAACTGAAGATGTTTGACAGTGTTGCCAAAAAGATAATAGCTAAAAAATCACCCTTTATAAACAATAAACTATTAAAAATAACTTATTCTGGTGGTGCTTTATAGTATACTTTCATTAAGTTTGGTCAAAAATATAATAGAAAACATTTCGCGACTTTAAAGCTGCCAAAACTAGTTCAGGACTAATTATAATCTAAGTCAGTAATATACTCAAAAAAAAGGTCTTTCAAGGAGATTAGCTTAGCTGACTAGAAGTTAGCGAAACAGCAAAAAAGCTAAGAATTTGAAGCTATGATAAATAATTTACGACTAGTGTACAGCAAATTAGAAGATATCAAAATATTTTGAGATAAGATATTTAAATTCTTATGTGTTTTTAAAGAATAGTTAATAACAATAAATTGTAATTATTGGCTAATTTTGATTCGTTAGATTGATACTCACCTTTAAGAAATCTCTTATCAAAATATTTCCCAAACACAACCGCCCGCCATAGTAATGTTTCATGCATTGAGATATTTCATCGATAATTTTTAAGCAATTTTGTTGTAATATTTGATCTTTTAAAAATGTAAATCACTTAACCTTTGAGTATAATGTTGGACATACTTTTTAATAAGTACAAGGATTCTCTCTTCAGTGTTAAAAGAATGTATGAAATTCCTTACCCAGCCCTCCATTTTCTCCTCAAATTATGATATTCAAACGTATACAAAGGCAATGTGCATGTGCATTGGTATTTTGGTATCTTCGATATTACTAGGTCCAAATATTTTGAAGTTAGTAAAGTAATAACCCCTTGATATTGCTTTTCATATATGTATAAACAAAATAAATAACTCGAATATATATTAGGAGAAAAATGGAGAGTTAGTTGTCAAACAATTAACGGAATGGAAATTATTTTGAGCTTTTCTTAGCAATGTTAACCCCCGCCTTATCAAATACCTTGAATATTTTCGGTACCATTTTCTTTTCATACCTTTGTTTGTGCATTGTTATCACTTGGCATACCAATTTTTTGATTAATTTATATTTTTATATTATTTTCCTATTCATGCCTTTCCTTATAAGAGTATTATGGATTGAGTACCTAATAATGTACTGAGAGTGATAATCAAAATGTTTGTTTTGAAAATGAAATGCAATACCCACATAATCGTGAGGCTGGGACGGAACCCACACTGATAACTTCCCACCCGTACCCGTCTGTCGATTTGTCTAAGAGCTTAATAAAATATTAATAACAACATTTTGTGTGAGTTGACAAAATTTGAAGTCAATATCTTTTTTCACTCTTTTTCATATTATAAAACAAGTTTGATTTCAATTTCTGTTTTTGTTCCCGAAATTTTTAACCGAACACTAACTTTTATCAATTTAAGCAACATTTTTTGAAAGTTTTAATTTTTATACAAGATAAATCCGATTTGATTTTTCTAAGAACTTTGTTTTACGTTAACAACATAATTTTCCATAGAATGAAATAATTTGTATGTCTATACATTTATCCATTAACAATTGTGCGTGTTATTTTTTATTACAAAAAAATTCAAATGGATTTTTATAAAAATAAAATTATTATGAAAGTGTTTTCTTTGAGATTAAAATAAGCCAATATGTTTAAATTTTGAAAAGATATTTGAGTCGAAATTAAATTTTTACCAACTTTTAGTAATATTTTTTAGGTTTTTATTTTTTGTAAAAAGAGCTGTCAATTCAATTTTCCTCAAAATGTTACAGAATGTTGAAAACAATATTTTTTATAAGATAAAATCAATTTTAAGCCAAAATCTTAAATTTTTGAAAAAATATTTGAGTCGAAAATCAATTTTTACAAACTTTTAGTAATGTTTTTATTTTTTTTATAAAAAAAAAACTTTCAATTCGATTTTTTTCAAAATTTTACCAGATGTCAAAAACGTTATTCTTCGTTGCACAAAATTGTTTTGGAGATAAAATCGTTTTCGAGGTGGCAAATAATTTTTTTTCAGTTTTCTTGATTCATAAAAAGAACCAAACCAAAACATTTATTCGACTACCTTCCGAGTAACTTTTCTTCTTAAAAGCACAAGGAGCTGAAATTGTGTATATGACAAAGGTAGGTAACATTCTTTTAAGGGAAATAAAAATATAGCAACCAAAAAGAAAATTCTAAGGACCTAAGAAATTGGTCTAGACAGGATATTTGTGGATATTCTCTCTTTCAACAAGTTTTCATTATGTGTATTCAAAAGGTATTCCTCTATGCCTTTAAATGTAAGATACACAAACAAAGCACCTAAAATAAGAAAAGATTCGCAAAAATTGTTCAAACGATTACTTCAGAGATAGTGCGAGTCAGACAATTGATAATGTTATTATAAAAAGGTTCTTCGGCGGGATGGGTGGCGATTTCGATGGCGAAGCGTTGTAATGTGCATTCAAAACAGAAAGGACAACCATTATTTTATTTTTAAACTTAATTTATCCTAACACCCAGTGATAAAGGTTAACAATTTTAAAGATTTATTTTGTATTTTATTTTCATTCTCAAAATTAATCAGATTCTTCAAACAAATATTTGACAAATTTAATAATGACAAAAACACGAAGAAAAACAACTAAAGAGAAAACATTTCTCTTTGTGACTTGAATACACTATATTACACAAATAATTATCTTTCATTATGGTTTGTCTAGAATAGATAATTCCCTAAGCTCTCTAAAAAAAAGAACAAAACATTTTATAGACATTAGTGCGAGGACATTTTTGTTGAGACAAGGGACACAAACACAACAAAACCATGTTAATGTTTTCCGGCTATTTGTCTAACATAATAATAATTGTTCAGTGTCCCTTTGCATTTAAAAACAGTTGTTATTACATAACTTTATTTAGACCATAACAACAAAATATAAACATAGAAAGGATATTACTTGGTTTTTTGATATTTTTAGGTACTGTACTAGTATTTATAGAAGATTTTATTGTTGGATAAAATTTGAAGGACGGTTTTTGCTTTGTACTTATTTTTTTAATTTTTTAAGTTAAAGCTGAAGGAGCACTTACTGTAGGTGAAGTTCAGTTCACTTCGTAAGTACGTAAGTCCAATAGAGAGAGAGAGAGCAAGCCACCAGACGAGATAAGTCTGAAGACGAAATATAACATCTAACAGACATTTGAGACGATACACAGAAATGACTGTATATTTTGGACCACGATATTTTGCTTCGTGCCTGTGGTTAAGATGAATCCCTCTTAAGTTGAAAAAGCCTAACATTTCATATCCCTTAATAATAGTAGTATTAGATGGGTCGTGTGAAGTTGCTTGCCTACGCAGATAAGCGAAGATAAGATATAAGAAAATATTAAAGCTGATTATTAAAAGTTAAAGCTGACATACGGCCTAATTGCTACCAAAAGTAAGCCTATCGGCTGGCCGCTGCGACCACTTGGCGGAAATCACAATGGATAACCCTTATCTTAACAATAAATAAATGCTAATTCAAGGGCATAAATAATATACATTTTATATCTTCTTGCAAACCAGACGCCGAAAAAAACACCCTCAACATATTTTTCTTTATTTTATTCAGAAATATTTATGGTATGCAATTTTTAGTTCTTGAGATATCGAATTTTTAAGCAAAAAAAAGTCGTACATTTTTGATCAACAAAGAATATTTAAACAATGAAATAGCCTTTTCAGAAGTAAAATTATTGAAATCGGTTTATTAATTCCTAAGAAATTTTGAAAACCAAATTACAGTTTGGACTCTTCTCGAGCAATACAAAAATATATTTTTTTATATTGAAAGGATCCAAGTAACGAAAACATGTCTCGATATTTTGCCGTTTTTCACAAAATTCAAATTTTAGATACAAGAGCAAAAAAATGTGTATGTGGACTACTGTTTGTTTGGTCTTTCAAAAAAAGCCTTACCCGAATCTGGTAAACCTTGATTTCCAAGTTTAAACTCAATATATTGAAATATTGTACGAATGCAATTTTTGCCATAAGTAAAAGTACTATAAATCTATCCTAATCTCATAGTTTATTTCACCGAACAGTGAAACAAATCTTTACATCGTTTTGGAGAAAGTAAGATTGTTTCACTTGATATTTTAAGGGCATTTGATAGAGTTTGGCACCAAACTCTCTTATCTAAAATGCGTGATTTTGGTATTGATGATTACTTTCTTCGTTGGATTTGAAATTACCTTTCTAACATTTCAATACAAGTTGTATTGGATAGTTTTAAGTCTGAAATCCATAAAATAAATGCTGGTGATCCGCAGGACTCCGTTTTATCACCAACTCTCTTTCTCATATTTATAAACGATCTCTTGTCTGCTAATTCTAATCCACTAAGTTATTTCGCTGACGACAGTACCCTCAGCTTTTCATATTCATTTCTAAATAGATTCACATCCTTGTCCTTCGGAAGTGGAACCTCAATGGCAGTGTATGATAAGCTCATTAAATTCTGATCTCGACAGCATTGTACAAGGGGGAATTAAGAACCGTGTAAAATTTTATGTTTCAAAAACTCAATGCTGTCTCCTGTCGTTAAAGCGCAACCCACCTCGATGGCGCTATCCATAAGTAGCACTTGCATCCAGGAAACTAATGATCTTTCAGTATTTGGTATGTGTATCACAGATCACCTCTTATGGAATGATCACATGCAAAATACAATACAAAATACAAAAATGCTTATAGATTTCTCCGACGGTGCAAGAAATTGTTCACCCCTTCTGATCAGGCGTCCAAAACTTGAATATAACTCTTATATTTGGGCAGGTGCCCATAAAAAAAAATTACAGAATATCGAAAACAATATTTTCTGTAAAATAAAATAAGTTTGAAGCCAATATTTGTAATTTTTGAGAAGCTATTTGAGTCGAAAGTAAACTTTAACCAAGTTTTATTATTGTTTTTTTTAGGTTTTTATTTTTTTGTAAAAAAAAAACTGTCAATTCGATTTTTCTCAAAATTTTTCAGAATGTTGAAAACAATATTTTTTATAATATAAAATTAGTTTGAAGCCTTTTTTTAAATTTTTAAAAAGATATTTAAGTCGAAAAACAATTTTTACCAACTTTCGTTAAATTTTTTTTAGGTCTTTAATTTTTTGTAAAAAAACTGTCAATCCGATTTTTTTCAAAATTCTACTGAATATTGACAACAAAATTTTTTGAAAGATAAAAGTAGTTTAAGCCAATATCTCAAAGTTTTAAAAAGATATTTAAGTCGAAATTCAATTTTTACCAACTTTTATAGTTTTTTTTTTTTAGGTTTTTATTTTTTGTAAAAAAAAACTGTCAATTCGATTTTTCTCAACATTTTTCAGAATGTTGAAAACAATATTTCTTATAAGATAAAATAAGTTTGAAGCCTTAATCTCAAGTTTTTGAAAAGATATTTGAGTCAAAACTCAATTTTTACCAACTTTTTTTTTATTTTTTTTTTAGGTTATTATTTTTTGTAAAAAAACTGTCAATTCGATTTTTCTCAAAATTTTATCAGATGTCAAAAACATTATTCTTCGTTGCACAAAATTTTTTTGGAGATAAAATCATATTTTAGTCGTAAAATTTTCGAGGTGACAAATTTTTTTTTCAGTTTTTTTTTGATTTATAAAAAAAACCGTTAATTGGATTTTTTTTTTAAATATACTTGTATTGTATCACGTTACAATATATTATATAAAATTTAATTCAAGTCTCTAGTGTCATTGGTTCATGGGATATTTGGGGTTAACCAAAGTTTTCACCTTTTTTTTAATTGTTATGGTAAAATAACCACCCACGCAATTTTCTTGAGAGCCCTTTCTGCATCTTTCTGCCTTATTATCTGTACAACAAAATTTATTTGAAGTCGATATCTCTTCTGGTTCTTGAGCTATGTAAGACGAAAAAAACGTCGCGAACGTACGAACGTACGTACACACGCACGCACAGACATCTTTCTAAAAATCTTTTATTTCGACTCTAGGGACCTTGAAACGTCGAGAAATGTCAAAATTTTCAATTCGACAAATCGGACCCATTACAATAACTTCCTATGGGAAGTTAAAAATCCACAATTTAAGCTATATATACGAGAAATATTATCAGCAGATTGAAACTTTGTCAAACGATTCATGAAATTTTTCGATTTTGATGAAACCGAGACTAGAATTAATAGAGCCTCAACTGGTCTCCTCTCATTACCAACTTGTAGTAATTATTATGGAAGTAAAACATCTTTTTATAATAATAATTATAATTCACTTTATTTTCTTGCTTAATAATACTACTTATTAACTAGGTTTATAAATTGAAATTATGCAGCGTGACCAACTCTGTCAACCTTCGCTCATCAACTCACTTGTCTTCGTTTTCTCGTTTTACAATATAAAATTAAACAGTTACTTCAAATTTGAAATTAAGATTGGAATTTAAAAAAACGGAATATTTTTGAGGAATGTGATGAAGGCGGGAAGTTTGAATAATTTTTGTATGTATAATCATATGTGATATTGAGTATACACTACAAACTCTTCACGTAAGTTGGACTTCAATTTATCTACTAAACTGTGAAAAATCTATTCTGTAGGAAACTTGAGAGCACAGGAAATGGGAAAGAACCTATACACCATTATAAAATAAATGGTTTCAAGAAAATTTTTTCCTTCATTTTCTCCCAGAAAAAAATATTTTATGAAAATAAACGTATACGTTCAAAAGTTCAAGGGTTAAGCAAAACAAAAAACTCAAGAAATATTTGATATTATTCTTGCCTGTGACTTGAAAAATATGCTTTACCATTATCATAATAACCTTACCTTACAAAGCTACAGTAGCGATATATAGCTTTGGGTAGTCACCTTTGCCTAAAATCTCAATATATTTTCAAATTACCCATTTCCGCCCGGAATTAGATAAAGCTGCTATTGTAAAAGAAAAGTTAACTTTCATGACAGACATTTGAAAACCAAATGAGATTTCCTCAAAAATAAAAAGTACGAAAGGTTGTGATTTGGTTTTTCTTTTCAGAACCTGCAATAACTTTATATTTAAAGCCATAAATTACATTCTTTTTTTTTTGTATTTATATATTTAATGGGCTTTAACCTTTTTTTACTGTCGAATGAATTGTTAACACTTGGTTATCTTAAATGGTCCATTAAATTGTTTGTACCTACATTTTCAACCTATTATACCTACCTTAATTCTTAAATAAGAAAAATATATTATAACAACTATTGATCAATTGTTGACATTTTTCCGATATTGGTGATTCAAAGTTGACGATATTTCTCATTGGTTCTATATTTTTAAGGAATAATTTTAGAAAAGACTTTTGAACGAAAATTCAATTGAAAGATTACTGACAAATGACAATGTTACCTTTTTACTTAAATATCTATAGCTGGAGGTTAAGTAGAAAAATACCAATAAAATTGTGTTAATTCGATTTAATGAAGATAGATGTAATGTAATTCATGATTTATCATCAATCGAGTAAATAGAGGGTTGAAAATAAATGTTTTAAATAAAGAATTGAAAAAATGTAATTTTAATCACTAAACTGCCTAAACAAGCAATACAAAATGACTCTTGCATTACTTGTTACATAAAGGAACTATATAAATGATTTTTCAAATGGCGTGGGTAGATTTTGGCATCCCGTGGAGGCCATTTTGTTTTGGTGACATCTGTCAAATCTTTTGTTTATTATTCACTTGTTTATGCCAAATCATAATGCCAAGTTACACGATTGAACTGCACGTTCAAATAATAAAACTTTATTATCAAAATGAGTGTTCGTTAACGCAAACGTTGGCTGCATTCACAGTAGACTCTTCAACGTTTGGTGGCCAAATTTGAGATGACCGGTTCAGTAAACAACCAGCCAACACCCGTACGTTCAAGGAACGCAAGAAGAACATCGCCGCGGTCCGTGAAAGTGTACAGCAGAACCCGAAGCAGTCTATTCCTGGCCGTGCACAAGAACTCGGCCTTTCGCAGACTTTAACTTGACGAATTTTACGTCGGGACTTGGGCTTACACCGGTACAAGATTCAACTGACCCAAGAGCTCAAAGTTCATGATCATAGACAACGCCGTTTGTTTGCTGACTGGGCGCATTTTTGGATGAATGGCTGTGTTAACAAGCAAAATTCCCGTATATAGGACGACACCAACCCACGCGATGTTCACCAAGTGACCTCAAAAAGTTACCATTTGGTGTGGCCGGCGCGGGCGTGGCGGCGCGTTATTGGTCCGTACTTTTTTTGAAAACGAAGTTAGTGAGGCGGTCACCGTCAACAGTGAGCGCTACATAACGATGATAACTAACTTCTTATGGCCCAAATTGAACCATATGGACCTATAGATGACAAGTGGTTCCAGCAGGACGGGGCGCTATGTGCCACACAGCAAACGCCACGATTGACATTTTGCATGAACGATTTGAGGGTAATGTTATCTCTTGCAGGGGTGATGTGAATTGGCCACCAAGGTTATGCGATTTGACCCCGATAGACTTTTTCCTGTTTCTTAAAGTCGCAGGTCTATGGAAATAAACCACAATCGACTAACAAGGTGAATATAACATAGGCCATCGCTCAAATTCAGCCGGATCTATGAAGAAGAGTCATTGAAAATTGGACCACTTTGATCCGTGCCACCATAAGAAGCCGAGGCGGGCATTTGAATGATGTCATATTGCACACTTGATGGCATATGTACTGTACATGCGCCTTTCAAATAAAAAAATAATTTTGTCACACACATCTTGTTTTATTCCATTTCAACATCTACCCGCCCTTATTGAAAAACAATTTTTATTCTCTACTCATACTGTACTTTACTTTTAAGGGTGGTGCTCTTTTTTTCAAAATATATTTTGAATCAAGGCCAATTTCTTTATCTAATTTTCCTGACCTGATAACACACTTGAATGGAAAAATGTACATTATCTGTCAAAGATACCAGTTCTTAGATAGAAAATCGAAATACATTTTGAATTGCCTACAAAATATTAATTTATTAATTTGCCGTCCTCGGGTATTTCTTTATTTCAAGTGATACGATTAAGGATATTCAAATATTTTGTGTACCGTAATGCACAAAATCTTAATCTTAATAATCTTAATTTAAAATGAGAAATTATTTAAATTTACTAAATTCGATACAAGAACTAATTTGTGACTTTTAAGAAAATAATATATTATAATTGTTGAGGGAATGCTTTCAATATTTGATATTTGTTGTGTTCATTTTAAATGACAATTAATCCTGAAATGTTATGAATACATATAAAATTTGTACATTCATGAGATACTTGATATAAATTAAATTCAAATACAAATTTAAACTTAGACCTATTTTTAGTTGAAAGTAAAATTTATTGAAATAAAGTTTTTGAAATGAATGAATTAAGGAAAAAGGAATAACTCAATTACTCAAGTAAAACCTTAAATTAAGTAAATATGTTGAAAAATTAAAACAAAAAATATATTTTTACAAATCGTTATATTATGATGAAATTATTTCCTTGAGTAATTAAAGTAAAAATACAATATACGAGTATTTACTTTTTTATTTTAATAAATTCCCATTTTAAAGTATTTTAATCGGCCCTGTTGGGGCACAACATATATCTTTCCAAAGTATATAAATAATACTGGCCAACAAGGTAATGTAGGTGAAAGTCAAACTTTACTTTTTCTAAGGTTTTTAATTGCATTATTTCGAATCCGACTTTAAAATCAATCTATCACGTCAGATTTTTAAGAAAAAACCTTTTTTAATTCGAAAAAAAAACTTTTATTAGGCTTTTCGAGGCTACGTAAATGCCAATAAAATACGTTATGATTTTCCGAATTCACAATTTCTTACTAACATATTCCGTTTAAAAATGTTCAGTATCTTACTTAATTTAAAAATAAAATGCACGACTGGGTCGCACGAACTTGCTCCTGTATGCAAAGAGTCTGTTTAAAAATGTACCTATATAAGATTTAAAAATATACCTGTTAAATAAATTTGTCTTCAAAGATATAAATGCCATTTGATTTGTCAAAAAAACCGTGCGATTCATCCCAAGACACAACTCATCCTAGGACATCTCATCCCGGAAATGAAAAATACTTGTAAGCATACTTAACGAAAACAATTGTTTGTGTATTCAACTAGTTCGTTCAAAGCTTTTTCCTTTGGATAGCCTTATTTTAATTTTATATTGGAAGAACCAGGATGGAAAATAAATTATCTGAAGATAAGAAAGAGGAAAAACATGTATGTTTAAATTGTAAAGCGATCGCCTATTGGTTGTGTAGTTAGGTAGGTGTCTAAAACGAATATGGAATAGTTCATTGGCGTGCTCAGCTTTATGTAAAGACATGGTGAGATGGGAGGGGGTTACATTACAGTTAAAATAATTTAAAAAAAAATATTTTAAGATTCAAAATTTTACCTGAAAAATAAGTTTGTCTTCAAAAATTTAAATGCCATTTTATATATCAAAAAACCCTTGATTTTTCAATTTTTTTTTTTGAAAATCGTTAGAGCGGTTTTTTTTTAAATTAATTTTTTATATATAAAATTTTTCAATTTTGTTCGAAAAATAGTTTTGGTATGCAGTTGTTTAGTGATTGTAAATATACGCTCTACATTTAAATTTCGTAAAAAAATGTTGACCCGTTTTTGAGATATAGAATTTTGAAAAAAAAAAAATTCAATATTTTTTTAAAAATCCAAAAAATAAAAAATTGCACTTTTGATAATCAAATATTGTTAAGGGAATATAAGAGCTTATTCAAAAAAAAAATTATTGAAATCGGTTCATAAGTTGCTGAGAAAATTAAAAAACAAAAAAACGGTTCTATGAGTGGTGCCTTTCCTGAGCAATACAAAAATATGTTTTTCTTATTAAAAGAACCCAAGTTAAAAAATAAAATTTTAGAGAAAATTTAAAAAAAATCTATCGGTTTGTTTTTGAGAAAATTCGAATTTTCGTTTTTTGACCAAAAAAATTGTATGGGGGTTAGTTTTGATCTTAAAAAAAAAATGAAAAAAACGCCTAACGCGAATCTGCTCAAAACCTTAACTTCCAAGTTTGAACTCAATCGACCCAATGGTTTAGGCTGTAGGAGCGTGGACAGACAGACAAAACAGACCGGACGGAATCGCGGGACCCACTTTTTTCGACTTCTCTACCATCGTAATATCATGTTTGATTAAAATCTCGAGTTCGAAATTTTGCACGAATGCAAAACTTGCCATATAGTTCCTATATGTCGCAAGTAAAAAATCTTAAATGGTTGTAAGTCTTTAGCTGCCATACACAAACCTCAAAAGAACGCTGAACGATTTATGCTAAAACGACAACAAAAAACGCAAAACGGTACAAACACAATTTTTTATCTTATTACAAATTCTAAGTCTTGAGGCTATAACATAAGGTTTTTAGAATAAATACAAAAAAATAATGTTGAAAATGGGTATTTCTGTGTTTGGACTCATATATCGATATTTGAATTCGGAATCAGCAAATTAATTATAAAACAAATTATTCATAAACATAAAGAAATTATATCCAAGGTTTTTCAAAACTTAAGATAGAGTCGAATGATGGCCCATTAGTATTCTCATAATTAATGCGAAATTAGGCAAAGTAACTGAGATACTAAAATTATTTAAAGTGTATAAAGAAGATTTGTACTTTGCAAAATCATCAGGTAATTTATTGTCAAGGCATATGTTGTGTTTTAACTGTTGGCCTTTGGTTGTCTTAAGCATTTATCGAATGGCATGTTTTGGTAGACAAATTTAAAGGTGAGATTCGAATTAAGGACATATTAATCTTTGAAAAAGGATTGTTTTGTTTGTGCACCAGAAAAAAGGAATTTTGTCGACAAGTATCGGGTTTTTCAATAAGAGAGCTACAAATATTTTTTTTTTATTAAAGCAAAAACGGTTTTGAATATCAATGAAATTCTTTATTCCTGTGAAGGTACATTTGATGCCATTATGTATGCTGCAATTTCACGTTTGATATTCGTACGAAGTTCATCAATCGTCTTAGTCGTAAAATATTCGGTTATCATTGAACGGTAGCGATACCCATTCACAGTAACGTGCCGGTTTTGATCATCACGGAAGAAGTACGGCCCAATGACGCCGCCTCCGCGCCAGCCCATAAACTATACCAAACCGACAAAGCCATTCAGCCAGAAATGAGCCTAATCGCTGAAGATGATTTTTCAATGAAAATCCGAATCATTTTCAAGTTGTTGCTCAGCCCAATTCACGAACATCACGAACGTCGAACATACGACGCTTCTGGTGGTCAAGCAAATTTTTGTGCTAGAATTTTGATCCAAATTGATCCAATCAGTGTACTTTACAATTGAACAAAATTAAACACACATAACGCATGCATGCTCAAAGTCGGCAACCTTAGGAGAGTCGAAAAATGATTTCTTGGATTTATAATTGGTGACTCAAAATCAATTAACATACAATTGAAAATCTGTAGATTTATCTGTTTTTTTCCGTATACTCCTGTAGTCCACTTTTAAAGATTTATTTAAAAAATTAAGGTATTTTAGGCAGTTCCAAATAAGGTACTTCTTTTGAGTAGATAGATAGATAATTGATTTTTATTGATTTAAAGATTAATTTTACAATTATTACATAAATATCTTATCACAAAAATCATAATAGCATGGCATTTGCCATTGCTAATTAAAAAAAAAAAAAAAAAACAATTAAAAGAAAAAAAAAACATTTTAAAAAGGCCAATTTAAAAACAGAGAGAAAAAAAAACAAATGATTAGCAAATTTAAAGCGTCAGATGTCTTCATTCATAATTCTGGATCTATGTAGATACATACATATGTACATATATCGTAACGCAACTTTGCAATAGTTATAAAGCTTGGAGACATCCATCTCATTCAGCATACTAAGAACTTGTTCCTTTGATAAAAAGTCACTTCCAAGAATATTTCTTCTAGTTTCCCTTAAAGTTGGACACGTTCCGACGAAATGCGTTCTCTCTTTCTGCTAAAATGCAAAAAGTACACTCCAGTGGTAAATCAGGTCTGTGCGGGTCTTAACTTGAGCATTGTAGCAATGACGTTTACATTATTTGCATCATGGAAGTACATAGTTCTTTTCTACGAGATTATGGTTAAGCCTACTGTAAGTTGTTCTGAACAAGGACCCAACTGATTCAGCTGCATATTCTGCTCTACAATTCCGCATTTAAATTTAAATTTAAATTGCATCCTTCTGCGAGACTCGACCACTCACTGTAACAGTGATTTTGGTCTTCTACAGCTTTTATTACTAGTTTTCTAACAAGTCGGTATTCGTTCATACTGAAAACATGCAGGAGATAATCCGCTTGGATCTTTAGGGTCTTTATGAATAGAGGTGCTAGTCTGGTTCAAAGCATAATCACGTAATTTGGAGTATTTTTTGGCAGACGAAATATTCGCTTCACATAATGTGTTAAGAGTTTCTCCACCGTGTGAAACTTTTTGCATCCCCATACTTGCGAGCGATACAAAAGGATACTTTCTGCAACTACTTCAAATACCTTATTTTTACTAATGTGAGCTATGTTTTTGTTCATAAAGCACCTTATCCATGAAATATTAATTGCAGTTTTTGCCTTATGGAGTTTCTCTCTAAAATGTTTCTCCAAATTCAGGTTTCTTGAAAAAAATTACTCCTAGATATTTGTATTCGTTAACACATTCTATAATATGTTCTTCGTTGAAATTCAACTTTTCATTCCATGCATTTCGTCCATTACCCTTCTTAAATATCATCACCTTAGATTTTTGAGTATTGATTGATTGATTGATTGATTTATTGATAAGAAAACAGCTGTACATTAAGAATAACTTATAAATAGTACAGGATGTATTACAAAAGATTAACAAGGATATGCAAGAATGTATTATATCGAGTAGCAATTATAGCAAAATTAAATAACAATTATAACAAAATATTACAAGTTAATTTTACAAAAGTAAATTTAAGCTTAATAAAGTTTTTAAATGAATTTAATAAAATTTAAAGCAAAGTCGCAAAAGAAGAAGATAAATAATAAATAATAAAAAAGTCATCTCAGTTCATGTTAGAAAAATATTCAAAGATAAGTTCATTAAACTTTTTGTTTTCGATTCCAGACCTCATGTGACTGGGAACATTATTCCACAGTCTGACAGCATAAACGAAAAATTGTCTGCGTGATGTCAAACAGGTATATCTTGAGGAGCGCAATAGAATGGAACGATTTGAAGAACAGAAATTAAGTTTGGAAAATAGGTAGTTCGGAGTCTTATTAACAATTAATTTGAAGAGAAACAAACAACACCGATACATGAAGAAAGCTTCCAATTTACAACCCAAAAGTTGACGAGCCTGAAGCGAAATGTGATCAAACCTTCGAAGATTGAAAACGTAACGGGCAATAGCATTGAAAGCAACGTTTAACTTTTGAAGTGAATGATAATCAGGATCTGCGAACAACTCACACCCATATGATAATATGGGTAGTACAAACGATCTTACAAGCTTCAATTTGACTTGAGTAGAGAGTATTGTTTTAGTTACAGATAGTCCTCTAAGTGAACCATATATCTTGGCAATTATAGAATCAATATGAGTGTCCCATGTTAGTTTATTGTTGAAGATTATACCTAGGTTTTTTACATTGGTGACATATTCAATTTCGCATGTATTTAAAAGGAGGCGAGGAAGGTTTTGAAGGTGAGGATTATTTTTGGATATAGGGATAGCTTTCGTTTTCTCTGGATTAAGTTTAAGTCCATTGCGGTTAGACCAGTCATATATTGAGCTTAAATCAATGTTCATACTAGATATAGCATCTTCAACCATCCCAATGGGAAAACTAATGTATAACTGCACATCATCCGCGTAGATGTGAAATTGACAGTAAGATAAAACAGATGGCAAATCGTTAATGAACATAGAGAACAGTAAAGGCCCAAGGATAGATCCTTGAGGAACACCAGAACTAACAGGAAGAAACGAAGACAGCTTACCATTGCACGATACAGCTTGCATACGATTGGTCAAGTAGGAATGAATAAGATTTTTTGTTGTGTCAGAGAAATTAAAATAGGTCGTCAGTTTATCACAGAGAATATTAAAGTTAACGCAATCAAATGCTTTTGAGAAGTCAAGTAAAGTTATCACAGTTATATAATTGTTGTCTAATGCCTGTCTAATATCATCAGACACTTTAAGAAGGGCTGAAATGCAACTATGTCCAGGTCGGAAACCAGATTGCAGAGCGTGAAGGAGATGTTTTTGTTTAATATAACTTTTTATCTGGTAGCTTATTATGTTTTCAAAAACCTTAGATAGAAAAGGAAGGATAGCTATGGGTCTGTATTCTTTTTTTATTCCTTGTTTAGGGATAGGGATAATTTTTGATTGTTTCCAGGAAGTGGGATAGGTTGAGGTCATTATTATAGTGTTGAAAATGTGAGTTATATGAGGAAGTATGAAGGGAAGAAGGATTTTTATAAAATCGGGATGAATGTTGTCGAGACCAGTAGATTTGGATTTTATTGAGAAAATTGCTTTTCCTACTTGATATTCATCAACAGCAGACACAGAAAATGCATCAGCTCTATCGTTCTCAGAAAGTCCGGAGACCATATTGTTGAGTTGGGTTGGAGGAGTAGAGAAATTACGATTCAGTTCCTCTAAATCAATGCTCTCATCGTAAACACAGGTATCTTTTTTTAAACCAACACTTTTAACTTCTTTCCAAAAGAACTTGGAGGAAAGATCTGTGTTGAACCTGTTATTATAATAATTGTATTTGGCTGTTTTTATTAACCTTGTTACCAGATTTCGGGATGTTTTAAATAGTCGAAGCATTTCTACACAGCCAAATCGTTTCCACCGGCGATATGAGACATCTCTTGCTTTAATTGCATTAAGAATTTCATGAGAAAGCCAAGGACAGCTACGTGATTTAATAAATCGAGTCTTTAAGGGAACATGTTTATTAAAAAGATAGTCAATAGCGACATTAAGGTGTTCAATTTGACTATTAACGTTAGACGTAGCGAAAATTGGGCGTAAATCAATGGACGAACAATCACTAAATAAATATTCAACATTGACATTACGAAAATCACGAAACTGAAATGATTGTGTCGAATTCCTCTCGAAATTTAAATCATAGGTTACAAAAATTAGATCATGGTATGAAAACACAGGGACGGATAACTGACTATAACATTTAACAAAACTTTCATTGCTTACAAGAAAAACATCAAGCAGTGATGGGATACAACCAGGCCTAAAGTGAGTTGGCTCAACATTATTCACAAATGAGAGTCCCAGAGAATTCATTGACGTTTTAAATAGGTTAGATGAAGGTTGCAAAAGATTTATATTTAAATCTCCACAAACTATAAGCTTAGGTACACGAGAACACATTTCTTCTACAATTGGTGTAATAAGACGAGAGCTAGCAACTCGTGGTGGCATATAAATGGCACCAATGCTGCATTTATTATCACCATCAAATAAATCAATGAAATAATAATCACATGCCTCGGTACCATCAGAGCATTTGACATGGCTAGACCGGATGTAATTTTTAACGTATATTGCAACACCCCCTCCCGTTGTATGAGTTCGGTCAGCCCTGTAAGGTTTTTTAAATCCATTAAGAGAAAAGAGACTACTATTTAAATTTGGATAAAACCACGTCTCAGACACGCAAATTATATCAAGCAAACTATCTTCAAATATCATTTTGAACTCATCGAATTTGTTAACAAGACTCTGAGCATTGATGTGGCAAATATGCAAACCATTATTACTTTTGCAAAGAGTATTTACTAAAAATCTATTTTTTTCGTTTATGCTGTGAAAGCCAGCATCATTGTTGCTGCCCATTATGACAACAAAAGTTTAAACCGAGGCTGGAATCGAAAACAAAAATATTGAAAACATTTATTTCACAAGAAAGAGAGAAACTAAAGAAATATAATAAAGAAACAATTTGAACTGAAACAACTTGAACATACAACAAAAATAAATAAAGAGAAAAAACTTTTTGCGACAGAGAAAGAAAATTAGAAATAAAAAAAGAAGAACAAATGAAAAAAAATTCTTGCATTGAAAGATTAATATTAACTACCATTATTCGGATCATTTATATCGTCAGAGCCGACGGCATTCCTCAGATCTCCGATGTTGTTTATGATGACTGGATCTTGGCTGTTAGGAGTGCGGATAAACACTTGTCCATTGAATGTGTGCACAGATGATAGAAGAGACTTTCGTTTAAGCCTTAATGCGTACCGCTGGAGCTGATAATTATTTTTTGTGAGACTGTCGTTGATGAAAAAGCTTTTTTGCGAATCGATGTCAATTTCGGAGAGGCTAAGTGGAGCTTTTTTTGTTTTACGAAAGTTAGCTGCAGCTTGCATGAATTGTTGTTTACCACGCTTATCCGAAAATTTCAGTATGATACTCGAGTCGATGGGAGAATGTTGTTTCTTTTTGGCGCGAAAAATATTTTGAATGTGAGGGGGCTGAATATCCACAGTCACACAGATTTTTTTGTAAACTGTCTCCAAGTTTTCCCCAGGATACTCCGGTACACCAACAATTACAGCATCACAACAAACCTTCTCTCTCTCAAACTGATCAACGACTTGCTCAAGCCGTTTGACATCTTGGCGTGCTTTCTCCAGTTTTTGTTCAAAAATTAAATTATTTTCTCTAATCTGGGCATTTAGGCGATCTTCCAGAGCGTTGAGTTTAGCGTCCAGGGAATGATTAAGTGTCACCATCCACTCCTCCAACCTCTTTTCAATGCGGCTCCACAGTTTGTCAGCAATGCCAGTTGAATTGCTTGCATCAACATCTCTCGGAGAGGAATCACACTCACTGTCTTGTTGTTGCACACGGCATCGCTTATTTGGTTTTGGTGGCATATTTTGCTCGCGAATAAAAAGTACAACAAAAAGAAAAACTAATGCTTAATTTAAATTAAGTATAAAAGTTTAGATTCGAAGAGATGATATACAAGATTAAGACAAAGCAATGTGCTTGTTTTTATGCACTTAAACTGCGAGTTTTGCGAAAAAATGAGAATTTAATCGGACGACGATAAAAAAACACGTCTAGTTGTTGCCTTGCATCACAGTACTGACTGTAAGGTTCCATAGGCAATAGTAGTAGTATACTGTATTTATCATAAGTTGTAGTGTTTCTGAGGAATACGCAAAAATTACTATATCATCAGGAAACATTAATGCCTTAATACGAAATCCTTCTAAATCAACACCACCTGGAAGGTAATCTACAAGGTCATCTATATGAAGAGCGAAAACAAGATGGGACTCAATGTACAGGTACACCCCTGTCTTACTCCCGAGGTAGTTGTGAACCAATCAGAAAGCTCAGCTCCGTTCCACACTGCAGCCTGTGTTCCTCTATACTAGTTCTTCGAGAACGCGTCCGAACTTCAGAGACGAGCCCAGGCCATATAGCTTGTGGAATAAAGCACCTCGGTTGATTGAGTCGAATGGTGCTTTAAAGTCAATAAAGAATGCATACAATTTTCTGCCCTGCTTAACAAAGCTTTCAGCTAGCCTCCTGACAATGACAATGTTATCTTTTTTAGAGTACCCTGATCTAAAGCCCGCTTATGTCTCTTTCAACAGGTTCTGATCTGCAATCAACGTTGTGAGTCTCTTCTGCAACAGGCGTTGTAAAAATCTTATAAGTCGAATTAAGAAAAGAAATTCCACGATAGTTTGCTGCAACCAACAAGAATCCTTTTTTGTGTATCGGGAAGATTATAGCGTCTTGAAATTTATTTACGGAAATATGCCCCATTAAAAAGTATTACCAGACGTTCTTTAAACATGACTGTTCCATATTTATAGAACTCAACAGGAATACCATTTGTACCCGCCGCTTTTCATCTTTAAGAGATCCTAGAGTTTATTCTACTTCTTGAAGGTTAATTTCCGTATCTAGGATTTCGTTGTTGAATCATTTCTTTGAAATGAGTGGATAGAATGTTAGTTTCTTATTCACTGCGAATTGTTTACTATTCAATTCCCACTCAAGTTTCCAAAAATCAGTGGTGGTTTTGCAGGTTGCCAGTTTAGATGTCTGCAGTTCTTCATAGTTCTTCCTTTTGGTTTTACATAGCTCCTTATATTGAGAGTTGGCCTCTAAGTAGTTTCTTCGAACCAATCCTTGGGAATTCGTGAAATTTTTCAACCATGCAAATGACTTCTTACGACCATTTTGACATTCTTTATCAAACCAAGGCTCCTTTTTTTTCCATTCCATTTGAGTCTAGGAAGTAATTGCGTGTTACAGGTTTCTTCATTTGGTTGTATAAGTCATTGGAAGGTAACAACTACTAGAAAATGATCTGAGTATGGGATTTCTTTAATCTCAAAATCTTTCACAAAAGGCTCCCATAATCTATCACTAATGCTCCTTTGTCCCCCACAAAATGTAAGATTTCCTTCACAATCACTCGAACTGATTCAATTTTGAATACAAAGTCCAAATGAAAGGTACGAATTTTGGGTTTTTCGCTTAGATCTCGAAAACGGTGCATCGGAGAGAAATATTTTTAGAGAATAAAATGGAGTTCTTAAAATTATCTAAAACTTTTATATCATATGTTTTTTTCTAATTCCTAACCGTTTTCGAGCTATACCCTCGGAAAAAGTTGAAATTTACAAAAAAAATCAATTTACGTCAAAATATTCATAAACATTGCATCATATTGTCTAAACCTATTCATAAACGAAAAGTATGAATAGGAAAGAAGTTGTAGATTTTTAAATTCCCTTTTAGAATATATATACATACATATGCTGATTAATGTCCAACCCGCCTAAAGTTACAGCTATTTTAAAACTTGTATAGCATTTTGCAATTTTCAGAAAATTAGTTTGTATATCATATTCTTAACCCACAACCTTTGTTCGTGTATTTTCATGAGATATGCACTTCGCTTGAAGAGTTTTATGGAGTCACATTCACTTCAAGTGAACAACACAAGGACATTGGACAGGCTCGCAAGATGCAGAAGACATTGTCAAACTCAATCAGTGGTTTGATTCTCATCCTCCCTTCCCAGAAACCTCTCAAATCATGTCAATTTCGAGTGGAGTTGTCGGAGATGCCACGATAACATGCTATGATGCTGTTCGAGTAGGTAAAAGGGCTATCAATTCAGTAGTTGACTTGACATTTGCAGACGTAAAGTTATCGCGCAAGGATCGGGCATTGCCAATATCTTCTGTCAGCTCATCGATCATCGATCGAACACATCAAAAAGAAAAGAGAAGAACTAAACTTGAAGTACAGAAAAATGTACTGGTTAATAGGAAAGAACTCTGACCTATCTATCCAGAACAAACTAATGTTATATAAGCAAGTATTGAAACCCGTTTGGACATATGGCATCCAACTATGGGGCTGTACAAAGAAAACAAATGCTGAACCCATCCAAAAATTCCAAAGCAAGGTCCTTCGTGGGATAATAAATGCCCCTTGGTATATAAGAAATAGCGATCTACATCGTGACCTTCAAATTGAAATGGTTACAGAAGTGGTTAAGAAACACGCTGTATCACACAATCAGCGACTGCAAAGTCATACTAACTCTGAAATGGAGACCGTATTAAATGTACGAGACAATGTTCGGAGATTAAGAAGAACCAAGCCTCATGAGCTGATGGTCTAAAAGCTACGGGAAAGTGTTATAACCTTAAACTTCCCCCAATGCGATTTAAAAATTAAGAAATAAAAATCATTTGTCGATCTTTCATAGATTGGTCCTGATTCACCGGTGGTTTTAGTGCGGTAAGAGTCCCACACTACTCGGTACCGATTCTTGATTCTTACCGAGTGTCTTTTGAAGATTTCCATCGGATAAAAAAATAAAAAAAAAAAAAAAAAAAAAAAAAAAGCTCATCGATAAAAGTTCACGATAGGTAGTAGTTGACCCAACATTGCCCTTTTAGCGGATATGTTTAAGCAAACGATCAGATGAGGATTTGATGACATATTTTGAGTATGAGTTGGCCCAATTTCAAAAATCTTACTTATCGAGGGCAAGAGTGATATAGGCCTATAGTTACCCAGATCATTAGTTGCTCCTTTCTTGAAAAGTGGCAAGATATTGGCACATTTAAGAGCAACCGGAAATACTCCAGAAAAAATACTTTTGCTAAAGATATGTGCCAAAACATCAATTATAAAACATGCTACATTTTTCAAACAAACATTTGAAATACCATCATAACCAGCAGTGGCGTCTTTAGGCATGGGCCCGGTGGGCCAGGGCCCAGGGCCCCGCAATTATTTGGCCCCCAAATCCACCAACTCAAAATCAATGAATCCTTACAAGAATTATATAGAAAACGAGATAAGGTTAGTAGACAGTAACAGAAAAACAAGTTTCATTTTACTCTCCGTTCCGTTGAAATTCTCCTCCTCAACATCTTAAACTTATGGTAACATGAATCTTTAATCATACACCTGCATACGCTGTCAACATTATTTTAACAACTCTGCTTTCGTTCTACTCTACAGTTGTGCACACATGTTGAATTTTCAAATCACTCCATAAACAAACACAAAGTTGTCCCATGATAATTCATTTATCGCAGATCATTTAAAAAATGTAAGAACTCAGGAAAGGGATACACTTCCTATTTATCAGCAAATATTTGCAACGAATTCATTGATATAATGGGAAAACAAGTTCTAATGAAAATTTTAGGTGAAATTAGATCGGCAAAATATTTTTCCCTAAGTGTTGACAATACACCCGACCTTTCTCATGTCGACCAGTTGACTTTTGTAATTCGGTATGTTAAAAATTGTGTTCCCATCAAAAGGTTCTTAAAATGTATACCTATTCAAGAGCATAAATCTGAATATTTGGCTGACACAATCTTAACATTTCTGGAAAATCATGATATTTCAATAGAAGATTGTAGAGGACAAAGCTATGATAATGCGTCTAATAAGTCGGGAAAATATTCTTTTTTGCAAGCAAGATTAAAGGAGAAGTGAAAATTTACTATCTTTGTACCTTGTGCAGCAGATTCTCTTAACTTAGTAGGCCTTCATGCGGATGGTTGTGTGCAGGAGGCAACAAGTTTCTATCAAGTGGTTCAAAAAATATACAACTTTTTCTCTGCTTCTACCCATCGCTGGAATAAATTGAATGTATGTTTAAGTTCACATAGAGTTCTTAAAAGTCTTTCTGAAACAAGATGGTCTGCACGAGCTGTTGCAGTTAACGCGCTCCATCATGTTTAAAAGCAAATTACTGAACCCTTGACATCTATCTCTAGAGATCCAGAGTAAGCTCCAGACACAAAAAGCGAAGCGCTAAGCCTGTCTAAGAAAATGTCAAAATTGGAGTTGCTCATTTTAACATTAATTTGGAGCACAATATAAGAAAGAATTCATAAAACCAGCAAGAGCCTTCAAAAAGGAACAATTACGATTGACGTTGCTGCTAATTTGCTTTGTTCTTTCATAAATGATATAAGGGAAAATTTTGATAAATTTGAAGTGTGTGCCAAAATTCAGAATCCGGATGCTAATTATAGACTTATTGCAACGAAAAATAGTACGAAGTTCGCGTGCCATATATTTTGATGGTCCTGCACCATCCGTCCAGCATTCTTGCGAACAGTTTTCAAAAAACCATAGAGATGTTAATGCAGAAGAACTCTAGGTAGAATGCTTGCACCTCGTGCAGTATTTAAAAGAACTCAATAAAGATGTAAATGAAGATCTTATAACAATATCAAAATTGTACCATCTAATTACAGTAGATGAAATTGGGAACACATTTCCAAATGTAGAAACTGCCTGTAGAATGTTTTTATCTTTGATGCTTTCAAACTGCAGTGGAGAGCGTTAATTTTCGAAATTAAACCGGATACAAAATTAACTTCAAAGCACAATACTACAAGATAGACTAAACAGCTTGTCAATTTTATGAATTGAAAATGAATTACTGCAGGAAATTGAATTTGATGGCTTAATGCAACTGACAAAGTCAGAAAAGTATGCCTTCAATAATATTTTATTGTATACTTACACTTACATATGAATATATCTAAAAACAAACAAATCAAAACAAATATAAAGAAATAAACTTACATACAATTAAAACATTAGAAATCAACCAAAAAAACAATAAAAATCATTAAAAATCAACAATAAAGAAAAATGTTCAACTATTGAAGGTAAATAAAAAAAAATTATAAAAGTATAAAAAAAGTATCTGTTTTATATTTGTTTTTTAGTTCTTTTTAAAAAGTAAAAATATGTAAGAAAAAACAAATTAATTTTTAAATAATTTTTTTAACCTAAAGAATTTAAAAAAAATATATTATACCTACTTTTTTTGGTCCCCAAATCCTATTGGGCCCAGGGCCCCCAAAAGTCTAAAGACGCCCCTGATAACCAGAAGAGATTGTAGTTTTTAAAGTGCCAATTAACTTCAGAATCTCTAAACTAGTTATAGGCTCAAACACAAAACTTTGGCTTTGAGAAGGTTCATTACTGAATGTACTACAAAGTGTACAAGATGGGTGCCCAGAACTAGCTTGTAGATTAAGTGAAATCGTTGAAAAGTATTCATTGAATGCATTAGCAATTGCAATTTTATCTGAGACCACACGACCATTAACATTGACAACAGATGGTTGTTTTTTGCACTGAGATTTATTAAGTATACTATTCACTATTTTCCATTCATTTCTAATATTTCCTTCAGCTAGATTGAATTTGTTTTTAACGATAAATAGAATTTCCGAGGTAACGTGATCGTCCGCTTGCTCGGAGCAATCTTCGTCTTTGCTAGAAGTAAGTTATTGTGGATATCTCCTTTGTTATCTAATACTCGCACATAAACCACTGCTCCATATGCTTTGGTTGAAGCATCGCAAAAGCCATGCAACTC
This sequence comes from Eupeodes latifasciatus, assembly GCA_920104205.1. Lineage (NCBI taxonomy): Eukaryota > Metazoa > Arthropoda > Insecta > Diptera > Syrphidae > Eupeodes > Eupeodes latifasciatus. The sequence goes on from OV049926.1 coordinate 35,880,819, forward strand.
GATTGCTTGATTTGATGGGCTCATTCGATTCCATCGCGGAATTATAACCTTTTCTATGGTTGGGAGTTCTAGCTGAAAAGCTTTCCAACTCTTTTTGATGTGGGCTGGAACTTCCTCGTCCCAATCACATCCAAGATTCCAGAGCTTCTGCATAAGATTGGGGGTGGAAACGTGTAGGAGACACCATGGTGGCAATTACAATGGAAAATCTACCAGCACCAGAGGTTCTTCTGAAAACTATATTTTGCCGCTCCACCAAGGATTGTGTAATTGGAAAATGTGGCAGCCGAAAAGCGATGCTCACCTGTTCTGCAGCGTACCTCCACTGTCAAGAAAAGTGCCTGAACAGTGTGCCTGTTGACGATGGGGACGATGAAGACGATGTAGAGCCCATTCAGCAAGAGCCACCCGCTACTGAGGAAGAAGATGCCATGGAAGAACAATCATTGCCTGGGCCCTTAAGTTCAAAGAGGATGAAAATTTGATTACTTTTAAAGCTGAGAGTAAAACATTAGGAATATATTGAGAACAATGGGACTTACAATTATTATTGTATTGGTGTAACGAAACTATCTGTAGACTAAAGTGTGAAATTTGTCATCATCACTATTTTTCTACTTTATTTAATAACTTGCTTATAAGTGGCCATATTATGTTATTAGATGAACGAACAAAGGTTGGGGGTTAAGAATATGATATACTCGTACAAACTTATTTTCTGAAAATTGCAAAATGCTATACAAGTTTTAAAATAGCTGTAACTTTAGGCGGGTTGGACATTAATCAGCATATGTATATATATTCTAAAAGGGAATTTAAAAATCTACAACTTCTTTCCTATTCATACTTTTCGTTTATGAATAGGTTTAGACAATATGATGCAATGTTTATGAATATTTTGACGTAAATTGATTTTTCGTATAGCTCGAAAACGGTTAGGAATTAGAAAAAAACATATGATATAAAAGTTTTAGATTTAAGAACTCCATTTTATTCTCTAAAAATATTTCTCTCCGATGCACCGTTTTCGAGATCTAAGCGAAAAACCCAAAATTCGTACCTTTACCCCCCTCCTCCCCCCGCTCCACACCTAGGAGTCAGGACTTTTGGTATGTTAACAACCTAAGCCCCCTGAACAAGTTTCTGAAGGAATCGCTTAGTTACCTGCTCACGCACTCTACACCTCATTCCTTGACTGGACTATAAGTACTATAGTCATACATTATGTAATTCGATCACCAATATTCAATTTCAATCCACATATGATGGACTATAAGGTTAAGGTACTCTTGTTGAAAAAACTTGACATAGCTTATTATTTTACAAAATTTTTCTATTGATACTCGTATACGGTTATAATAAAATATCCATCCAAACACAAATTTGTATTACCCAATTAGGCTTCCATGTTGAATTATTATATTGCCCCAAGGAATACAAGAATATTCTATACATTTCATACAACCGCATAAAGAAAACTCTAAAATCCTTTTCTTGAAAACAAGGTACATTTTTGTATATAAGTTTCGGAGTTTTAGGAAACATCGTACAACTTTATTGTACATTATAATACGCAGACTCTATTTGGACTATCAAAATGCAGATAATTTGAATGGAAACTTTATTAAATTTTCTTCAAATTCAACCAAGTCCAAAACGACAACGACCCAAGACGACGACTATGCTGCTGGTTGAATGAAGTTATGAATCTTGAATTTGAATCTGAACAAGACCCTGTGTAGGCGTCGTTGTCGGTCGTCATCGTCCGCGTCGTTGGGAGAAAATTTTCTTGTAAATTGATCAAGTTTTTCTTCTGATGATGTTATGTAGTTTTGAACTTCTTAATTTCTGATGTTGAACTTTTCAAAAGAAATTGGTATTGAATTTCCTGCACTATTATAATTTGTTGCGCAGTTTGAATTTTGGAATTAGAATTTCAAATCATAGTTGATCTTTTATTTTTAATAAGTTTAAACTTCCATAATTTAGTGCATTAAAATAAATCGTTTTTAAATATTTATTATTTTAAAGGATTTAAAATGTAGAAGATATAGAAATAATAACTTCTCATTTGTTTATTGAAGTTGTCAAGTTTACAACATATTTAATCAATTTGAAAATCCTACTTAATATAACAAATTTGTTGTTAAATTAGAATTTTCAACTTTGATTATTTGTTCATTAAGTGTCTCTTTTAACCATCAACAAAAAACATCCTACCACTTGTAATATTGCTTTGAAGAATGAATTCCATCATGAATTCAATTATGCGAGTCTGTGTTATTGGCTATGAAACCATTTAAGAAATTCCTAATCTACCTTCAAGGAAGGTATCTTAAGTAATTCTGGAAATTATGATTAGTATATTCTTGAAATTTTACTTGTCAGAAAAAATATTATATATGAGTTTTCAAAAGAAAGAATGTCAATGTCGTTAATAAAGCTGAACATAAATAAATTTAAGATATTTACTTAGGTTAGGTTAAAGTGGCTGTTCGTGATGGAGTAAGATACACTTAGGCTAGTTTAATGGCCCATTGTGGTAACACATGAATCTTTAGATTTTCTTCTAAGCTCAATGAAAACAGTTTGAGGCCCTTTCGAAATATTACAAAACATTGTACATACTTGTTCTTAAATCTTTAATTTTTAACGAATTTATTTTAAAAAGAATAATGAGCTTTAAAGTGTGCTTCATAAATGAAGGTTATGCGCATCAGTCTAAGGATCATAATTTTTTCTTTTTATAGTGAAACACTTGCCCTGAGAAATTTAGAAAAAAAAAATTAGGTGGCGCAACAGTCCGTAGAGAACCAGGGCCTAGTCACTTACAACTCTCAACCATTTCTGTGTGCGAGTAATGTTGTCAGAGATGGAAGGGACCTACAGTTTATATGCCGAATCCGAACGGCTAATTTGAGAAAGCACTTTTCATAACAAGAATTACTCTTGAAAGATTTGTCAAATCCTCGCAAGAGGCAGTACCCGTGAAAAAAGTTAGATGGCACATGCAGAGATCGAACCCAATACCTCTTGCATGACAGTCCAAAGCACTAACTATCACGCTACGGGTAGGTACTACAATATTTGGAAAAAAGGTATATCTTAATTCTTTATATTGTCATACTTTAAACATAACTTGTTAAAAGAAGAGGTTTTATTTTGTTATTAAAAAATGAGTATTTTTGAATTTTTTAAGAGCAGTCAATGAATAATTAATGGAAAGCTGTATCAAATGGCCGCCACGGCTACGGTTGAAGCACCATTTTGTAGAATTTTTTCCTTGTGACTAATAAAATAAGGGTCGTCCAAAGCAATACCTTCCAATTCCTTCCATACAAATCATATGGGGGTCTAACTGACTCCCGTGTATATGTAGGGAAGCTATTGTATGCTTGTCTGCAATCTGGGATGAAGAAGTACTTACTTGCACCTCCCCGTGGTGACCCCTGGGCACAAGTAATGAGACTTCAGTGTAGTTTGTTGAAGAATGATACTGTTACAATTAATTATAATTGATAAAGGCACTCTGAGAACTACATTGACAAAGGTTTCTGCTTGTGAGCGAACGCAAGAAGTTATTGTTTTCTCCCATCTTGAGATTGAAAATCTTAAGATCGGCGGAACAAGGGACCGTCGTCCTGCCTCAAGGGTTCTGAGGCTGACTTACTGATAAAATTTATAAAAAGATCATAAAAATCAGTAAATATACAAATCGACCTGTTCTATTTGTAAAGTCGATATTTAAATAAAGATTAAACTCGGAGTGGCTCCAGTAAAAATCATTCTATAAAAGAATGATGTTCATGAAAAGATAAAGCTGGTGCATTGAAGTCCCAATCATGAAGCTGAGCGGCCACACCTAGGGTTATCTTCCCTAGATTCCTCTTCCTATCAAAGAACGAAAGTTAGTTGACCAATGCTTAATGTGGTACCACGGGGTATGGTGCAGCCCCACGGTGTTTACACCGTGACCATACATGGGACGGCCCTTCGGGAGTTTCGTGGTGGCTGTGGTTATCCTATAAGCATAGGGTATTGGTTTGGTAGATCCGGCTAAACCAATACTTAGATAGAAAAAACCAAGACCAAAGGTTAACAAATGAGGTTTGGACATTTGTTAAGTCTTGGTAGCTTAGAAAGAGGAACTCACACGGGGAATTTTGAACAGAGAGAGGATACTCTTATGAAACCACTTTTGGTAAGTTTCAAAAACTAAGCAACAAAGCAATGTCTTGGGACAGCAAGTTTAGTAAGCTTGCCAGTGAATAAGGGCCACAGGCTAGGTGTCGCTGTTGCGGGCTAACCTATCTTACACATACAAATCATATATCAAAGCTTGGTTGCTCAATTCATTCATCGTAATATTTGCACTAGCCTCATTTTCGAATAAGCACCAAGCAGTAAAAAGTTGAGGACAGGTAGATGCTTTTTAGCAATCATTCTTGAATCGAGCACTAAATGCAAAAATTCTGGTTATTAAAGTGGTCTTCGATGTGAAAATATGCCCCATCTCTGAGGATGGTTTTTCGATTAATATCTGTATTGGCTTGATGCATTTCAAGAACCCAACCAGGCAAGGTAAAACAGTGCTGGTGAGCTCATTTGTTAGTTAAATTTTAAAAGTCTTGAGTCTTAAAGCAAAATATAGCACAATGTCGTTTGTGGAATGCTTGATATCAAAAATAGATTAGTTATGATCTCACGATAGTGAACACCATTCACAGTGACTGCCTCACCGGCCTCATTTTGGAAGAAAATAGGTCTTGATTATGCCGCCAGTGCGCGCATAAACCCTACCAAACAGTCACTCTTTGTGGGTGCATATCGATTTTTTGACAATCAGTCTTGGAAATGCGGCAATTCTGCTCATTGATGAATCCACTGAGGTGAAAATGTGCATCATAACTGAAAATTATTTTCTTGGAAAATTGACCATCCATGGTTGCCATTTCTTGCCACCATTCTGACCATTGACGATGTGCAGCTTGAAATGGTCAAGAGGCTTTAGTTCTTGAGTCAATTGCACCTTGTAAGCGTGTAAAGGCAAGTCTTTAGGCAAATTGTTTATCTACGACGAGCGTGAGAGGTGCAACTGTTGGGCACGAAAACTACTCGTAGTTGAACACACAAAATATATTTAGTTTTGTGTAATGTGACTTAAAAATGTACACTATTTTTGTAGTGAATTCGAAAAAATTTGAGTGCATTTTTGAAGGGTAAATTTGTCTATTTTTAATAATAGCGTATCTTTTATTTGTCAAACGTCAAAATACGACAGCTTCAAAAGTTGCAGCTGCAAAAAAGTCACCTACACATAGTCCAAAAAGTCTCCGTACAGCAGTTTTTTTGTTGATTGTGAGATAAAATATTTATTATTAATTATTTATTATTAAACAAGTATTTTGAAAATTACAATCCCAATTTTTTAAAATTTGGTAAAAAGGTAAAGGTGGGAACTAAGTTTGTTTTAATGTTACCACTTTGGTTTTTACATTAATTCTTTTTTCAAAAAACACTAAAATTAGGCTGCTGTACGGAGACTTTTTGGATTAAGTGTATATAAAATAAAACCTCTTATTAGAAAAAAAAGTATGCTACGCAGCGTTACACCACTTCTTAAAAAAAAGTGGAAGTAGATTTTAGGAAAAAAGTGAAGTTGATTGAGAAAAATGGAAGTAGATTTCAAAAATTAACTTTTTCATATCATTCCACATATTTTTAAATTACATTATTTCAATATAAAACGTTAAAAAAAAACTAGAATTATTTAAGCCTTCATATCATATAATTCAATATGTTAATGTAACATTTCTTAAATTAATTCTTGTTGCTGGCAACGAAAACGCAAAGATTGGGCTGGTGTTGGTCAAATGAAATGACTTTAGGATGTTTTGATTGCAAAGGACGAATTCTACAAGAAATAGTTATTGTAATCGTAATACAATTTCAGTACATCAACAAACTTGACAATATCTTTTCATATGCACGACTGGGTTCGCATGAATTCGCTCATGTATCCAAAAAAGTCTGTTTAAAACTATTTCCTGTATTTTAAGAATTAAAATGTACCTGCAAAAAAGTTTGTTTTCAAAAACTGTAAATGCCGTTCAATACAAGTTGTTTTGGACTGATTCAAGTCTGAAACTCATAAAATAAATGCTGGTGTGCCCCAGGGCCCCGTTTTGTCTCCGACCCTCTTTCTCATTTTTATAAATGATCTCCTGTCTGCCACTTCTAATCCAATACATTGTTTCGCTGACGATAGCACTCTTAGCTTTTCATATTCGTTTCCAGACTCACAACCCTCCTCTTCGGATGTGGAACTGCAACGGCAAAATATGATTAGCTCATTAAATTCCAACCTACACAGCATTGTACAATGGGGAATAAAAAATCGTGTGGAATTTAATGCTTCGAAAACGCAATGCTGTCTTGCATCGTTAAAGCGAGATAAACCCTCTTTGCCACTATCTATGAGTGGCACTTGCATCAACGAAACGGAAAATCTCGACATCCTCGGAATCAGCATCAGCAACCACCTTTTGTGGAGCGATCACATACGCGATGTTGCCAAAAATGCCGCAAGATGTCTAGGTTTTTTGAGACGTTGCAAGAAATTTTTCTCTCCGTCTGATCTGGCTACAATCTACAAAACCTATATACGTCCGAAACTTGAATATAACTCTCATCTCTGGGCTGGTGCTCCAGTAACATATTTAAGCCTCTTGGACAGTATTCAAAAAAGAGCTTTTAAAATGATTGGTGACATTAACATCATCAACTCGTTTACGTCACTCGAACATCGACGCAAGGTTTCTTGCCTCACCCTTTTTTACCGTTATTTTAACGGACTTTGCTCTAGTGAAATAGCCAGTTGCATTCCTCCCCTTAAACAATTTAACCGTAATACCCGCGCTTCTAGGAATGTCCATCAGTTTACCCTTGAGCCCAACTTCGGCCGTACTATAAAGTACAGAGATTCATTTTTTAGCCGTACTACGCGAATGTGGAACGCCTTGCCACGCTCTATTTTTCCCTATCATTGCAATGTTCAGGAGTTCAACATTAATGTACACCGACATCTCCTATCCAACTGTGTCTTTGGCACATTAAAGGTATAAAAAAAACCCTTTTATTGTTCGCTAATTACAAAAAAAAAAAAAATGCCATTTGATTTCTTAAGAAAACCTTATTTTTTTTAAATTTGTATTTGAAAATCGTTTTTGAATTTTAGTTTAAATATATTTTTGGTAGGTATATAGTTTTGAACTTATTATTAGACGTCTTGCATTTCAATTTTATAAAAAATGATGACCCATTTTCAAGATATCAAATTTCGAAAAAAAAAATAATATTTGTTTTTAAATTAAAAATAAAAACAATGACATTTTTGGCAGAAAAAAAATACTCGTAGTTTAGTTCTTGAGAAAACTTAAAAACAAAATAACGGTTCTATCTGAGGTACCTTTCTGGAGCAATACAAAAATATTTTTTTATATTGAAAGAAGCCAAACTAAGAACACAAATTTTAGCAAGAATTTAAAAAAAATCTATCGGTTTGTTTTTGAAAAAATTCGAATTATCGATTTTAGACCGTACAAAATTGTATTGGGACTACTGTTATTTTTAGTTTGAAAAAAAACAGGAAAGACATACAGACAAACCGACAAAATCGGGGGACCCACTTTTTTCGACTTCTCTACCATCGTAATGTCATGTTTGATTAAAATCTCGAATTCGAATTTGTTTACGAATGAAAAACTTGCCATACAGGTCCTATGTGTCGAAAGTAAAAATGAAAAAAGGGTTAAACTTGAATACATTAGATAAAACGGAACCTCACCGCAAATGCAAATGCAAATACTCAAGCGATTTTTAATTCTCTAGAAAGAAAAAAAGGAGTAGATTCAGTCTATTTTTATTAAAATTGAAGTAGGTAGAGACACAGATCTTAAAAATGAAGTAGATTTCAATATTTTGATGATGGTGCGAAGTAGGAAGTAGATTTGCAATTTATTTATAAAAAAGAAGTAGATCTAAAGGGTGATTTTTTTGAGGTTAGGATTTTCATGCATTAGTATTTGACAGATCACGCGGGATTTCAGACATGGTGTCAAAGAGAAAGATGCTCAGTATGCTTTGACATTTCATCATGAATAGACTTACTAACGAGCAACGCTTGCAAATCATTGAATTTTATTACCAAAATCAGTGTTCGGTTCGAAATGTGTTTCGCGCTTTACGTCCGATTTATGGTCTACATAATCGACCAAGTGAGCAAACAATTAATGCGATTGTGACCAAGTTTCGCACTCAGTTTACTTTATTGGACATTAAACCAACCACACGAATGCGTACAGTGCGTACAGAAGAGAATATTGCGTCTGTTTCTGAGAGTGTTGCTGAAGACCGTGAAATGTCGATTCGTCGCCGTTCGCAGCAATTGGGTTTGTGTCATTCGACCACATGTAAGATTTTACGCAAAGATCTTGGTGTAAAACCGTATAAAATACAGCTCGTGCAAGAACTGAAGCCGAACGATCTGCCACAACGTCGAATTTTCAGTGAATGGGCCCTAGAAAAGTTGGCAGAAAATCCGCTTTTTTATCGACAAATTTTGTTCAGCGATGAGGCTCATTTCTGGTTGAATGGCTACGTAAATAAGCAAAATTGCCGCATTTGGAGTGAAGAGCAACCAGAAGCCGTTCAAGAACTGCCCATGCATCCCGAAAAATGCACTGTTTGGTGTGGTTTGTACGCTGGTGGAATCATTGGACCGTATTTTTTCAAAGATGCTGTTGGACACAACGTTACGGTGAATAGCGATCGCTATCGTTCAATGCTAACAAACTTTATGTTGCCAAAAATGGAAGAACTGAACTTGGTTGACATGTGGTTTCAACAAGATGGCGCTACATGCCACACAGCTCGCGATTCTATGGCCATTTTGAGGGAAAACTTCGGAGAACAATTCATCTCAAGGAATGGACCGGTAAGTTGGCCACCAAGATCATGCGATTTGACGCCTTTAGACTATTTTTTGTGAGGCTACGTCAAGTCTAAAGTCTACACAAATAAGCCAGCAACTATTCCAGCTTTGGAAGACAACATTTCCGAAGAAATTCGGGCTATTCCGGCCGAAATGCTCGAAAAAGTTACCCAAAATTGGACTTTCCAAATGGACCACCTAAGACGCAGCCGCGGTCAACATTTAAATGAAATTATCTTCAAAAAGTAAATGTCATGGACCAATCTAACGTTTCAAATAAAGAATCGATGAGATTTTGCAAATTTTATGCGTTTTTTTTTTAAAAAAAGTTCTCAAGCTCTTAAAAAATCACCCGATACTTCAATTGAAGTAAAGTGGTAACGCTGGCTACGCCTATGCACTAAGGTTGTTTGTGAAAATTATCAAGAAATACAAAATTCAGAGGAAAAATAGGATTTCCTACCATCTGTTTTCATCCTCTATATAAATTTTATTTAGATAATAATAAATTGAGATAAACGTTTACATTTATACTTTAAGAACTTCTATAATATACAACCTAAAACAATGAATTCCAAATTGTTATTTTATTCTGGACATGTATCTCTCTTTTTCGAATATATACTTTTTGATAATAACAACAATTTGTCTAACATAAACCCTTTCTTTATATTTTGAATTTCAAAAGTAACCATAGTAGTAGCAGCAGCATTCCGCATCGCATATACCAGTTACCAGTATAATATTTTATTTATTCTCCATCAACAGCCCGACGGAAATTTATATAATTTATTCAATTCGACCGGAAAATGTACTCTTTCTTTCTCCTTCAGTCTCTCTCTCTTTGCCTTTTCTGTACTCTGTCATATTTCCTAGATAGAATTCAAAGTGAATTTAAGTTGCTTGTTTCGCTTGAGATCCATTTTACCAAATCCGTTTCCAGTTGAGTTCGAGTTCTTGCCTCATATTTCCATCTCGACTGCAACATTCTGGCTGAAATCCAAATGCAAATCGTCATAAAACCAGAGGATAACCTTTGTGCTTGCATATATTTGAACTGAGGACTGAGCCATATACCACTGAAGACTGAAGACCGAAGACCGACTATACCAACGACGAGGACGATGTGGATGACGACGACGAGCGACGCTGCTAGCTCTTATAGCTGATGACGGGTCAGTCATCCCAATTGTTGGATGTTGGGTTGAAAACAAGCTGTTGCAAACCATCTGTTTGAGGTTATACGGCTAAGTGGAGCACAAAGTGCAATATGATGGTGTAATACAGGCATGCATTTATTTGTGTGTTTTATTCTTCTTAATAAAATGTTAAAATGTATACCGAACCAGTCGACTGGCATACACAAACTGACTTTTTTCGTTCACTCGATATGATTGAATCCTTTAAGGAGCTTATGGAAAAGGATAAAATAATAACTACTTCACGTACCTACTTTGTGGAGAGAAATAAAAAAATTACAACACTCTTTTATCCAGGTAATATTCTTTTTTGGGAAAAGTTTTTTTTTTAAATCTCACATTTTGTGGTGTTTTTTTTGGAGGCCAAATGAGAAAAAATGTCTGGGTTTTTACTTACTGGATGCACTCGACACCTTATTAGAGCGAAAAAATGTTTTAACAAAGTGTTCAACTTACCATTTAACGGCAATTAACGTAATTCTTCTTACGCTTTATTTTACCATGTTCTTTGTGGAAAACTTCAAGTGGTCAAATACTCTATTTGAGTCAGTTTAAAGATCTTATATTCTACACAAAATTTCTTGATCCAACAATGAAACACAAAGTCTGAGGCGACGGGTGGATGCTACGCCTCTAAATGCTTATTTTCTCTATGAACGAATTAGTTGTGCAATCATGTACAAAATCCTGAATTCAAAACTTTTGTAAAAAATTTGATTTTATTTATTTCAATTCTTTAACAAACTTGGTTTCCAATAAATAGATTGTGACATTCGTTGTGTGCCTTGTGGCGCCGTGCTGTTGGAACCACATGTCCTCCAAGTCCATAACATCCAATTGCGGCCAAAAATATTCGGTTATCATTGAACGGTAGCGATCCACATTTACAGTAACGTGCCGGTCTTGAACATTACGAAAAAAGTACGGCCCAAAGACGCCGCGCCGCCGCCGGTCCCGGTTTATTGACGAAGCCATTCAGCCAGAAATGAGCTTCATCGCTGAAGATGATTTTTCGATGAAATCCGAATCATTTTCAAGTTGTTGCTCTGCCCAATTCACGAACATACGACGCTTCTGGTGGTCAAGCGGATGTAGGCTAAGACCTTTTCGCAAACATCGCCACAACGACGTGCGTCGTAGAGATGCCCAACGCTTCAGAACGACGCGACGAGTGAGAGACAGATTTGGGCTTTCTGCAACTGAAGCCTCAGTGGCAGCAATATTCTCCACACTACTGGCACTTCTTTGTCTCACTTGCACGGGAACATTTTGTACTTACCGTGTGGTTTTTCCACTGGACGCTCAATTGTTAATTTGCTAGGACGATTATGACGACCATAACCATTTTAATAATTTCGACTCGTTGTTGGGTCGTATATCTTTCCATCAAGAAATGGCAAACCCTACTGAAGAGAAATGTCAAAAGAGAGGCAAAAAATATGGCGTCGTTTGCTGTCCCTGTCGCTCTACTTTTGTAGCGTCCCTGTTAAAGAACCCTGTACTAACATAAATTTAAATATGAATCTGACAGCTTAATCTGACAGCTTTTGTTTCATTTTCAAAAATATCCCAGGTATATTTTTAAATTCTAAAGAAGACCAAATTTTTATTTTAAACTATAAACAATTAAGTCAATAAACAGAACATGTTGAAAGTTTGCTTTATGTCAAATTTCTACAAAAAAACAGCTTAAAATATCAGGAGTCTGTTTAAAAGGGCGCTAATGGTAAGTTTTAACTAAAAAGTCTATTTTTTTCTATGCTTAACTAATGGTATTCCAATTTTGCATATAGGCAGCCATTAGAAAACGATATACATACATTCTTCAGCGACTCATTGAAATTCTTAAAAATCAATGCAAAAATGGCACTGCGTGTCACACACGAAACAATTGCAATTTTGTAAGGAGCCACTGAAATGTTGTGATTTAATACCTCTGGACTATTTTTATAAGATAAGTTGAACGCTAATTTTTCACAATCGAATTGGATGGAATACGTCGCCATTATGCAAATTGGTTATGATGCGAAATTCCATGAGAAGGATGAGGAGCATATGGTGAGGTGGCCTTTTGGGTAATATCGTTTTCCATTGCTAATGCCACATCTTCTTATTTACGATGAAAAAGGCATCTATTGATTTCTCTCGAAAAAATACCAAATATTTTTAACTTCCCATAGGAAGTTATTGTAATGGGTCCGATTTGTCAAATTGAAAATTTTGACATTTCTCGACGTTTCAAGGTCCCTAGAGTCGAAATAAAAGATTTTTAGAAAGATGTCTGTGCGTGCGTGTGTACGTACGTCCGTACGTCTGTACGACCGTACGTCCGTACGTCCGTACGTTCGCGACGTTTTTTTCGTCGTCCATAGCTCAAGAACCAGAAGAGATATCGACTTCAAATAAATTTTGTTATACAGATAATAAGGCAGAAAGATGCAGAAAGGGCTCTCAAGAAAATTGCGTGGGTGGTTTTTTTACCATAGCAGTTTAAAAAAAAGGTGAAAATTTTGGTTAACCCTAAATATCTCATGAACCAATGACGCTAGAGACTTGAATTAAATTTTATGTTATATATTGTAACGTGATACAAAACAATTATATTTTTGGAAAAAAATTCAATTAACGGTTTTTTTTATAAATAAAAAAAAACTGAAAAAAAAAATTTGTCACTTCGAAAATTTTACGACTAAAATATGATTTCATCTCCAAAACAATTTTGTGCAACGAAGAATAATGTTTTTGACATCTGATAAAATTTTGAGAAAAATCGAATTGACAGTTTTTTTACAAAAAATAATAACCTACAAAAAAATTAAAAAAAGGTGGTAAAAATTGAGTTTTGACTCAAATATCTTTTCAAGACTTTGAGATATTGGCTTTAAACTACTTTTATCTTTCAAAAAATATTGTTTTATATTCAGTAAAATTTTGAAAAAAATAGAATTGACAGTTTTTTTACAAAAAATTAAAAACCGAAAAAAATTTAACAAAAGTTGGTAAAAATTGATTTTCGACTTAAATATCTTTTCAAAAATTTGAGATTATGGCTTCTAACTAATTTTAACTTATAAGAAATATTGTTTTCAACATTAGGAAAAATTTTGAGAAAAATCGAATTGACAGTTTTCTTACAAAAAATAAAAACCTAAACAAAAAAATTAATAAAAGTTGGTAAAAATTGATTTTCGGCTCAAATAGCTTTTCAAAAATTAAAAATATTGGCTTCAAACTTATTTTATTTCAGCTGTACTCGCAATATCGGATTCAATAGAAACGGCAACCTCTAAGCTTCAAAAGGCATTAAATAGCATTTCAGATTGGACAAAGAAATGGCGAATTGCTCTTAATGAAACGAAATCGACGCACACAAATTTTACGTATAAAAAAGTATATAACTTACCTATTTATATAAATTCTGTGCAAATTCCATACGCTAATGAAGCGAAGTATCTAGGCATGACTCTAGACGCGAAACTTAAATGGAAAGTTCATGTAAAAAAGAAACGCGATGAACTCGAAAATAAACTCCGCGAATTGACATGGCTTATTGGAAGATATTCCAATCTAAGCGTTTATAACAAGCTTCTTATTTATAAGCAAGTACTGAAACCAGTTTGGACGTACGGTATACAACTTTGGGGTTGTACCAACGAAAGAAATATACAAATTTTGCAAACATACCAAAACAAAGTACTTAAAATAATAGTAAATGCTCCATGGTATGTAAGAAATAGCGACTTACATAGAGATTTAAATATAAAATATGTAGAAAACGAAATTAAAAAATTTGCTACAGAGCTAAGATCACGACTTAGAAATCATAGTAATAACTTAATCCAACAATCTGTTAGCGAGGCGTTCGTTTTTCGGCGTCTGCACCGAACAAGACCTTCTGATCTAGCGCAAACAAATTAATCTCTCCACTCGAATTTTGTGGAATCTTCAGGTCCTCTCGTTGGGGAGCTTCCTGACAAAACGCGAACAAAATGACGCTAAAACTACTTGTTAAGCTGGACTTAGTTGTAGTAATAATATAGAAGATAAGGGAGGTGAGTTTTAGTCAGTAAAAATCTGACACTACTATAAGCATCGGGCTTATAGTGTCTCTGAAGATTTCTCACCTTCCTGCGAAAAAAAAAAAAAAAAAAAAAAAAAAAAAAAAAATTTATTTCACAGAAAATATTGTTTTTTATATTCAGTAATTTTTTTATAAAAATCTAACAGTCCGTTTTTCCATAAAAAATAAAATCTACAAAAAATAGAACACGCAAATTTGGCAAGAATTGATACATTTAGACAAACTTTTAAGCAAGACAAATCGATAGACGGGATGGGAAGTTATCAGTGTGGGTCGCATCCCAGCCTCTTTTTTAATATTAAAATGAAACCTTGTATTGAAAATTCCTAAATAAACATTTTCCCTAAAATTCTGTCTACGTTTTATAACCCCAAATCCAAGTTAAACTAATTTTTAGGTTAGTCCATATTATCTACTAAAAATAAAACTATAAGTCTCATATCCATCATTTTTGACTACTTCAAAATATGAACCAGGTCTGAAACAAAAACAAAAAACATGGTTTCAAACAATTATTGAGATATAAATTGTACATTTGTAAAATGATTAAATTTCTATCGTGGTGCTTAAAAACTGTGTTGTTCTTGATATACATATAAGTGTGTGCACCCTTAAGACTTTGTTGTGGAATTGTTCCCCTCTCCTTTTTTGCTTTGATTACACCAAATTTAGGTTACATATCGTCTTTTTTTCTTCACTTATTTTTTTTTTCTTATTAAATTTTTCTTTAATTTTTTCTTTAATTTTTATTAAATTTTTATTTAATTTTTCCTTTAATTTGTATTTATTTTTTTATTTAATTTTTATTCAATTTACATTTAATTTTTATTCAATTTGTCCTTAATTTTTGATTTAATTTGTATTTAATTTTAATTTTTTTTATAAAATTTTAATTTTTTTTTGTTATTTTAGTTTAATTTTAAATATTTTGTAATAAAGAAATCCAAGGTTATAACGTTTTAAACAAAAAAAGAAAACATGGTCTTTTCTTGACTGAATTTTCAGTTGGATTTTCGGGTGTTTTTGGGTTTATTGGAAAGGCGGTTGTTTCTCTTTTTTTTAAATTCTAGCTAGGATGGCCGGCTAGATACTCCAGGACGGAGGTGGAGGCGACGCACATGGAGTAATGTGCGTTTGGCGGAGCAAAAGGTTGGATTAGGGGTTACTGCAGAAATAGGAGGTTGTAGTAACCAAGGTGGTATCCGTTGGATACAAAGGGTGGGCAAATCCTCCGAGGGTCAACACCATCAACGACCCTCCCCCTCTATAGGGATCACTTTACCCAAGGACAGTTCGGGTCTTCATTTTTTTTTATTTATATATATATATGGCATGAAGTCGTAACACAGTCCAGGTCAGCGGTAGCAAGAACCCCCCCTCCGGCGACCTAGCTAGTACTTTATGCAAGCATGCCAAGCTGCCGTTGCCTGGTGAGGCATAATAATTATGCCTGGTGAGGCATAATAACATCTAGTTCGTTACAGGTGGCGCCCAACGTGCGGCCCGAATTTGTCCAACCTTTTAACATCATTTTGGGGAAGTACGATCAGGATTCTACTTAGTGATTGTACTGGGTACACATATAGTATTTTTGAATGATTCTTGCAGCAAATAAAATCCTATTAATCATTTTTATTTTTTTTTTGTCTAGCAGTGGTAGGAGCGTCCGCTAAATAGGTTAATCCATTGCTTCGGTTGTTGTCATCTTCACCTGAACCCAATGTATTATATTGAGTTTTTGTTTCTATTCTTTAACTTTTTTTATCTCTTTTTATCTATTTTTTTTTTGGTTTCGGTAATTAAGTTTTTTTATTTTTGATTTCGATTCGCGATTTTTTTTTTAAATTTAATTTTGATTATTTTTGAATTTTTTTTTTAATTTCGTTTTGTTACTTTTCTATTAATTTTGATTTTTTTTTTTTTTGGAAATTTCGTTTTGTTTGTAAATTGATTTTTTTTTAAGTTTAGTTTAGATTTTAATTTCTTTATTTTATAGATTAGTTTTTTTTTTTATGAAGGTTGATGAATCCTTGAAAATTTTATTAACAATAAGAACTGTTTCGCAATTTTAAAATATATCTAACTCTCAAATTACACAAAATTCACAGTAAAGCTTAGTGTACACGATTGCCAGGTCTGACAATCATTGTCAGATCTGCAAACGTCTGACAATGTGTGAAAATGAGCTGAAAATTTTAATTTGTGTGTACACTGTTTGCAGATATCTACAAACATCTGCAAATCTGTTGCCAAATATTTGTCTGACAATGTCGACAAACTAATTTGCCCAAATAGCTAGCAATAGATTTGCAAACATTTGTAGATTTTCTGCCAACCGTGTACACACCAAATCAAATTTTGGATCTGCAAATTTATTTTCAGCTCATTGTCACACATCGCATCAGTCAGAAAATTTGTCTGCCAATGAATAAATTTGCAAATGTTCCTCAAACGGCATCTGCAAATTTATTCATTGTCAGACGTTTGCAGAAACGTCAGAAAATGAAAAAAATTTGGTGATCTCCCAATGAATTTTGTGTACACACGATTGCCACATCTGCAAATTAATTTATCTTCAAAATGATTGATGAACAAATTTTTCTGCAAATCAATTTGGTGTGTAGACGGTTGTCAGCTTCCGTGTACACGATTGCCAGATATCTACAAATTAATTGGCAGATATTTGTCTGCAAATTAGGAGCCAAACCATTTGTCTGCAAATAAATTTGGTGTGTACACGATTGTCAGCCATTCGAGACAAATTTTTCAGTGACAGATATGGCAATATTTGCAGATCTGGCAATCGTGTACACTTAGCTTAAGGCACATTTTGGTTGAATATCTATCAGTAACTCTTTATGAATATCCGCAATATGTTCAGTCATTCGAAAAATCTTCTAGGTCTTGTATCATCATTGTCCAAATCAATTTCTTCCAATGTTATAACTCTGGAGCCTTTAAGTTCAATTTTTTCTACTCCACCGGTTTGCTTGAATGCTTGCATGTCACTTCGAAACGCATCATCAAAAACGGCTTGCCGTTCTTGCTGCAGTCGTTTTAGCTTTTCCTCTTCTTGTTGAATTTTTAGCTTTTGTTCTGTCGCTTCTTTTTCTTGATGAGCTTCAAGCTCGACCATTTCCTTCCATTTGGCTTCCAAATTCATTTGAATTATATGTTCCTGCCTGTCTATAGCATTTGAGTGACATTCAGTAAATCGGCTATTTTCTCTTCGACAGCAAAACCCAAAGCTTCAATTTGATTGAATTTTTCAAGGCTAGCTTTTAAGTTGGCTTCTATCGTGGGTAGTCCCGCTAAACATGTCATCATATCGTTTATATTAACCTGGCGAGCTTGCATTCGTTGCTGAAGTCTATCAATTGTTTCAGTTATATTCTTTGCTACCTCGACATTTGCTTCATAGATATTTATCCAGGCATCTTCATATTTTTGCAGTAGTTCTGCACCAGCAGCAATATTTATTTCCGGAGGAATTCTCAATTCTGGGTCGTTGTTCGAGTCCAGAGTTGGCGAGTTCACACGAGAAAACTGAGTGGATATATTTTCGGTCATATGGATGCTCTCTTCAAATGCAGTTTTTTCTTAATCAAAAAGTAAATTTATTATTTTTTTTTTGACCATTTATATATTATTGATTTGGTTGGATTTTCCTTTTTTGCTTTGATTATACCGAATTTAGGTTACACAGTTAAGTTGTATAAGTAAAAATTTCATCTAAAGATTTATTAGTAATTTAACGACATTCACCAAAAAGTGGTTTGCTGTCAAAAACAACTAAAATTTTTGTTTTCACTCAATTTAGAATTTGAAAAAAACTTTAGTAATACTTTTAATTATTTTCATAAAAATTGTTTCTAAGAAAAAGAGCAAATATTCAGGTTCTTAAGAAGAACCTTGCATAAGAGATTATCAATTTTATATTATGTTGCCTTTAAATTCCTTACTAGCATTCAATTTTATTATTACATTTTTTTGACACACATAAATAGTGATTATTGAAGTGATTTTTACTTGCGACATATAGGAACTATATAGAAAGTTTTGCATTAGTAAACAATTTCAAACTAGAGCTTTTAATCAAATATGACATTACGACGGTAGAGATCTCTAAAAAAATGGGTACCCCGATTCCTTCCGTCTGTCTTTTCTTGCCCCTACAGAAAAACAATTGTGTTGATTGAAATTAAGATTTTCAGCCGATTAGTGTAAGGCGTTTTTTTCATTTTATTAATATGAAAAATAACAGCAGTCCCCATACAAATTTGTTGGTTCAAACATGTGATTTTTCTAAAACTTTCTCTAAATTTTGTGTTCTTTATTTGGCTTCTTTCTACAAGAAAAACATATTTTCGTATTGCTCCAGAAGGGTACCCCTCAAACCACCTTTATATTGTTTTTAAGTTTTCTCAAGAACTAATGGACCGATTTCAAAATTCTTTTCTTTTCTGTGCAAGATCTTGTCATTGATCAAATGATCAAATTGATGATGATTTTTTATGATCAAAATGATAATTTTTTATGATTTAAAATTTAAAATGATTTTCGAAAAAAAAAATAAGTTAATCTAGATTTTTTGGCAAATAAAATATCATTTTAATTTTTGAGAAAACCTTATTTTGCAGGTACATTTTTAAATCTTAAAATATGGGAAATATTTTTAAACAGACTTTTTGGAAGAAATTAGTAAGTTCTAGCGACCCAGTCGTGCATTTTATTTCTTTCAAAATTGGTTTTCTGTTGAATACAAAAGATCTTAAAAGATCTTAAAAAATTAAATAAATCTACTTTTGAAGTATATTTGCTTTGGATGCTCTAATGGTTAAGTTAAAAACATAATAAACGTTTCATATCTATTGATATTGAAGCTTTGAAACGTGTAATTTGTGAGTGCTACAAAAACTTTTCTTCCCAACTTATTTGTTCACCTACCTTACTTTGTTTTAATTTAATTTAATTTTTTAGAGAAATTATGTACTTAAATACAACTATTTCCTTAAATTCAAGAACCAAACCTTTTTATCTCTACAATTTTTAGGTTTTGTTGACGCCTTCAAGATCAAAATACGAGTAAGCAGATTGATAACGATAGTAATAAGAGACTCCCGAAAATTGAGTTCGAAAAAACTACGTCAAAAAAAGCCCGATATTTCTACATATCAGATCCTCTCTCATTTTCTGGATTTTTGAATTTTTGCAGCGTTCTTCGCATTAATAGAAACTAGAAAAGTGTATTTTATTTTTGGAAAAAAGCAACGTTTCAAAACATTTTCTTACATTTCTGCGTGAAATGCACCAAAAACCGTCTAAACTATTGTGTTTTAGCTCTTAAATATGGCATATTTAGAAAACTGTTGGAATTTTGGAATGCTTTCATATGTAGGGAGTCATCCAAATTAAATAGTTAGACCATACCTTGCTGGACAACAGTGTTCTAAAATAATTTGATAACTAAAGTTGTCATTTTAGCAATTATTAAAACTCATCTAAGTGTGTGACCCCCCCTGATGAAAAGTCTGGATCCGCCCTTGAATCAAAGTAACCTAACTGTCACTACTTTTTTTATATATCCCGCTGTCGTTAAAAGTGCGAAAGTTTTCAAGTCGTCCGCGTGTGATAAAAAGTATAAAATAATTATTAATAAAATTAGGTATTTTGGTGCTTGTTTTTTTGAAAATTTGCAAGGTAAGTGTTCTAACTTTATTATTTTGCTAAAATGTTGTGGAGATTTCATAGGTATGTATATTGGTATTTTTTGGTATTTAGTGTTTGTGTCTTGTAAGCTACATTATACAGAAAGGGTAATAACTCTGTATGAACACTGCGAATATTTACACAAGTTATTATGCTGTTTATTATACTGTTTTAGGATGGCTCACCGACTGCAACTCCATAACAACGATGCCTGTGCAATCCACGATGATTCTGAAAGTGAAGATGGTCTCGACTTTGATGACCATAGTTTGGCAGATCCTGATTTTGACTCGGATTCTTGATGAGTCTTTTGAGGACGAACTTGATATGGACAAATTACTAGATAATTTGGATAATGACATCCGCAATTCTAATCCTGAGGTAGAACCTACACCTTCTAGTTCTGGCATTCAAGATCCGACAGGTCCCCCCGCAAAACGACGAAAGCCTGAAAAGCCAACAATACTGTGGAAAAAGAAGAACCTGGAGCTGAATGCACAGCAGCTGGCATTTACTGCCAACAAATCAGTGGGTTCTAATATCTTGGATGTGGAAACTCCAATACAATTCTTTCTTTACCTTTTCCCACCAGAACTTATAAAGACAATTTTAGAAGAAACAAACCTGTATTTGGTACAAAAAGATCCCAACAACTCTTTTCGCGTATCTGAGACAGAAATCCAACAATTTATAGGTCTGGTGTATATAATGTCATTGATTCAGCTGCCCAGAGTTACCAACCATTGGAGTCCCGTCCTTGGTACACCCATTATTCAGCAAACAATGCCGTCCAATAAATTTGAAAAGATAAGACAACACCTTCACTTCAACGATAATACACAATCGCTTCCCACAAGCAATCCGATCCGAACGCTGATAGGATATTCAAAATTCGTCCAGTTGTTGAGAATTTGAACGAAGCATATGCCAAAGTTTCGTTAGAACCATGGCTTTGTGTAGACGAACAAATGTGCTCTACAAAAGCCCGGAATATGCTGAAAAGATACAACCCCAACAAACCTCATAAGTGGGGCTATAAACTATACGTTTTGAGTGGCGTTTTTGGTTTCTGTTACACGACAGAGGTTGAAACTGGCAAAGAAAATGCTGTCAGAGCAGAAGAGAAAGATCTTGGAGCCTCTTCCAACGTCGTTGTAAGATTGTCACGTATGATTCCACGTCACCAAAACTATAGAATCTACTTTGTTAACTATTTCACTTCCTTGCCTCTTCTGGAATATTTAGCCAAAGAAGGTATTCTTGGTTTAGGTACTATTTGAAGAAATAGAATACCTGACTGCAAGCTTTCGAATGAAAAAGTAATAATGAAGAAGGACCGATGATATTCAGAGGAGTATGTAGCCAACATCAACGGCATCGACATATCAACGGTTGTATGGAAGGAAAACAAAATAGTTACATTGGCCTCCACATTTACTGGTCAAAATCCAGTTTCTGAAGTCCGGAGATACGATAAGAAGAGCTCCAGGTATATCAACATCGCACGACTTGATGTTGTAGGCGAGTACAACCGACATATGGGCGGTGTTGACCTTATCGACAGCATAATGGGTATCTATGAAATACGACTAAGGAGCAAACGATGGCAGATGCGTCTGTTTTATCATTACTTAGATCTAACAATGGCTAACTCATGGCTGCTCTACAAGAAGGTGTGCAAAAACAAAAACATTCCTGACAAGGGCGTCATGGCATCAGCAGATTTTCGCCTGGAAGTCGCTGAAACTCTGTGCAAGATGGGTTCAAAAACCAGTTTGACCACACGCCCCGCCGCTCCTTAGAAAGTGAGATCTTGGCAAAAAAACATAAGGGACCTGCCCAACATGTGCCACCACAAGCAGTCCGCCAAGACCAAGTCGGTCACTGGCCTGAATGGGCCGAGAAAAAAATCCGATGCAAGTTCCCAAAGTGTGCTGGATTTACTCATACGGTGTGCGAGAAGTGTAGCGTAGCTTAATGTTAGGCCGCGTTTCCATTTGCAAGAAAACTTCTGAAATAAATGTCCGATAGTCTGTACGACAGTGAATTGCAAGTGGAAACTACCAAGCAAGTTCTATCGCGACAGTACTTTCATAACTTTTTGCGAGTACTTGCAAGTGCAATTAATTGCTAGTTTAAACACTTTTGCATCGACTCGCGACAGTTCTTGCAGCTTATCGAAACAGTTTCGTATATCTCGCGCAAGTGGCTGGTTGACGTCTTTGCTTTATACAAAAGCAGAGTCAATAGGAGTCTTTTCTTCGGTGATATTGACTCACGGAATCGAGTGTCTTGTTTTTTTATAACAGGACCCACTTTCAATATCAAAACTTCCAAATCAATTGCGGTCATGCGAGTGAAATTGAAGTATTGCTGAGCATCTTCTACGAGTATATTTAATTCGTTTAATAAATTATAGAAGGCACCAGGTTCCCGTCTTTTCAAAATCCAATCTCGAACCCAAGTTGATCTTTTTTTTTTTTTAACTTCCCATAGGAAGTTATTGTAATGGGTCCGATTTGTCAAATTAAAAATTTTGACATTTCTCGACGTTTCAAGGTCCCTAGAGTCGAAATAAAAGATTTTTAGAAAGATGTCTGTGCGTGCGTGTGTACGTACGTTCGTACGTCCGTAGCTCGTCGTCCATAGCTCAAGAACCAGTAGAGATATCGACTTCAAATAAATGTTGTTATACAGATAATAATGCAGAAAGACCTCTCAAGAAAAATGAGTGGGTGGTTTTTTACCTGTCAATTTGATTTTGAATTTTGGTTAACCCTAAATATCTCACGAACCAATAATGCTAGAGACTTGAATTAAATTTTATATGATATATTGTAACGTGATTCCAAACAAGTATATTTTAAAAAAAAAAATACAATTGACGGTTTTTTTTTATAAATCAAAAAAACTGAAAAAAAAAAAATTTCACCTCGAAAATTTTACGAATACAAAATGGTTTTATCACCAAAACAATATTGTGCAATGAAAAATAACGTTTTCAAAATTTGGTAAAATTTTGAGAAAAATCGAATTGACAGTTTTTTTATAAAAAATAAAAACCTAAAAAAAAAACATTACTCAAAGTTGGTAAAAATTAAATTTCGACTCAAATATCTTTTCAAAAATTTTAGATTATGGCTTCCAACTTATTTTAACTTATAAGAAATATTGTTTTCAACATTCAGCAAAATTTTCAGAAAATCTAATTGGCAGGTTTTTTACAAAAAATAAAAACCTATCAAAAAAACAATACTAAAACTTGGTAAAAATTTACTTACGAATCGAATAGCTTTTCAAAAATTAAAAATATTGTCTTCAAACTCATTTTATTTCACAGAAAAAATTGTTTTCGATATTCAGCAGTTTCTTTTATAAAAATCCAACAGTCCGTTTTTTTCATAAAAAAATAAAATCTACAAAAAATAGTACGCAAATTTGGTAAAAATTGATGTTCGGTTCTTGATATCTCTCAAATAAATTTCATTCATCCAATTTTTAAGAATTTAAGAAATGCTACTTAAATTGGTAAAAATCTGTTTTCGACTAAAAATCTATTTAATAAAACTAGATTTTCAAACTAAACTATTTCTTTATATGAAAATATTGTTGGTAATTTTAAAATTTTTAAGAATAATTCAACTAATAACTTTTTTAACCCAACACGAAAACCTACAAACTTTTAAGAAGACAAATCGACAGACTTGATGGGAAGTTATCAGTGTGGGTCGCATCCCAGCCTCTTTTTAATAATAAAATTATCATCGCAGCTGCTAATCGTTAAGTAAACAACCAGATTTCTTGCGACATTAATTGCTCTCCTGGTGTAAATACATCTGCAATAAATTGCGACAGTATGATGCGCGAGCTTCTTGCAAGATATTTATTGCAGAAGAAATTGCAAGAATTCACATGACAATATAAACGCGACTGCAAGTAACTTCTGCAAGACTTCCGCGAGTTGACTTGTAAATGGAAACGCGGCCTTATACTAAAAACAAAAATTGTTTCAGGAATTTCCACCTATCGTAAATGGTTTACAAATTACTAAAAAATTCATCTGACTTCTGATCTTGTACTTTTTCTTTGACGTTGTAATACATTGTTGCCTACAAGCTACACTCCCTCTTTTGTTATTTTACTCATAAACAATAAATAATTTCAAAATTTTAAAAATATATATTTTTTTTAACTTCCCATAGGAAGTTATTGTAATGGGTCCGATTTGACAAATTGAAAATTTTGACATTTCTCGACGTTTCAAGGTCCCTAGAGTCGAAATAAAAGATTTTTAGAAAGATGTCTGTGCGTGCGTGTGTACGTACGTCCGTACGTCCGTACGTCTGTACGTCCGTACGTCCGTACGTTCGCGACGTTTTTTTCGTCGTCCATAGCTCAAGAACCAGAAGAGATATCGACTTCAAATAAATTTTGTTATACAGATAATAAGGCAGAAAGATGCAGAAAGGGCTCTCAAGAAAATTGCGTGGGTGGTTTTTTTACCATAGCAGTTTAAAAAAAAGGTGAACATTTTGGTTAACCCTAAATATCTCATGAACCAATGACGCTAGAGACTTGAATTAAATTTTATATTATATATTGTAACGTGATACAAAACAATTATATTTTTGGAAAAAAATTCAATTAACGGTTTTTTTTATAAATCAAAAAAACTGAAAAAAAAAATTTGTCACTTCGAAAATTTTACGACTAAAATATGATTTCATTTCTAAAACAATTTTGTGCAATGGAGAATAATGTTTTTGACATCTGATAAAATTTTGAGAAAAATCGAATTGACAGTTTTTTTACAAAAAATAATAACCTAAAAAAAAATAAAAAAAAAGTTGGTAAAAATTGAGTTTTGACTCAAATATCTTTTCAAGACTTTGAGATATTGGCTTTAAGCTACTTTTATCTTTCAAAAAATGTTGTTTTCAACATTCAGTAAAATTTTGAAAAAAATAGAATTGACAGTTTTTTTACAAAAAATTAAAAACCGAAAAAAAAATTTAACAAAAGTTGGTAAAAATTGATTTTCGACTTAAATATCTTTTCAAAAATTTGAGATTATGGCTTCTAACTAATTTTAACTTATAAAAAATATTGTTTTCAACATTAGGAAAAATTTTGAGAAAAATCGAACTGACAGTTTTTTTACAAAAAATAAAAACCTAAACAGAAAAATTAATAAAAGTTGGTAAAAATTGATTTTCGGCTAAAATAGCTTTTCAAAAATTAAAAATATTGGCTTCAAACTTATTTTATTTCACAGAAAATATTGTTTTTTATATTCAGTAATTTTTTTATAAAAATCCAACAGTCCGTTTTTTCATAAAAAAAATAAAATCTACAAAAAATAGAACGCCAATTTGGCAAGAATTGATACATTTAGACAAACTTTTAAGCAAGACAAATCGATAGACGGGATGGGAAGTTATCAGTGTGGGTCGCATCCCAGCCTCTTTTTTTATTTATAAGTCTATCCGATTCCACAAGAAATATGATATTTGAAGTTCTTGAGTTATAGAGGGAGTAGAGCTGTTTTGGTGAGCCTTCATAGTATTATATAAACATAGACATTGACATTGTCCATTGCACAATTTTATTATTGTCTCTTTGATTTTGGCTTCAAGTGTGGACAATCTAACTTTTAAATCTTAATTGAGGTTTAGCAGCCAGAATAGATGACATCTTTATGGATTTTTCGTTCATTCAAATCCGAAAAAAACCTCCATAATGTTAAAACTCTTATTTGTTGCTTTAGAATTTGTCCCATCACATTAAACTTTGGTATCTTTATAGATTTTATTGCATTTGAGAGAAGAAAACAATAACAACTTATTTTAACACTGTTTTAGTCTAGACTGGACTCATTTGCAACAAGAAAAAAATAATACGAATATTCAAATGGGAAAATAATAAAAATCACAAGGCTATTAACATATTAATGACATTTGCATCAGTTTGCGTATAGTTTGAAGAACACGAATACACAAGTAGAGGAAGTCTTTTTTCTGAGAAAGTTTTCTTTTTCAGGGATGATAAGTTGCCGTGAAATAAAGCCAAGTGAATTAAGGCCAAATTTCAAGAATTGGCCTTATTTCACTTTTGTAAAGTGTTAAAAAGCCAATTTCCAACTTAAAAAAGTAAAATAAAATCAAATTGGATTTATTTTACTTTAACGGTGTTTTTTTTTTATTAATGCATAGAAACTTTGCATAGACTCAAGCAGGGGATTTATGTACATACCTCACCGTAAAAGTAAGTTGTCCTTATTTCACTTTGCCATAGTGCAATATGATTAACTGAGAAAAATTGGCCTTGTTTTACTTTTGTAAAGTGCAATAAAGCCAAGTTTTCAAACTTAAAAAAAGATATCTTCCTATGCCGTGAAATAAGACCAATTTCACGGCATAGGAAGATATCTTTTTTTTTGTAAAATATTTCACACACGATGAAGCCATGAGATGGGTTATGTGTTGTTTATTTGTCTTCTCTTCTCTATACCTGCTACTGAATAGTTATAGTTGGTAAAATTTGTATTTAATTAAATTTAAATTAAAAATTACTTTTGGTTTTGATAGGAGCAATTTGAAACGCTTGGCAAGAAAGGGATAGTTTTAATAGGAAAGTGAAGGAGGCCATTGCTAGTAATAGTGCACCAGTTTTAGAAACTGTAGACAGAAATAGGCTAACAGAAAGTGACATTGAGAGTGAGGTTGAAAACAGTAGTTTCAATGCTCCACAGACAAACTCTTATATCTTTTCAAATCAATGTGAAAATAGTAATAATTTGTGTGAAAAGCTGAAGATTTGGTTTACTAAACATAATCCTTCACGGAATTGTACTGAGGATTTATTAGAAATTCTGAAAAGTGAAAATTTACTAGTACCACTCAGTGTAAAAAAGCTGTTAGGATCTTCTGAAAACCGACTAATAATAAGAACAATAGCTCCTGGACATTATTGTCATTTCGGTATAGAAAATAATTTAAAAACAGTCGCAGGTATAGTTTTATTGGTAAAGCAAATAAGTTTAGTTGTAGGAACAGATGGTGTGCCTTTATTTAAAAGTAGCTCACTTGACCTTGGGCCTATATTGGGTCATATTTAAAACATACCTTCCATCAAGGTTTTCATGATAGGAGTATATTTTTAGGGTCTTCTTTTTTTATGATTTTTCTAAAGAGATTTTAACTTCTTCAAACACTTCACGGAAAGGTCCTTAAAGTTAAAATTAAATATTTTTTCTGTGACGCTCCTGCTAGAGCTTTTGTTTGTGGTGTAATGTCACATAACTCTTTTAATGGTTGTTCTAAATGCGACCAAGTTGGTCAAACTGTAGATCGTGTTGTAACCTACAATACAACTGTTCGAAATAACTTAAGAACGGACTCAAAGTTCAGAGAGAGGAGTCATAATGAGCCACCATAAACCTTTTTTCTTTTCAAGACAAAGTATTCTAGATTCACTAGGAATGGGAATGGTTACACAGTTTCCGGTTAATTTTCAAAGAAACCAAGGGCATTTTCTGATCTATCCCGTTGGAAAAGCTACTGAATTCCGTCAATTTGCTCTCTATACTGGCATTTTGGCCTTAAAAGATATTGTCGACAGCGATAGGTATATATTATCACTTTTTACTTTTGCCTTGTGCATATAGACTTTTGATGTGTCCTAAAAATTTTGTTTCCAATATTTAAGTAGCCGGGGACATTTTCGAGCACTTTGTGCAACTAGATTTAGCTATGAGTAAAAAATAATTAGATAATAAAAACATGTATGACTTCCTTTATGCACATTCACGACATTTTTCACCAGGTCATTTTTCACCAATGAATGAGTAACATTTGCTTGCCTAATGAAATCAATGGTCAATATTATTCATTTATGAATAAACAATTCAAATTTGCAAAGTGAATTCCTTCGTGAATATTCTTCACATTTTTCACCAATGTAAAGTACCCAAGTTTATCAGCAACTCAACTAACCTAGTGATTTCACCAGTGTGAATTCACGGTGTTTTTTAACAACTACAATTCACTTTGGAAGACACCAAATTCACTTGCTTGTTGATTTCCTCACTGAACAGTCACCACGAAATTCACAACTTGATGAATGCCAATCCAATCCGTTTGTTAATTTCATTGATGTTTTCACCATGTTTTCATGGGGTGTCACTTTCATTCACCAAGAAAAAAGTTGGTGATTTACCGATGAATTTTTTGAAATTTCCTACTGAGAATATACAGATACTAATGTAACGAGTCTTCTCTGGCGTATACGCAACATTTTTGAAAATTCGTGTTAGTACATATAATCCCAAGTAACAAAATCTAACCACCGTCGCAAAATGACTGAGGTCATAAATTAACCTAAGTTAACTGTGGTCATAACAGGGCGTTAATTGAGTTACTTAAAAACTGTCGGTTAATTAACGGTATAAATAAAGCCAAATTATAATTAAGGTTTGACTTGGGGTAAAATGTTCTCTCATTCTAACTTTGAAGTTGATTTGCAGTAAGATTTTTTCTCAATTTGAACTGTTTTCTGAATTCCGGTTCAAAAAAACTCATTTACAACCTTGAGGTCAAATGTTCGATATTTGTTGACCATTTTCTAAAACGTCCTTCATTTTTATGGTTTAAAAATAACTATTATATAACCTAGGTCAATTTAAGGTACTTTTCCCACTCATTCTTAATTTCAATAGTTTGAATTACGTTTTTCATTACATATTTTTTAAACACTCATTGTCATATGTTGGTTGAGAACTAACCGAAACTAGTCTTCAGTTGTTTATTGGTTGCATATCAACCAAATCCAAATTAAAGTTTTGAATAAGTCAACAAAATACTTTAATTTAACACTGAGTATTATTTATTGGTTAAAGATCAACCAAATCTAAATTCACGTTTTGAATAAGTCCTTAAATTACGATTTTTCAACACAAGTATTTTTTATTGGTTAAAAATCAACCAAATGTAGACACAAGTCTGAATTAAGTCCTTAAATTACTATTTTTTTTAAATACAAAGTTTTGTATTGGTTAAAAATTTACCAAATGCAGACACAATTTTAAAATTACCACTATTCCTTTCAAACACAGAACAGGTTAAAAATTAACGAAATCCAGACATACGTTTGGAATAAGTTTCAAGATTGCGCTTTATCAACCTGCAACACACACATGTTTAAAATAAGTCCTAAAATAACTATTTTTTCAACCCCCGGTATTATTTATCGGTTGAAAGTAAACTAAATCCAGACACACGTTTGGAATAAGTTTCAAGATTACGCTTTTTCAACCTACAGCACACACATGTTTAAAATAAGTCCTAAAATAACTATTTTTTCAACCCACAGTATTAATTATCGGTTGAAACTAAACGAAATGCAGACACACGTTTGGAATAAGTCATCAAATTACGCTTTTTCAACCCAAAACATTATTTATAGTTGGAAATCGACCGCAAGTAAACCTCAGTTATAAATTTGTTTTATTTCAAGCAATTTACAACTCAGGTAATATAGGGTGTCCCAATAAGAGCGCACTTTTTAAAATTGAAATAATTTCTTTGTCATGCAAGTAGGAACTCTGAAATTTGGCAGATGTCACCTCTGTTTGTTCCGATTATACTAAAAAAGGAGCGCTTTTTGAAAGAACAACACGTTATAATGGTAAAAACTCATTGCAAAATCCAACGTGTTGTCGGTGAGATACAGCCACATCTCTGTGCAAAAGTCATGGAAAATTTCATGAAAATAGTAATGGCCTGTCATCGGAGCCGGAGGGGTCATTTGCCGGATGTTTTATTCCATATAGACTGCTATTACACGGTGACTCATGTTTCAAGATTCTTCTTCGAATTTTCTTTTGAAATTTTATCCTCTGAGTCGAACTGTATTACACTATGACTTTTAAGTCAGGACTCAAATTTTGGGAACACTCTTTCATTCACATTCCTTGAAATGAAATAAAAAACATTCTTTCTCACTTTTTCAAATAGCAAGGACATGGTGAACTAAAAGCAAGACGAATTTAAATAAAACAGAATCAAAAAATATAAAATGAGAATAAAACAAAATTAATTACCAGTCGTACGAAAATTTGCCAGCGACTCACCGGGCAAATTATTTTTCTTTTCAGCTTTTCGAATTTTGTATTCCTTTTACACCAACGTAGTAAAAAAAGTCTGACTCATGAGTCACCGTGTAATAGCAGACATACTTAATCGGAACATGTCTTCTTTACAATACAATAAAAATATAACGTACACCTCTGTCATAAAATACTTGGTTTTATTTGCAAATTAAAAAGTGTACTCTGATTGGGACACCCTATATTTCATTTCATTTGCAACGACTATTCAACTGAAAACAAGTAAACAACCCTTCAGATATACCCATCTCGCTCTCGCATTGCAATGCAAAACTGATTTCGTCATGCGCATGTTTAATCAGTTTATTGTTTTGCGTCGTGCCAGTCGGACGTCGCGTCGGTTCAGTTTTCTTCCAGTGTTATTCTGTGAAAAGTGAATTTGTGAAATATAAACAATAAATTAAAGTGCGTACGTGTATTTTATTCCAGATATTGTTCATGTAAGTAGCTTATGAGTTCAATAATAAAAAATAAATTATGTAGTTTAGTGTCATTTTGTTGGTATTATCAAAAAAATTGAGACGCATTTCGTTACGTATTGGTTGAAAATTGACCAAGTCTGGTTCTGAGTCATAAAGTGCACATATTTTAACCAAACCACAACTCATGTGTATATGTTTGGTTGTTTTCTCAACTTTTTTTGACCATTTTATAATGGATTTTTTTCACGGCTGCGTATTTTGGTTATAATAACCAAAAAATGACTCCTTCTTGACGGTAATTAAACCTAGAGACGCCATCAACGCCATTTTCTTTATTGTATGCATTTTTCGTTTCGGGATTTTATTCCGATTGTTCAGTAAGTGTTTTCTTTTTCCAAGTAGCTATCTGATATATTTTTAGTGTGTCGTTTCTAGAAAATCGTTTATCGAATTCAATAATGAAAAATAAATTATGTAGTTTAGTGTCATTTTGTTGGTATTATCAAAAAAATTGAGACGCATTTCGTTACTTATTGGTTGAAAATTGACCAAGTCTGGTTCTGAGTCATAAAGTGCACATATTTTAACCGAACCACAACTCATGTGTATATGTTTGGTTGTTTTCTCAACTTTTTTTGTACATTTTATAATGGATTTTTTTCACGTCTGCGTATTTTGGTTATAATAACCAACAAATTACTCCTTCTTGACGGTAATTAAACCTAGAGACAACGCCATTTTCTTTATTGCATGCATTTTTCGTTTCGGGATTTTATTCCAGATTCTTCAGTAGCGTTTCTGTATTCGTGTTCGCAAGAGTATCTGATAGATTTTTGGTGCGCTGTTTCTTAACAAATCATTATGAATTCAATAATTAAAAATAAATTATGTAGTAGAACTACGTATAAAAAAAAATTAAAAACATTTTAGTTAAATTACGCGAAGAGGCAAGAAAAAATCGTGAAAAGCCATTACAACAAGTCGAAGATTCACATTCATCGGATGTTACTGATATTATTATAGATTATTATATATTGAAATTAATAATAATTGATCATGAAATAAGATTACTTATTTTTCGTGTATATTCAATCTTTTCAGTTCCCACCTATAAAATGCTCTGAAGGAGTTTGAAGTAAAGCTGGAGCAGGTGCTAGAAAGCCACAACAAACTGGCAAGTGAGATCGAAGGCCTAAAGACTCTGATTCACAAGTTTGCTGCAACAACTGAAGTTTCCCTCAATTGCCTTGTGAAGAAAATGTGTGAAAATGTTGGCCGGGAAGTTGTGGCGGAACACGTGCTCCAGGAATTCACAATTCTTGATACACCGGAGCAGTTGGAAGATCTGGAGAGCAAGATTAGTAGGGACATCCACTATAAAAGAAAATTGGTAAGATAAAAACATATTTTCCACTATTTTTTGTATTATATTGACAGAATAATCGGTACCAGCAAAAAAGTGCCGATTAATAAGACTTTCAAGTATAAACTTTCATAATATTATCCTGTTTTTTCTTTTTTTACTATAGATCCAAAAGTTGTCGACATTAGGGGGGTTGGACGGAGTGAAATCCATGAGAACGGTTTGTAGGACAATGTTTTCTGACATTCTGCTCTCCCTTTATTCCTGGCATGGCACTTCAACGAAAAAAAGCTTCAACAAATTTCAGGCAACATTTTCTGCCATTATGGAGGCTTTGAGGGTGCGGTACCCCAGCTTCACCGATGTCGAGGGGACGACATTTTTAAAAAATTATTTGAAGCACGCTCCTTTCAGAGCGGGAAAGTCAGTCCTGTAAGTATTTAATTTACTATTACTTAGTTTAGCCTAGTCAAAATTACTTCATATACTTTTAGATACAAACTAATACACATTTGCTTCATTTTTTTTTGTTTCTTTTTAACAGCAACCAATCTTCTTCGAAGCCACCGTCAGCTACACCACCACCAGTGACACCACCACCAGCGACACCACCACCAGCGACACCAACACCTTCAGCGGCACCACCCACCTTAATCTAAATCTAATCACCACCAGTGACACCACCACAAGCGACACCACCTTCAGCGACACCACCACCAGCGACACCACCACCAGCGACACCAGTCCTGTAAGTATTTAATTTACTATTACTTAGTTTAGCCTAGTCAAAATTACTTCATATACTTTTAGATACAAACTAATACACATTTGCTTCATTTTTTTTTGTTTCTTTTTAACAGCAACCAATCTTTTGCGAAGCCACCGTCAGCTACACTAAAACCAGCGACACCACCACCAGCGACACCACCACAAGCGACACCACCTTCAGCTATACCACCACCAGCGATACCACCTTCAGCGACACCACCACAAGCGACACCACCTTCAGCGACACCACCACCAGCGACACCACCACCAGCGATACCACCTTCACTGACACCACCACAAGCGACACCACCACAAGCGACACCACCTTCAGCGACACCACCACAAGCGACACCACCTTCAGCGACACCACCACCAGCGATACCACCTTCAGCGACACCACCACCAGCGATACCACCTTCAGCGACACCACCACCAGCGACACCACCACCAGCGACACCAGTCCTGTAAGTATTTAATTTACTATTACTTAGTTTAGCCTAGTCAAAATTACTTCATATACTTTTAGATACAAACTAATACACATTTGCTTCATTTTTTTTTGTTTCTTTTTAACAGCAACCAATCTTTTGCGACACCACCACAAGCGACACCACCTTCAGCTATACCACCACCAGCGATACCACCTTCAGCGACACCACCACAAGCGACACCACCTTCAGCGACACCACCACCAGCGATACCACCTTCACTGACACCACCACAAGCGACACCACCACAAGCGACACCACCTTCAGCGACACCACTACAAGCGACACCACCTTCAGCGACACCACCTTCAGCGACACCACCACCAGCGATACCACCTTCAGCGACACCACCACCAGCGACACCACCACCAGCGACACCAGTCCTGTAAGTATTTAATTTACTATTACTTAGTTTAGCCTAGTCAAAATTACTTCATATACTTTTAGATACAAACTAATACACATTTGCTTCATTTTTTTTGTTTCTTTTTAACAGCAACCAATCTTTTGCGAAGCCACCGTCAGCTACACCACCACCAGCGACACCACCACCAGCGACACCACCACAAGCGACACCACCTTCAGCTATACCACCACCAGCGATACCACCTTCAGCGACACCACCACAAGCGACACCACCTTCAGCGACACCTACACCAACGATACCACCTTCACTGACACCACCACAAGCGACACCACCACAAGCGACACCACCTTCAGCGACACCACCACAAGCGACACCACCTTCAGCGACACCACCACCAGCGACACCACCTTCAGCGACACCACCCACCTTAATCTAAATCTAATCACCACCCAGTGACTCCACCACAACCGACACTATAACATTTATAATTTTTTTTTTTTCAATAAACTAAAACTAATGTAAACTTAAATTTATTCTTATCATTTATAGAAGAGAAGGACTTCACTTTCAGATGGGAAGAATTTCGAGCTACTGGACGATGGTAATTTTAAGATGTTATTTTCATAGCTTTTTTAATCATTTCTTTTCAGTGTTCAGAAAACTTGGCCCAAGATCACCCAGGTCTAATTGAAACGTGTAGTACTTTTGGCAGTTGTTCTCTCTATCACATCTGGAAATATGAAAAGAGCAATTGTCAAAACTACTATCGTTCAATTTGGACGTGGGTGGCATTGGGCTAGGTATTTTGAATACTGTATGGAAACGGTTTATAAAAGCCGTTAAAATAACGTCTCAAAATAACCAACGGTTTTATAGGTTTTTTTGAGACTATTTCTGAACGGTTTCAAAATGACGTCAAAATACGGTTTAAAACTAACCGTAACGTAACTATTTTGAAAAGGTTGCAAACATACGTCGTAATAACGTTTAAAATGACCGTAACTCAACAAAGTAGGGTTTTTTAAAAACCCTATTTAAACGGTTGTGTAACGGTTGTGAAATAACGAAAACCCAACATTATACCGGTTTTTTTAAAACCATTTTTAAACGGTTGCAAACTTACGCCGAAATAACGTTTAAACAAACAAGAAACAGTTATTTACTAACTTCATTGTAACGTTAATTATAAACTTGTTTAAGCCTGAGGTTAAATTTTACCTGACCATTTACAGTCACGGGAACGTTTCTGTAAAGTGATTTATACGTTCCTGAAACCAATTTATAACTGGGAAGGTTTATTTACCTCGGTTGACGTCCGGTTGTTCAACCGGCTTTTGACCACAAATTGTTACTTGGGATTGTGGCGACTTAGCTCCAGCAACAGCGCCTCTAACACTGAGTGCTAAAAACAAAGTATCTATAACGTTCATTGTATCTCTTCTTCCAACCATCTATTTATTTCACTCTATGTAATTGAATCTATTACCTTTTTTACATTTTGTTCTTAGTTCTGTTTCAATCCGTTATTCGCTAAAAAAACTGTCGCTTGGTTTAAAAGTCTGTCCAGCTAAGAAATTCTTTTTGATTAATAAATTGTTTTAAATATATTTGTATGTCTAATTATTTATCTTTGACTACATAATTTGTATAGGGGCCGCCATCTAAGGTTTTTTTTGGAACTAGTGCTTATTTCGTGAATGGTAACACTTAGCTCATGTTTGATTTGACAGATAATTAGTTTTATCCTTCCGCTAAACGAATATGGTTGTGTATTTGCTTGAACAACGCTGGGAACAACGCTTAGAGAAGATGCCAAAACGAGTCACTGTTTGGAGATATTGGTCCAGAGGCCTAATTGGGCCATTTTTCTTTGAAAATGAGCATTCATAGATAGTGGCCGTTACAGTCAATGGCGATCGTTATCGGGCCATTTTTGTTCACAAAAGAAGGAGGAGGATATTGGCAACATTTGGTTTCAACAGGACGGCGGCGGCGCTACGTGCCACACAACCTAAGCTACACTCGATGTTTTTATATAGCATTAAAAAAAAGTTATTTGGCGGACCCTATATTTGATTTGTTAGAAAACATATCTTGGTCGATTGAGTTTTAAAAAGCTTAAATAATTCAATTGTCTTTAAATCGAGAGTCAACTGTCCCGAGGAATATTGGGAAATTTTACTCATGAGGAAAAGTATAAAAAGCTCTGCTTAAATTTTATTTTCCCCGTATGTTTTCTTACATAAAGTAAAACATAAAGTAGCTTAAAAGTAAAAACATAAAGTAGCTTAAAAGTCTAAAGCTTATTGCTTGCAAAAGCAAACTTTTATCATTGAGTATAATAAATTTAAAACAAATTTAAATATTTTAACGGCTTAAAACATTATTTTAATCAAAACATAATTCGTGGGAAACCGGTGCCATGTCAAGGCACAGACTTAAATATTTCATAAAAAATACATGGAAATCATGTGAAAAACATTTCGTTTAGATTTTAGATTAAAAAAGAGAACATTAGGATAAATTCATTGCATTAATCAAAAATAATAATTTTGATTAAACTTGAATTTTAAAACCAACTTACAGTTTATAGAAACAAATGTTTAAGAGGAAGAGATAAGAAAAACTTTTAACTGATGCTCCTTAAATGTTTCGAAAACGAATTTGATGATTTCAAAAAAAACATTTTTATTTAAATAAAACATTTTTTTTTGAAATTCCAAATCTTTCAATTTAATTTGTTGAAACTTACTTGGTTGTCATAAAATTCCTAAAACTCACAAACAAAAATGATGTTTAATCTTCAAATGTATGTTATATTGACAATAAACATTAACTTAATACTTGTTTCCAAATAAAAGTATTTTGATTGAAAAGATATTTATGTATTTAGAACTGGTGGGATTTTCTCTTTGAATTCGAGTTTGACTCTTAAATATAATCAATAATCATTGTTCATATTATATTCAGCTTAATTGTTGAATTAGTTGGTGAAAGAGATTGAATTACCCTTAAAAATGAGCTTTTTCGTTTTCTCTTTTATAATTTCTCCTTCATGAACTTTAAGTTAAATAAGCTTTAACTTGTCGAAAGTTGCTTGAAAGCTTACAAAAATTTTAATATTAGTTATAGGTACTACTAGGAATATGATTTTAATTAAAAAAATCCTTGTAAATTTCTGGGATTTTTTGTTGAATGCTTTAGGAGGAATAACTTTTTTAAACATCTTTTAGCTGATGACATTTAAAGATATATAAGATATAGGTAAAAGGTCAATGTCTAAAATTGTGCTTTTCATTCATAGATAGCGTGTACTTATGTGGAAATAAAACGAGATAGTGAACAAAAACAAAACCAACAAAAGAACAAGGAAGATTGATGTGATATACTCTCAAAATAATTATATTTACAG
The DNA here is from genome assembly GCA_920104205.1 of Eupeodes latifasciatus. Classification (NCBI taxonomy): domain Eukaryota; kingdom Metazoa; phylum Arthropoda; class Insecta; order Diptera; family Syrphidae; genus Eupeodes; species Eupeodes latifasciatus. Next base: position 35,917,785 of record OV049926.1, read on the forward strand.
ATCCAAGATAAATATTCGTGGGTGAAAGGTAATATGGTTGTAAAATCACATTAGGATTGTGAATGTTTTCTACATCATATACCTATGCAAATATCTAAACTGAAGTTTAAATAAATTGGGTCATTAATGTCAAAACCATAACTGTCAGCAATCATTTGGTTATCTGCAGTTAATGTTTGATATAACAAAATTTCTTAGTATTACGTATAAAAAAATGTATGTAGATAAGATACAAAAATTGATATGAATAGATTTGTAGGAGGTTTTGTTTTGAATATCAAGCTATTTGGGCAACCTACATTTTTGAAGCTGTCATCCTTTGCCACTTGGCAATTTTTAGAGAGATGTCTGTGCGTGCGTATGTACGCGTTCGCGACGTTTTTTTCGTCGTCCATAGCTCAAGAACCAATAGAGATATCGACTTCAAATAAATTTTGTTATACAGATAATGATACAGAAAAATGTAGAAAGGACTCTCAACAAAATTGCGTAGGTGGTTTTTTTACCATAGCAATTTAAAAAAAGGTGAACATTTTGGTTAACCCTAAATATCTCACGAACCAATAACGCTAGAGACTTGAATTACATTTTGTATTATATATTGTAACGCGATACCAAACAAATATATTTTTGGAAAAAATTCCAATTAACGGTTCTTTTATAAAAAATAAAATCTACAAAAAATAGTACGCAAATGTGGAAAAAATTGATGCTCGGTTCTCGATATCTCGTGAGCAATAGAAAATGTTGACTTCAAATTAAATTAATTAATCCAAATTGTAATTGTTTATATAAGAAACAAAATCTTTTAAGAAATGCTACTAAAATTGGTGTTCCACTAAAAATCTCGTTAACAAATGTAGATTTCGAAATCAAACTATTTCATTATTTATGCAAAATATTGTTGGTCGACTGGCGGGATAGGAAGTTGCATTCTAGCCCCTTTTTTTTTCAATTACAATTACAAGTTATTTAAATGTATATGTTTAACTTCCCAAAGGAAGTTATTGTAATGGGTCCGATTTAAATTAAATTAGGTGGCGCAACAGTCCGTAGAGAACCAGGGCCTAGTGACTTACAACTCTCAACCATTCCTGTGTGCGAGTAATTGCAGGGATGGAGGGGACCTACAGTTTATATGCCGGATCCGAACGGCTAATTTGAGAAAGCACTTTTCATGACAAGAATTACTCTTGGAGGATTTGTCAATTCCTCGCAAGAGGCAGTACCCGTGAAAAAAACTTTAGGTGACACAGGCAGGGATCGAACCCAAGACCTCTCGCATGACAGTCCAACGCACTAACCATCATGCCACGGGTACTACTAATGGGTCCGATTTGTCGAATTGAAAATTTTGACATTTCTCGACATTTTAAGGTCCCTAGAGTCGAAATAAAAGATTTTTAGAAAGATGCCTGTGCGCGCGTGTGTACGTACGTTCGTACGTCCTTGTCCGTACGTTCGCTACGTTTTTTTCGTCTTCCATAGCTCAAGAACCAGAATAATGCAGAAAGATGCAGAAAGGGCTCTCAAGAAAATTGCGTGGGTGGGTTGTTTTTACCATACCAGTTTAAAAAATAGGTGAACATTTTGGTTAAACCTTAAATTAACGCAAGATTTGAATTTGCGGCCATTTGTGCAGTGAAGTGTTGGCAACCCTGAAAAAAATCAATTTGACAGCTAACAGTATAGGGTTATTAAAAATGGAGGGTTACGCGAGAGAACAACGTGTCTTCATTATTAAAGAATATTTCAAAAATAGTGAAAGCTTGGCGGCTGCAGTTCGAAAATTTCATACAAAATATGGTCGGAATAGTGTTTTAACTTCGTCAACTGTGAAGAGATTAATTGAAAAATTCATGGAGACTGGATCCGTTGGAGACGCCAAACACACTGGTCGTCCAAAAACAAGCCGTTCAAATGTGAATGTCGAAGCAGTGCGTGAGAGTGTTGCTGACAACGCGTGACTGTATGGTGTGGATTTTGGGCTGGAGGCATAATTGGGCCATATTTTTTTGAAAATGATGCTGGTCAAGCAGTGACTGTTACTGGTGCTCGATATCGCGACATGATTACACAGTTCTTTCTGCCAAAATTGGATGATATTGATGTGTCCAATATGTGGTTTCAACAAGACGGTGCCACATGTCATACAGCCCGTGAAACAATTCAATTACTGCATGAGACATTTCCAGGTCGTGTACTCTCTCGTTTCGGTGATCAAAATTGGCCTCCTAGATCGTGTGATTTAACACCATTAGACTTCTTTTTATGGGGTTATTTGAAATCACAAGTCTATGTCAACAAGCCCGCAACCACCCGTACATTAAAGGAGGAGATTCAACGCTGCATCAATGAAATTCAGCCACATTTATGCAGAATGGTCATGGAAAATTTCAACAAAAGAGTGCGCATGTGCATGAAAAGCCGTGGAGGCCATTTGTCCGATGTGTTATTCCATACATAACCTTATCCTATGTACTTTACGAGTCAATAAAAATATAACTATCAAAAGACTAAAAACGGCGTTTTCTATTTAATTCAAATCTTGCGTTAATTTTGGGATACCCTTTATCTCATGAACCAATGACGCCAGAGACTTGAATTAAATTTTATATTATATATTTTAACGTCATACAAAATAATTACATTTTTAGAAAAAAATCAAATTAACGGTTTTTTTTATAAATCAAAAAAACTGAAAAAAAATTTTGTCACCTCAAAAATTTTACGACTAAAATATGATTTCATCTCCAAAACAATTTTGTGCAACGAAGAATAATGTTTTTGACATCTGATAAAATTTTGAGAAAAATCTAAGTGACTGTTTTTTTTTATAAAAAAAAAAACATTACTCAAAGTTGGTAAAAATTGAATTTCGACTCAAATATCTTTTCAAAATTTGGAGATATTGGCTTTAAACTACTTTAATCTTTTAAAACATATTGTTGTCAACATTCAGTAAAATTTTGAGAAAAATCGAATTGACAGTTTTTTTTACAAAAAAGAAAAACCTAAAAAAAAAACTAAAACTAAACTTGGAAAAAATTTACTTTCGACTCAAATAGCTTTTCAAAAATAAAAAATATTGGCTTCAAACTTATTTTATTTCACAGAAAATATTGTTTTCGATATTCAGTAATTTTCAGACAAATTCAGACAAATCGACAGACGGGATGGGAAGTTATCAGTGTGGGTCGCATCCCAGCCTCTTTTTTCAATTACCTACAATTACGAGTAATACAAAAACAACAGTACTCTATAGCTGCAACATGACAAGTGGTTTAATGATTTTTAGTGATACGAAAAATAAATTCAATAACTGTCTTCTTTTCTTTGGCAGTTAAGTTTATTCTACTTTTCAACTTTACTGTAAGTATTAAATCTGCAAAAGGAACCATGATATGATTTATTCTTATAATTCTTGAGAATATAACGACTCACACTTTCATTACATCCTAGGGGTGTCTCATACGTGTTGAAAAGATTCCGATTGTTCCTTGATGATGAACTCACATGAGACAGCATAATTATTTTACAAATCTGTTCAGGTTCACCTCATTTTTAGTCAATATTATGAAGTTTGTCATTATTTTCAGATTTCTAAAATGCGTTGCATTGAAATATAACCAGGCGGCGACACACCTTCTATAGTGGTGATTGCAATGTTCTTCTTCTTCTTAATCATTTCAGTTGAAAATACATCCTCATTATAACTTCCATCATCATGCAACCAGGCCATATCTATTCATTATACAAAACTTAAAACAAATATTGCAAAAATATACTTCTTTTCTGTCTATTTGTTTGTTCTTCTAAATTTAGAAATACGGGACTCTGCTGAAACGCATAAATTTAAAAGTGTAATACAGTTGTTTGTAAACTTAACCACAATATTTTCTCCTGACCAAAAAGGTTTTACGTTACCCTAACTCACCGCAAAAATAATTCATGGGAAAAAGGAAGAATTTATATTTTGCCAGTCTAGAGAATCCAGAGACTGGAACTGGACTTTTGGTAAGTATACATACCTATATACTCCTTTTCCTTGTAGAAGCTTTGTGTTCACTTCCTGTTGTTTTTTTATTTGGGTCTTGCATACAAAACCGAAACGAACTTTTAGTTTAACACTGAAACCACTTAATATAATTACACTCTGAAGTATAACGTTCCGTTTTATCAACTATGTATAGTTACATCGCATGAAAATCCTTTTTTGTTGTTGTTGCCTTAGAGAAAAACGGTTCTTTTGGTTATCCCTCATTCTTAAAATGAAATACATAATTTTTCCTCTGTAGCTTTTCTTCTTTCTTCTATAAACGACGAGTATTGGTAGAAGTTATGGGTCAAGTACCTCGGGACTCTTAAGAAAGTCTCGGCGTACACAACACATACGTCTATACATAGTACCACTGAACGTACTTAATGCAACAGGCTTTATATTTTGCTGGTGCATTGTCCTCCCGCACATTTTAGACTTTATACACATAAAGGCACATAGTATTAAAGAAGCATGATTTCTGTATCCTGCTGCATCATGGGGAGCTATAAGCTCATTGAATTTATTGTTTGCCAATGGAGTAGTGTCAAGAGTATTATGATATTAGCATCGTAGGAAGAACCGTATGAGACACAATAAGTTGGGGTTGCGTTCGAGTGGTATAGAGAACATGATGTTTTTGAAGTGTAATTCGAAGACAATATTACAATAGATATCACTCAGAAGAATTCAGAAAATTCTATCTTATAAATTCATATTCGTACTCCTATTATTATACTTTGATGCTCTGACTCTGGGGAATTTGCATAAAGTCTTTATATTGCATTTTCTTCATGCAAGAAATTGAATATTAAATTGAAAAACAGTTCTCTTGAACTGACTTAATTCTGATAAAGAAGAGTTTTCAAGAATTATGAATGGAGTTAAATACTTTCCTATGTTTGATATCGGATTTCGAAACGAATTTTGAGAAGAAGTTGTTCAATTCATATTTGTATGACTAAGGTATTTCGACAAATATTTGATATGCTTTGTGTGAACGGTTTATTCAAATCTTAGAATTTTTTTTTATGAAATATAAAGTTTTACCTATGAGTATTTTTAACTTCTGATAGATGATAATAACACTTTACAAGTCATTGCATTTGGTTTTTAATTCTGTATCGCATTTTAGGTTAACGACATTCTTAAAATAAAAAAATTAAGTTACAATATTACAAAATGCCAATTTGTAATCCGAATTTTAATGGTCCAATTAGGTTTTTCTGTTGAACATTTTTTTATATGAATTATTGGACAATATTGATTCTAATGAATAAATACTGTAGTTATGTAATTTGTATTTGGATTGATGCCCCAAATTAATTGATCAAACCAAAAATGATTGACCTTTTTTTGTCTTCTAGACTTCAAGAACAAACAGAGATATTACTTACTTACTTAAGGTGGCGCTACAGTCCGGGGCGGACCTAGGCCTCAACCAACATGCGTCTCCAGCCAGCTCGGTCTCTAGCTAGCTGTCTCCAGTTTCGCACGCCAAGTTGGTTGAGGTCCTCACCCACCTGAGTGCGCCACCTGAGTCGCGGTCTTCCTCTACTGCGCCGTCCCTCGGGATTGGATTCGAAGACCTTCCGGGCTGGAGGGTTGATGTCCATTCGCTCTACATGACCCAGCCATCTAAGCCGTTGGCCTTTAATTCTGCTAACTAGGTCAGTATCGCTGTACAGCCCGTACAGTTCGTCGTTATATCTTCTCCTCCATTCTCCATCTATACGTACGGGACCAAAAATCACCCGAAGAATTTTTCTCTCGAAGCGTCCTAAGACGTTCTCATCTTTCTTTGACAGGGTCCAGGCCTCAGCGCCATAAATGAGAACCGGGATGATGAGTGCCTTAGAGATGGTGATTTAAGATGCTCGAGAGAGGACTTTACTTCTCAATTGCCTTCTAAGTCCAAAGAAGCAGCGATTTGCAAGAGTTATTCTTCGTTTGATTTCAGCGCTGGTGTCGTTGTCTGTGTTTATAGCGGTGCCTAGGTAGACAAAGTCCTTAACTACCTCGAAGTTATAGCTGTCCATGGTGACGTTTTGTCCAAGACGTCGTTGTTCAATGTCCTTTTTTGATGACAGCATATACTTTGTCTTGCCCTCATTGACCACTAAACCCATCTTTTTCGCTTCCGTCGCAATGCTCAAAAACGCTCCACTGACATCACGCTTTGATCTTCCAATTATGTCAATATCATCTGCGTATCCGAGTAATTGGATGGACCTTAGGAAGATTGTGCCTCTAGTGTTGACGGTTGAGTTTTGCACAATTCTTTCCAGAACGATGTTAAAGAAGTCGCATGACAGTGCATCGCCTTGTCTAAAACCTTTTTTGACATCAAATGCATCGGTGAGATCTTTTCCGAACTTGATGGAGCAGCGTGCATTCCCCATCGTCATTCTGCACAAACGGATAAGTTTGACAGGGATGCCAAAACTAGACATTGCTCTGTAGAGCTCTTCCCTATGGATGCTGTCATACGCGGCTTTAAAATCGATAAAGAGATGGTGGGTATCGATTTGAAGCTCCTGGGTTTTTTCCCAAGATCTGCCGTAATGTGAATATTTGGTCGATAGTGGACTTTCCTGGTCTGAAGCCACACTGATAAGGACCTATCAGGTTGTTGACGAACGGCTTCAGGCGTTCACATAGTACGGCAGAAAGGATCTTATATGCAATGTTAAGGAGACTGATCCCTCTGTAGTTGGCACAATTTGAAGGGTCTCCTTTTTTATGTATCGGGCAAACTATGCTAAGATTCCACTCATAGGGCATGCTTTCTTCCGACCATATTTTGAGTTGGTGCATGCTCCCTACCAAGTCATCGCCTGCTGCTTTAAATAGTTCGGCAGCTATGCTGTCAGCTCCAGCAGCTTTGTTTGACTTCAGTTTAGATATAGCTATCTTCACTTCGTCTAGGTCGGGTAGGCGGAATTGTTGATCTGCGTCGCCTAGGTTGAGTGGTTCTATCTCCCTTACAGCGGAATTCGGTTCGTCATCGCCGTTATATAATTTGGAGAAGTGGTCCTTACATATTCTCAACATAGGCAGCGGTTCTACTACGATGTTCCCCTGATCTTCTTTACAGGCTTCGGTTCGTGGCTGGTACCCTTGGGAGGGTTTTTTTACCTTTTGGTAAAATTTACGAACCTCATTCCTGTTGTGACATCCCTCTATCTCCACGATCGCGCGCTTCTCGTGCTCTCTTTTTTTCCATGTAAGAAGCGGGTTTTCCTCTCTCCTCTTCTGCTCGTAGAGCTCGCGAGCAGATCTGGTCCTTCTGTGCAGCGCCGTTTTGTATGCCTCTTGCTTCGCTGCGTGCGCTTGCCGGCATTCGTCGTCAAACCAGGGGTTTTGCTGTTGTGGACGTGTGAAACCTAGCACTTCAGAGGCGCCATCTCTGATGGCTGCAAGGCAATGTTGCCACTGGTTTTCAATGATTAATGCAGGCAGCATAGGACTCCTTACGAGGTTACTAGAGACTCGATCGGAAAATGACATGGCAGTCTCTTGCGATTGTAGCCGTCTAACGTCGAAACTTCTCACAGTACTTCCTTGTTTTGGCTTGGGCCGGGATATCCGTAGCCGTACCTTGGCTACAACGAGGTAGTGATCCGAGTCATCCCGTATACTGGAGAAGTGTCGTGCGTCGATCGCAATGTGGTCAATCTGTTTGACAGTTGATTGATCAGGAGATTTCCATGTCCCCTTGTGGATATTAAGATGTGTGAACTGCGTACTAGCTACCAGAACGTGTCGCCCCGCAGCGAGATCGATCAGCCTGAATCCGTTGTCGGAGGTGGTGTCGTGCAGGCTGTATCTCCCGATTGTGCCACCAAAGATGTCTTCTCTTCCTAGCTTGGCATTGAAATCTCCTAAGATAATTTTAAAGTCATAGCCAGGGCACTGCTCATATGTCTTGTCCAAGAGCTCGAAGAATATGTCTTTGGTGTCTTAATCTTTCTCCTCTGTTGGGGCATGCGCGCATATTAGGCTTATGTTGGTGAATTTAGCCTTGATGCGGATTATCGTGATGCGCTCGGTCACACTGTTGAAACTCAAGACTTTTTGCCTGAGTCTAGTTCCAACAACAAATCCACACCCAAATAGACGCTGCCTTTGTTCTCGGTAGCAGTCGCCGTATATATCGCAGTCTTTAAGTTTACGTTTGCCCGGTCCATCCCATCGCACTTCTTGGATGGCGGTAATATCTTCCTTGCAGCAGTTAAGGGCTTTCGCTTATTGTTCGGCTGCACGTGGTCTGTTAAGGGACCTAACATTCCACGTACAGATCCGAAGTTCGTTGTCCTTATTTCGTTTGCTTGGGTTGTCAACAGTGAATCCGTCCGTATCCGAGGCTTGTTGGTGCTTCGCAAATAGAAAGATAATTACAACAGAGATATGGACTTCATATAAATTTTGTTTTACGAATAATAATGTACTTTAGGAAAGAGTTAAGTTTGGTTGGTCTCAAGTATCTCACGGTTATAATATTCAAATGGAAATTTCATTTTTGATTTGATTTCAATAAGAATTGTTTTAAAACTCAAAAATATCTTAATACAAATAAAGAAGTGTCTTCAAGTTTGTTTCATTTTATACACATTATCATTGGCTACATTTTCTAAAAAAAAATTATAGTTTTTTTCTTTTAAGAAAAAATTAAAAACTACAGAAAATATTACCAAAGTACTAAAACATTGATCTTGAAATATCTCGAAATAAACTATATTAAATTTATTTTTTGATTTTATACTTTTTGAAGTTCTCATCTAGAAATATGCTTTCAGATAAAAATCGTGGTCGGCAACCAAAAATCCAGATTTTAAGGTCCATACAGCGAACATTCCATTTTTAAATAAATTTACTTTAATTTTAAAAAGTTTACGTGAAGGCTTATTTGAACATTGCCTAAAAAGTATCTTAATGTTGAAATAGAGCAAAACATTTTAGGAAGGGAGGGCAAAGTTTTTTATATTAAACGCATTCTCAATTGGATTTTTTACACATTTACCATGCCATGCATTAAGAATTTGAGAGAGGTTTTGAATTCCTGAACACTGCAATGACTGGGAAAGGCGGAGTCTGGTAAAGTACTCAACGTTCGCGTAGTACGGCTACAGAGCGAATCTGTCTGTACTCAACAGTACGACAGAAATTCCTTGAGAGGAGGAATGCAACTGGAGCATATTCTATACAGCTATGGAAAAGGATGAAACAAAAAACTTTAGGACGTTCAATCGACGCATCACCCATCAATTTGAATGAAGAAATTTCCAGATTCCTAGAGATGGGAATTGTACTCAAGCTTTGGACGCTTATCTGTTATAATAGATTGTAGCCAGATTAGAAGGACAGACAAATTTCTTGATGAAAATGAGTATGTTTCCTTCCATAATAGATGATGCAGTGAGCGTGGTTAGTAGAAAGATGGGGGACCGTCTCGAAACCTACCGCGTGCTGTTATCATGTGTTCTTTCTGTATGTTGTTCTTTTTCCTCTGTCCTTCTGTCTTGTATTAATGTCTTGTGTTGTTATCACCTTATATAGTCTAGTCGCTCAAGGTGCTGTGTTCTCTACTCTGTACATTTATGTGCTGAGTAGTGTGAAATGTAATGTAATGTATATTCAAATGATAGTAGGTACTTTTCAACAAATTAAATTCTACTCGATTTTTGATTCCCAAATTAACAATGTTGTCTTCAAAATTTAATGAGCTTATCATAAATTGCAATTTTAAGTCCATACCCTAAGAACTATCTAAACTAGATCTAAAAAAAGTATGAAAAGCTGAGGGTACAGGCAAGTGGATAAGAAGTTTCAGGCCAGGAGAAATTAAAAAAAATGAAAAAAAGAGGCTGGGATGCGACCCACACTGATAACTTCCCATCCCGTCTGTCGATTTGTCTTGCTTAAAAGTTTGTCGATATGTATCAATTTTTACCAAATTTGCGTACTATTTTTTGTAGATTTTATTTTTTTATGAAAAAAACGGACTGTGGATTTTCATAAAAAAATTACTGAATATCGAAAACAATATTTTCTGTGAAATAAAATAAGTTTGAAACCAATATTTTTAATTTTTGAAAAGCTATTTGAGTCGAAAGTACATTTTTACCAAATTTTAGTATTGTTTTTTTTAGGTTTTTATTTTTTTTGTAAAAAGAAACTGTCAATTCGATTTTTCTCAAATTTTTTTCTAATGTTGAAAACTATATTTCTTATAAGTTACAATTAGTTGGAAGCCATAATCTCAAATTTTTGAAAAGATATTTGAGTCGAAAATCAATTTTTAACCAACTTTTGTTAATTTTTTTTTCGGTTTTTAATTTTTTGTAAGAAAAACTGTTAATTCGATTTTTTTCAAAATTTTACTAAATACAACAATATGTTTTGAAAGATTAAAGTAGTTTAAAGCCAATATCTCAAAGTTTTGAAAAGATATTTGAGTCGAAATTCAATTTTTACCAACTTTGAGTAATGTTTTTTTTTTATAAAAAAAAAACAGTAACTGAGATTTTTTTCAAAATTTTATCAGATGTCAAAAACATTATTCTTCGTTGCACAAAATTGTTTTGGAGATGAAATCATATTTTAGTCTTAACATTTTCGAGGTGACAAATTTGTTTTGTCAGTTTTTTTGATTTATAAAAAAAACGTTAATTTGATTTTTTTCTTAAAATGTAATTGTTTTGTATCACGTTAAAATATATAATATAAAATTTAACTCAAGTCTTTGGCGTCATTGGTTCATGAGATATTTAGGTTTAACCAAAATTTTCACCTTTTTTTAAACTGCTATGGTAAAAAAAACCCACCCACGTAATTTTCTTGAGAGCACTTTCTGCATTATTATCTGTATAACAAAATTTATTTGAAGTCGATATCTCTTCTGGTTCTTGAGCTATGGAGGACGAAAAAAACGTTGCGAACGTACAGACGTACGGACGTACGAACGTACGTACACACGCACGCACAGACATCTTTCTAAAAATCTTTTATTTCGACTCTAGGGACCTTGAAACGTCGAGAAATGTCAAAATTTTCAATTTGACAAATCGGACCCATTACAATAACTTCCTATGGGAAGTTAAAAAGTGTCGGAGATAGAATAGACCCCTGGGGTTAATTTTCTGTTTATCTGACTTGAACCCGTCCTGAACTGTTTAAAAGGTAATTTCTAATCCAACGAAGGAATGCATTAAAACCAAAGGAACGCATTTTCGATAAGAGAGCCTGATGCCAAACTCTATCAAATTCTTTTGAAATGTCAAGTGCAATAATCTTACTTTCTATAAAACGATTTAAAGATGTATTGCACTGTTTGGTGAGATAGTCCATCATATCAATATTGCTATGAAGACCTTACTGCCGGTCATTGAGAAGCTTTCGGTCTTTGAGATATTTCTTGAGCTGATAATTGAACAGCATTTCCATGACCTTAGAAAGAAAGGATGGAAATGCAATTTTATTCAAATAATTCGAGAAGCATAGGTTTTTCAAACAAAAGTTGAGGATTAATACAATACATCTTACTATATTCTACTAAAAAAAAAACAGTTGAAACATTTGGTAGTAGCACAAAGTCTCGAAAATATAATACAAGTTTATTTTTACACCTTTTTATAGTTTTATAGTCGTAATGAAAAGAAAATTCGTCGTTTTAAAAAAAGTGATTAATGTAATTTAATTTTATTCAAGAGCTTCTGGAAAACTTTTTCAGTAAATTTTCTTAAATATTTCGTAGTTTGAACAGCCTTTTAATGAGCTTATAACGTAATTATTGATAAAACTATCGCCAATTATTGCAGGATCTCACCTCTATAACCAAGCTTTTTGGAGGTTCAGTAAATTTCAAAATGATGTAATACTTTGTTGACTTTTTATGATACTTGTGTCATTTTAAAGGTAAAACAAAAAGGGTATTATACCATTAAAAAACAACCAAATGTATTTGAGATACTAAAAATAAAATACAACAACCCTAAATTAAAGTTACTTTTAAGAAAGTATTAAGGACGTTTAAATGAAACTCCCTACCAAAGTTAAAATTTTTCGGAAAATCTTCCAAGTGAATATGTGTTTTAGAAAATTTTGTTCAATAACTTTAAGTTCCCATAACTTAAATAATTTACCAAGCCACAATATAGAGGTCATGTAATTCTGTTCAATATATACATTTAAATTAATCACAAGCCCTTAAATAATCCATTTTTTTTGTTGAATTCATTAAAACTATGTCTGAATGCCAACCCAATCATGTTATTTACTTAACATATTTGTAGGTAATGTACATACGATGTACATGCGTATCAATAAAACGTTGAATATCAATAAATTAAATACTAATTTATATTACAAGTATATATATCGCCTTTATCAGCTTCTTAACATAGGTATAAATATTAACAATAGATTATATTCATGAGTACAAGTTAATCATATAAGAAAACTTGTGTTCTAACATCTCTATTTCTCGTTGTTGTTATTCAACCTTTAAATAACAATATTACAAAGGTATCTATATCAAATTCTTACATATAAATCTTTATTTTAATTTTAGAAGAGAAGATATGCATGTTACACATAAATATACGTATATTTATTAAGCGATGGAATTTATCATTGAATTTAATCAATTTATAATATGAACGTAGTATACGCAAAAGTCTTCATTAAAATAAACTCTCATTGCTTTGGTCCGAAAAATAATTAATATTCCATTCTACTCACATTTTAAGGAATTATTTAGGTTACGATGATATTTATAAGGATATTTAATTAGAACAAATAAATTTCCTTTTCCATAAGTTCAAATATTTAAGCTGACTATGGAATTGTTTTAAAACATTTACTCAGGGTAACAAGCATGCAAATAATATTGACTATAAACGTCTTGCTTGAGTCTTGTCATAGTCCTTTGTCATTGGGTCTTTACTCTATAGTTGTCGTGCGCCTTGTTATGATTTGGCAATAAGACCTCTGTTATTAGTTTTTTTTTGTTGGTCCTTAACTGCTGCTACTTTCTTGTCCTTTTCTTCTCGTCTGTCTATAAGACTTAATTTCCCCCAAAAAAGTTTGATATTTCCTCTTTACCGACATGACATGATAGTCCGCCTCACTTTCTTATTAGATATAGATCATTCTGTTTATTTCTTTTCTTGTCTTGTTTTTTATTTTTATTTATCAATAACCTGTAATCAAGACAAAATGCCCATTTTACCTCATAAAAATAAAACATCAGAAAGTATCAACAGAGTCACAGGCAATGAAAATAAGGGTTCAGAAATGCGTCGTTCATAGACGCTCTAAGTGTTTTGTTCATAATTTCAGTAAAACTTTCATAACCTATCAAAGGGTGTCTCAAAATTGTGTCAAGATTTAAATTTTTATTTTATGTCTACAGCTGTCAAATTGTTAAATGTTCATAGTAATAAAAATGGCGGCAAATTCAAATCCTTTATTAATTTCGAGGCACTCTTCGTAAAACGTTCAAATCCGATAAATTAAATTTTAAATAAATCCTATCTGTCATTTTTTCAATAGTTGAATAAATGTCAATACAATCCAAGTATCATCAAATTTTAGCAAAGTTTAAATTTATATTTTACCTCAGCTGGCATAATTTTTTTCCAGGGCTGCCAAAAAGGTGACAAACCCGTCATCTGTCAATTGTCCCTGTTTTGTAGAATACCTACCAATAGTTAAAAAACTAGTGTTAATTTGGGACACAATTGGAAAGAAATAGTATCAAAATGTAAGGATCCATTTTGACTTACTCTAGAAGTTATCAATTTCTGTATGTTTATAAGCCTCTAACTTGCTTTAATTTTGGGACACCCTTAACCGGCCTCTTGATATTAAAACAAGTATCATAGAAATATGTTGGTTCATTTTTAATACCCTTAGCTGTCATCTGTCAATTATTGCAGGGAAATGTTGTGACAATTTAGATACACCCTTTGACACCTTTGTTTTGGATTATGAATTTATAACAAAAAACACGAGATCGAAAATTAAAGTTTTCTTTCCAAACTAAATTTCTTCCCAAACAAGGTGACTTTTTACTTTAAATATCCTGCAATATTTTTTAAGAATCTATAGCATTTCCTTAGGGACCTTTATAATACAAGTTAAAATGGCAAAACTTTTTCTGCACATTAATTAGAGAGGTCAAATTGGTATTCGAATCAGATAATAAGGAAGGCGATAGGAAAATAATAAAGCGAAAAGCTAATAAATGAGTTCCACCTCTCGCTTCAGGTATACGTACCTTTGTATTTGTAAGTCTAAGTATTAAGTTATTCCTATATAAGCAAGTCACAGTCAGTGTGTCGAATCTCGAGACAATCCTCTAGAGTGAGTTTGTCTTTAATGGCGAAAAGAGAAGACTAACTGAAACTCCCAGGACTCGATTAAATCTGAAAGGAGGTCAAATGAATTCATTACGAATTGGTTCTATACTATATAGTACTCTATACTACAAAGTTGTATGGGTAGGAATTGTGAAGTGAAGTGAAGTGAAGGATGAAGGTGGCTATGGCTAAATTTATATAGAAATTGATTTGACTTTGGCTTGTCTCTGTCTCTGTATTTGCTTTGGTTCTGGCTTTGGCTTTTGCAAAATCATTCCCCCTGGTTATATACATTTTCATTGAATCGTCTACGAGGTGGTGCGAGAAAAACTTTTAATTTTTGTGAAACTATCAAAGGAAATATCGCAAGGATATTAATTCTTTTTTTTTTGTTTTACTTTTTGTTCATGAATCTTAAATTAATTGATTATAAGTCTGAAAATCATAGAAATTCCTAGGAAATTCGGAATTATTCACAGAATTACTGGAAATTATCGGGAATAATTGCAGTATTTTGTTCACAAGGGGAATTCACGAAATATGTTTAGGATCATGTTTTAGTTGAATCACTCTTTTAACAATAGAGCTTGATGGAATAAAAGTTTGGTGAAGTTAGCTTCTATATAGGATAGCATTTTCGCCAAGGACAATTCTTATCCGATTTGTTTATTGTATCAGTGGTGAAAAAAGTGTGTCTATCTCTAAGCATACAAAACGAATTTTACATATTAAAAATAATTAAAAAAATTTAAAAATTATTGTAATTTAATTTTTTAAGTGTTTCTTTTCTTTTTTCTGTTAAGTTAATAATAAAAATAAATTTGCAAAATTTCAAGCTAAAAAGATACAAAAGCAATAAATTATTCAAGTTACTCGCTCTTTTTTGTTTGTTCTTTTCTTGAAGATGAAGAACATAAAATCTAGGATGAATACAAAAGCAGCAGGACAATGAAATAGAAACCAAAGAAGCCAACAAATAACAAAAATCCAACGATAAATATACAGAACGTAGACAAAAATTTGAATATAAATCAGGAAACATGGGTTATCAAGGAATTGAGGACATAAATCTTTAACAAAAGAATTATTGCATATTTATACATATACATATAGGAAGGTACCAACATACATATATTTTTTTCTATGATGAATATTTTTACCATTTAATAAAATACGCAAAAAAATATACATAATTATGCTTATTTTTATTTCTTTATTTTTGGTTATCTTGTAAGAAATATAAAAAATGTCATATTGAGTAATATGACAGGATATAAAAGTAAGACAGGTTTAGAATAATTTTTTGGGGTATACCTAGTTTATTTTGGTTTTGTAAGGATTTTTTTTTTCAACATAAGTAACCTTTGGGGAAATAAAAACAAAATGAAAATTTATATTATGTAAATGACCTATAAACTTCTAATTTTTGGAAAAAAATTTAAACTTATGAGTTCATTTTTAGAAGAAATTAAGGTTATTCTGGAATTGTTTTTTTTTTTTAATTTTACGTACGTACAAAAAATATATGAAGAGACAGATATTTCAAATCTTTTAAAAAATTACATTTTTGGTTTTTCGGCTCAAATATTTTAAGAACAAAGAAAAATATTTCAAGGAAAAAATGTGATACTTAAGTTTAAAAAAAAGTCCAATTAACAATTTGTTTTACAAAACAAGAGGCTGGGATGCGACCCACACTGATAACTTCCCATCTCGTCTGTCAATTTGTCTTGCTTGAAAGTTTGTAGGTTTAAGTGTTTTGTTATAAAAGTTGTTAGTTGAATTATTCTTAAAAATTTAAAAATTACAAACAATATTTTGCATATAATGAAATAGTTGGATTTCGAAATCTATTTTTCTTAACAAGATTTTTAGTCGAAAAACAATTTTTAGCAATTTTAGTACTATTTCTTAAATTTTTCATTTCTTATACTAGCAGACCCGGCCACCCGTTGCTGTGGCTGAGTAATTAAGGAAGGACTTAATAGACAAAATTGAACACTAATTTACATTGTATTGTATTGTATTTCTTTTGTATTGTATTTTTATTTATTCATTTAAACTTAAAACTATATAACAATTAATTTATAAGAAAGGTGAATAATAGTGTTCATTCTTTAAATAGAAGTTAGTGGTGAATGACACATCCATCGAAAATTCATTGGTATCTGATGTGGGGTGACAATCAGTGTAAGTTAAAATACAAGAAAAACGAAAAAATGAAATATAAGAAAATGAAAAAGCTTGCTAGCAACTGTATAGAAAAAATATTAGAAGATACTTAACAATTCGTTAATAATATACATCTTATAGATATTTTATTTTATTTTACATTCATTTTATTGTAGCTTATAAAAAAAAATACTAAATTAGTGATTCAATAAAATTAAAATTTAAAGTGAATAACCAGTCTTTAACCTTTTTACTAAAACATGAAAAACGAAATGTTTCTCTTATGGATAGGGGCAATTTATTGAAAATATTTGGAGCTGTATATGTATAAAAATGAGAAAAATGTGTTCTATATGCAAAAGGTACATTAACTAAGCTCATATTGTTCACACGAAGGTTGTACATTTGATAATTCCTACTAGGAATATTTCCGCTTTGTTTGAAAAACTCTCTCAAAACTTTAAAAACATATAAATGCCTCATTGGTAGAATTAGCAACTCCTTAAATAAAGGCCAACTTTCAGCCAACCGATTTTTATTTAAAATAATTCGTATTAAATGCTTCTGTGCAATCAATAGAGGTCGAAAAGTATTAACATAGGAACCACCCCAACTTGTTATGCCGTATTGCAGCTTTGAGTTTGCAAGCCCATAATATATAATTTTTAAAACTTTTTGGGAGCAAAAAGGCTTAATTAAATACATTTTTCGTGTGACCAATAACATGTATGTTTTGATCATATGAATATGATTCTTCCAATTTAGATTGCTATCAATTACTACTCCTAGGTACTTAAAATGTTGAACTGTTTCAATTTTAAAGCAATTATCTGTGCAATGTAAGTTGGTTATAAAATTACTTTTACCACACTTATGAAGAGGTAAAGGAAATTTTTTACAATCGTGAGCGTGAAACCGTAAATTAAAATCAGTGAGACTATTTCCAGTTACATTAAAATACATCAATTTAGTTTTTTCGCTGATAATCAATTTATGATAAGTAAACCACAACCTTAATACTTCCAGATCTTCTTCAATGTTCACAATACTTTCAAAGCTAGTCCTAGATGAATATGTAAAAACAATGTCGTCAGCGAAAGCAGTTGAAGTACCATTTAATTTCAATTTGAAAATAGAATTAATATAAATCAAGAAAAACAAAGGGCCAAGAACAGATCCTTGTGGAACACCGTTCTTTAACAGCCTTGATTCACTTAAGATTCCGTTATTATTAACTTTTTGTTTTCTATTTTTTAAATAAGAATTCAGCAGATTGAAAAAACTACCGCGAAAGCCTGCATTATAAAGTTTAGTTAGCAAAAGATCGTGGTTCACCAGATCGAAAGCTTTAGTCATATCAATAAACAGACCCATTGTTGATTTATTGCTATTTAAACTTCCATAAAGCTGACTACATACCCTTAAGATAGCATCTTCTGTTGACAAACCTGCTCTAAAACCAAACTGATTATTACAAAAGAAATTAAACTTTTCCAAGAAGGAAACAATTCGAACCTTAAGTAACTTCTCAAAAATTTTTGAAAAGGTTGAAAGGAGCGAAATAGGCCTATAATTCGAAATAATTTTCCTATTTCCTTTTTTGAAAAGTGGTATGACTTCTGCACATTTAAGATGGTCAGGGAAACAACCAATTTCAACACTTTTGTTAAAAACGAAGGTTAGAATGTCAACAACATACCAAGCAACATTTTTCAACAAAATACTTGATACACCATCACTAGTGCACGAATTTTTATTTTTTAGAGACATAATAACTTTGAAAATTTCTCTTGATGTTATTTTATCAAAAACAAAACTATTTGGTTGTGTATTATCCGAAAACAAATTTGAAGAAATGGAACAATCGCAATTTAAACAAGGTTCAATAGCAGGTTTTAATCTTTCTGAAATTTCTGTAAAATACTCATTAAATTTATTAGAAATGATCAACGCATCGGACTCTGTAGCTCCCTCAATTTCAATAGAGTCAACTTTAACCGAATTTCTATTTTTACCTAGAATATTATCAACCACTCTCCACTCTTCACGAATATTACCTTCAGCTCTAGAAAACCTCTCACAATAGTAGTTATTACGAGTATCATCAATTTCTTTATTTACCGTTTTGCACAAAGTTTCATAGTATTTTTTAAGTTTGCTATTGTTTGGATGTTTTTTACATTTTATACTCAATTTTTTCTTTTTCCTGATCTTATTTAGAAGATAGTTATTCATCCAACGTTTAAGGTGTTTCTTTTTACCCGAAAGCTTTTTTTGGAAAGTACTTGAGTCAATATGTTTTTTTAAAGTTTCCAAAAATAGATCAAATGCAACAGAGGGATTATTTTCGGCATAAACCTGGTCCCAACATTCAAATGTTAATAATTCTTTTAATACCGTAAAGTTTACACAATATTTAACTGGATCTGAAGCGGCTTTAATGTTTTGAGAATGGTTGACAGATATGTAATTTAATGCAATCATGCTTTGATCGGAAAGTTTTAAATCATACACTTTACCAATGAAATTATTTGTATTGTTTTTATGACATCTTACAAAAATATGGTCAATACAGCTCTTAGAAGAATCTGTCATGCGGGTAGGTTCATTAATTAAACTCTTAAGACCATTTGAAGCCATAGTAAACAAGTAACTTTCAGAATCTATAACATCTTTAATTTTATTTTATTAATAAATACTACGATTAACATAAATTAAATTAAATCACAGTTAAAGTTTACTGAAGTGCCAATCGATGAACAATATTTCTGGTCAGCCTGTCTTTTGTCAACACAAATAAACTCGATGGTCTCCCTACACGTGAACAGGCCACGTATAATTGCCCATGAGAGAAACATGGATTCTCTAAGTCTAAACCGCAAATAGACATTGTTTGTCCTTGTGATTTGTTAATAGTCATCGCGAAAGCTAAACGGATAGGAAATTGCAGTCTTTTGAATGGTATTGGAGAATCTGACTGAATGCGTGGTAACAGAACGATTTCTCCTTTAAACTTTCCTGCCAAAATAGTTGCTTCGAGAACATTTCCGGTGTTTTTTTTGATTACCAAACGTGTACCGTTGCATAGTTTAGGGGTGTTCAAATTACGCAGAAGAATAATCGGTGATCCAATTTTTAACCGAAGATTGTGTGGTGGCATTCCTGATATGTCTAAAGAATTCAAAAATTCAATTGGAAAATTCACTGCCTCGTCTTCATCGACAGTAGCGTCGATTGACTTAAACGACATTATATCGCCTGGTAATAATTGTTGTATCCAGTGTTGCCATAATCTCAAATTTCATAATGCTAGATTTCAAATTTTATAATGCTAGATCGTATGGGAGCTCAAAAAACAAAATGCTAGATTTTAAAATCCATATAAAACGTCCATATCGATGATTAAAAAACAAACATCTTAAAAAATGCAAAATAATATTTATTTTCACATACAAATACCTAACAAACATAGGTATATAACAAAAAAAAAAAAAAACAAAAAAAAAACAAAATTAATTCAAAAATAACAAAACTTAAAGCTTTATATGTAAATAGGTATTAACAGCACAATGTTTTTAAGTATAGGAACATGTTTTATAGTTAATTATTTAATTTTAAATCATTTAGACTTATCACATTCTTATTTGTTTCCAAATATGATATAATCAAATCAATCTTTTGAAATCAATTTTGGCATTCAAGAATGCAAAACTTAAAAACAATAATGCCAGAAAAGCATTTAGCATTATTTTAAAATTTCATAATGCTTTTCTCTTCTCTATAATGCTAGATCTAGCATTAATAATGCCGTTATGGGAACACTGGTTGTATCTGGTAGTTAATTAGATCTACATCAACATTTTCTGCTGCCAAGAATAGCACGATTACTGAGCCAATTGTGATTTAGATAGTTATTTATTACATCTGGGAAGACACTCTCGATCAGATCATTTTTAGTTTCAACAACAGTACAGAAATTGTCTGGCAATCTTATGCATTGGGTATCTTGATGAAATTCCACTTCACCGTTTCCAATATCTAATAGTTGCTGAGAAAATACTCGTGCTGTCGGATCATTTTGGAGTTGTACTCGCATGTTTTTTGTTAACCTTAGTGTTTCGACGTTTCTCCATAAAAATGATTGTTTTAAACATGCATTGATTTCATCAGCAAAAGTAGAGCGAGGAATCACTGGCAATGTTTGCCGACAATCACCAGATAATAGTAGAATAGCTCCACCAAAAAGTCTATCATTACTGTTTAAATCCTGCAAAGTTCTATTTAATGCTTCGAGTGAATGTTTATGAGCCATGGTACACTCATCCCAAATTATGATTGAACTCCTTTGTAACACTGTAGCCATTCCACTCCTTTTCTTAATGTTACACATAGCATTTGGATTTTTATGGACATCTAGCGGTAACTTAAAAGCAGAATGTGCTGTTCGACCACCATCTAACAAAGTAGCAGCTATGCCTGATGATGCAATTGCTAATGCAATTTTCTTTTGTGACCGTACTTTCGATATCAACGATATCAAAAATGTTTTACCGGTTCCACCTGGTGCATCCAAGAAAAAAAAAAACACTTTGTTTAGCATCAACAGCCAACATAATCCGATTGTATACATTTTTTTGTTCGTCAGTTAATAATGGTTCATTATTAGCAACAATCGTAGCTAAATCAAGATTATTAAATTGTTCTTCTCGCTGCAAATCACTATTCACTAAGTCTATAGCTGGATGATTAGGTGATGGCATACCATAATGACTAAGAGATGAATTTGAGATCATAATACATAAGTCTTCAATTAATATCAATGCTTCATTATACATATCTGGTGTGAAATCTAGATTTGGACATTGGTTTGTTTGTTTAAGTCGGTATAGTATATCTTCAGTCATGTAGTTTTTATATTTTTCCCACAGTATAGATGACTGTGTTGGAAAACATGTCGTCAAGATGACGGCAAATAGTTGACGAATACAACTTGGCGAGGACGTTAAAGCTGCATCAGCAAGTGTCAGATCCCAATGATTGTCATCTTCTAAAAGTTGCAACTCACGACATGCATCTTGATACGTACTGAACACTCGACCATTAACTTTTCGTAAAAATTGGAAAGAGAACATTTACCAACAACAAACGCAAAAAGAAGCATTCACGTTGTTTTAGATGTACTGTATAAAGTCGACCCAGTGTCTTAGCTTTAAATATACCTGCTATAGAAGGATGTGGTTCTCCTTTTTTACGTGGCTCCCATTTTTTAGTTGACATGTTCCATGTAAAATAGCATGGAATATCGGTATACAATAATTTTCTTGCGAATCCGCCAAAGGCATCAGTTTTTTGACAAAGTGAGAAAAACCCAGTTAACGTCGTTTTTGGTGGTTCAAATGCTCTTTGAAAAACATTCTCTTCAGTGAAATATACACGTTGACCATTTTCAAGATGCACTGTAAGATGTTGGATAGATGGTTCTCTGTGGTGTATGGGAAAACTAAGTATACGCCAGATAGCTTTGTTGCTGCTAATGTATCTGCCCATTTGGTATCGTGCTATTTCGTCATTTTCATTTATGTTTCGTACTCCAAACATGGCTAAATCACTGTCCTTATTGACGTACTGGCAAATGTACTTAATGCATTTAATTGAACTACAAAGCTCAACATTAATATGAGCCTTGTATGTTTTTGTTAGCAGTGGTGAGTACGGTACCACCCATTGATTGTCAATTTCTAATTGGTTAGAATTTGACGTTCTTATTTTAAATGTGTGACCACCGTTATCGGCGTTTCTACTGCGGCGATACAACGGATAACCATCGATATCAGTAATAGTATCATTCGTGAATTTCTTAGGAAAATTTTTTTTACATTTCCCATTTTCCATGCATGGCGATGTCATATTAACAATGTCAAATTATTCTTGATCATTTGATGAATCTGGAATTTCCGCTGAAATAATTTGATCAATTTCTTCTGGACGAATTTTAACATCAAGCCAAATTAAAATGTGAGCATGAGGTAAGCCTCGCTTTTGCCACTCAATTGAATACAACCAACAAATCGTTTTTCCAAAGACTGAATATTTTACAATAAAATCAATTAAGGATTTTAATTTTTGTTTAAACACTCGTGCAGTAATGTCGTGACGATGTATCGACTGTTGACCTGGTTATAATAAAGTTTGTATTTCCTCCCAATTTGGATTGCACGTAAATGTTATAAACAAATCTGGACGCCCGTAATGACGGACATAAGTCATCGCGTCCTGAATGTATTCTTGCATGTTTCGTGGACTACCGATGTAGCTTGAAGGTAAAATAACTGCACTGCCGATTTCATTGGTGTTTAAGTTTCCATCGATGTTTCCAACAACAGCATCTCGTAAGTGGATGTATGTATCTACAACGTATTGATGATACAACTGACGATATCGAAGAATATAATTGTCCTGATTATGTCTAATCATTAATCGATGCGCGTAGTAATTCATTGAACTAACTTTTTTACTTAATTCATTACCATTGATTGGATCACACTGTTTGATATTGATGTGATATTCATCTTGTCCTTGCCAGAATATCAATGGGTACTGGAGTGCATCGTACAAACGGTGTATATCTGCAGTTCTACTCACTGTATTATCTCGGTGTGTAATTTTAATAGATCTGTTGTCAACTGGATCACCGACCATAATAATAGCAACTTCATCTACGGTTGGCGCATTGAATCTGCCAGCATTCTCTCCTGATGGTACTTTGTCAGCTTTGATGACAATTTGATAATTGTCATTTTTCAATTGTGGTGATACTCTTTTAAACAGTTGAACCAGATGATTACGGTTCTCTAAAAATATTTCCAACAACACCACAATTGCTCTCTCTTCTGCTTGTTCAATAAAATTATACTGGCATCGAGTTGTCACACGTTCTTCACAACGGCCCATGAAGTAGATTTGGAGAAATTTTGGATCTTCATTTGGCATTGGCATCAATGATCCAATTTTATGGTACACTTGGTCTTGTATTTTAAATGTTGTTTCAAAATTACGACCATCAGATGAGAGATCGCAAAGTTAAGATCCTCCAAATGATGTCATTTGAAAGCAAGAATTAAACTTTCGTGTCTTACGCAAAAATAATTTTGAATCATTTGAAATGCCAGAAAGTAGTGATTGCAAGGGTTCAGGTGGAGTAGGGAGTAATGGCAATATAACTTTTCCGGATGCACAACACATGCCAGGTGTTTCATTGCGAAATTTTAACGCTTGACAATAATACTTACATATTTTGTCCATCTCACCGATATGGTAACTTTGGGATCAGCTGAGTAATTAATGTCTGGTGCATAATTAAATGCCAGACGAACAAATGATTCTCTTGTTAATGCACGGCTGGTCCGTTGACTTTCTCGGTTTCGTTGTCTAAATGAATCTATGTGTTGTTCACGTGCCGCTCTTGTTCTTGATAAATAGTCTTGTAGACGATTATCATGCTGTTGCATTGATTCATTTGCACGAATATCTGCTATATGGATTCTTTGAGTTGCATTTCTTTCTGCTCTTTGCTCAACTGATTCGTGGGCTCTTTCAAGACGTCGATTTTGAGCTTTTTTGCTACGGGAATTGTGGAGGTTAGATTTCTTTGGTGGCATTTTACTGAGAATAGTAATTGTTAGTTAAAATTCAATCAAAATAAAAAAAAAAATATACAATTTCGCAGTCAAGATAACCCTGTTTAAGATGAAATATTCGTCTCCTTGAAGAACAAAAACAGAATAATACAAATTTTATTTCAAAGTCAAAACATATTTCAGAAAACATAAGTGATCATATATAATTACATAGAACAGTAGATTGTATATAAAGTATTTTTCATTTGTAACATATATGCAGTTCAGACCATTAATCGAAATATAAACTATCCTATCTCAAGTTAGACCGAATTACACATGAAATGCCAACTTTCACCGAAATCGGTTGACTTGGTGAAGAGTTCACTGGGAACATAAATATGACACTGGATTTTTATATATTAAGATAAACAAATACAAATTGGATGAATAAAGTTAATTTGAAGCCAGTATCTTCTATTGTTCACGAGATTTCGGGAACCGTAAATCAAATTTTACCAAATTTGCGTACTATTTGTTGTAGATTTTATTTTTTTTATGAAAAAAACGGACTGTTGGATTTTTATAAAAAATTTACTGAATGTCAAAAACAATCTGTAAGATAAAATAAGTTTGAAGCCAATATTTTCAATTTTTGAAAAGATATTTGATTCGAAAATCAATTTTCACCAACTTTTATTATTTTTTTTTTAGGTTTGTATTTTTTTGTAAAAAATACTGTCAATTCGATCTTTCTAAAAAAAAAATTACTGAATGCTTACAACATTATTTCTCATAAGATAAAATTAGTATAAAGCCAATATTTCAAATTTTTAAAAAAAGATATTTGAGTCGAAAATCAATTCTTACCAACTATTGTTAATTTTTTTAAGTTTTTAATTTTTTGTAAAAAAACTGTCAATTCGATTTTGCTCAAAATCTTACCAGATCTCAAAAACGTTATTCTTCGTTGCACAAAATTGTTTTCGAGATAAAATCATTGTTTTATTATACAATTTTCGAGGTGATAAATATTTTTGTCTAGAAGTTCAACAAAATATGAATAACAATATTTTGTGTGAAATACAAAATTTCAAGTCAATATCTTCTTTTTTTACTAATATTTGAGTCGAAAACCATCTTTTACCAATTTCTTGTTGTTTTTGAAAGTTTTAGTGTTTTGTCAAAAGTTTTCAATTGAATTGTTTAAAAAAATTAACTTAAAGATACAATGTTTTGCACATGATAAAATAAGTTTAGTTTGATTTTAATCACTGTTTTTGTTCCCGAGATTTTAATTCGAAAACCAATTTTTACCAATTTTAGTAGCATTTTGTGAGAATTTTTATTTTCTTATATAAAACAATACAGATTTGATTTTTCTAATACCATTATAACAGGTTTCTTTCCTATGCAAAACTGCATTTATCCATCCTATCTCTGACAAAGATGCATTATCCAACCACGCTTACATCCTTTTTCCTCAAGGCCATGGAAACGCTTATTTATCGTCAGCTTAAGAAATGTCTTAAAGAACGAAAGCTTCTTAATGGCCGGTAGTTTGTATGGCTTTCGTAGCAATAGGTCCACCAGTTGATGTTTCATCTAACAGAGCAGTGGAATAAATCTTTGTTTCGTTATTTAGAAAGTAAGATTTTTGCACTTGATATTTCAAAAGCATTTAAAAGTTTTTGTCACCAAACTCTATCTATCTAAAATGCGTGATTTTGGTATTGGTATCTTTCTAACCGTTTAATAAAAAATGCATTGGATGGTTTTAAGTCCGAAATGCATAAATTAAATGCTGGTTTTTCCCCAAGGATCCGTATTGTCTGCGACTCTCTTTCTTGTATTCATAAACGGTCCTATCTGCTACTTTTTATAATAAAATAAGCATTTTCGGCGGCATTGTTCAATAAATATGTAATTATTAACCATGAAAAATTTATTTTTCAGCAAATTAATGCTTTCGTCAGAGCATAATGCCAATATTCATGAGCTGCACTTAAATCGAAGAAACTAAGCAACTTGTTCAGTACTAGGAATGTGTATCACAGATTACTTTCAATGGAATTATCACATATTCGACATTGCCAAAAATACTGCTAGATGTTTTGGATTTCTGCGACGACGCTTGGTGCAACAAAATATTCACCCCTTCTGATCTGGATTTAATTTAAAAAATCTTAATTCATTCAAAACTTGAATTTGAGAAGGTGCCCCTTAATAGTTTTATTTTTTTTATACAATCCTTAAAAGAGCTTCAAAAATAATAGGCGATTGAACTTTCACACAAACTTTTACATCTCTTGAAAACCAACGCAATGTTTTATGCCCTTCGTTTGTGTATTTGTTTTAAATTAGTCAATTACCCCTCTTCCCCTCCCCCTTAAACAATTCAATTGATATCTCCAATTGGCTGAGTTCTTATAAGTTCATCGCCCAAATCAATCTAATGGGCAGTGGCGGTTTGTGTTAAGTCTTGCATTAATTGATTATTTATTTAATTACTAGTGCACTCAAAATTGTTTATCAAACTGTAAATAGTGTTTTCAATATGTCAATCATAGGGACCGAACAGATTTTGACAAAAATACATTAGTTGCATTCATGATATAATTTTACAAGCTAGACTGAATAAAGGACAAACAATTTGAACCATGTGAGCTTCAACAACATTGCTGCTATCACCTATTGCATTTTAGAAGTCTTGATAACAATTGCACTTCTTAATTTCTCCTGAATTCTTCCAATTTATTCCCACAGTCAAGCCGTATATTATAGACTCAACTGAAATAAAATATTTCCAAAAACCACGCAAGCAACAATATTAAATAATAAACATTTCAAATCAATTAGCACAGATTAAAATTAACTTAATTTCATAACTTCCTTTGTCATTATCATCATCGTATAGCATTATTATACTGTATTATACTTACTCCCAACAAATACCATAAAAACATTATTCTTGTACGCACCTCCCATCATCATCCATAGCCCATTTTTATATTTTGACGGAAATGATAGATATCAATGCAAAACGACCATAATTTCCGTTTGTGAAAGAACTTCATCTTTTACAAAGTGGTTACTTAACTCATAAATTAAGACAAACCGAGGATTTGGATACGCTTTTTGAGATAACAATTATTTGCTCTCAGTTTCCCACAAGAAAAAAATATATACCTATATATAAACAAATCCTCCACAGGTCGGCGGCGGCGGTGGCGCGGCGGTCGCGGTGGTGGTGGTGGCGTTGTTAGATGGCTGAAAAAAGACTTGCATGTTTTCCTTTCCCTTTTTTTGTTCCTTGAGCAATGATTAATTACCTACCATTCATTACAAGGTTTTTCTTTCATCCTTACACCACCCGTACACTGTTATCATTTTTCTTTCTTTTTTCTTGTGTTGTTTTTCTTTTTTGTTTGTTGGTGTTTTGCTTTGCGTTCTTTGTTTTATGATTTAGTTCATTTCTTTTGCCTTAATGTCCTTTTTTTATTTAAGTATTTTTTAAGAGCTTTTTGCTTCCTCGCTTCGTCGTCTTTTTTGTCAATTCAGAGAGGTTGTATAATTAGTCTCTTCATGCAAATTAAGGCATGATGATGAAAAATACTGTTTAATTCTTTTTCTTTTAATTTAAGGCGATACTAATTTTTAGAGGAAAGCATTAAAAAACTTTCATCGTTGATTTTCTTGTGAGTGGTTTGGTTGTTGGAACAAGTATGTGAAAACTTTTATCACTTATAAAATAAAGTTTTTGTCGGTTTTTAAATCTAAGACGCCATCAGGATTACTTTGATTAAAGAAATGATTGATTATATTATTTAGAATTTTCAATTTAAATTACAATATATACACATTTATGACCTTTAACCGTTTTACATACATATGTGCAAATAGTATTATTAATGTAGTTCCAATTGGTCTCTTAACGTTCCAACTAAGTCAACATCGTATTTCATAATATAAAATCCAATTAACTAAATTTCCACATCCTCTCTGGCCAATAAAATGTTTACACTCAAAATGTCCTTACATCATCAAGCATCATCACCAACACCAGCACCAGTACTAGTAGCGTAAATGTCCTTATTCCACCCACCCACCATCAAAGTAGCAAGTCCCCTCATCAATACAGATGTCATTATCCTCATCTATCAGCATCATCGTTGTCTTCATCCTCTCATTAACGATGCAAATTTCGTTGCTCCAAATGGCACCACACGTCGCCTACACATATCAATGCCTTTCTAATTTAATTGATTCACCATGGCAATATGGCACACATAGTACTTAGGGTATATTTGGTGAACATCGCATGTGCGATTACCCTTTCACCTACAACCGTGTGTCATCCCCCTCATCATCATGCCCGGCCCTCCATACCGGCTCCAACTCAACATCGACTATCTCGATGATGGTCGACTTTCAAATGCCAATGGTCTGTGAGTAGTAGCGAAGTTATATGACCGTGTTAGGAGGACGAATAGTATACACAGATAGGATCCCACAGATAAAAGCATTTTACAAAATGTCAATATTGGAAAATGTTTGCACTAATTCGATTTGTGGCAAGAGAGATGTCAAAACAGCAGAGCAGAAGTTTCTGCATCATCAGGTGGTGGCGATGAAGGACGATTCACTTTTTGCATTTCAATAAAATCTAAATCTTTGTATTTCAAGATGGAATCGATATCGAATATCAAAGAGGATTATTTTAATTAAGTTTTTGGTTTTAAGACGAATTGAACAGAGAGGGATACCTCTATAACCTTTAACGTTGCTTTCTTTTGAATAAGTTCGATAAAGTCCTTTTGAAAGCGAACAACAACAACAACATCAAAAATAAAGAAAACAAATTATAAAGAAGTAGGTATACGAGTACCGATGTCCTTGCATACTTACAAAATGTTTTAAGTCAAAAATACCAAACAACAAAATCCCTTATATAGCCGGTTGACAAGTCGTGTTTGAGGAGAATTTGCAAAAGTACAATAAATCAAAATCGTTAAGACTTAGTAAGTTTAAAAATTATTTATACACATACACACACGAAAAGTCATTTCACTTCTGATGGGTATAAATTCAAAATCTTTCGAAGAAGAAAAAAGGACTTAAGTAAGAACTTCCTTAAAGTTATTTACAAAGGACCTGCAGAATTAAATTAAAACTTTTGTATTTTTTGTTTTCTTTGAATATTTACCTTTACCTAACCTCTCCTCTTGTTTCTTTCTCCTTTATGTCTATTGTCTATGTCTACTTATCTAAGTAAATTTTCAGCTTCATTTAACAATAACATTTAACAAGTGAATAGAAAGCAAGACACCTTATACCAAGATTCAAGACTATATGGATACCTAATGACGCAGCGAATCATTCCTTGCAGCAGCAATAATTATTGTATAAAGAGTGTTAAACATATTCAGCTTGACACATTTAAGGTAAACTTTGAAGGATAATAGAAAAAAAAAAGAAAAACAAAGGACTTGAAGGAGAATTACCTGCAAAAAGTGAAACAGATGGAGAAAATTCTTGTTAAATTCTTAGCACGTCTGTAACAGAGGTACTTGTACTTACGTATGTGAGTTGAAGAAAGTTGAAACTATGTAAAGTATGCATGCATATAATAGGTTTGTGTGGACAAGTTGAGATAGTTTGTTGAAATTATAAAAACAAATGTAGATCCTTTTCTTAAGATTTAAATAAACGATGGTGGTTAGAAGAACATTTAAAAGTTTGTATGTTTGTTCATGCTAAACATGTTTGATATGTAGGTGTACATATTTTCGTTTAAGGTAAAGTCTTGATAAACTTCTGAAGTTGGGAAAAAATTCAAAAAACTATGATTCAGTATTTTATCAATTAGATACCTATGTCATAATTTAAGGCTATAGTGAAAATGTCGGAAAATTACACCATAACGTATTAGATTCAAATTCTTGTGATATTCTAAAATTTATATTCCAATGTTTATAGACAGTAAAAAGTCTTGAACATTTTCAAAAAATGCAAATGAATAAAACGAATTCGAAATTCTAACTCTATAAACCCGGCTCTCGAATCCAACCCTTCCTACTCACAACTGGAAGGTTGCGAAATTGGAGGATCCAAAGGGACCCTACAAGGGTGCAATTGTAATCATCAATGCAGAGTCCCTTTCTCCTCTGGCGCAATGAAAAGGTGTGATTAGGTTCGGGTTCGATGAAATACCGCTAAGGGTCTACAAAAAAGATGGGGCCGAGGCACAAATAGCTGAAGCACAAAGGCTCAACATCGGCCTCATCATCGAAAGTGACGCTATCGCCCACCATACAGTGTGGAGTAGCACGGATATAAACGACAGGGGTGAGTCTCTTTTCGACTTTATTCTAAACATTAACCTACTCATAAGTAAGGTTGGTAAAGAGCCAACCTTTATTACTAAAAATTGACAAGAAGTTTTAGATATAACTCTTGTCTCCGACTTCATTAATAATAATATTTTGAACTGGAAGGTATCTAAAGATCACTCCTTTTCTGATCATAGATACATTCAGTTTGACTTTATAAATGAACCACCTTGCCAACCGATCTTTTGAATACTGAAAAGAACTAATTGGCCAAAATACAAGAGAACGTTAAATAGTTTAGTAAAACCTGAATTTTTTAATACTCCCTCCAACATTGAAGATCTTGACGACAAAGTCAATAATCTAACATTAGCCCTAAACAAAGCTCTAGATACTGCATGCCCTCTTATACAAGTAAGAGGTAAAAAGAAGCCACACTGGTGGAACTCAGGGCTGGATCCACTTCGAAAAGAATGCAGAAAACTCTTTAACAGAGCGAAAGCTTCTAGAGACATGTCTGACTGGGATTCATTATAAAGAATCACTGAAGATATATAAAAAAGAATTGAGGAAAACCAACGATTGTCCTGGAGAAACTTCTGTAGCAACGTGGAAGATTGCTCCGAAGCATCCAGGCTGCGCAAAATCCTCTCCAAAAATCCAATCATGCCAAGCTGCTTGAAAAACGCCTCTGGCCTCTGGCCTCTGGACCAATTCAAGCGAAGAATCGCTCAACTTGCTACTAGACGTTCACTTTCCTGGTAGCTCTAATATTATTAATAACATTGCACCTAATAATTGTGGCAATGCATAACATCCCCCACAAGGTCTAGTCACTAGGGAAAAACTCAAATGGGCTATTAACAGCTTTAAGCCATATAAATCTGCAGTTCCGGATGGTATAATTCCAGCTGAACTGCAAGAAAATGCAAGTTTTCTAATACCCATCCTAGAAAGCATCTTCAAGGGATGCCTTCAATTGGCATACATCCCGATGTCTTGCAGACAAGTTAAAGTTGTTTTTATTCCAAAAGCTGGAAAATCCAGCCACGTTAACCCTAAAGACCTAAGACCTATCAGCTTATCATCATTCCTTCTAAAAACTTTTGAACGTTTGATCGATATCCACATAAGGGCAAGTATTAATAAGTCCCTCCTTTCAAAGGCTCAACACGCCTACAACAAAGGGAAATCAGTTGAAACGGCTCTACACAGTATAGTACGTACAATCGAATATTCCTTCTATCATAAAGAGTACACCTTAGTTGCCTTCTTAGATATAGAAGGTGCATTTAACAATGTCGACACATCTGCAATTGCACGTGTATTGACATCTCTGAAGGTAGATAAGTCGATCAGCGAATTGATTAATCAAATGCTGATAAGCAGGATTATCAATTCAAAACTGGGCGATTTTACTACACAAAGGGGTGTCAGTAGAGGTACGCCACAAGGTGGTGTCCTATCCCCTCTCCTCTGGAATTTAGTAATAAATGAATTACTAATTACTCTAGAAAGAGAGGGATACAGAGTGTTTGCTTATGCGGACGATGTTGCTATTGCAGTAACGGGTAAACATCCCAATATACTTAAAGAACTCCTACAAAACGCTTTAAATAAGCTCACCAGATGGGCAAATCGGTGTGGACTAGGCGTTAACCCACAAAAAACCGACCTTGTCCTCTTCACAAGGAAATACAAAGTCCTACACATTGACCCTCCCCTCATAAACGGTGTACCACTTAATTTCTCTGAACAAGCAAAATACTTGGGTCTCATTTTGGATAAGAAATTAAGTTGGAAACCTAACATTCAAGAGAGAATAAACAAGGCCACAGTAGCCCTATTCTGCTGTAAAAAGGCCATTGGTAATAAATGGGGCCTATAGCCCCGCATTACACACTGGCTATGTATCTCGGTCATAAGGCCTATCCTTACTTATGGAGTAGCGGTATGGTGGACGGCGCTAGATACAGCGACAAATCGCGATAAACTCAGCAAAGTCCAACGAACAGCCTGCCTGTATTCTGTTCCATCTAATACCGCTAGACATTTTCAGCAAGCAAACGGCCGCTAATACTGCCATACGGCTTCAAGCCTCCTCTCTGTGGATCAATAATGGAATTGGCCACACCACTTTTTTGAACTCGTTCAGAACTATAAACAGTAATATTGACTACACCATACCCCATCCTCAGTTTAATAACTATAGCTTCAAAGTGACTATACCTCCCAGGTCTTCTTGGGAGAATACATCATTTCTGAACGATGGTCCTATAAACTTTTATACAGACGGATCAAAAACGGAGGATGGGGTTGGTGGAGGCGTATACTCAGATAGACTAAACTTAAGTCTCTCCTTTCGTCTACCCGATCATTGTAGCGTGTTCCAAGCTGAAATCCTGGCTATAAAAGAAGTCCTATCCTGGCTTAGAGAAAACGTTATATCAACTAATGATATACGCATCTTCTCGGATAGCCAAGCTGCGTTAAGGTCCCTAGACTCTGTCTCCACAAACTCATTAACAGCCCTAAATTGTCGATCATCTCTTACGGAGATGGCTTCACAGTTCAACATTCACCTTCTCTGGGTGCCGGGCCATAGAGACATTCCAGGAAATTGCAAAGCTGACGAACTTGCAAAAAGCGGAACAACTTTACCTCTGCTGGCTCACAATGCTAGCATAGGTATCCCCCTAGCTACATGTAAACTCATGCTAAAGCAAGATACCTTAGAGAAAACAAACTTCAGGTGGAATAACACCACCACCTGTTTGGCAACAAAACTTATTTGGCCTAATCTTAGCGCCAGGCGCTCAAAACAATTAATCTCTCTGAGTAGATTGCACATTAGCAAAGTTATAGGTGTCCTGACTGGGCACTGCTTAATAGGAAGGCATGCTATTCGACTTGGAGCTCCTGCAAATGATTTTTGTAGGAGTTGCATGGATGAAGAAGAAGAAGAGACAATCTCTCATCTTCTGTGCATATGCCCTGCCTTATCACAAAGACGTAGAATCCACCTTGCAGACTACTACTTCAACGATACCAGCGATCTAAGAAATTCTGACATTAGTTGTCTCCTACGCTTCATTCGAAGCTCCAATTGGTTCAACGAGTTAAGCTGATCAACTGATCCATGTGGTATCACAACGGACCATACTTTGGTCTAAGTGTGTTGGACTTCCCAACCAACAGCCACTTTAACTTACCTAACCTATGGTTTATTATCCATTTTCCAAGATGTCAACAATAAAATAACTAACTCACAAAAAACTACGATAAATCGTTTAATTTTGTTTACATCTTTTAACTCAACATTTCAACATTACATAATTTCAACCATATGACCACTATGAATTGTCAAAGTTCTGAAACCCATAGTAGCAGAATTAGTTCTAAGGGTTTCAATACTTTAGCTACAAAAATGCATGTTTTAAAGTATGTTTCAAAAAAAATAAAAGGGTTTATAAAATTCAGTTTCAAACTGATATTTTAAAAAATTAAAGAACTTTATCTTTTATTTGAAAATTCAATAAAAATTCTAATTATTTTCTTTTCACCTAAACTTTTACATTCATATATCTATACACGAACTTGTGTCTATCAACTGTTAAAAAAATCACCGAGACAATAAATCTTCAACATTTTGTTTTCTTGTTATTAGTCAATAAAATAAGAAATATGAGTGTCATTTATAAAGTCTACAAAGTTATATGTCCTTGGAAAGTCAAAAGCTTTAACATACATAAGTTTAAGTATCACTTTCATCCTACCGTATAGGTAAAAACGACTAACAAAACAGGTAGAATATGGGACCATACTCGTATATTTATATATGAGTATTTTCTAATATCACCTTACCTATACCCATAAAAAATATTGTTCCCCAACAATCGTGCCTTGTGTATCTCAGGTGTAACATTATGCGCTTAGCTTCATATCCCTAATCGTTTTACATCTATCTGCGAAATCCTATAACGACAACAAAAAATATGTCCTTATACTGTAAACTGTAGGTACTGTACTGTACAGAGCATTAAAGAAGCCGTTCCAACCGCTGAATCTCGAGATGTAGTTAGAACAACAACAAAAAAGAAGGCTGCGATAAAAAACCAGAACCCCATACAACATCATACAAAAAGATACTCCAATGTTAACCTAAATGTTGCGTAGCATGAAGCCATCAATCGAAGGCTTCAGCTCATATATTTTTGTGTTGCTCATGGCTCATGTTAAAATTACATACCTTACCTAAGAACCTTCGTTTTATTCTTCCAAGAAATGGTCTATAGGTAGGTATATATATGTATATTATATTCCATTACATATGACAACGGTATTAGATTAGAAAGTTAATAGAAAGAATTCCCTCATCCCTATCATCAGCTTAGGGTCCATACCTTTTTTTTTCTTGTTACAGCTTTTAACTTTTGTGTGCGATATGCGCCTTTTCCTTAGGCCCACACACAGTACAGCATAGCCAGTGTGAGTATTGTTCGTTTCTTTTCTTAAGCAATTTTCCAACACACAGGAAAAAAGTTCCACTTGGAGCTCTTTAAAATTGATTTTTCAAGTAGCTTCAGGTGTTAGAAAATTTAACTCTCTTGGGAGTGCTAAAGTGCTTTAATTTTTGAAGAACCAACAGAAAAAAAAAGAAAAAATAGGTACATAATAGAAAAAGTTTAGATATTAAAGGAAACATGAAATTGGTTGTTGGAAATAGAAAACCTTTTATGCTTAAAAAAGAAAATTTTACCTCTCATGTCATTAAAAAAACCAATTATATTGCGATATTTGTGTGTTCTTAATGGGACCATAACGCTTTTGGGTTTTTGGTTCCACGTGAAAACAATATCGGTGATTGTTAGAAGGAGACTACTATTCATTAGAAATACAGAAATTGTGCAAAAGTTTTTGACAGAATTTATTGTAACTCATTTTAGTGTACTAAAACACTTTCAAAAGAGTTCTTAAGAAATTTCAAAATTCAGCAATTTTAGTTTTTTTTTAACTTCCCATAGGAAGTTATTGTAATGGGTCCGATTTGTCAAATTGAAAATTTTGACAGTTTAAAAAAAGGTAAACATTTTGGTTAAACCTAAATATCTCATGAACTAATGACGCTGAAGACTTGAATTAAATTTTATAATATATTGTAACATAATACAAAACAATTATATTTTTGGAAAAAAATCCAATTAACGTTTTTTTTAAAAATCAAAAAAAAAAATTTCACCTCGAAAATTTTACGACCAAAATATGATTTCATCTCCAAAACAATTTTGTGCAAGGAATAATAATGTTTTTGACATCTGATAAAATTTTGAGAAAAATCTAATTCACAGTTTTTTTTATAAAAAATAAAATCCTAAAAAAAAACATTACTCATAGTTGGTAAAAATTACATTTCGACTCAAATATCTTTTCAAAAACTTGAGATTAAGGCTTCAAACTTTTTATCTTTTAAGAAATATTGCTTTCAACATTCTGAAAAATATTGAAAAAAATCAAATTGACAGTTTTTAAAAAAAAAAAAAAAAAAACCTTAAAAAAAATAATTAAAAGTTGGTAAAAATGTATCGACTCAAATATCTTTTCAAAACTTTGAGATAATGGCTTCTAACTAATTTTAACTTATAGGTAATATTTTTTTCAACATTCGATAAAATTTTAAGAAAAATCGAATTGACAGTTTTTTTTTTACAAAAAATAAAAACCTAAAAAAAAACAATACTAAAACTTGGTAGAAATTTACTTTCGACTCAAATAGCTAGCTTCCCAAAAATTACAAATATTGGCTTCAAACTTATTTTATTTCACAGAAAATATTGTTTTCGATATTAATATATCATTCGACATAAAAATCCAACAGTCCGTTTTTTCATAAAAAAATAAAATCTATAAAAAATAGTACGCAAATTTGGTAAAAATTGATACATAAAGACAAACTTTTAAGCAAGACAAATCGACAGACGGGATGGGAAGTTATCAGTGGGGGTCGCATCCCAGCCTCTTTTTTTGTTTTTTAATCGCAAGTCATTTACGTTAGTAATAATTAGGGCTAGGATTTCCATGCACTTAAAAACGCAAAATATGCGCTTAAAATATGCTCTTAAAAGTGAGAAATATGCACTTAAAATATGCATTTAAAATTTTTAAAAATAAAGCTTTGGCCATTGGGCCTTTTAAACGTCTTATACATCGAAAAGGAACGTTCTACGTCAATTGACGTAAGTCGTGCATTCTAAAAGGAAGACATTTCATCGGTTGTAAAGTTTCTCAAATAATTTTCATTACTGCAACTCAATGTAAATGCCTTGCATATATTTTTCATTGTTGAAAACCTTCATTTTTTACTAGAACATTCTCAAGCTTCTTTTGTATGGCTGGAGCAAGAGATCCTTAACAGCAGTTATTTTTACAAAAGCATCTTCAACTAAATCAATTTGATTTTTAAATGAATCTCTTCCCTCAAGCTTTGTTATGGTATCACAAGGAAAACTGTAGTTAGAGTTAATGAATATTATTTGGCTTTTAAGTAAAAGCTGGTTCAATATCTCTTTTGAAAAATTATTTCAACAGCATCAGATCATCGAAATTAATAACCACTTCTCAAAACTCCTCATAGTGCTTTGCGTAATAGGAAACTGCTTGTAGCCAAGTTCCACACCTGGTAACAATAGGCTATGGTGAAAGAGGTGTTAAAGGGCACTTTTCTCTAAAAAGTTCCACTCGAGATGGTGCCTTTAAAAATATTTGTTTTCGGTTTGCTACCAATAAATCAACATTTTTAAAATTACTTCGTATTTCCTTTGCAACTCGATGCAGTGCATGAGCTAAACATGTTACATGTATGAACTTCGGATAAAAAGATTTTAACCCTCTAGCTGCTTTAAACATGTATGGCGCCGCATCGGTTAAAAAGATAAGAATTTGCTTGTATTTTCAGCTAGTTTATTGATTCTAATTTTAATGGTGCGTTTGCATTTTTTTGAAACCGATGTTTTTTTAATTTTATGTCAATATTTTTTAATATCGGGTGATTTTTTAAGAGCTTGAGAACTTTTTTTTTAAAAAAAACGCATAAAATTTGCAAAATCTCATCGATTCTTTATTTGAAACGTTAGATTGGTCCATGACATTTACTTTTTGAAGATAATTTCATTTAAATGTTGACCGCGGCTGCGTCTTAGGTGGTCCATTCGGAAAGTCCAATTTTGGGTAACTTTTTCGAGCATTTCGGCCGGAATAGCCCGAATTTCTTCGGAAATGTTGTCTTCCAAAGCTGGAATAGTTGCTGGCTTATTTGTGTAGACTTTAGACTTGAAGTAGCCCCACAAAAAATAGTCTAAAGGCGTCAAATCGCATGATCTTGGTGGCCAACTTACCGGTCCATTCCTTGAGATGAATTGTTCTCCGAAGTTTTCCCTCAAAATGGCCATAGAATCGCGAGCTGTGTGGCATGTAGCGCCATCTTGTTGAAACCACATGTCAACCAAGTTCAGTTCTTCCATTTTTGGCAACAAAAAGTTTGTTAGCATTGAACGATAGCGATCGCCATTCACCGTAACGTTGCGTCCAACAGCATCTTTGAAAAAATACGGTCCAATGATTCCACCAGCGTACAAACCACACCAAACAGTGCATTTTTCGGGATGCATGGGCAGTTCTTGAACGGCTTCTGGTTGCTCTTCACTCCAAATGCGGCAATTTTGCTTATTTACGTAGCCATTCAACCAGAAATGAGCCTCATCGCTGAACAAATCGAACAATTTGAACATTTCGAACCGAACACTGATTTTGGTAATAAAATTCAATGATTTGCAAGCGTTGCTCGTTAGTAAGTCTATTCATGATGAAATGTCAAAGCATACTGAGCATCTTTCTCTTTGACACCATGTCTGAAATCCCGCGTGATCTGTCAAATACTAATGCATGAAAATCCTAACCTCAAAAAAATCACCCATTATAAACGAACAATATGCATTTATTATAAAAATATGCAAAAATATGCATTTATAGTCAAATATGCAAAAATATGCACTAACGATTGAATGCCATTTTAAAGGAAAATTAATGATTCTTAAAGATAATTTGTTCGCTTGCTTCTAAAGTTTGTTAAAAATAATATGCATTTGCATGGAAATCCTAGCCCTAGTAATAATAATAAAGCTAATCCCAAAATCAAAATCTTTTGTTTGAGTAATTTTGCAAAGGCATATTAACCCTTTTATTTATAGAATTTACACTGAGTTCGTATACCTAATAAACTGCGCCAAATTTCCTCATTATTGTTGCAAGAAAGAACAGTTCTTTAAGAATCACTAATTCATTTATAAGAAAAATTGTATACTTTTCATGCCGGAGG
The DNA here is from genome assembly GCA_920104205.1 of Eupeodes latifasciatus. NCBI lineage: Eukaryota > Metazoa > Arthropoda > Insecta > Diptera > Syrphidae > Eupeodes > Eupeodes latifasciatus. Next base: position 35,956,679 of record OV049926.1, read on the forward strand.
GTGGTATCATTGGGCCGTTTTTGTTTATATTGGTCAAAACAAGAGTCATGTAATATTCTTTAAGGATATATAAAAAAGTGTTTTTCTTCAATTTTGTTCATAGAATATAAATTAATGTAAAACAGTTTCAACAACAATTTGTCGAAAACCGCAAGCCACATTATATTGATACCAAGTAAATTGTACAGGGTTAACCAATAAGAGGTTTAATTTCGCGATTTATATTTATTTCATTGCGAAGGAAAAAGCATTTTAAAGTAAAATTTAGATTTTATGAGAACCACTTTTAAAAGTCAAGTTTTGTTCTGCATTTCATTTCACATTTTTCAATTTTAGACAACTCAATTTAAAGTTCTTGGTAGTGCCCAACGATCGTCGTTGACAAACATTATGCACACAGAGCATTTACACTCTAACAGATTAACATCCTTGTCCTTCGGATGTGGAACTTCCACGGCAGTGAATGATAAGCTCATGAAATTCCGATCTCAACAGCATTGTCCAATAGGGAATTATCAACCGCGTACAATTTAATGCTTCAAAAAATCAATGCTGTCTCTTGTCGTTAAAGCGTAACCCACCCCCGACGCCGCTATCCCTTAGTGGATCTTGCATCCAGGAAACTAATCAACTTTCAGTACTCGGTATGTGTATCACAGATCACCTCTTATGGAATGATAACGTGCTGAAGATTTCTCCGACAGTGCCAGAAATTTTTCACCCCTTCTGATCTGGCTATAATTTACAAAGCCTTCATTCGTCCAAAACGTGAATATAACTCGCATATTTAGGCACACGCCCCTAAAACAAGTTTAAGTATTTTGGACAGGATCCAAAAAAGAGCTTTGGAAATGATAGGCGATAGAACTATAACCAAAACAATTACGTCACTCGAACACCACGGCAAAGTTTCATGCCTTTTGTTGTTCTACCGGTATTTTTATAAACAGTGTTTTGTCGAATTAGCCAGTTGCATTCCCCCCTCAAACAGTTCAGCCGTAATACTCGGACTTCTAGGAATGCACATCCGTTTAACCTTGAGCTCAATTTCGGACGTACTGTCAAGTATAGAGATTCTTTTTTTAACCGCACATCGAGAATGTGGAATGCTTTACCCAACTCTGTTTTTCCCTATCATATTGATATTCAAAACTTTAAGACCAATGTGCACCGGTATCTCCTCTTTAATCCTTCCTTATTTTCCTAAAGCTCGCACTGTGTTTAAATTGAGAATTCGTCAATTAGCAGAATTGCCGCATTTGGGCAAATGATAATCCAAGAGTGATTGTCGAAAAACCAATGCACCTACAAAGAGTGACTGTTTGGTGCGGTTTATTGAGTTGCTGCATCATCGGGTCGTATTTTTCTGAAATGAAGCCGGTCAGGCAGCTAATGTGAATAGTGTTCGCTGTTGTAAAATGATAACGAACTTTTTATGGACTGATTTGGAAGATATGGATGTTGACGATATGAGGTTTCAACAAAACGTTGCCAATTGCCACACAGCTAACGAACAGTGCAAGAAATTGTTGAAGCAATGGTTATTTTGCTCGTCAAATTCAGTTGACATGTTATATCACGTGGTGGCGATGTCAATCCTACATTAAAATTAAACCACCCTTTATTAATTTTAAATGAAAGTCCTAAAGAATCTCATCTTTTAAAGTCTTCAATCGATAGTTAAGCATTGGAATAGATGTTTCATGTGGTCCCAAAAAGATCACAATCACAATTGTGAAATAAGACTGCCAGTCCTCATTTTTGTTGAATATAAACATTGAATATGATTTTGCTATGAAAATCCGAACTATTTCGGTGCATTTTAAGGACATTACGGCAGATCCTGGAACCCAAGAACATCAAATCGACACCCCCCATCTTTCAAGGCCGCATATGACAACATCTACAGGGACGAGCTGTATAGAGCCATATGTAGTTTTAGAATCCCTGCCAAACTCATCAGTTTGTGCAGGATAACCATAGAGAATTCACGCTGCTCCATAAAGGTTGGAAACAACTCAACAGAACTTTTCGATGTCAAAAAAGGCTTTAGACAAGGTGATGCGCTGCGATCATGTGATTTTTTTAACATCGTACTTGAAAGAATAGTGCAGAGCTCACACGTCAACACTAGAGGCACTATCTTTCAAAAGTTTGTCCAATTACTAGCATAATGCTGATGACATTGACATAATCGGAAGAACTCAGCGTGATGTCAATGGGGCTTTTGTGAGTATTGAGGTATAGAGGTGGCAAAAATGGGTTTAACGGTTAATGAAAGCAAAACAAAATATATGCTGTCGTCAAGAAAGGACTTACAACACCGACGTCTTGGTCAAAACGTCACCATCGACAGACGTAATTTTGAGGTAGTTAAGAAGTTCGTCTACCTAGGCTCCACTATGCACGCAGAAAACAACACCAACGCTGAGATCAAACGAAGAATAACTCTTGCTAACCGCTGTTTCTTTGGGCTAAGAAAGCAATTGGGTAGAAAAGTCCTCTCTCGAGCGACCAAAATGTCGCTGTATAAGACCCTCATCTTCTCCTTCCAGCTATACGGTGCAGAAGCATTAATTATGACAAAAGCGGATGAAAGCTCCTTGGGTCGTTTCGAGAGAAAATTCCTTTGTGTGATCTACGGTCCTCAAGTGATCTCACCCAACTTGGAGCGCGAAACTGGAGACATCTAGCTAGGAACCGAACGAGATGGAAAAGTTTGATGGGGGAGCCCCTGTTTCGCACAGGGCTTAAGTAAGTAAGTTTAAAGTGACGGAGCTTATATTTGTCCTACTATTTCATTGTATCCATCCTGAAGGTGCTTAGCGTCAACCCAAAAAGCATAGCCTTAATTTTTGGAACTGATTACACAATGTTAACAATTTTTCTAATACATTTCAACAATTTCAAGTTTAAACTTGTTAGATGTCAAAACGTGACTGCTTATTCAAAGTGACTTCTGTCGTCCAAATAGCGGGATATTCAAAATAAAACCTGTTACTCCAAAATCCTTTACATCGAATTCCATACAAAATTGTTTCACTATTGTGCTTCTTGATATCAGCGAGATACGAGTATCTATTCTATATCAAATATTTTTAATAATTGAAAAACCCCACTACCTATGACTTGTTAAAAATAATTTTATAAATTTTTCACCAACCATAATTGGTTAAAAATTCAAAAATTGTTTTGGGTGCCACCTGCGGGGACAGAAGCAGTTGCAACACATTTTAACTTTAAAATATTTGGTAATGGTAATTATTTACTTGACCAAAACCATCTCAATTATAAAACAATTACATTTTGGTTTTTGTGAAGAATGAAAGAAATTTAAAATTAATAATTTGTTTATTGATATATGTTGTATTAATGTATGTAGTTACGAAGCACACAAAATGTATGAAATAGCACTCGTTTTTATGGGACGTGAATATTTTTGTTTTTAATATTAATCGCTTTTCGTCTATACGCAATTTCAATGTTATTTTTAATAATTTTATATTCTTGTTTTATTTTTTATTGGCTTTATTGCCGCCAAAACCAACCTTGACATTTTCTCGATCATAATAAATTTAAACTGTCATCAATATTGAACAATTTTTGGTTACACATTTTGCCTTAAATGTATTTACCTACTCAGATATTATAAGTATGTATGTACATATATTATGTATTGATGTGTGTGTTTGCATAAATATTGGCAATTCGTAGGTTAATGAAAAGCCACAACAAAGTAATTTAATAAATTCTTTCGACAGGAAACAAAAACAAAATGTTTAAAATTATTATTTTTTTCTTCAATGGCAGATATACTATAGTATAAATGTATGTATGTTTTGTACATGTAATATTATTATGTGGGTGTGCTTGTTTATACATATGTAGAGCTATACTGTTAAAATAATAACGATAAATAAAAACAACCAACCCGCCCTGATGGGTAATAAAATCAACCTTTAACAACAGGCAATGGATATGTTTGTGTGCGTGGATGAGTGTGCTATGTAAACGTTGTTTTATGAATGAAATCATGATTGCCATCTACGCCCATCGTTCAGGACATTTATTTTCTCAGAATTCTCAGAATGTGACAGTTAATAATTTTTAAAGTTAAAAGTTAATAGTTGTCAAATTATGTGGAGTTCTTTAATACAATAAGACACTTGTCAAGTTTTTAAATAACAAATATTGGAGAAAATTTAAAAAATTGAATCGACGATTTATTATTTGACGATTTATCTATTCTTTATCCCAGTTATAATACTGTTAAACTAATTTTATGCTACTTGAAAACTCTAGTAGACTTTGAAAATCTCAAGCTTTTTGCAGATTTTTTTTTTTTTAATTTTACATTACTTAGAGCCCATACATACATATTTGATTTATTTAAGTCCAATCCAATCCCGAAGTGGATGTTTTAAAGATTGGATAGAACTAGCCGAACAGGTGGATGTTGACCTGAACTATATAGTAACCTTGCCTCATGGAAACCAACCTTATATCGATTAATAGCTCGTCTGGATGAAGCCTCAAGAGAACAATACACTGAACAAGCAAAAAGTTCACTGCACCGTATGAAGTAGACTAGACCAGAGAGAAAAAACTAATCGAGAGAGCCAAATTTCCTCGTCTCCTTCCCTTCGAAACCTCTTACTCTCATTTTTTATAGCGTGTTGAATTCGTATCGGTGTATACATGTTTTCACCTCGGAGAAGAGTACACAAAAAAACATCATTTCCGGGAAATGCGATATTTCTCATTTTTGTATATTGATAGCCAAGAAGGCTATGTTTTTTAAAGTCTCATTATAATATTTGTAATTCTCATGAATTTTTTTTTTTTTATTTTGCTAACATCTTGTCGTTTTTATATCTACAAAAATACTCCTATAATTCAAATTAATTCTAGCAACACATTTTTGTTTGTCAATAAATAACGGAAAAAGTTATACCGGTAGTTCGTGGTGAATTTGTTTTTCTCTTCTTTTTCTCTAAGTTACAGATAGATGGCAGGAACAACCAAAACAAGAAAGGATGTGTGCAGAAAGTGTTTTACAAGGTTAAGGCTTTTTAGATTAGACTTTATTTGTATATATGAACGAGTACATGTTTTTTATAAATGAATGTTATGTTTATTTCAATAGTAATACCTTAACTATTAACATAACTACTGTATTATCTAAAATATACTGCATTGAATTATTTTACATTGAATTATAAAAGGCGGAAATAATAAAGTTCTATAGTTTACCGGAAATATTTATATAAAATATCCATATCTTCTGCAATTGCGGTATCAATCGATATTTTCTGGAACTTAGTGTTAACGTAACATTTATTTGTCATGAATTACTTTTTCAACTTTTTTATACACCATTAAAATCAATTATAAAATTTGGATGTGGTAATAATTACTTGAACACAGCATTTTCTATGTTTATAGTTAATCAGGTTTAGCCCTTAACTTTGATTTGCATTTATTTATGAATAGCCTAAAAAGTTTAGCAAACACCTATGAATAAGCCACAATGCACTTTCAAAAAAACTGTAGTTAGAACTTTCCCTGACAGATTTTTCCTTGTCGCTATATAACTGAAAGATAAGATATAAATAGTTAGAACTGGAAAACTTATAAAAATGATGCATAAGACTTAAATTTTGGTTGAAGAACAAATTTGTATATTCTTTTCACAAAACCACTGAACTAGCGAGAATACAAATATTTTTACTTTTGTACAAAAGTACTTTTCGGCTTATGTAGTTAAGCCTTTTAAAGCAACACACTACCTTAGGGGAAAGCAGTAAGAATAGCTTATCACAAATCTTATGCAATGAAAATTGGCAAAAGAAGTAACAAGTTGACGGTCTTTTTATTTAGTATCTACTTAAATCACTTATTTTCAGCATTTTGGAAATGTCGTGAGTAATGTAAAGAAAATAAACAACGAGTACACACAAATAAAATAGGAATGGAAAAAAGAGATGAGTATATACAAATGTTTTCAATTTTCCATGTTTACATTCTGTAACTCTCGTTTTCAATGTTCCTGCAACTCTCGCATCGAAAAAATTAAGTCGATAAACTCTGAAAATTGAAACAAATCTGAGTTTTCTTTGCATCTTTCAACGGTCTGAGCGAAAATTACATTACATTACATTACACACTACTCAGCACATAAATGTACAGAGTAGAGAACACAGCACCTTGAGCGACTAGACTATATAAGGTGATAACAACACAAGACATTAATACAAGACAGAAGGACAGAAGAGAAAGAACAACAGAAAGAAAGAACACATGACAACCCCCCATCTGAGTACTAACCACGCTCACTGATGCTTGATTTCGGTGATCGATGGGAACCGATGCTTTATCAGTGACTAGGCCGTTGCCACCTGAGCGAAAATTAAACGCATAAACGCAGCTAATAATACAAATAAAAGTTGTACTGCTTTCAGAGTTTTATGTTTCTAGGTCCTAATTCTTATTGGACTGTTGCACCACCTAATTTATTTTACTTACTTAATGATTAAAACTGGCTTCAAATAACTAACTAATATTTATCTAAATGCGTAATTTAGAATTGTTTCTAAATCTTCATTGTTCTGGCACCTAACAAGAGTAATTAATTTCACTTCATATTCGAATGATATTACTCTCAAACGAACACAATGAGAGTACCAAAAAGTTGTTCATCCACAATTTTGAATTTTCTTTGAACACCTCTGAACAGCTGACTACACCCGCCATTTTTCAAAGGTGGTCGCCATTTTTCAAAGGTGGTGAGCAGAGAGAAAAGTTTTTTCTCTCTCGTTGTGAGTATGTACACAAACTTGCATAAGTATTTGTTCCCCACATTTTTTTTATATGGAGTTAATACATATGCAAGTTGGTGGCCAAATCACAGCTTGTAGGCAAAAGGAGAGCAACCGTCGAAGTTGATTCTCTCTATTAGTTCTTTTCTTTCTGACTAGACTACGATCTCCGGGATAGAAACTACTTTCACGACAAATATACTATCGAACAAATTTCGTGTATGTTCCGGCTAAGAGGAGAACTCCATAATCTGATCTACATTCCTCACCGTGCGGACTTACTGATTTTATGCAACCTGTGCAACTTGAAAGACAGCGAGGATGTTTTTCATTTTGTTTGACGATGTGCGATATTGAGAGAAATAAGAAGACTTATCGTAGGCAGTGACTTTCTCAGAAATACTGAAATCATAAGCTTTCTATAGGAAACGTACTCGTATGTCAAAAAGTTATATGCATTATAGCAAAACCGAAACGCTAAATTTCTTCATTCTTCGAAGTGGTAATTATATTTATAGTTTTATTTTTGATTTATATTAATTAACATAATTAATATTAAATTTTTTTTCATATTTTTCTTGATCCCCCTGAAGAAGGCAGCAATCCCTGCCGAAACGTTGGGAAAGTGAATGTAACTTAATTGTTTCATTGCAAAAACTACAGCGGCCAAAAAAGCCGACGGAAAGCTATATTTCCACTAATCACAATAATTACACAAATTGGTCAATAAATTAACCCAACGTAAATATAACCATCAAATTTTGAATGAAGCGTTTTAATCTTAAAATGCACTTTCTATTTTTAATCTATACAAAGCTATAATTTTAGTTGTCAATCAGAGGTAGACGGAAATGTCATGCATCATATTGATTGTATTACCAAACCAAATTAATGTTAAAATGTATGTTTAAATAAAATCAAATTAATCCAATCTGACTTACATATTTAAGTCAATAATCTTTGGTATTCGTTTTTCAAATGTACTTCACGAATGTAGAATTCTTTACCACGAGGTAAAGGGCGGGTTGATGGGCAAAATGTCAATCGTTTTGCTTGTTAACACAGCCATTCATCCAAAAATGCGCCTCGTCACTAAAGATGATTTTTCGGCCAAAATTGGGGTTCTCTTCGATTCGAAGCCTATTCAGCGAACAAGTGGCTTTGTCTATGGTCATGAACTTTAAGCTCCTGGGTCAGTTGGATCTTGTACGGGTGTAGGTCCAAGTCCCAACGCAAAATTCGCCAAGTTGAAGTCTGCGAAAGCCCGAGCTCATGTGCACGGCGAGGAATAAACTGCCTCGGGTTCTGCTACACTTTCACAGACCGCGTCGATGTTCTCGGCCGATCTTGCGTGCCTTGAACGTACGGGTGTTGGCTGATTGTTTACTGAACCGGTTGTCTCAAATATGGCTACCAAACGTTGAAGAATTGACTGTGAAGTGCCACCACGTCCACCACGTAGAATGGGCGCAATGCGCGCATCGATTACGTTACGAACACTCATTTTGATAACAAAGTTTTATCATTTGAACGTGCTGTTCAATCGTGTTACTTGCCATGATGAATTGGCATACACAACTGAATAATAAACAAAAAATTTGACAGAGATGTCACCAAAACAAAATGGCCGCCACGGGGCGCAAAAATCTACCCGCGCCAATTCAAAAACCCTTGAAAAAAGAACAGCGGGTAGTATTTACGTGTGGACAAAAAAGCTTGTTTTATCCTTTGGCGCTAAAATCCTTTCAAGTCTTAGAGTGCTACCAGATCCGATGATTCCGATGGAAGCGATTATGAGTATATTTCTGTCAAAAAATGCCATTTTCGAAAAAAATAAATATACATATCTACGATTGTAAAATAAATTAGGTGGCGCAACAGTCCGTAGAGAATCAGGGCCTAGTGATTTACAACTCTCAACCAGTCCTGCGTGCGAGTACTGTTGTCAGGGATGGAGGGGACCTACATATATTTTTAAGCCGAATCCGAACGGCTAATTTGAGAAAGCACTTTTCATGACAAGAATTACTCTTGGAGAATTTGTCAATTCCTCGCAAGAAGCAGTACCCGTGAAATAAAACTTTAGGTGGCACAGGCAGCGATCGAACCCTAGACCTCTCGCATAACAGTTAAAAGCACTAACCATTACCTACGATTGTAATAGGAGGAAAAAATAAACTAATTATAAGTCAAGGAACAATCATATTTTTGGTAATTGTTAATTGTAATTAATGTAGATGACCTTGTTAGGTCTTCAACCTAACTTTTAATTAATCTATGTAATTCACATTCCTAAAGTGGTAAGCATGGATTCAACATGTAAATTGCATGTTCTCTTTTACTGGTCGTTTAGTAATTTTGTTTTTTTTTCTGTTTTTATTTTATTTTTAGATCAACGGTGGATTTTTGTTTTCCAGTAAACATTTTACCAACTCTCTGGTAATATATGCAAACATTGTTCCTGTTGGCCCACTTGTTAATGAAAAAACGGGCTATACTTTGGGTTGAAAACATACATACATATACATACATAGCTGCATGGGTTTTCGCAAATTGCACCTGGGGTTTTCAATTCGAATATAAAACGGTAAGCTGATGGGAAAATTATTAACAAGAAAAAGTTGGATACAAAACAGAAAAACACAAAAAATATATTCAAACGAAAATAATGAATCATGATGAGGTTTTTATTTTTGATTGCGGATGCTGAAAACTGATATTTTGAATTTGAGAACCTATGTATATTAAGTACCTATTTATACATATAAATTTATATTGAAAAAATGAGATATTTATATACACATATGAAAATGAATGAAAAGTTTATTAGTTTTTTGTTTGTAATTTTAATTTTAACATCAATGGGGTTTTAATATCTGTACTTAAAGTTTTTTATAAAAGTTTTGTAACAGATTGGAAAAATTGATGAACCAGAACGAGTTCATCATCATAGTGATTTAATTTTGATAGGGTATTATTATGGTTCAATACGTACCAATGATGTTATTCTGATGTTTGACAGCGTTTTGAAAATTTAATGCATATTGATTGGTATATTATGTAGGTATGGTTACAAAAATAATATGAAATTCAAGACTAGATCATATTATTTGCTCTATTATTTTTAATTGTTTCAAATACGTTATGGACATTAAGACTTGTATAGGACAGTTTTTTAACTAGTAAATTTCAAAGTTTAATATGAGTCCGTGTTTTATATTTGTAATACTTTAACAAATTTAAACTTTTAATGAATTGATGTATTTAAAAAAAAAAAAACGAAAACAACGCCTGGGATGCGACCCACACTAATAAATTTCCATCCCGTCTGTCGATTTGTTTGCTTAAAAGGTTTGTAGGTTTACGTGTTTTGTTAAAAAAGTTGTCAGTTGAATTATTCTAAATGTTTAAAAATTACCAAAAATATTTTGCATATAATGAAATAGTTTGATTTCAAAATCTATTTTTGTAAACGGATTTATCTTCTTGGGCAACTAAGAATGGTCTCGGGGTCAACCCCACCAAGACAGAGCTAGTTTTGTTCACGAAGAAACGGGAACTGGAGGGCTTCAACCCTCCCAAACTAAATGGTATTCCTCTAAAACTTTCTAAGGAAGCTAAATTTCTAGGAGTAATCCTTGACTCCAAGCTTACATGGAAGCGTAATACTGAAGAGAGAATGAAAAAAGCACTATGTGCATTCTACCATGCAAAAAGACCTTCGGTGTACGTTGGGGTATGCGACCGCAAGTCATCCAATGGATGTACACAGCGATTGTCAGACCCATTCTTACCTATCATGGCTCTATTGTATGGTGGAAGGCGGTGGAAAAATCAAGCTATCTCAAGAACCTGAATAAGGTACAGAGACTACCCTGTATAGGAATTACAGGGGCTCAAAGATCCACACCACAAGCTGGGTTGGAAGTGATCTTGGACCTCCCGGCTCTGGATGAGTTCATAAGGTGCACGGCAGCCAAAACTGCAATTCGTTTAAGAGAACTGAGTTTTTGGAGCACTTATGGACACGGGTCAATCTTACAAAGATATGACACGATTCCAGGACTGAGGGAGTCCACCGATTACATCTCCCCTTTACTAGATTTCGATAGGAAATTTTCTATTTTCATACCAGAAAGACAGGGTTGGGATCCTAATTCACTTATAAGTAAACAGGGTATCCCTTTCTACACTGACGGTTCAAAAATGGAATCAGGATCAGGTGCGGGAGTGTTTTGCCAATCACTCAACATAAACTCCCAGCTGACTGTAGTGTCTTTCAGGCCGAGATCTTTGCAATTGGAAAAGCAGCTGAATTGGCACATCACGAAAAGCTAAGCTCTTCGGAGATTACTTTTTTCGTGGACAGCCAGGCTGCTATCAAAGCCTTAGCCAGTGAGACCATAAGATCAAAAGCAGTTTTAAACTGTAGGAAGGAACTAAATAAAATCTGCCACACTAACCAGGTAAAGCTCTGCTGGGTTCCTGGACATAGCAATATATATAGAAGGGAATGATATAGTGGATGAACTAGGAAAGGGTCAGAAGCAGACACAAGTAGTAGCGACCATTCAGTTAGGGGACCATTCGTCCCGATTGGGGTACTCAAGAGGAAGATAGGCCTTAAACTAAAAGAGAAAATCAATAACTCCTGGAAATCCAGGGACGATTGCGCAATCTCTTGAAGTTTATGACCTAGCACAAATGAAAAGGAAACTCGGTATATTCTATCGCTGAGTAAAAAGAACATTCAAATCTTGATAGGTTTACTAACAGGTCATTGCGCCATTGGCACAATGGCTAACAGGATAGGGGCATTTGCACCCGATTTTTGTAGGAGCTGTCAGGATGAGGAGGAAATAGAAACCATTAAACACCTGCTCTGTACCTGTCCGAACCTCCAAACCAGCCGACTCCGTCATTTCGGAAACAGGTTTGTTGGAGAACTGGATGATCTAGCACAGGTCTCAATGGCAAACATGAGGAAATTTATAGATAGCACAGGCTGGTTCGTTAACGAGCCAGTCTACGCTAAACGGCAAATTTAAGGAGCATCGATGCTAACTTTTACTTTTTTACAGGGGATCACAATGGACCAATAGGCCCCCGTGTACGCAACACCTAACCTAACCTTATGCAAATTGGATGAATTAAATTACTTTGAAGTCAAGCCATAATCTCAAATGTTTGAAAAGATATTTGAGTCGAAAATCAATTTTTACGTTTATTAAGTTTGTTAGCTTTTTATTTTGTGTAAAAAAAACTGTCAATTCAATTTCCAATTCAATTTTTCTCGTGTTAACCAAAATTTTCACCTTTTTTTGAATTCCTATGGTAAAGTACCCGTGGCATGATGGTTAGTGCGTTGGACTGTTATGCGAGAGGTCTTGGGTTCAATCCCTGCCTGTGCCACCTAAATTAAAAAAAAAAGAGTTTTCACGGGTACTGCCTCTTGCGAGGAATTGACAAATTCTCCAAGAGTAATTCTTGTCATGAAAAAGTGCTTTCTCAAAATTAGCCGTTCGGATTCGGCATATAAATTGTAGGTCCCCTCCATCCCTGACAACATTACTCGCACACAGGAATGTTGAGAGTTGTAAGTCACTAGGCCCTGGTTCTCTACGGACTGTTGCGCCACCTAATTTATTTTATTTATGGTAAAAAAACCATAAACTCAATTTTGTTGAGAGTTCTTTCTGCATCTTTCCGCATTATTATCTGTATAACAAAATGTATTTGAAGTCGATATCTTGAGCTATGGACGATGAAAAAAGCTACCAGAATGTACGGACGTATGGACGTACGTACACAACACACGCACGCACAGACATCTCTCTACAAAAGCTTTTATTTCGACTCTAGGGACCTTGAAACGTCGAGAAATGTCAAAATGTTCAATTTGACAAATCGAACCGATTACAATAACTTCCTATGGGAAGTTATTAGCGTTTTATTTTTGACCGTTATCACTTATTAATTACAATATTATAAGGTATCTTAAACTAGGTGCAAGTCACTACCATCTAATCGAAAAACAGTTTTTAATAATGAAATTGTCGCTTAGCACACTCTTCCAAATAGAACTTGCTCCATTTTTGTCGGTTATAACACTCCAGATTGATTTTGAATATTTTTCTATGATGTAGGCTACTGAAATGCTTTGAAGAATTCAATAAACCTGACATTCTATATTCTTCCAAACTGTCTATATCAGGCCCGAAACGAAAGGATTTAGAGAGTCTGCTCAAAAGAAAGTTTATTCCTGAACGATACATATGTACAAGAATACGAAGATATAATAAATACATTCGGTAAGAAACAAGACAAATTAGCAGAGACAGACGAAGAAGATGATTTGTCAGAAAATCAAAATTATAATCATAAGTCTTAAAATTTCCATTTTTATCCCTAAAATTAATTCATGTTGCTTTTTATATTAGATTTGTATGTATTATATTTTTGATCAGTAATCCTTAAGTGTCCTTTTTGAATTTTTGTTTTGAAATCAATGTTATGTTTTTTTTATATACAGTTGCTCCCAAAATTGAGCGTACACTCAATTGAGAATTAGGTATTTGTTACTTTTCCTATTTAAGACGCAATATTTTTGGAAAATTCTTTTTAATTTCTATTTTTTTGTTATTTTTTTTCTGACGAATACATAAAAAAACATTACTTAATCAATAAACAAAAGGTAATATTTAAAAAAAAACTTCACTATCTCATCGCACACAATTAAGCGTACAATTTGTATTTTTGGCTTAAATCAAGTATTCAAAAAATGTACTGCTATATTTACTTGTTTTTCAAATTGAATTTGAATTCAATGTTCGTCGCAAAAATAATTTTTGTTTCAATATTCATTTCCTCATTTTTTGTGGAAATGGCAGAGAAAAGAAAAGAAACCGACATTGCGACAAGACAATTAATTTTAAAACTACATTTAAACAATAAATCTTTACGTGAAATTGGCGAAATCGTCGGCCGAACACATTCAACGGCCCAAAAAAATACTTAACAAATATCGGTATGAAGGTACGATCCTAAACAAACCTGGAAGAGGATGAAAACAAATCTTTTCTCAGCAAGACGAACGAGTTATTTTAAGAAAATTCAAAGCAAACCCAAAATCGAGTGTACCAAACTTGGCGGCCGAAATGGTGACACTTATTGAAAGAGAAAGTTTCAACTGAAACTGTTCATTGCGTTCTTCGGAAGAATGATTTTAACGGCAGAGTTGCTCGGAAAAAATCTCTTATTTCCAAAATTAATAAGCGTCTTGAGTTCGCTAAAAAGCACCTTAACAAACCCCAAAGTTTCTGGAACGATGTTTTGTACTCGGACGAAACCAAAATTAACTTATTTTGGTCTGACGGAAAGCAAATTGTTTGGAGAAAGCCCAATACTCAGTTCAAGACAGAGAATTTGCTTGCCACTGTTAAGCATAGGGGAGTAAATGTTATGTTATGGTGGTCAATGGTGGCAAATGGGACTGGGAACTTTGAATTTATTGACACAATCATAAACAAGTAGAAATTTTTGGACGTTCTTAAAAGAAATATCCGTCAGTCTGCAGAAAAACTGAATTTATCAGCAACCTTTCGCTTCCAACAAGATAACGATCCAAAACACACATCGTTTGCTGTGAAGGAATGGTTACTGTATAATGCCAGAAAACAACACAAGAGCCCACCTCAGTCACCGGACCTCAATCCCATCGAGCATTTGTGGGAAAAAATAAAGCGAAGGTTGCAGAATTGCAACCCAACTAACAAAAGTCAATTGAAAGCGAAGATCAAGGAATTTTGGGAAAACATACCCCCGTCTTTTGCTAAAAAATTGTTGAATCAATGCCGCAGCGACTACAAGATGTGATTACGGCTAAAGGTGGCCCTACAAAATATTAAAATTTAAATTTGACCACTAATTAACATTTTTGTATGCTTTGAATTCCAAGTCTACACTTAATTTTGTGCCATGCATTTGATGATTTTTTTAGTTTTTTAATTTTATTATTTTTTGTTAATTGTTTTTGTAATTTTTCCTCTTGTTTATTTAACATAAAATATTAAAAAAAGAAAATTAAAAACAAAATACCAAAACCGTAACATTTGAATAATATAAAACAGCAAAACAGTTTTTTTTTTGCTGGTATACGCTCAATTTTGAGAGTAACTGTAGAATTTTCTTTATTTTATTGTTAATGAGAAAAAATAAAAAATGAATTAAACGACACAAATTATTTCAAACCTTTATTTTTTGTGACCATTACAGTGTCTTAAGCGCCATTTACCATTGTATCAAGCGCCAATGTCTTCGCCACGAAAATGTACTAATCGACAAAAACTTCTTATCTGATTAAAATTTCGGTTTTGCAATGATGTCAAGTTTTGTATTCAGAAAATCCCTCTCCAAATCTGTTCCTTCCATTACAATACACAAAAAAATAACTAAATGAGACGTTTTTTTTTGTTTCCGGAACAATTTTAAAAATGTCGCTTAATACATTCTTACAGGAAGGTATCGATGTGAAGTGTTTTTGAAAATTGTTGCCAGTAGCTTTTTCTCAGGTTTTTATTTCTTCAAAAAATACCTGTAATAAAATATCAAACAGACCCATTATGTTATAAATCAATTAATTTTTAAATGCAACATATGTTTTTGTTTTCAATATATTTGGGGTCAAAAAAACTATTTTTAACCTGAAGTATTTACTAAGGATTCTATTTTTTATGAAAAAAAACTGTCGCCTGGGTTTTTTAAACATTTTATTAAATATTAAAAAAAAATTATATTCGGTATTATAAAATTCTTAAAAATTCACATCAATTATTTTTGATAGTTTTATGTGTGGTTTTAAATTTACTTAAAGTCAGTAGCACTATTTTTTTGCAAGACTTTGAGGAAATGCAACATTTTAAGTTTGTCAAACCAGACCTATCCAAGAACTTCCAATTGGAACTAAAAATCTTGTGTAAAAACTACGAGTTCAATAAATGAGAAAATTTGTCCTCCAGTGAAAGAAAATAAAATAAATCTTAAATCTGTGTGCTAAACTTAGTTTGGTTAATTTGGTATGATCTTATATACGACCCATTTGTAGGTATTCTCTTAATAAAAATTAAGTCTTACTATGTGCTGAGCTTGATACAGCCTAAAACTTTGTATATTTTTGCAAACGTAGCTACTTTAAATTTTAATGAAAACAAAAGGTGTTTCTTATTATCCTCGCTTTGTGAAAACTTTATCAAGTGAATTCTCACCTGTGAGCTCCTTTTGTGGGAACAATTTTGTTTTTTTTTTTTTTATCCTTGATGCAGGGTAATTAGGAGCTATACCTTACCTATAGCCAAGCTTTAATATTTTGTTAATGAATCATAACCATAATTAAATCCATATTTATACCAAAAGGTAGGTAGAGATATATAATGTTATAATTTAAACCACCACTATTTTATCTAAGTATAATCACGGGTTAGCTATGTACTCGTACATTAAAAATTCCTGAAAGATCCTCTTCGTGTTTTCAGAACGGAAGTTTCTTTAGCAAAGTTTTATTTCTCTCTCTAAATTTTATTCTCTCAATAAATTAAGTAATGCTGAATCAGCTTCGGCATCGGCGGCCGGCGGTCGTCCTGATGTTGTGGCATTCGAAATGTTAGTGCCACCCCATTACTCGCGTCGTCGACATTATTCATACACCTATAAGCAAACCCAAACCAACCCAACCCAAGAGCTTGTCCTACACACTTTACATACCCTGCAGGTACCTATATACGTACCAACCTATACTTTATACAAACTTGAGCAGAAGACGAAAGGGTTTTAATCTTTTCTGTATGAGTTAGGTATAGAGTATAACTATGTATATATCTACAAGTATCTTCTGATATATACATAAATGCATCTTTATAGCCCTCCAACTTGTGGATTTATTAAAGCAATATAATTTTTGTTTTATTATTTCCGGTTTCATTTCTGTTATGCTTGTAGCAACGACGACATTTTGAAGTAAAAAAGTCACAATTGTGCGGGCGACGCGGACGCAACGGGTGGAAAATGCGACGTTCCTTTGCGATTTCACTATCACCATCATAATCATCGTCATCATCATTTACAAGAAAATGTTTCATCATCTCATGTCCCGTTCCACTATATTAATATTTAATTTTTGGCAAAAGGCTTTAGAAATTATTGCACAGAGCGCAGCACAATATTCTCCTTTAGTATACAAACCTAGGTACCTCCTACTACAATATCTATACTTTCTTTATTCTATACTAAAGAGCCCTATAAAAAGAACCCTGCTTTAAATATTAAAATAACGCCTTTTATGAAATTGTTAAGGAAACACTAAAGTTTAATTTAACTATCATTTACATTTTAACTCTCTTTTTGGTCCTTGATGGATTTAAACAATTACACACTTTTAGCTCTGACTTCAATTGGAAAAGCTTAAATTTACAAATTGAAATTACCATTTAAATAGATTATCTCATTAACATTGGTCGTTTTCTTTGGTGAAGTTGTTGTTGTTTTTGTCTAAAATAAATATCGGTGGGAATGTTGTTTTACTTTTTTTATTTTATTCCTTTAATGAAAGGGTTATTCGTTTTATGTACATTTTAACATTAAACCGCACTCTTTTCAGGTGTTTACTGTTTATTCAAGAGTTAAAGCTTCGTTCATAATACGCGTGTTGTATGGTTAATCAAATTAAAACGAAGCAACAACAAAAAATAAATAAATAAAATAAAAACAATCGTAAACAGATTTAATTTTTTATTGCGTTATATAAGTTAAATTGAGAGGAATAACAAATTTTATAAAGGTGCTTGCAGCAATGTTCAAGTTTAAGGGCCACAAATAAATTGTCTCTAGAGGTGAAATCAGACTTGAGATTTTAAATTTGTATTGATGTTGGTTTTTCTTCGGATTTGAGTTCTTAAATAAGATCTTCAATAAAAATGGAAACACTCGCGAGATGTCTCGAAAATTTAATTAATAATTTATAGCCAGATCTGTTTTGTTATTAAGTATATTAATACATAAATATTTACATAAGTAAAACATAAATAAAAATTTCCGTCGGGACTTGTTACTTAATACCTATCAATTCCCTTTTAATTAATTTTGAACCTTTATTCCTTTTGAAGTACAAAAAAAATGGAATTCTCTTTCAATTTTCCGAGTTCTTTCTATTTCTTGGAGTCATTTTAAAGAGTTTTCCAATAAGAGGTATCATTTTGAATAGCCCCCTATTATTTGAGCCGCTGTAACTTTAGAGTATGTGATGTTTTGACATTTAACAATTACGTAATCACTTAATAGAAAATAATAAAACACAATTGAATTGCAATTATTAAAATTCACTACAAAAATTGCACAAATTTTGCAGTTACAGTTCTCTGCTTTCAATAATGAAACTGGTGGAAAAATTTAAACATTGGGACAAGTTAGTGATTTAAAAAATCAAAATCTTGTGCGTCATTCAAGAACAAATATATGAATATTGCTTTTATAGCCCATCATCATCATCAATGGCTCGACAACCGGGATTCGGCCCTAGCTTCATATCATAAGTCTCTTTATCTTGATAGCGGGCCAATGCCATCCATTCGCGGACTGCAAGGTTTCAGGTATCCTGGTCTACGTTTACGCCATCTCTTCATTCTTCTACCATAGAATGTACTACAAAGGGTTTTCCGAGCTGGTTTCTCTTCGCTTATGCGAACTAGGTGCCCAGCCCACTGGAGTCTACCGAGCTTAATTTTTGTCACAATATCAGCTTCTCTCATGGCTTTCTATAGTTCTACTGGCTATGCTAAAGTAGGAGGCCTTAAAGTCTATAAACAGATGGTAAGTTGGAATATTACATTGTAGACATTTTTCATCGCCTGCCTGAGGGTAAAAACCTGATTAGGTATTGATTTGACTGATATTGCCCAATTATAGTTTTAGCGTTCGGGGCTTTCCGAGTTTGTAGGATATAGTAGACGGTATTCAACTACGTGACACCTCTATAGGTTTTGCACGTTGTGACATCTCCTTTCTTGTGTATGGGATATTATAATACCTTTTTTCCAGTCTTCTGGAATTCCTTCATATTCCCATACGTGAATCTTAATTTTTTTAGCTGCTCGATGTTAAGCTGGACCGCACAGCTCGGCTGATATGACATCGGCTCTTGGGCCTTTTTAGAACCTTCTTGAATTCTTCTATTCTTGGTGGCGTTAGCATATGGGCTTCTTCTTGAAGTTGTGGGCCCTCCACTTCTTCAGTGAACTGACCGTTTAACAATTCATTTCATTCAACATTTCCAACTGCTTTAGTATGCCTGCATGATCAGTAATCAGATTTAACTCTCCGTCCTTACAATATGTGCTGCGTGTGGTACATTGCGTCATATTTCAGACGGATTGGTAGAACTTACGTGCCTGGTGCGGACTTCATTATCTGCTTTGTTTAAGTTCACAGATCCAGTTCTTCTCCCAGGCTGCTTTTTTCTGTCATTGAAGCCGTGAAGCCTATAATTTTAACAAAATGTCATGTTGGTTAATTCTTCCCTATTCTGAGGAATAAAACATTTCAGAAACGATAAAACACCATATTTTTAATACAGACTTAGGTCTTAAGGCAAAACTCAAGGCGGTCAATCACTAGCAACCGACCGCGACGCATCCTAATGACTGGGTCCCTAAAATGTATACAAATCATCTTGTTCAGTGAAGGGGCCCAATTTCATTAACTTCAGAGGCCATATAAGGTTTTTTTCGAATTTTAAAGGTTATACGAGTATCTCAACAACCTGATTCGCTTGGGTCAATCCGAGAGAAAAATTAATAGATTCTGAAGGTTGGCTTTTTCTTACGTTGCGTACGTTAACTCTTTTGTAAACCTCATCTTAATAAGAAGTTTTGTAAAAGAATGCATAAGGGTGTTCTTTTTTCAAACGTATAAACTTAATATCGTGCCACTTGACTAGCATCCTATCAGTATCAACTGTAAACTTACTTCCCCATTCTTCTTGCAGAGTTTTTAAATCATAGAAATCCTTGTAAGTAAGCTCGTGAACGTGATATGGTTGACCATTTTTTTTCACTGTTTGTATCAAAGTAACATACTGCTGAGGTAAATAGATTGGGCTAGATCTGAGGTGACTTTTGACCTGTTTTTCTTTAACACTATGGACATTATCACCTTAATTTTGAGAGTGCCCTCGAATAAGAGTTTCTTAACAGCTTAACTTTTTTTTTATCCAATTTTCAGGTTTTCGTTCCCTTTTCTTCCTTTTTTCTCTACTTCTTCTTTGTTTTCTACCGACACGGCGGCGGCGACGGCGCCTGAAGAACTACCTACACAGTTAGAAGAAGTGATTTCAAAGTCAGCAGAATTATGATTGAAATGAGGATCTCCGTCTGAATCGTCAAAATCACTGTCATCGCTGTTTATAGGAGAAATGCTTTAGTTTACTTGCTTAAGCTTAGTTAAACGAATCTGTGTGGGGCACTCTGAGTTATATGAAATTTCGTACAGATTATTACCTTCACGATTTAATGTACTGGGTTGGGCGATTAAATCTTCAGCTGTGGTTGAATTATTGAATTAATTTTCGTTTTATATTTTGGATCGAACCCTCGCTCAAAGAAGTAATTGTAGATGTAACCATTTAAGAGTTTTCGGTTTCCATTTGCATCATATGGTCATCAAAACTGCACAACACATTACCTGCATTACTTTCATCAGGATTCGTTGTGAGATCGGGTAGGTGGAGATTATCTTGATCTGTAGGTAAATTAATAAAATTTGTTTGGTGGTTTTCTTGATTTTGAAGCAAATCATCATCGTTTGGCTTGGGATATATTGCATATGAATCAGCTTGTAAATTGTGGGTTGCCATTAGCACCATAAATCTTGCACGACTCATTGAATGCATTGTGAATCTCTTTCAATTACTGAACAAAAATTTATATATAAAATTCAAACATCAAAAGTGTCTTAACTAAAAAAAAACGTCGAAAAATGTATCATGTAAAGAAGAAATATAAACATATTCGCGACATACAGATATAAATTTTTGTTTTAAATTGAAACTATTTTGTCTTTATTTGATCTTAAAAAACTTAATATTTTAATAAATCATCAAAAGAGACACAACTCTAAATCTCAATTGATCATTCTCCAATAGTGACAGAACTCAAAATAAAACAAAGTATTCGTATTTGCCTTAGTCAACTAAAGTGGCTTAACTCAAAATAACATACAAAAATTTTCACCTAGGAATCAACAAAAGTGTCTCAACTCAAATTAACGCACTGAAATTTTATAGTTTTAAACACCATAAATGACACAACTCAAAATAAGTCACTTTTGATTTCAATTCTCACACCTGTTTGCTGCGAGGATCAGGTAACAACTGAAAATGTGTCATTTTTGTCGAAGGTAGTTTGACCTCATTTGAAACATTTAAAACGACATAGTGTCATCTGGGGGAAAAAAATATTGAATCTAGGTAAATGCACCTTTAATAAATATGTTGGGTAGGTCTTTGAAACTTTTTTTGATAATAACTCAAATTTCGCGTTTTTTGAGTTGTCTTTTTTGAACTACATGTGCGATATTGTTTTTAATATTCAGTAAAATTTTGAGAAAATCGAATAGACAGTTTTTTTTACAAAAAATAAAAACCTAAAAAAAAAATAAAACTTGGTAAAAATTTACTTTCGACTCCAATATCTTTTCAAAATTTAAAAATATTGCCTTAAAACTAATTAATCTCATAATTTCATTTATCCAATTTGTATTTGTTTATATAAGAAATACAAATTTTTAAGAAGTGCTACTAAAATTGGTAAAAATTGGTTTTCGACTAAGAATCTCGTTAACAAAAACAGATTTTGAAATCAAACTATTTCATTATAAGTCAATTTTTGTTGGCAATTACAATTTTTTTTTTTAAATAATTCAACTGACATTTTTTTTAACAAAACACGAAAACCTACAAACCTTTTAAGCAAGACAAATCGATAGACGGGATGGGAAGTTATTAGTGTGGGTCGAATCCCAGCCTCTTTTTTAACTTCCCATAGGAAGTTATTGTAATGGGTCCGATTTGTCGAATTGAAAATTTTGACATTTCTCGACGTTTCAAGGTCCCTAGAGTCGAAATAAAAGATTTTTAGAAAGATGCCTGTACGTGCGTGTGTACGTACGGGCTCTCAAAAACATTGCGTGGGTGGTTTTTTTACCATAGCAGTTTAAAAAAAAAGGTGAACATTTTGGTTAAACCTAAATATCTCATGAACCAATGACGCTAGAGACTTGAATTAAATTTTATATTAATATATTGTAACGTGATACAAAACAAGTATATTTTTGGAAAAAAATCCAATTAACGGTTTTTTTTATAAATCAAAAAAACTAAAAAAAAAATTTTTCACCTCGAAAATTTTACGACTAAAATATCATTTCATCTCCAAAACAATTTTGTGCAACGAAGAATAATGTTTTTGACATCTGATAAAATTTTTAGAATAATCTAATTGACAGTTTTTTTACGAAAAAAAAACCTACAAAAAAAATTAATAAAAGTTGGTAAAAATTGATTTTCGACTCAAATATCTTTTCAAAAATTTGAGATAATGGCTTCTAACTAATTTTAACTTATAAGAAATATTGTTTGCAACATTCGAAAAAATTTTGAGGAAAATCAAATTGACAGTTTTTTTTACAAAAAATAAAAACCTAAAAAAAACAATACTAAAATTTGGTAGAAATTTACTTTCGACTCAAATAGCTTTTTAAAAATTACAAATATTGGCTTCAAACTTATTTTATTTTACAGAAAATATTGTTTTCGATATTCAGTAATTTTTTTATAAAAATCCAACAGTCCGTTTTTTCATAAAAAAATAAAATCTACAAAAAATAGTACGCAAATTTGATAAAAATTGATACATATAGAAAAACTTTTAAGCAAGACAAATCGACAGACGGGATGGGAAGTTATCAGTGTGGGTCGCATCCCAGCCTCTGTTTATTGCTATCAATTTAATTGATTAAAGAAAAAGCATTGCGACATGTACCTGCCTGTAAATGACTTTCAATGACAGTAATGTGGCACAAACCACCGTTCTGAAAAATGTACCATTTTTTTTAACATTTTTGTGGGTCGTAAAGCATGTGAAATTTAACACACCTCACCGAAAATTTAAATTCAGTTTTATTGACCAAAAATTACCTGAATATTATTTTGAACGTTTAATCATTGAAAGCTTCAACTTTAAAAATGCATTTAGAATACATTTCAAAATCAACAGTTTTTAAACGCAAATACACAACTCAGTGTATCACTATTATGTAATTTATACCAAATTCATTTATAAATATCTGGCTGGCATGGTATACAGTTCGAAGGTTAATATAAAATAATTTTTTTCTGTTTTTGTTGAAAGTTTGAAATCCCATGTTAGCTATGCTAAAAATTTTCTAATCATACATACCTCGACTCTTTTTGGAAGTAAAAAATCTAATCCTTTTTGGAATTTTATCCTCCATATTTTTCAATTCAATTCAGTTTTACGCTTGGCACTTTTGTTTAAATTTCCTCTTCAATTTGAAGGAAGCTGAAAAAATACCCACATCATAGGTGTGTAGATGTAGAGTAGATACTCCAAAAAGATATGGAAATAGAGGAAAATCAAATACACACCGTAAAACCAAAAATGGTTTTGTTATTGTTTTCTAGAGCATGAAACGATTTCGCAAGTTAAGGAAATGTTCCATAGGTATACGAGTTTAACTTTACATTGCCGCACATCGCATCTGCGAAGAAGTTAAATTGAAGGCAAGCAAAAGGTAAACACTCTTTGATGATAGAAAAGTGGTTAAATTAAAGCCGTTTTTGTGTTTGAACAAGTTGGACGAACTTGTTGGTTTAGTAAAAATCAAATTTAAAAATTTAAATCCAAGTATTTGAAGAAGTAGTATAGAAGTAGTTTGTTTTTAATTTGTATCTTAAACAAAATTGATAGATGGATAGCTTTAAGTCTTTTAGTATCATAACATACACTAATAACTTCCCACTGGTTTCGGTGGTGTATCTAATATTTTTGTAATGAGTCTAAATGTTCTTTTTAATAATGTCAGCTCATATTTGAAACATTTTTCATTTATTAGCAACATTATTGTTCGTGAAATTATATTAGCACCAATTCGAAAAACAATTTTTTAATAGTTTCAAGGAAAGTCGAAGGTCGAAGGAAGTTTTTTTCTATCGTTCAAAAAATTTTAGTGTAATTATAAAGATACGTCTGGTTTGTTTTCTTTTTGCAAATGCAATACTTTACCATTGCCATAAAATTACATTTAAAGTAAGTATAGGTATGCGAGTATCAGGAAACTACTAAGAACCAATAAAATTACAGAGGACCTTGAGTGAATGTAGTGGCTGGTGTAAAACTTGACATTTGGCAGCGTTAATTTAAATGTCATGCCGATATGTCGCCAACAGACCTGCATTGATATCATGTTTTTGTGTCCTAACTATAAGTGTGTGTCAGATATATTCTACGTATCTACACACATACGAATTGTCCTTTGACTGTAAAGCTAAAAGGGTTTCAAGGTGAAATTAATTAAAGATCAAATTATTTTGCTTCTAATCATAAGGTTTTCTTTGTGGAATAATTATTGTGAAGTCAAAACAGGTGCATTTATACGGAAAATGGTTAGATTTTGAAAATCGATTTATTTCCCTTTACATTAGGCGAAGAGAAAAACATTGGAAAGGGATTACCACGATTTTTTGAATAGCATGCTTTTGGGCAGCTGTCGTATTTCGAAAATTTAAAACTACTCCATCAAAACAACTATTCAGATTTTAAAATTCACTACACAATTTTGCAGTCACAGCTCACAAAAAAGCAAATGTTTTGGGCGTTGGTCATTTCGTTTTAAGATATAAAGTTCAATGAAAGTCATTAAACCTTTAACAAAAATAAACTTAAAATCTTATTTCTTGTATTTCAATACCTAAGAATGCATTGATCCAAGTAGGTTCAGTGAAAATAATTATTACCAATGATTTCCAAATCTTGTTATTTCAAAGAAATTCTTATTAAATTTCATTATAAATTTATATTAACATCGTTAACCTTAAACTCAAGTTATATGCTAATAAAGACTTTAATTTGAACTACCTTATAATTTAATTATACTCGTATCTATACATATAAACAAAAATGAAAGTTTATTTTTAGAAGGAGTCTTATATGTAATTCACTTGAAGAAGTTTGATCCGGGAATATTATAACACATCGGTTGAGAATACATACTTTTAAACTGCGATTAATTATTTGTTGCAAAATTGAGAAGTTTAAATAAAATTTTAAATTCTCGGAATTTCAGGATTGTAGATTTTAGAATCTTCTTAGATAGTAAATTTCAATTCAAACAATTGCCCTAAGATAGCATTAATGATAAATTCTAAGAAATAGGGTTGAAATTTGTATGAACATAATTGATATGTATAACCTATTTATTTCAAAAACTTTTATGATAACAAGTTCATTGGTAAAATGACTATACAAAAAATGGCAACTGGGGCGTATGCGCAATATTTTTTTTTTTCAAAAATATTTTCCTACTCTTGTTAAGCACGTTTCTTTATGTAACTTAAATCTTCATGCACATGCTAAAGAAAAAACGAAAATTTCCAAAGTTGCTTCAAATATTACACAGTGGTCTAATTATTTTAGTAAAAACTTTGTTGATACAGTTTCCAAATTTAAAGAAAGAACTCCCTTTCCGACATTTTAACGAAGTATTACAATAAAACAAAATCTCTGAACAATGGGAAAAAACAACGATAACATTAATACACAAAAAAGGAAAAAAGGACGATATCAATGACAATAGACCCATAAGTAACGTTTCGACACTTTACAAGCTCTTCTCCAAAACACTTTACAGGACCATCAAGAAAGACTTTAAAAACAATGAACCAAGAGAACAAGCTGAATTTAGAGAATAAATAAATTAGCTTATAGAAAAATGCAATAAATTTAGACTACAGGTTTTTTTCTATATATAAATCATATGATTCTCCTTGAATAATCAAAACATAAACCCAAATATAGTAGAGACGATTAAAAATACATACACAAATAACGCAGCACGTCATGGAAGACATTTTCCAAAAAACTAAGGAAGAAAAAATATGAAAAAAAGAGACTGGGATGCGACCCAAAATGATAACTTCCCATCCCGTCTGTCGATTAGTCTTGCTTAAAAGGTTTGTAGGTTTTCGTGTTTTGTTAAAAAGTTGTCAGTTCAATTATTCTAAAAAATTTAAAAATTACCAACAATATTTTGCCTAATAATGAAATAGTTTGATTTCAAAATTTATTTTTGTAAACGAGATCTTTAGTCGAAACCCAATTTTTAAAAATGTTAGTAGCATTTCTTAAAAGTTTTTATTTCTTATATAAAAAAATACAAATTCGATGAATGAAATTAATTTGAAGTCAATATCTTCTATTGTTCACGATAAACAATATTTTCTGTGAGATAAAATAAGATTGAAGACAATATTTTTAATTTTTGAAAAGATATTTGTGTCGAAAATAAATTTTTACTAAGTTTTAGTGTTGTTTTTTTTTAGGTTTTTATTTTTTGTAAAAAAACTGTCTATTCGATTTTTCTCAAAATTTTACAGAATGTTGAAAACAATATTTCTTAAAAGATAAAATTAGTGTAGTAGTTATATATATATATAGGTATATGTTAAGATATCGCATGCTATCAGTGTCTATCATTATATTGTTACATTGTTATTCATTTACTATCAATCTTGAGAACACACATATTTGCATTATATAAATACCTTAAACCGAACGTTATTCTTGCTTTATATAATTTTTCCTACCGATAGTTATTTCTGTTATTATATACTATTCTCTTTTCCTCTTTGTTTTATAAAATACCTCAAACCGAACGTTATTCTTGCTTTATATAATTTCCCCTACCGATCGTTATTTCTGTTATTATATACTATTCTCTTTTCCTCTTTGTTTAAAATATTGTTCACCTTAGTCTTAAGAATAAAGATTGAATAAAGTCAGTTGTAATTTGGAAGCCACGGAGTCAACACGGGTTTTATTTTAAGTCAACCAAATACTCTACTATAAATTATCAGAAGTGGGATCATAAATCCGAGAAAATTTTGTTTTATTCTCCTTTAAAATAAAACATAGTCCCTCGCGGAAAAAAACAACACGATAGAACCAATCGCCACAAACAGCGCACAAGCTGTTTTGTTTTTTACCAAGTGCGATTATAAATTTTTTTTTCTCTCTCCGTTTTTTTCTTCTCTCCTTTTTCCCGGTAGTCACGAGAAAATCAACGATGGAAGAAGTTGTCGACGCAACTATGTATACAGCTGCCGAGTTGCGCGATTGGTTACAGCGTTTAGGCAAACCGAGTGCGGGCACGAAGTCAACGTTGGCTGTGCGGCTAAGTGAAATACCCATACAACAACGTGGAGAAGCACGAACAACAAATGCGGTGAGTAAAAACTTGCTTGGCGACAACAACGACGACGACGATGACGACGAAAATGATGAAGGAGACGAAGAAGAGATTGTGGAAGCAGACGTGCGACAGTATGAAAACGGGACAGACAAAACAACAACAGAAAGCCAACAACTGACAGAAATCGAGTTGTTAAGACGGGAGGTAAAATTGTTGAGAAAGGAGAAAGAAATTATGGCAAAGGAAATTGAGTTGCTAAAAATGATGGCTGAGTTGAACAAAAAAAAAATGACAACTAAGGGAGTAACAACGGGAATGACAACAGGGGCAGCAACAACGGGAATGACAACAGGGCAGCAACAATAGGAGAGGCAACAGGCAACATGATAGTGTAACAATATACGATGTTCAAGAAGTTAGTACCGGATTACGATGCTAGTGCAAACGTAGAGGTGTGGCTGATGCAACTACAAAACGTGCAACAAATATACAAAGTGGACGATGAGGTATTGCGCACCCTTTTCGTATCTAAACAAAAAGGGAAAGCAGAAGAATGGCTGTATGCGCAACCAAATTTTTTACATTCCACTGTCGAGTCATTGTGCAACGGGCTAAAAAACTGCTTTGCCAAAAAGGAAAACAGGATAGTCGTCAGGAAACGGTTTGAGACCAGGAAGTGGAAAACTACCGAAACATTTGATGAATATTTTTCGGAAAATTGGATAAAAAAAGGTGTAAACCAAACAATTATAAAACGGGAGATTATGTTATGAGAAAAACGGGATCTTAAGGAAGTAAGGCAAAAAGCGATAGAAGAACAAAAAAAATACTCAAGCGTATAACAAACAATACGTAGATAGGAAAAGATGTAAGCCAAATGTTTGTAAAACTGGCGACTTTGTTATGGTAAAAAATTTTGATTCACATCCGGGCGCATCTAAGAAACTGATACCAAAGTTTAGGGGACCTTATCAGATTACAAAAGTGTTGCGAAACGATAGGTACGTACTTAAAGATGTAGAAAATTTCCAGCAATCGAGATTACCCTACCAAGGAGTGTGGGCGGTCGGCAACATGAAACCATGGCTCAGAAAAAATGTTGTTAAAAAGAAAAAATGTAAAACTAAGTAAAGATCAGGTGATCTTAAAGGTCAGGATGGCCGAATTGTAGTAGTTATATATATATATATAGGTATATGTTAAGATATCGCATGCTATCAGTGTCTATTATTATATTGTTACATTGTTATTCATTTACTATCAATCTTGAAAACACACATATTGTCATTATATAAATACCTTAAACCGAACGTTATTCTTGCTTTACATAATTTCCCCTACCGATCGTTATTTCTGTTATTATATACTATTCTCTTTTCCTCTTTGTTTTATAAAATACCTCAAACCGAACGTTATTCTTGCTTTATATAATTTCCCCTACCGATCGTTATTTCTGTTATTATATACTATTCTCTTTTCCTCTTTGTTTAAAATATTGTTCACCCTAGTCTTAAGAATAAAGATTGAATAAAGTCAGTTGTTGTAATTTGGAAGCCACGGAGTCAACACGGGTTTTATTTTAAGTCAACCAAATACTCTACTATATTAGTTAGAAGCCATTATCTCAAATTTTTGAAAAGATATTTGAGTCAAAAATCAATTTTTAACAACTTTTGTTAAATTTTTTGTTCGGTTTTTAATTTTTTTGTAAAAAAAAACTGTCTATTCGATTTTTTTCAAAATTTTACTGAATGTTGACAACATTACTTTTTGAAAGATAAATGAAGTTTTAAGGTAATATCTCAAAGTTTTGAAAAGATATTTGAGTCGAAAATCAATTTTTACCAACTTTTATAAATTTTTTTTTAGGTTTTTATTTTTTGTAAAAAAACTGTCAATTCGATTTAAATGTTTCCTAATATTGAAAACAATATTTCTTAAAAAGTTAAAAGAAGTAAGAAGCTATTATCTCAAATTTTTGAAAAGATATTTGAGTCGAAAATCAATTTTTACCAACTTTTATTAATTTTTTTTTTGGGTTTTTATTTTTTGTAAAAAAAACTGTCAATTCGTTTTTTCTCAAAATTTTTCAGAATGTTGAAAACAATATTTCTTATAAGATAAAATAAGTTTGGAGCCTTAATCTTAAGTTCTTGAAAAGATATTCGAGTCGAAATTCATTTCTTACCAACTTTGAGTAATTATTTTTTTAGGTTTTTATTTTTTATAAAAAAAAACTGTCAATTAGATTTTTCTCAAAATTTTATCAGATGTCAAAAACATTATTCTTCGTTGCACAAAATTGTTTTGGAGATGAAATCATATTTTAATCGTAAAATTTTCGAGGTGACAAATTTTGTTTTCAGTTTTTTTTTGATTTACATATAAAAAAAACCGTTAATTTGTTTTTTCAAAAATATACTTCTTTTGTATCACGTTACAATATATAATACAAAATTTATTTCAAGTCTCTAGCGGCAGTGGTTCATGAGATATTTAGGGTTAACCAAAATATTCACCTTTTTTTTAAAGTGCTATGGTAAAAAACCCACCCACGCAATTTTCTTGAGAGCCCTTTCTGCATCTTTCTACCTTAATATCTGTATAACAAAATTTATTTGAAGTCGATAGCTGTTGTGGTTCTTGAGCTTTGGACGACGAAAAAACCGTCGCGAACGTACAGACGTACGGACATACGGACATACGGACGTACGAACGTACATACGTACACACGCACGCACAGACATCTTTCTAAAAATCTTTTATTTCGACTCTAGGGACCTTGAAACGTCGATAAATGTCAAAGTTTTCAATTGGACAAATCGGACCCATTACAATAACTTCCTATTTGAAGTTAAAAATACTTCATAAATTAAGATTGACTCAAAATTACACCTACACCCCGCCTCAAAAATGTTTGAACATATGTGGTTTTACAAATTTTTGAAAATAATATCTCAAAAATAAGTAATATTGAAGTCGGAGTTAAATTAAAACCATCAAAACACAAAAAAAGTGTAATTTTCGACCAGTATTATTAATTACATAGTTTCAAAAGTTTTCAAATTATAATTTGAAAATTTAAATTTATAGAGGAGATATTTTAAGCTTATTAGGATAAAGAAAAAGCTTAGGGAAAAGTAAAAAAATCTGAATTTTACTATTTTACTTTGCAAACAATATGTTTGTTTCTATTTCTGCATAAGTTGTGTATTTTTAATTTTTTTTTTAAATTCGCCACAAAATTGAAGAGAATTTAAATTCTCTACAAAATACTCTTTGAAATTAAATTTTAAAGCTGCTAGCTTTCAAAAGTTAAATCACATTAAAAAGACTTGTTTTAACTCATATAATTTTTTTCCGCCCAAATCAGAATATTCTGTAATTTTTAGTTTTTTTCTCTAAATTATTTGAATCTAATTTCAATTTTCTTCTGGACTTTTTGAAAAAAAAAAAAACACTTAAAATCAATTAAAATCTAGTAAGGTTTTTCTTCTATTCAAAATAAAATAATATAATAAAAACTCAAGAAACCTGAAACACCAACAGTCTCCTTTCGGCCTTGTCTAGGATGCTTTTTAGCTGGTAACTTCAATGCTCTTTGGATGTCTGTCTTCTAAAGTAACAATTAAATAACAATATACAGAGCATCTTCAAATGCTATTGAAACACCCTTTGTTTTGCTCTATATATTTTCTTCAAACAAAAAAATGACTCCCCTTATTGCTATTTTTTTGTCCTCACCCTACCCCAAAAAGTATTGATGTAAATTTAATATATTATTATATCTTACATCAAGCTTTACTTTTTTACTTTAGTTTGTGACCTTCAAAACTTTATTATGTCTCATTTTTTCATCATTCTATTTTAATCAAAAGCCTTATTCCAATAAACGCTCTACGTTTATTATTCAAATGAAGAGACTAAGTAGGTCGGGCAACGTGTAGGTAGACTCAGAAAGGTATCCAATTTATATTCAACTTAATGCAAAGAAGATACAAAATATACAAGATTTAATATGAAGGACCCTTTTTTATACTGTAGTTATTTTTTGTTGTAGTTGTTGGAATTTACATCATCATTGAAACTCTTCGACATCCTCATCCCGTCTCTCATCCTCATCCCCAAAAAGGAAAAAAAAGTTGTTTTAAAGCAAACACTTTAAGTGTTGTAAATATTCATTCTAGTTCATTTGGTTGGCTTTGTTAGATAGATATAATGTAAAGCTTTAAGGGTCCCAATATACAATGATGTACTTATGTATATAGCATAATTTGGTATATATAATACGTACACAGGTGGAATAAATTGACTAAGAGTCCTTCTTTCTTTTTTCTACCTTTTTCGTTCGTTTCTATACCAACATTTTTGCTTTATAACAATCCCAACATCATCGTCTCCTCTCGATGATGATTACCCTTTATTGTAATGCAGTAAGTTGTTTTTTCTTAGGAATTTCTTAAATATCCTTTGACTACTTCTCAGGATATAATCGGACAGATGTTTTATATAATAGACATTACGTGATAAAAGGAACATTAACTATTATGTTTTTGTTGTTTTAAATAAAAAACAAATATTGTAATAGTATAATATATTTTTTTATATAACGACAATCTTAAAATTAACATTATTGTTTTTTAGGGCATTCAAAAATCATGACTGAAAAATAAAAATAATATCGCTCAGCAAGGCAGTTTAAATTGAATAAGAAACCTTAAAATGTAGTTGATTTTAAATTAAATTTTGAATTCACTTAAATAAAGGATAAAATACTAAAGGTACAATAATGCGACAAACGTTAAAAAAATAATTATTACAAAATACGCTTGATTAGAAAATCTTATTTGTTTGTTTATTTTGTTGTATTAATTTCTCAACCACTAACACTTTGCACTAAATTGTCTAACAATAAAATAGTCGAAGTACATATTTTTATTCGTAGATACTATAGAAAAATGGTCGCATTCACAAAGCTAATGGCTACGTAGTCAAAATTCAACTAGCTTTGTGAATGCAAAACTACACTACAAAGCTAGTCAATCTGGAACTGTCATATTATTGACAAATGCAAATATATAAAATAAGAAACATTTTTGATTTGATAACTTTAACTTATATTTTGTGTTTTTAAATTCAATAAAATCAAATTTAAGACACAATTTGAAAGACTTATATTTGTATTTAAATATTGAACGATTTATTAACTTCCCATAGGAAGTTATTGTAATGGGTCCGATTTGTCAAATTGAAAATGTTGACATTTCTCGACGTTTCAAGGTCCCTAGAGTCGAAATAAAAGATTTTTAGAAAGATGTCTGTGCGTGCGTGTGTACGTACGTCCGTACGTCCGTACGTCCGTATGACCGTACGTCCGTACGTCCGTACGTTTGCGACGTTTTTTTCGTCGTCCATAGCTCAAGAACCAGAAGAGATATCGACGTCAAATAAATTTTGTTATACAGATAATAAGGTAGAAAGATGCAGAAAGGGCTCTCAAGAAAATTGCGTGGGTGGTTTTTTTACCATAGCAGTTTAAAAAAAAGGTGAAAATGTTGGTTAACCCTAAATATCTCATGAACCAATGACGCTAGAGACTTGAATTAAATTTTATGTTATATATTGTAACGTGATACAAAACAATTATATTTTTGGAAAAAAATTCAATTAACGGTTTTTTTTATAAATCAAAAAAACTGAAAAAAAAAATTTGTCACCTCGAAAATTTTACGACTAAAATATGATTTCATCTCCAAAAGAAATTTGTGCAACGAAGAATAATGTTTTTGACATCTGATAAAATTTTGAGAAAAATCGAATCGACAGTTTTTTTACAAAAAATAAAAACCAAAAAAAAAATTAATAAAAGTTGGTAAAAATTGATTTTCGACTCAAATATCTTTTCAAAACTTTGAGATAACGGTTTCTGACTAATTTTAACTTATAAAAAATATTTATTTCAACATTCGATAAAATTTTGAGAGAAATCGAATTGACAGTTTCTTTTACAAAAAATAAAAACCTAAAAAAAACAATACTAAAACTTGGTAAAAATTTACTTTCGACTCAAACAGCTTTTCAAAAATTACAAATATTGGCTTCAAACTTATTTTATTTCACAGAAAATATTGTTTCCGATATTCAGTAATTTTTTTTATAAAAATTCAACAGTCCGTTTTTTCATAAAAAAATAAAATCTACAAAAAATAGTACGCAAATTTGGTAAAAATTGATACATATAGACAAACTTTTAAGCAAGACAAATCGACAGACGGGATGGGAAGTTATCAGTGTGGGTCGCATCCCAGCCTCTTTTTATTTTAATATTAGGTAACAATTTTTTTTTCTTTTAAATAAATATTTTGTAGTCTAAATTGACCTGACAATTAGTATTACTTCAATATTTTTTAAAGTTATTGGGTGAGTTACATATTAAAAATATGCCTCTCACTCGATCACCGAATATGAACAAACAAAACCCATCAAAAAGACCGTTTACCGAAATGTCTTCACCAAAATCGAATTCATCGAGTACTACATGCAAAAATAAAACACCGGTTGGGAACTTGGCAGTTTGTCATCTGGAGGAAATGTTACAGAATTCGATGGCTAATTTGTTAGATGTCAAGCTTAAAGACGTTGCAAACAAATCTGATATTGAAGGAATCAGCACAGAGATTATTTCTCTTAAACAAAGCAATGCAGAATTGGCGACTCAACCGAACAAAATGGAGTCCAGGTGTGTTTTGCTCGAGAAACAGGTAGAATTACTTGAAAAGAAGGCAAAAGATAGGAATGTCATAGTGCATCTGCAACTTCCGACGGGTAATACCCAGGATGCGGTGGAGAAAGCAAAAGAAATTTGCCTAGATCTCTTGCAAACATTCAACTAAAATAACAACTGCACGTCAAATAAGCACGGGAAGAAATATAGCAAATGTCATGGAAGTTCGGAAGAGTTATTCATAATCTATATGCAGATACCATTACTAAGGTATGGAATGGAGAAGAGTTGTCGAGAGGGTTTAAAACTCAATCGGGAGTCAGACAAGGCTGTACATTGAGTCCGAGTCTGTTCGCCTTGTTTATTGAAGATCTTACAGACCTCTTACCAGGTGTCATAGACTTCGCCGGACAAATAATAAAAGCATTGCTGTTTGCGGACGACATTGTTCTTTTGACAGCATCACCTGAATCATTGCAGTTAATGATAAACCGCTTGTATCAATATTGTCAGCTTTGGAGTTTGATGGTGAATCTTAATAATTCCAAAATTTTGATTTTTAAACGAAGAGGAGGCCGCAATTCAGCGAAAGAAAAATGGTTCTATAATGGAGAGGTCAATGAAGTTGTCACGGAATTCAAATACCTTAGAGTTCACTTACCGAAAAATTTGAGCATGGAAATTCATCTAAGAGAGATACTAGTCAAGGCTAAAGGTGCAATTAGTGCAACCTGGAAAAGATGTTTTTCTAACAAAAGTATAGCACATAGCAGCAAGTTCAAGATATTTGAAGCGGTATCTGAGTCTGTCATGTTTTACGCGGCACAAACTTGGGGAACAAAACAATACGAAACAGTTCAGAAAATTCTCCGATACTTTATTAAGAGAATGTTTAGACTGCCATCAAATAATACACCCAACTATGTTATTATGTTGGAATCAGGATTATCACCTATGTTTATACGAATCCTAAAAATGCATGTCGATTACATTTTGAGAGTTATGAAGATGAACAATAATAGGCTTCCGAAGATAGCAGCGCTTCAAGTAATACGAATCAAAACAAGTTGGTGTGATGATTGGATAAATTTGACAACAGAATGTGGAATGGAACTTAACCTTTTGTTTAATAATCAGGATGATTTAAAAGCTTCTCATTTCCGCAGTGGACATAAAACAACGAGAGAAATACTTGAATGACGCCACAGGGTCTATGTACATATATACAGGCAGCTCTACTATCAAATAAATCAGAACTTGGAAGACAGGATTTATTTTAGGGACGATAATAGCATTGTCGAAATTTAAATGATGGTTATATTGAGAGGTGAAGTTATGCAGTTGAATTTTATACCTCATAGAGATAACTTACCAATTATATGCCCATTGTGCAATTTAAAGGAAAGGGAGGATGTTTTAAACTTTGTTGGAAGATGTCCAGTTCTTAAAGAAATAAGAAGGAATACTTTTGGTAGCGAAATACTGGCGCAAAATCAAGTTATACTCTTGCTTAACAATATGGAAGTTAAAAAATTATATCAATTCTGCAGGCTAGCTCTTCTCTATAGAAGTAGAATTATAAATGAAAGTTTTTAAATATATCTATTATTGAGCTATGTTATCTTTTTTATGATTTGTCAACTAGGCCGACGGTAGTAAAGCCATGCTTTTCGTTTTTGTTTGTAAACTTTATAAAACGTTATCAAAATAAAAACCAATCTAATCTAATATAATCTAAAAGATTTATTTCAATTCGTTATCCCCACATGTTTTTTTAAAATATCGCCGACAAAGAAAGTATCCTGAACCTATGGCCGTACAGAAATATAGGCGTAAGAACGATCTTACCCAAAGACCATCATGGACCATGGACTTAAACTTAGATAACCTCCAA
The DNA here is from genome assembly GCA_920104205.1 of Eupeodes latifasciatus. Classification (NCBI taxonomy): domain Eukaryota; kingdom Metazoa; phylum Arthropoda; class Insecta; order Diptera; family Syrphidae; genus Eupeodes; species Eupeodes latifasciatus. The sequence continues at coordinate 35,992,647 of OV049926.1, forward strand.
CGGAAAGTTAAACAAATCATTGAAATTCGTTGAGAATATTTTAAATTTTTCCGATCCAAAAACACGGTAATTGTTTTTTTTCTTTATGTTTAGAATAAGAAATATTATTAAAAAAGCTAAGTTTCTTAACAAAAAAATATTTTCACTCAAAAATTATCATAACATGTTGACTTATGTAATATTTCTTAAACTGCTTCAAGGTGATTTATTAAATGTTACCTTGTGTTATTTATGGCTATATTTTTCTTTTAAACGTCAATAAAAAAAAAGAAGTTGATTTTCTGAAACAACATTTTCGCTATTAAAGGGGTTAAAGAAAATTGCCTTAACACTGCCATCATCAAAACCAAACAACCTGGCTTAGTTTTTTTTTTGTATTCAGTTTAAGATTTTTTTTATAGACTTTTTCTACAAAAACCCTCAATAAATTTGATGCCCTATATTAAATCCCTTCGTAAAATAATTATTATACTACGCCTCTTAACTCTTCTGTTATATGTTAAAGAATATATTGCTTTCCGCTTAAAACGAAATCCTTTTCTTCTTCGTTCGTTGGGTTTTTTTCTTTTTTGTAGCTCATCTCAAAGGTTAACCATTTAATGTTACCTTCCGGCTATAAATATAATACTAAACCAAAAAACATGGTATCCCTACTAATTTTTTTTTTCTTCTGGGCACCCCCTAACAAAAGGTTTAAATTAACTGTTTCTCTTTCTACTTACATTTTATTGTATAGGGTTCTTTCCATGAGTCCCTGTCCGTATAGTCGTTCTTCTTTAAGAAATTAACATAAAGAGAGAACAATTTTTTCCATGGGTACACACACACCTACATTCAAATCCAAACAAGTACACAACACAACACAAATACAGGAAAAAGGACGAACGAAAATAATATGGTTGATGATTTTAACCCTTTAACTCTTTATCAAGCATAATAATAAAGTGGTTGCAGAGGCCTAAGAAAAGGTGTGATGTGAAGGGATTGGACCTATATAATCGGACTAACAAAAAGAAATAAACTGAATAGGTACTTACATTATACAAAATTTACCTTTTTTCTACCTTAAACGAACTGACAAACAAAATTTAATCACTACGGAATTTGGTTGTTAGATTGAAATTGTACAGTTAACTTTTAAAATAAACCTGAGCAATAATCAAATTTATCGTCTAGGACCTAGGTGTTCTAAAGTCTAGATTTAAGGCACCACCACTGTGTGAGATTTTATTTGAGTCAAGTTTTAAAAATTTAATTTTTTTTTTCTAACTTTTAGTACTGCGTCCAAAAATATAAAATCAATAATAAAAGAAATATTATGTTACTAAGAAATTTAAAAGAGGTAGAATAAGTTATTCCAAAAGGATGAACACTTTTTAAAGGAAATTAAAATAAATACCAATTTTTAAAACTTGTGAATTACAACTTTTGAGTAATACTGGTTGTGACTAGCGGCAAGAATGGTGTACACCTACAGTTTGGAAAGCAAACTTAAGTAAACAAAAAACCTTTGGAGTTATTATTTTTCAAAATGTTAACCACAGTTTTAGGAGCTGGAGCGTTAATTTGTTCTCACATTTTTAACTTTTCCTAAAAAGTTATAGACATAATCGGAAGAATCCAGCGTGATGTCAATGGGGCTTTTGTGAGTATTGGGGCAGAGGCGGCAAAAATTTGTTTAACGGTGAAAAAAAGGGCCTACAACACCGACCTCTCGGTAAAAACGTAACTTTGTGGTAGTTAAGGGCTTCGTCTACCTAGGCTCCGTTATGAACGCAGAAAACAACACCAGCGCTGAGATCAAACGAAGAATAACTCTTGCTTGCCGCTGTTTCTTTGGGCTAAGAAAGCAATTGGGTAGCAAAGCCCTCTCTCGAGCGACCAAAGTGTCTTCTCCGTCAAGCTATACGGTGCAGAAGCATGGACAATGACAAAAGCTGATGAAAGCACCTTGGGCGTTTCTAGAGAAAAGTTCTTCGTGTCATCTACGGTCCCGTATGGATAGAACATGGGCGGATCCAGACTTTTAATCAGGGAGGTCCACCCATAACATATAGACGAGTTTTTAATCACCCCTTAAAAATGTTCGTTTATGTTCTGTAAAGAAGGCTGACAAAATCTTAAATAACATAATGTGCATCTTAGCCTTACATTTACACATTTCAAGGGCTAAAGTGACAACTTTAGCTATACAATTATTTTAGAACACTGTGTCCAGCAAGGTATGGTCTAACTTGTTAATTTGGACTACTCCCTACATAATGAAAGGATTCCAAGATTCCAACAGTTTTCTAAATATGCCATATTTAAGAGCTAAAACACAATAGTTTAGAGGCTTTTTGGTGCATTTCACGCAGAAATGTAAGAAATTGTTTTGAAACGTATGTATCTTTTTTCCAAAAATAATGTATGCTCTTCTTGTTTCCATATCTATTAATGCCAAGAACGCTACAAAAATTCAAAAACCCAAAAAATGAGAGAGAATCTGATATGAAGAATTGACGGCCTTTTTTTAAAGTAGTTTTTTCGAACACAATTTTTTATATTTTATATTTTAATCGTAAGGGAGTCAACAAAACTTAAAAATTGCAGAGAGAAAAATATTTGGTTCTTGAATTTTAGGAAATAGGTGCATTTCTGTAAATAATTTCTCTAAAAATTAAATAAAAACAAATAAGTTGGTTTTGTGTGGCACTCACAAATTACACGTTTCAGAATCTCTTTTCACTTAAAAACTCAAGAGATTCAAAGCTTTTATATCAACAGATATGAAACGTTCATAATGTTTTTCAATTAGCAATTAGTTTAACAAAAGTGTCACTTTAGCTGTTTTTGGGATATTTATGTATATTATTGAAATTCGTGTTTAAATCTCTGTTTTAGAGCATCCAATGCAAATTCACTTCAAAAAGTAGATTTCTTTAATTTTTTAGGATCTTAAAAGTTTTTGTATTAAACAGAAAATCAATTTTGAAAAAAATAAAATGCACGATTGGGTCGGTAATACTTGCCAAAAATTCCGTTTAAAAATATTTATTATATCTTAAGATTTTAAAATGTATCTACAAAATACGTTTTTCTTAAAAATGTAAATGCCATTTTATTTCTCAAAAAAACCTGGATTAACTTAATTTTTTTTGGAAATCAATAGAGCGTTTTTTTTTTAAACTGATTTTTACATATACATTTTTTAAATTTTGTCTTAAAAATATTTTTGATATGCAGTTGTTTAGTGCTTATTAATATACATTTTACATAGTGACCCTTTTCTGAGTTTTGTAAACAAAAATCAATATATTTTTAAAAATCAAAAAAATAATATTGACATTCTTGAGAAAACTTAAAAACAAAATAACGGTTTTATGAAGTTTACTCTTCTGAATCAATTCCGAAATAGGTTTTTCTTGTAGAAAGAAGAAAAATTAAGAAAACAATTTAGAAAGTTTTAAAAAATGTATCGTTTATTTCTTGGAAAAATTCGACTTTTCGATTTTTAACCAACAAATTTGTATGGGGACTGCTGATATATTTCGTATTAAAAAAAAAAGAAAAAAATGCCTTACCCTAATCGGCTTAAAACCTTCATTTCCCAGTTTGAACTCAATCGACACAAGGGTTCGAGTTGTAGGGGTCAGGACAGACAGGCTGACGGACGGAATCGGAGGACCCACTTTTTTATACTTTTTTAATAAAAGCTCGAGTTCGAATTTTTTTACGAATGCAATACTTGCCATATAGCTTCTATATGTCGCAAGTAAAAATCACCTCAATGTTCATTATTTATGTATGTGCGTCAAAAAAATAAGACGTAATTGAAGGCGAGTTTCAGGAATTTAAAGGCAACTTAATATCAAATTGACGATCTCTTATTCAAGGTTTCTTTTTATGAACCTGAATATTTGCTCTTTTTCCTAGAAACAAATTTTATGAAAATAATTTAAAGCATTACTAGAGGTTTTCCAAATTGTAAATTGCGTGAAACAAAAATATTAGTTGTTTTTGACAGCAAACCACATTTTGGTAAATGTCGTTAAATTACTAACAAATCTTTAGATCAAATCTTTAATTATATTATGGCTCATATGACCCCCCCTGGGTCGTCCATTGATGAAAAGTTGATGAATTTGTGCTGCGTTAGTGGAAAAGTGCTGAATTTTCGGTTCATATTATGTTCTTGGTCCAGCCCTCAGTCATGACCCCTACGACCCCCCCCCCCCCCCTTGGATCCGCCATTGGGATAGAAGGTGAGTGGAGGAGAAGATGGGAAGACGAGCTGTACGTAGTGTACACACCCACAGAACAGCGTCGCAGTAGAGGAAGACCGCAGATCAGGTGGCGTGCGCACCCAACTTGGAGACAAAAGACATTTAGCTAAGGACTGAGCTAGATGGATAAGTTTGTTGAGTGAGGCCCTAGTTCACACAGGTCTGTAGGTAGAGCCACCTCAAGTAAATTAAGAAGTTATTGTAATCACTCCGATTTGTTGCATTGAAAATTTTGACATTTCTCTACGTTTAAAGGTCTTTAAAGAATCTAAATCAATAGTTTTTCGAGTGTGTTCATACGTTCGGGACACTTTTTTTGTCGACTTTAGATAACGGCTTAAGACAGAGATGTCAACTTAAAATAAATTTTGCTTTACAGATAATAACGTCAAAAGATGCAGAAACGACTTTAAAAAAAAATTGAGTAAGTGGTTTTTCTGAAAACATATGAATTACCTGGAATGTTTTACAAAAAAATTATATTGCCTCTAAATTAGTTGTATCAAACAAATAGTAACGTTTTTAACATGTGGTAATTTTATTAAGAAAAATCGAAGTTATTTTTACAAAAAATAAAAACCTACAAAACTACTGTTAAATGTTATAAAAAATTGATTTTCAACTCGAATATCCCGAAAATAAATTAATTCAATTGATTTAATAATTATTTAAACTTACTAAATCAGCCGATCGGTTTTTTTTTTGTAAGAAATAAAAACTTTCTCAAAAAAATCCTTCTAAAAATTGGTTTTCTACAAAAATATCTCGGGAACAAAAACAAATATTCAAATCGAACTTGTTTTATCGTATGCAAAATAATATTGTTGTTAAGTTTTTGTAAGGCTTTTAGAAAAATCAAAAGACGGACACACAATGAAATCAATGAAATACTAGGAAATAAAGTCGGACATATTTTTCAACACATTTTTTCAACCTTTGGTATTTTTTGGAAATTACTGCAACCACTTTTGTCGGTGATTTTAAACTTCAAATCAAAGAGTTTTTAGTCGGCGAAACATTAATCAATAAATTTTGTCAAAAACTGGAAAAAGTTTGACTTTTAAATTTAAAATCTTAATGAAATGAATGAGGCTTAAATCAGCATTTTAGAATTGAAAGAGCTCACAAATAATCCTTTGAAGTTTTAATTTGATCTAGAGAACCATTTATTTGTTTCAAACTGATAAAGTTTAAAAAAAAAATAAAGAGTCAAGTGTTTTTCTTCGTACAATATTTGACTTATACATTTTAATTGTGGAATGCGTATGAATGTATGAAAGAATAAAGTTCAAATCTGGGTCGCACGAACTTACTGGTGTATCCAAAGACAAATAGAACTTGTATTTAAAAATTCAAAAATGAATCTACAAAATAAGTTTGTCTTCAAAAATTTTAATGCCATTTCATTTCTCTAAAAACCCCAATTTTTTTAATAACAAGCAACCAAAGAGAACAAGTTGGAATTAGAGAAGGATTTTCAACAAAAGACCGCAAGGAGATTTGCTTTCACCACTTTTATTTAGTTCAGTTCGGAAAGACATTTTTCAAAAAAACTAACTGGAAGAAAAAATATGGAATAAGGATACGTGGACAAGTTATTAACAATTTAAGATTTGCAAACGATATAGTTCTTATTTCTACAAAAACTACACACATTCAAGATAATATGTTGACGGAACTAATCTGAATCCAGGCTTTTGTTATCCGTGCGGTATGTATTGGTGCACTATCTTGTTAGAAAGTCCATTGTTGTCCGCACCAAATAATTCAGAAAACTGCGAAATAGCTCGTTTTACAATCGATTTGTAAGTGATTTTTAGAGCTTTGAAAATCCAGCTCAACAGTTCAGTAATAGGTGATTGCTCCCCATACCCAGGGCCGGATTTAGAGGTCCAGAGGCCTCAGGGCAATAAAGGAGCGGAGGCCCTCTCGCCAAATTATTTTTAAAATAAAGTAAACCTTTTTTTTCACTCGAGTTTTTCAATAATTAATTTATTGTGAAACCAAGAAGATCTCGATTCTTCATATACAGCAATTAATTTATATGTACATATGTAAAGGGTGTCCCAAAATTAACGCAAGATTTGAATTTGCCGCCATTTGTGCAGTGAAGTGTTGGCAACCCTGAAAAAAAGCAATTTGACAGCTAACAGTATAGGGTTATTAAAAATGGAGCGTTACACGAGAGAACAACGTGTCTTCATTATTAAAGAATATTTCAAAAATAGTGAAAGCTTGGCGGCTGCAGTCGAAAATTTCATACAAAATATGGTCGGAATAGTTTTTTAACTTCGTCAACTGTGAAGAGATTAATTGAAAAATTCATGGAGACTGGATCCGTTGGAGACGCCAAACACACTGGTCGTCCAAAAACAAGCCGTTCAAATGTGAATGTCGAAGCAGTGCGTGAGAGTGTTGCTGACAATCCAGGAACCTCAAGTCGACGTCGTGGACAAGAATTGCAAATTTCATGAACCTCTCTACAGCGTATACTCACCAAAGATCTATGTCTTCATGCTTACAAAATTCAATTAACACAACAATTGAAGCCTAATGACCATGGACAGAGAAGAGAGTTCGTTGAATGGATTATTGAACATCAACAAATGGACCCTGATTTTTCGAGCAAAATCATGCTAAGCGATGAAGCACATTTTCATCTTGATGGCTTTGTCAATCGCCAAAATTGCCGCATTTGGGGTTCGGAGAACCCACATGTGATTGTCGAAAAACAAATGCATCCACAACGCGTGACTGTATGGTGTGGATTTTGGGCTGGAGGCATAATTGGGCCATATATTTTTGAAAATGATGCTGGTCAAGCAGTGACTGTTACTGGTGCTCGATATCGCGACATGATTACACAGTTCTTTCTGCCAAAATTGGATGATATTGATGTGTCCAATATGTGGTTTCAACAAGACGGTGCCACATGTCATACAGCCCGTGAAACAATTCAATTACTGCATGAGACATTTCCAGGTCGTGTACTCTCTCGTTTCGGTGATCAAAATTGGCCTCCTAGATCGTGTGATTTAACACCATTAGACTTCTTTTTATGGGGTTATTTGAAATCACAAGTCTATGTCAACAAGCCCACAACCACCCGTGCATTAAAGGGGGAGATTCAACGCTGCATCAACGAAATTCAGCCACATTTATGCAGAATGGTGATGGAAAATTTCAACAAAAGAGTGCGCATGTGCATGCAAAGCCGTGGCGGCCATTTGTCCGATGTGTTATTCCATACATAACCCTATCCTATGTACTTTACGAGTCAATAAAAATATAACTATCAAACGACTACAAACGGCGTTTTCTATTTAATTCAAATCTTGCGTTAATTTTGGGACACCCTTTATATATATAAGAAACAAAATTTCAAGACTCGGAATCAAAAACCCAACCTCCGAGGTTGTGGGCGCCACCCCACCCCACTCAGCCCTTAAGCAATTGAGGTACTCCCTCAAGATGGGTAGTGAATTGGAATGTTTCTTATCAGGGCCATTTGAGATTTTGATATTTCACTGATTGCCTGATTGGAGTGAACAAATATAGTTCAATGATTTCTGTTATTTAGGATTAATATAATTAAATAATCATTATATGTACAAAGTACTGTAAGCTGTAAGTAAAGGTAAAAGAGCAAAAAAAAGTACATATCAAAGGAAAAGATGTTTACTAGTGTTTACTAGTTGGAATTTGAAACAAAAATTTTCCGAAGTCTCTATTCTGGGGGCCCCCCGTTTGTGGAGGCCCCGGGGCCTGCTAATACTATTACACCACCTCCCTTGTTCTGCTGTTTTTCAAGATATACATATTGCTTCCTTTCTTAAATCATGGAAAAGCGGAAATATATCCAGTAGGTCCGTCCAAATTAAATTTGTTTTCATTGGAAAAGACGACGGTTGCAAAATTAAGTCGTTGGCTCTTACGTGTAGAATTCAACGGTGTTTTTTTCTTCATTTTTAACTTTCCATAGGAAGTTATTGTAATGGGTCCGATTTGTCAAATTGAAAATTTTGGCATTTCTCGACGTTTCAAGGTCCCTAGAGTCGAAATAAAAGATTTTTAGAAAGATGTCTGTGCGTGCGTGTGTACGTTCGTACGTCCGTATGTCCGTATGTCCGTACGTCCGTACGTTCGCGACGTTTTTTTCGTTGTCCATAGCTCAAGAACCAGAAGAGGTATCGACTTCAAATAAATTTTGTTACACAGATAATAAGGCAGAAAGATGCAGAAAGGGCTCCCAAGAAAATTGCGTGGGTGGTTTTTTTATAATAGCAGTTTAAAAAAAAGGTGAAAATTTTGGTTAACCCTTAATATCTTACGAACCAAAAATGCTAGAGACTTGAATTAAATTTTATATAATATATTGTAACGTGATTCAGAACAAGTATAGTTTTTGAAAAAAATCCAGTTAACAGTTTTTTTTTATAAATCAAAAAAACTGAAAAAAAAAAATTGTCACCTCGAAAATTTTACGAATACAAAATGATTTTATCTCCAAAACAATTTTGTGCAACGACGAATAATGTTTTTGACATCTGGTAAAATTTTGAGAAAAATCGAATTGATAGTTTTTTTTTTATAAAAAATAAAAACCTAAAAAAAACATTACTCAAAGTTGGTAAAAATTGAATTTCGACTCATATATCTTTTCAAAACTTTGAGATATTGGCTTAAAACTACTTTTATCTTTCAAAAAATATTGTTGTCAACATTCAGTAAAATTTTGAAAAAAATCGAATTGATAGTTTTCTTACAAAAAATAAAATCTTAAAAGAAAATTTAACAAAAGTTGGTAAAAATTGATTTTCGACTCAAATATCTTTTTAAAAATTTGAGATATTGGGTTTTAACTACTTTTATCTTTTAAAAAATAATGTTGTCAATATGCAGTAAAATTTTGAGAAAAATCGAATTGACAGTTTTTTTTACAAAAAATAAAAACTTAAAAGAAAATTTAACAAAAGTTGGTAAAAATTGATTTTCGACGCAAATATCTTTTCAAAACTTTGAGATATTGGCTTTTATCTTTTAAAAAAAATTGTTTTCAACATTCAGTAAAATTTTTATAAAAATCTAATTAACTTAGTAAAAATTTACTTTCGACTCAAATAGCTTTTCAAAAATTAAAAATATTGTCTTCAAACTTTTTTTATTTCACAGAAAATATTGTTTTCGATATTCAGTGGTTTTTTATAAAAATCCAACAGTCCATTTTTTCATAAAAAAATAAAATCTACAAGAAATAGTACGCAAATTTGGTAAAAATTGATGTTCGGTTCTTGATATCTCTCAAATTAATTTAAATCATCTAATTAGTAAAAATTTAAGAAATGCTACTAAAATTGGTAAAAATTTGTTTTTCACTAAAAATCTATTTAACAAAACTAGATTTTCAAACTAAACTATTTCTTTATATGAAAAATATTGTTGGTAATTTTAAAATTTTTAAGAATAATTCAACTGACAACTTTTTTAACCCAACACGAAAACCTACAAACTTTGAAGCAAGACAAATCGACAGCCAGGATGGGAAGTTTTCAGTATGGTTCGCATCCCAGCCTCTTTTTTGATTTTGTATATGCCTTTTGTATCAACCGAGCAACAGTCGATCTACTAGCATTTACCCGAGCTACTGCGTTGATTTAACAAATGGAATGGATTAAATTTGAAGTAGCTCTCACTATCGTCCGCCTTTCCTGAAATGATGTGTCTTTTTTGACTCTTCCTTTGTGGTTTTTTCCAAACCCCTCTGGGTCCTTGAGATATTTGAATACAACATTTTAACTTTTTCTAAATTTGCTGGCTATAAAACGAGTGGTTTTTTCCGGTAAGCTCAAATTTGGCATATTTCCCACTTGGTTATACCCTTATTTCTACCCGTATTTCTTGATTCTATCAATTTAATAATCGTACTAGAGTATCCCTTTATCTGATTTCAAACACGCTAATAGGTACATTTAGATTTGTCCCTATTCATGTGACACAAAAACACTTGTACTTTTTATGATCTTCTTCGGAAAAACCTCCAATTAAATCAAAGATTTTGTTTGCAATATAAACTTAATACATAGCTCATTCATTCCAAATTTGAGTTTTTTCAAAATACCTAAGAGTTTGAAAAATATCGTCAAATAAAAAACGAAAAAAGCTTATTCCTATCCATGTGACACGAAATGTATTTGGGACAACTAAAATCACTTAAGGATCAAGAAAATAATGAAATTAACAGGCGCATCACAAATAGCTGGAATTAATTCTGGAGCCTTAAACATGTTTTAAAATTGCACCAGAGTGCAGACACAATGAAATATAATATATTTGACTCTGCTATTCTCCCGATCCTTACTTGGTGACTACATTGACTGCAAAATCACTTGACCAGCTAAGGATATGTCGGACCAAAATGGGAAGGAAAATTTTGAACATAAGGCACGAAATGAAGATATTCGCAATAGAACCGGAATTATTGACGTCATAAATAGAACAAGAAGGCTGAAATGGAATTGGTTAGGTCATGTATCTACACTTCAGGGCCAAAGATGGACTAAAATGGAGACCAGAGAAAAATGGAGTGGCGATCTATTACAAATAAGTATAAATTGGTACAAAGAAGCCAAAAATAGAGACATATAACCTTATGGGGAGGCTTATGCTAGTAACTAATATTCATAACTTTTATCTAATTAATTTCTTTTCTTTTAAATTAAAAAAAAAAAAAACAATTTATGTCTGTATAATATTAATAAAATAAATTTTGAACTTTAACGTTAACGTTAGTTTAACGTTAGTTAGTAAAAATTGTTGAATCCTCATTATTTTTGTATTTAAAACCTTGTTTTTTTTTTAAACATAAAATTAAATTGTAAATATTATAAACTAATGTAATTTTTTTTTTATTTTTATTTTATCTACAAGCGATTTGCTAACAGATGCAATTATAAAAATTGTACTTATTTATTTAAAATATAAATTTATACAATAATTCAATTTTAAATTTATCTCGAGATAAATGAAAATCAAAAATAACACATACTTCATTGAACGAGGAAATTGCTCGTGATATTGGTTCATTTTTTCCATAATTTGTTCTATGCAGTTTTTCAAAAAGGAAACAACTTGTTCTTAACTGTCTAGATGGTACATAAATGGAAATCTGAGAAAGCAAAAACGGACTTTTTATATGATAGCAAAGTATATCTCTCACAAACATTACATCATGAATTTTTCTTCTAGATTCTAGGGATTTTATCCCGAGCAATTGGCACCTAGCTTTATAGTCTGGACTAAAATTCCAACGCATTTTACGAAACACAAATTTAGTAAACCGCCTTTGGACCTGTTCAATTCTATCAGAATGAACTCTATAGCATGGGTTCCAAATCACATCAGCATATTCGATTGTTGACCTAACTAGTGAGGTATAAAGGGTTAGTAAAACATAAGGATCCGTAAAATCCTTACTATTCCTTTTAATGAAACCAACTAGGGTGTTCGCCTTAGCCACAATGAAATCTATATGTTTTTTTGGAGAAAAAGTATTATCAAAAATAACGCCTAGATCTTTGATATTGTTCACTTTAGTCAAAAGATTCGATTCGATTTTATTTTGAAAATTAAGAGCTAATGCAGATTTGGAAAATGATATAGCTTTACATTTTCCAATATTAAGTTTCAAACTGTTCAAAGAACACCACGTAGAAATATGGTCCAAATCTTGTTGAACTCTTACACAATCATCAATGGCTTTAATTTTAAAGTACAATTTTAAATCATCAGCATATAGTAGATAATTACAATTTTGTATTATATCAACTATATCATTAATATATATTAGGAAAAGTAAAGGGCCAAGATGACTCCCTTGCGGAACGCCGGAGGTACATTTTATACTTCTTGAAACTTTGTGGTCAATAATTACTCGTTGAGTTCTGATTTCTAAATACGAAGTGATCCATTGAAGCCTCAGAATGAAAACCAAAATATTGAAGCTTTTTCAGTAAAATAATATGATCTACCGAATCAAAAGCTTTACTAAAGTCGGTGTAAATAGCATCTACTTGACATTTATTCTCCATTGCATTTAGGACATATGAAGAGAAAACAGCCAAATTAGTCACAGTAGACCGACCTGATACGAAGCCATGTTGTGACTCAGATAAGCATTCCTTTATCATAAATTCTATTTTATCTTTAACCAAACTTTCGAAAAGTTTGGGGATGGCTGAGAGCTTGCAGATTCCTCTATAATTTTCTACTAGATTTTTAGAACCTGCCTTGAATATAGGAACAAGAAATGCTTCTTTCCATTCTGGTAAAAAGAACCCCATGGACAATGAGTTGTTGAACAATTTCAACAGAGGCAAAAAAAGAGAATCACTACAATTTTTCAAAATGCTTGATGGTATTCCATCGGCACCGCAACTATTATTTATTTTAAGGGCGTGAAGCGCTACTGAAACCTCATCGAAAGTCAATTCCATTGAACCAATGTCAACTTTTTATGCCAAGTTTGAAACAAAAGTGTTAATTGGGGAGCAGTAAACAGACTCAAAAAAGTTAGCAAAATGTTCCAAATGAGTATCAACATTTGACGAATTGACTCCTTTATAACTAACATTTTGAGGAATCCCAGATGACTTTCTTTTGGAGTTTATGAAAGACCAAAACGATTTACTATTATTTGTTATGTTGTTTTCAATATTCACAATGTAATTTCTGTACAGGAACTTATTTAATACTGAAAAATCTCGTCTAAGGTTACTAAAAACCATATAATCAGTGTGGTATCCTGTTATTTTAAATTTCGCTAATGGTTTATTTTTCATATTTTTAAGGTGTAAAAGCCTATTGTTATACCATAAAGGTTTCAGAGATTTCCGTTTTTGTACACGCGGGACAAATTGATTAAAGCCCATAATTAAAATGTCTGTAAAACGATTATAATCGCGTCCTAAGTCAAAAAAATTTAGTTCAATATTCCAATCAATTCCAGAAAAGAAATTCCCTAGTTCAATGAAGTTAGTTTTTGAAAAATTAAATGAATTTACATAAGAATTGGCTTCGATTTGTTGGTAATCGTACATAACAATATTAATAACAATTACTTTATGGTGAAGAGAATTATTAAGTAAAGAAAATGGAGCTTCAATAACACTAACGTTAAATTCATCAGAGCAAATAAAAACAAGATCTAATATTTTCATTAAACAATTAGTAACAGAATTAACTTGGCAAAGGCCTAATGAGCAAATAAAATCAATAAAACAAATTTCAAAATCCCGGTTTAAATTACAAGCAATAAGCGTTTTTTTCATTTTGGGACCATGTCCAAACAATATCTGATAAATTAAAATCACCAAATACACTTAAATTATCCAAAACTGAGCATTTACAATTTATAAATTCAATATTTTGAATATGCTTTTCATATAAATCTAAACTACTTTTTGGAGGAACATAGCTTAATATAAAATAAAGATGATGTTTTGCACCAGTCTTAACACGAACGCAGATTTGTTCAATATCTTTAACAGGGAGAGTAATTTCATCACTGGAAAGTTTAGTGCGAACAGCAATTATTATGCCACCACCACCATTGTTACGACATTTGTTGACCCATTTCCGCAGGTATGTTTTTTGGAATATACACAAACGGACGAATTTTAATCCCAATAGGCCAAAAAGATGCGTCGAAGACTTTTTTTGCAGTCTCATAGGGGATTCCAACTTTAAAATTTATTGTATTTCGATGCGGAAGAGTGCGGTTTTCAAGCCTATGGCAAAATATTGTAGTTGGGTGAATGCACAAATTGGTAGAAATAAAATCAATTATTTTATCACCTAAATGGTACCACTTAAGGTTTCTAGCAATTTTAAAGTTATGCCTCACAAGGAAGTTCGTTCCTCCAATTTGCTTAGGCCTTGTTTGTACTTGGCCATCATTAGCAACAACAACACCTTCACTTCCACTCTCCGGATGAACAGCATCAATAAAACCACCCTTTTCCGAAACAGAAACATCATCAATGACACCCGCAGCAGCAACAGCGTCATGAGCAACAACAACACCTTTACTTCCACTTTCAACAACACCAGCAAAAACATCCCTTTTAGCACCAGAATCAGCATCAACGACACCCGCAGCAGCAACAGCAACAACAACTTCACCATCATCAGAAGAATATTTATCATTAGCAGCTGATTTATCGTCATCCACTAAACCAGCAGCAACAACAACTTCAGCAGAAGAAGCTTTACCATTCGCAGTCGATTTATCGTCATCCACTGAGCCTATCATAGCCACAGTATTGTAAACATCAGCCGGCACAGTCGCCTCTACAGGTAAACTAGATTGATTCTTGTCAATCTTATCTAAACACGCAGATAATGAAAGAGATCTAGCTACAGCATCGGCAAACCCAGTATTTAAAGCAACATCATTTAAAATTCCAGAATTTCCTTTTGGCAAATCATCAACATTCTTATCAGAATTAGAGTTTACCGATAATAGATTTGGGACAGAAGATGAAATTTTATTTTTAACTTTGGATTTTTTTAATGCACCGACAGCGCTTAAGCCAGAGCAACCAGCAAGAGAACGATCGTTACGGTTCGTAGAAAGACGATTAATAGGCGAAGATGTGCGAACAGAATGTTCACTCAATCAATCAAAATACTTGAGGAAATAAAAAGCTTATAATAATAATAATAAAGAAAAACCTTTTTCCTTTTTTTTTACGGGTACTGCCTCTTGCGAGGCAATTGAAAAATTCTCCAGGAGTAATTCTTGTCATAAAAAGTGCTTTCTCAAATTTTCCGTTCGGATTTGGCATAAAACTGTAGGTCCCATCCATCCCTGATAACAGTACTAGCACACAGGAATGGTTGAGAGTTGTAAGTCACTAGACCATAGTTCTCAACGGACTGTTGCGCCACCCAATGAAAAACCTTAATTAATCAACATTTTTTTCAAAAATTCATTTTTTCATTAAATTTTTTAAATAAAAGTTTTCAATTTTAGTTTAAAAACTATTTAAATACTAAGAGCCTATTCATATACGTTTTACATTTGTTACAATTTTGAATACATTTTTTAAAAATCCAAAAAATAAACAATTACTAAGACAGTATAAGAGCTTGTGCAAGAAAATTAGTAAACTCGGTTAATTATTAATTCTTGAGAACATTTAAAACAAAAAGGAGTCTGTAACGGGTATCCTTCTGCAGCAATACAATTTTTTTTAATGAAGGAATCCAAGTTAAGAAAACAATTTAATAAAAAAAAATTTATAAAAATCGATCTTTCGTTTTTGAGAAAATTTGAATTTTCAATTTTAGACCAAACAATTTGTATGGGAAGTACTGTTAATTTAAGTCTTAACAAAAAATAAAAAAAAACCTAACGCGAATTTGCTGTTTGATTAAAAAATCGAGTTCGACATTTTTTACGAGTGCAATACTTGCCATATAGTTCCTAAACGTCGCAATGAAAAATCTAATCAAAAAAGAATTTTGTTTCTTCAAATACTTTCAAGTTCTCAGCAAAAAAATTCCACCCGAGTGATATTAAACATTTTTAACTTCCCATAGGAAGTTATTGTAATGGGTCCGATTTGACAAATTGAAAAATTTGACATTTCTCGACGTTTCAAGGTCCCTAGAGTCGAAATAAAAGATTTTTAGAAAGATGTCTGTGCGTGCGTGTGTACGTACGTCCGTACGTCTGTACGTCCGTACGTCCGTACGTCCGTACGTCCGTACGTTCGCGACGTTTTTTTCGTCGTCCATAGCTCAAGAACCAGAAGTGATATCGACTTCAAATAAATTTTGTTATACAGATAATAAGGCAGAAAGATGCAGAAAGGGCTCTCAAGAAAATTGCGTGGGTGGTTTTTTTACCATAGCAGTTTAAAAAAAACGTGAACATTTTGGTTAAACCTAAATATCTCATGAACCAATGACGCTAGAGACTTGAATTAAATTTTATATTATATATTTTAACGTGATACAAAACAATTATATTTTTGGAAAAAAATCCAATTAACGGTTTTTTTTATAAATCAAAAAAACTGAAAAAAAAAATTTGTCACCTCGAAAATTTTACGACTAAAATATGATTTCATCTCCAAAACAATTTTGTGCAATGAAGAATAATGTTTTTGATATCTGATAAAATTTTGAGAAAAATCTAATTGACAGTTTTTTTACAAAAAATAAAAACCTAAAAAAAAAATAATAAAAGTTGGTAAAAATTGATTTTCGACTCAAATATCTTTTCAAAACTTTGAGTTATTGGCTTTAAACTACTTTCATCTTTCAAAAATATTGTTGTCAACATTCAGTAAAATTTTGAAATAAATCGAATTGACAGGTTTTTTACAAAAAATTAAAAACCGAAAAAAAAATTAAAAAAAGTTGTTAAAAATT
This sequence comes from Eupeodes latifasciatus, assembly GCA_920104205.1. Classification (NCBI taxonomy): domain Eukaryota; kingdom Metazoa; phylum Arthropoda; class Insecta; order Diptera; family Syrphidae; genus Eupeodes; species Eupeodes latifasciatus. The sequence continues at coordinate 36,009,350 of OV049926.1, forward strand.
GATTTTCGACTCAAATATCTTTTCAAAAATTTGAGATAACAGCTTCTGACTAATTTTAACTTATAAGAAATATTTATTTCAACATTCGATAAAATTTTGAGAAAAATCGAATTGACAGTTTTTTTTACAAAAAATAAAAACCTAAAAAAACAATACTAAAACTTGGTAAAAATTTACTTTCGACTCAAACAGCTTTTCAAAAATTACAAATATTGGCTTCAAACTTATTTTATTTCACAGAAAATATTGTTTCCGATGTTCAGTAATTTTTTTTATAAAAACTCAACAGTCCGTTTTTCATAAAAAAATAAAATCTACAAAAAATAGAACGCAAATTTGGTAAAAATTGATACATATGGACAAACTTTTAAGCAAGACAAATCGACAGACGGGATGGGAAGTTATCAGTGTGGGTCGCATCCCAGCCTCTTTTTTTTTTTGGAACATGGCTTTATTGGTTCTTGCATCAATTTGCGTTCAGAATGTCGTTCTCGAAGCTACAAACTCAGTTTTTGTTTTAAATCATTTTTTTATTAAATGAATCAGAGAATCACAACATTTTGAAAAATTAAAATATTCCAAAAATGACTTCATTAATATTATGTCTGATAATCAATGAATGTTGGGAAATTGTTCAATTTTCTTCAATTACTTTTAAAAGTTTTCTTTATGTTTTATTTTCTTAAAGGTCAATAAATTAAGAATATTATTTAAAACAGTTAAAATATTTCAAATTTTTCATTTTAGTTTATTATTGAGCCTTGAATATGGCATTACCTTGGCTGTGACTGTTTTATCAATGAACCATCACAATCTTTAATTTTTGCATATACAGCAGTCATGTGCGTTTCTTTTGTGAAAGTTAACAATGTATACGTGGTATTGAGATAAAGTCATTATGATTATAATGATTACATACATTTTGAACGCTAATTTAAACTAATAAGCAAATAAAGTGCTTTCCTCCCGCATACTGATTGACAAAATTAAACTCCCAGCCTGTAATTGAATGAATTCCTAATTATTTGAATTTCCATCCTCTCTTCCTATTCTATTCAAAAACTGATGTCAATGGCAATGACGATGGTTATGGCGGCTGATTACCATCCCATAAGACCATACCTCAATTTGTCATCATAGATCGATTTAATTCAAATTAAGTTATCATCAAGGATGGCTGACCCCAAAACCAAATCCAAATGGGAAATCAATATGCTATTCGTAATATATAGAGTGCTTCAAGGTTTTTTATTGTACGTACCATAACTACTTTATGAGACAGAAAGAAGGACGAGTCGAAGAAGACAAGGAGGAGGAAAAGGAGGATAAGGAGGACAAGGAACAGAAGTAGTATAAACGAGTCCTTGTAGAACTGAAATCTACTTAGAAAATTATAAAGGAGTCACATCCTGTGTGTTTCTTCGTTTTCGTTTTCTCTATATGGATGATGGCTATGGCTATTATTGCTTGACCAGAGAACTGAGAATCAGTGGCCACATATGTGGACACTTTACGATGAGCACATCGCATAAAAAAATCTCGTCCTTCTTGGTTTTGACTTGGTTTTTACCATCATCGTCATCGGCTTCAGCAGCACTAAAAATCCAAACATCCAACAACCCGCACCTCCCACGCAATTATCTCTCTGATGTGGCGCGGCGATGGTGGCGGAAGGAATTCAAGATAAAATGCTTTGCGAGACATTTATTTGGTTCCTCGGACCTCGGAAGTTTTAGCGTTTCTTGACTGTTTTTTTGTTCTTATCTTATATTTATATACGAAGAGACATAAAACTTTTGCAATGATTTTTATGAAATGGCTAATCTAAGGGCGGTATGTATTGTATAGTTGTGGCGTAGTGCGACTGGCCTGGCCTGGCCTGGACTGACTGGATGGGCTCGGTTGGGCTGGGTTTGTATGGTTTCTGTGTTAAAGTTTATCGCTAAGGAAAACTGTTGGCAAAGACGAATACCAGAAGACGAAAAAAAAAACAGGACAGCACAGTAAACTTTGTTCTCAAACTTTTATCACTAAGTGGTAGCAGATGGATAGACAAGAAGTCGAATTTTATATTAGTTTTTAGATGACCTTGAATTTTTCAGAAATATCAATTTTCTTTTAATTTTGTTGTTTTCTTTACTTTGAGCGCGAGGATAAATGTATGAGGATGAACAACTATTTAAAGAATATTATATAATGCAAGGACGGGCTTGGTAAATTAATCCACAGTTCTTAGATTTATTTTCTGAATTTGCAACTTTTTGATGGTTTTAAGGGGCTCTTACTTGGGAAAATAGTTTTTGATCAAATATTGCCACTAATGCAATTGATTATTTATTACTCTTTTTGCACCTATTTACTTATCGAGAAATAAGAGTACCGAACTTTAAAAATTATGAAAAACTATGGTGCCCTCTTTCGTCCAAACAACTTTTATATTACTAAGTCGCACTCTAGGGGTTTTTAATACCCTTAACATGTTTAAAGTTTAAACACAGTGCGAGCTTTAGGACAATTGGGAATTATTAAATAATAGATATACTTAGGTGCACATTGGGTTTGATGTTTTGAATTTTAAAATTATAGGGAATAGATTTTGGTAAAGCATTCCACATTCTCGATGTGTGGTTAAATAAAGAATATCTATAATATTGAAAGTACGTATTACTGCTGAATTGTTCAAGAGGGGAATGCAACTTTTGCAGAACACTGTTTATAAAACAATTAAAAGCAAGAAATATTGCGTTGGTGTTCGAGGGATGTAAATGTTTCGTTAAAGTTCTATTGCCTCTCACTTTCAAAGCCCTTTTTTGGATTCTTTCCTAGAGATTTAAACTTGGGGGCACCTCCTCAGATATCCGAATTATTCAAACTTTGGACGAATGGGGGATTGTAAATTACGGCCAGATGAGAAGGGGTTAGAAACTTCTTGTCATGTTAGAGAAATCCTAAGCACCTATCAGCATTTTTGGCAATATCGAATATGTGATTATTCTATAAGAAGGGATCTGTGATACACATTACACATACCGAGTGTTGAAAGTTAATTAGTTTCCTGGATGTAAGTGCCACTCATGGGGTGGTTAAAAACTAAATAATGATGTCAAGATCTTAATTTAATAAGCTCAACATACGCTGAAGTTTCACATCCGAAGAATGAGGATGTGAATCTAGGAACGAATATAAAAATCTGATTGTACTGTCGTTGAAGTAATAGAAACTTAAAATTTTGCCTGACTATTTAGAATCACAATTGGCGACCAAAATATTGTGATTTAATGCCTTGTGACCTTTTTCTTTTGACCAAAGAACCACATGAAACATAAAGTCTATGCCAAAATGCGTCACAATCAATTGAAGACCATATAGATCTAATTCGTGAAGTTTTTTCGGATATACAACCACAAAAAATGTTAGCAACGACTATTTCACATTTTCTGAAAAGCATATGATATTGCAGTGGCAGTTCTTAGATCTATTAATCTGAGATTTATTAATGTATTAGGACTGAAACCTAGAATCATAAAGGATTACAAATTACTAAAGTACAAGAAGTCTTATTTTGACTTTAACATTAGTTACATATAAAGAGATAGCAAAACGCTTAGATCAATCAAAAATACAAAACCAATCTTTTTCGCTTAGTAATGTACTCAAATGACTTTAAAATTTAACTAAATCTTTTAAAATTTTGCACTTTTTTCTCTGAAAGTTCTAATGAAAATAAAAGTAATCTCGTATCTTGTCTCTGCAAGGGACGTATTCATAAAGGTCAATTCTTAAATTATAAATGTACCTACTTGTGAAATATTTTGTTCTTCTATGTTCATCCTTAGATTAAAATGTTCTATAGAAAACTCGATGCTTACTAACTTACGAAAGTACCTATCCCTAACCTATCTACTATATTTAAGCTTTAAGAAACTTTCGAATTCATATACGTAGATATGTAGAACATATTTATATACCACCATCATCATCATAGTAAAATTCATCCCCTGCATCATAAATCTTGTCATCCTTTAAATTCAATGTAAAAATGGCTCCTTATTCGTATAAGATTTTCTCTCGTTTCACACAGATAGCAAAAGATAAAATGATGTCAAACTTATAACAAAATTCTTATAGAACTAAACTGAACAGAATATTATATGCATAGATATGTATACTATATTACACGTAGTAATGCAGCATATCCTTCTCGTCTCCAGCATAAGCATTTCACCATCATCCCATAGCCTCTTACTTAACTCTGTGGAACATTTAGAATTTATCTCATATGAATATTCGAGTGTCAACTTTTTGGAGTACAAACATTAAAAAAAAAACATTATACATAAGTGTAAAAAGGACGAACAAACACATAAAGTTCGTCTTTTGTCTTTAGCGACCGTGTTAGCTGACGTCTCTGTTTTTGTGTTTGTGTTTTAAGTCTATGTGTGTGCTGTCGTGTGAAGCCTGATTACATCAAATATAACTTTATCTACAAAATATTTGCATCCTTCTTTGCCCATCATGAAAGTTTTTGCCTTAAGTCAATATAGAAGGCGATCTTAGCTTAAAATTATCCATAAGCTTTGCTTGTATACGCATTAGATAAACACACAGAAGTGGATTTGTTATTTAGAAGGTTTTAGGAAAAGGGCGCAGTTTGTAAGGTAGAGAAATTTACAAGTACTGTTCTTCGAGGCGTATCGTTTTGAAAAGTATAAAAACATGTTTTAAAGGTATACAAAATTACAATTCTAATTTTCCGTTTTTGTGTCTGAGGCTAATAACACAAGCTTTCACTTATTTTTACAATCCTTTACTTATATCCTTTCTCATTCTCTTATTCATTTAATCATTTACTCACTAGAAACGTCACTCTTTCTAATTTATTTACTTACTCACTTACCCACTCACTCACTTTCTCACTTATTCACTTACTCATTTACTCACTTACTCACTTACTCACTTACTCACTTACTCACTTACTCACTTACTCACTTACTCACTTACTCACTTTCTCAATTACTCACTTACTCACTTACTCACTTACTCACTTACTCACTTACTCACTTACTCACTTACTCACTTACTCACTTACTCACTTACTCACTTACTCACTTACTCACTTACTCACTTACTCACTTACTCACTTACTCACTTACTCACTTACTCAATTACTCACTTACTCACTTACTCACTTACTCACTTACTCACTTACTCACTTACTCACTTACTCACTTACTCACTTACTCACTTACTCACTTACTCACTTTCTCACTTACTCACTTACTCACTTACTCACTTACTCACTTACTCACTTACTCACTTACTCACTTACTCACTTTCTCAATTACTCACTTACTCACTTACTCACTTACTCACTTACTCACTTACTCACTTACTCACTTACTCACTTACTCACTTACTCACTTACTCACTTACTCACTTACTCACTTACTCACTTACTCACTTACTCACTTTCTCACTTACTCACTTACTCACTTACTCACTTACTCACTTACTCACTTACTCACTTACTCACTTACTCACTTACTCACTTACTCACTTACTCACTTACTCACTTACTCACTTACTCACTTACTCAATTACTCACTTACTCACTTACTCACTTACTCACTTATTCACTTACTCACTTACTCACTTACTCACTTATTCACTTACTCACTTACTCACTTATTCACTTATTCACTTATTCACTTACTCGATTACTCACTTACTCATATAGTCACTTACTCAAATATTCGCTGGCTTGCCTACTCACTTATTCAACTAGATACTCACTTAGTGACCCATTTTCTTATTTTCTAGCACACTTTTTTTAAATTTTATTCATGTCCATCTAAATTTGTTATGAAGCCATATTTTTAATTTGAAGTGAAATTAACATTTAATGACTCCTAGTAGAGTGTAATTTCCATTCATTTAGGAAATAATCCTCTCGGGACAAAATATCCAAAAAGTTTTATTGACATTTTTGAATGTAATATTGATTGATAAATTTTGTTAAAGAAATGACAAATGGCTGAAAACTAAAGTAGCTCTATTCCAGAACTATATCACTTTTCAAAACCTCTTACGGTTTGACGGCTGTAGGCCCTCTCATAATTCCACATACTAATGTTTTCTATTTATTTTTTAATAAAAAGGTACGTCAATGTTGCCAAAAAAAACACCCATGGAGCTTAGCTACTCAGTAAGGCGTATAAGACTGACAAAAAAGTGACAAATAACTGAAGATTGTTTTCATTAATTTTCACTCCCCTTTTGTGTATGTTTGTAGATTGTAGATCCTATGCTCATGTACAAAACATACATTACACACATACAACACATATGCAAATTTGGTGACATAAGTATGTGAAAGAAGGTACAGTTGTGGTCTTATTATTAAGCCACAAAACGAACAAAAATGTTTTGTCCCAATATTTTCTTTCTTTATATTATCCGCGCCCTCAAGAGGTTCTTAATACCCTTATAATGATTGATTAATTAGAGGGGTATAATTTCAAAACTCTTCTATTGCACTTTTTTCAAAAATGAGTTAAGTATGAGAAAGTGTTCTTTAGAAGAGCCCTCGTCTATGTACTTAGCTAAAATTTATCAAAACTTGTTACTTCCTATACTTTTGAGTACCTACTCAAAAAGTGAAGTTTTTTTCAAAACTACACTATTCCACCTAGTCGTTTAATTCAAAACTCATTTATTCCCATACAAACCAAAATCCGCTGGTCGGTACAATCCCAAAGCTCTTAATTGTTAATTAATTAATTACACTGGTAAGCAATTATTTAGCTGTCAATTAAACTGTATATTTTCTAAGGTATTTGATGGCTTTAGTTACAATCTGACTTCAAAATAAATCCGCCACATCAGGATTTTGAGATAAACTTTTGTATACCTATTAGGCTTTATGAAGCTATGAAGTACATGAATAAAATGTGTGATGATTTTCCAAATCAACAATTCCTTGCTTCAAAATTTCGTTTAAATATTTTTACCATCTTATTTTTTTTTTTTTTTAAATCCTCATCAGTCGTAAATCTTAACCTGCTTTACAAGTTAAAAGAACGTTGAAGCATTTATGGTAAAACGATTGTTAACATAAGAACGCAAAACGGTGTAATTTTTATTTTTAATACGAATTTGTATTGTTAAGGCTTTTCGTAATCTCAACTTTTCAAAATAGCTATATTGAAAAAAACATAAACATAAACATAAACATAATGTTAAAAACGTGTTTTGAGCTTTTATAACTAAAATTGGAGTTTGGAATCAGCACCAAAAATCAACTCTAAAACGAATTATTTAAAATCATAACGCACAAACATTCAAGGTTTTTCAAAAGTCCGAATAAAGTCAAAAGAATTTAAGAAAACTAAGTGAGATATTAAAATAACTCTAATTGTATCTTTAAAACAAAAGTATACTTTGTAAATTCATTGTAAAATATTTTTAATTGCCTTTTATCTTAGCGTTAAAAAAAAACGTTTTAAGTTTTTTTATTTTGCATTTTTAAAGAGGTATTTTTTAAAAACGTGACCTAATCACAAAATTATAAGTTAAAAGTTAAGATAATAAATTTATTTGAAAAAGTATAATTTTTGTTTGATTTGTATATACCAGTTAAAAATACATAATTTTGCTGACCAGTGTTATGTGTCCTATGAAATCTCAAAAAGTGTTCCAGAATATGCTTTCACATTTCTTGAACCGCGCTGCCGTAATGTTTCATGTTTTTCGTTATTTTATGAATATTTTGAAAACAAATACTGAATCGAAATAAAAAGTTGCATTCCATCTCTCAAACGAGTATTGTTTGTAATGGAGATGGAATTTCTGGGAATTCTACTTTCGGACGTACTGTCAAGCATATAGAGATTTTTTCTTAGCCGCACATCAAGAATGTGGAATGTTTTACCCAACTCATTTGTTCCCTCCCATTTTAAATCTTTAAGACCAATGCGTAACTCCTTTTAAATCCTGCCTAACGCTCACACTGTATTTAAAAATGATTAGGATATTAATAATATCCCCTTAGGGATGTTGAATTATGTTAAAAAATGTATAGCAAAGGATTAAATGACTTGAATAATTTTATTAAAATATTAATTTTCTGACGAATACTCACTTTTTAACCAAAAAAAGGAGTTTCAGTGACTTAATTTTATAACCAAAACTGTATGTGTTTTTATAGGGAGTAAAAATATATCTCAAGCATCCTTATGAGAATAGATGGTAGGTATCTATGTGCAAAGCTGTGTTTGGTAGTTTTGTAAAGCAATTTAATTGAAACTAAGTATGTGCCAACATGACAACCATGTAAACATCCTGTAACTATATATAAAAAGATAAAAAAGCACATAATGCCACATTTTCCATACATTTTGTGTGAATGAACTTTGATTAAGAAACATCAAAGGTGGTAGAATTAAGCTTAACGGCTTTCTGAATTAATCCGACTTAAGCCAAATGACACATTTAGAATTTATTTAATTAAGAATCTTGAATAATTTCAATTGCACGTCTATAATATAAGAATAAACAACAAACAACCAAAAACCAAAAACAAAAACAACAAATAAAATAAACAGGAACAGCAAACATGAAAACGAAACATCCTGGCCCAGGATACAGATCCAGACTTAAGGTATTACACCAAAAAGATTTGCTTTAAAAATCAATGCGAAAACGAACACCATAAATCCTTGAGCGCGAAAGGAAAAGCAATTAAGTCTGCCTTAAGTGAGGCGAAAATTCGTTTCATCTTCCTGCATTTTGCTACGTATGTATGTATGTGTGTAGTATATGCTGGCTAGTAAAGGGGGGTGGTTGGGTAAATGAAGAGGAGAGGTTGATGGTTGGTGTGTGTTCTGGCTGTGCGGTGAGATGTTCAAATTAAATTTACGTCATAAAAAATACTTTGGCAGGATATGCTGTGCGGTGGAGGTGTTGGGTGGAAATGGTGCCTCAGCACGGTGCGGCGCGGCGGCGGCATGTCGTGGCGCACTACCGCGTTCCATATTTATGGGAATGAGTGTTATATGGGTGGGTGCAGAGAAAGTTGAAAATATTATTATGGTCATCCGTTTTGTTGGAGCGGGAGATGTATGTATATAGTTTACACATAAATCGCCCGCAGATATTGCAATAAATTTGAATATTACTGTGAGTATGAGTGTGTCTGTTGGGTTGTTTTCCCTAAGGGCTGAATTCTGAAATAAATTAATTTAACTTGTTAGCTTTTACAAAATATATATGGTATGAGTGTCTGTGTATGTACAAAAATATATGTTACTTGACAACTATGAGAAAAAAAAAATAACGAAGAATTATATTTCAGAAAAACAACAAGTATTTATTTATACCTACTGAAATTGTGTTTTTTAATTTCTTTTAAACGATTCATACCAAAATCAATTGATTGAAAAATAAAAAAAACTTTTAAAATGCAATTGGAGAACAGATAGTGAAATAAAAATGTTGATATTGCAAAATGGAACAATTTTACATTTACGTAAAATAAATCATCAATTAAACGTTTTTCAAAAAGAAATCTTTTTAATTTCATTAACGAATAATAGAATCTCGAGTTAGTTAATACGACTCTTAAATATTCTTCTCTTCAAATTAATGTATAATCGATATTATTATCAATATGTTTATTAATGGTAAATACTCAATTTTGAAGAAAACATTCCAAACAGTTAGAAATAAAGCTGTCTCAACCAAAATATGAATTTTAACTAAGTATCCTGAGTCTCTGCTTTACTAATTATTAGAAAACATTGTAATCAGTCAGAGGCTGGGATGCGACCCACACTGATAACTTCCCATCCCGTCTGTCGATTTGTCTTGCTTAAAAGTTTTTAGGTTTTCGTGTTTTGTTTAAAAAGTTGCCAGTAAAGATATTCTTTAAAATTTTAAAATTACCAACAATATTTTGTATGTAATGAAATAGTTTGATTCCAAAATCTATTTTTGTTAACGAGATTTTTAGTCGAAAAACAATTTTTACCAATTTTAGTAGCATTTTTTAAAAGTTTTTATTTCTTATATAAAAACAAACACAAATTGGATGAATGAAATAAATTTGAAGTCAATATCTTCTATTGTTTACGAGATATCGAGAACCGAACATCAATTTTTAATAATTTTGCGTACTGTTTTTGTAGATTTTATTTTTTATGAAAAAACAGAATGTTGGATTTTTATAAAAAAAAAAATAAAAAAATGTCGAAAACAATATTTTCTGTAAGATAAAATAAGATTGAAAGCAATATTTTTAATTTTTGAAAAGATATTTGAGTCGAAAATCTATTTTACCAACTTTTTGTAATTTTTGTTTAGGTTATTATTTTTAGTTAAAAAACTGTCTATTCGATTTTTCTCAAAATTTTACTGAATGTTGAAAACAATATTTTTCAAAAGATAAAATTAGTTTCAAGCCAATATGCCAAATTTTTGAAAATATATTTAAGTCGAAAATCAATTTTTACCAACTTTTTGTAATTTTTGTTTAGGTTATTATTTTTAGTTAAAAAACTGTCAATTCAATTTTTCTTAAAATTTTACTGAATGTTGATAACAATATTACTTAAAAGATAAAATTAGTTTAAAGTCAATACCTTAAAGCCTTGAAAAGATATTTGAGTCGAAGACCAATTTTTACCAATTTTTACCAACTTTTATTAATTTTTTTTTTTGTAAAAATACAGTCAATTCGATGTTTCTCAAAATTTTATTGAATGTTGAAAACAATATTTCTTATACGATAAAATTAGTTTAAAGCCATAATCTTAAATTTTTGGAAAGACATTTGAGTCGAAATTCAATTTTTACCATCTTTTATTAATTGTTTTTAGGTTTTTATTTTTTTTTTTCAAAAAAAAACTGTCAATTCGATTTTTCTCAAAATTTTACCAGATGACAAAATTGTTATTTTTCGTTGCACAAAATTATTTTGAAGATAAAATCATTTTTGGTTTGTAAATTTTTCGAGGTGACAAATACTTTTTTTCCAATTTTTTTTTTGATTTATAAAAAAACTGTTAATTGGAATTTTTTCTTGAAATATATTTAATTGGTATCACGTTACAATATATGTATAATATTATATTTAATTCCAGTGTCTAGCGTTATTGTTTCGTGAGATATTTTGGGTTAACCAATATTTTCAATTTTTTTTTAAATTGCTATGGTAAAAAAAAACACACAATAAATTTTTTTAGAGTCCTTTCTGCATCTTTCTGCATTATTATTTGTATAATCAAATTTATTTGAAGTCGATATCTCTACTGGTTCTTGAGCTATGGAAGACGAAAGCGAACGTACGGACGTACGAACCTGCATACATACGCAAGCACAGACATCTCCCCAAAAATCTTTTATTTCGACTCTAGGGACCTTGAAACGTCGAGAAATATCAAAATTTTCAATTCTACAAATCGCACCGATTACAACAACTTGCTATGGACAGTGAAAAATAGACAGTTTGCTATAAGGAATATGCCATATTGGGCCTGAATATGAAAAAATAAGAAGGGATGGTGGGTGTATATATTATTTCAAAAGCAGTTGAAAAACAAAGTCAAAGATTGGAAATCAACGCTAACATCTATATTACTGTGATATAACTCTTCTCAAACCTAGAAATCCATTCTTGTAGTATTTGGCAAAAAATTGACAAAACGCCTAAAATCCGTAGTTTTATTCTGGTATTTCGGAAAGTATTGGGAAAGGTTGGGAACTTATAAACTAAGCCAAAATTATAAACAAACAGCCAAAAATTAGAACTATCGGAATCAAAGCATGGACTTATGTATATAGTTAATAATCTAAATATCGACTTCATAGAAATATTCTATACTGCTAGAAAGATGAATGACGTTCTGGTAAAACTTTTAGAAAGCTGAAATTTATTTTTTTACACGCAAAATATTACATATAATTGTATGTATGGGGAGAGTACGATAACTCAGGCGACAAAGTTCAATGACGGATTTGTAAAGAACAGTTAAAAACAAGCATTTTTTTACTATGGGAGGGGGGATTATATCTCCCCCCGTTTAGGCGGTAGGGGCAATTTAAAAAAATATATACGTTAAATGGAAAAAAAATAATTAAAACATACCTAATTGGTAATACTTATAACTAAGTTTTATACATTTTTGTAAAGCCAACACTTTTTTCTATTAGCTTGTTTCTAAATCAAGTCCAAACTATGCATAGTTTTTGATAAAAATGTTTTAAACTCAAAATTTGTGAAAATAAAAGTTAAAAAAAAGATTTTGTAATTTTTCAAAACTTTCAGATTATCTACTATTTTTTTTAGAATTCATTGCTCTTATTTGCTTTTGATCAAAAACTGAAAACTAGATGACTTTATGTCTTCTAGTTCTTGAGAAAATTGAAAATTGCCAAAAAAAATATTTTAATTAAATTACTTTTTCCTTGCTTAAGTATTAACGTAGTCTTATTTGGATAGTAATAATCGAATATGGATTAAGATACACCTAGGGTAAATTAATTTTTCTTAAATCCAGCTTATTTAAATGCAAAAAGAAACTTTTCATGCACCCCATCTTGTACCCACCGCACCTTGCACCCTTCTCACCTTGCACCCACACCAACCTGCACCAACCCCAAATCCTATAGTGTTCCCAAGCATGGGGGGTTGCATACACATCCCACTGTTGCATGCACCCAAACTCGCACCTACCATTATTACTATCAAAATAAGACCACTCAAGCAAAAAAAAAATAATTAAATTAAAATAGTAGTTGTGGTTATTTTCAATTTTCTCAAAAACTAAAAGACATAAAATCATCTAGTTTTCAGTTTTTGATCAAAAACAAATAAGAGCAATAAATTCTGAAAAATTACTCAAATTTTGAGTTTAAAATTAAAGTTTTCAAAAACTACGCATAGTTTTGACTTGATTTAAAAACTGGCTAATAGAACAGAATGTTGGCTTTAAAAAAATGTATAAAACTTAATTGTAAGTATCACCGTTATTTTTTAATTATTTTTTTCCATTTTAAATAATAATTTTTTTTAAATTGCCCCTACCGCCTAAACGGGGGGAGATAGACGCCCTCTCCCTCTCTCCCATAGTAAAAATTGCTTGTTTTTAACTGTTCTTAAAAAATCCGTTATAATATCTTGTCACCTGAGTTATCGTACTCTTGCCGTATGTATGTATGTATTAAAAACTACAAAAAAATTACCTTTTCTTGAGAATATTTATATTTATATCTACCCATTATTTATTGTAAAAATTTGGTAAACTTTTTAGAAAAAATCAATTAAATTTGGAATCAATTTTTCGATTTAGATTATATCGTAGTAGAAAATAAAGATACTAGATTTTTATTAATTTCAGTAAATGCACAATTCAGTTGTTTACTTTTTTAAGAAAATTTAAACTATATTTTTAACAAAACATAAAAATGTTAGAAACAAATCTGCTATTTAATTTGTCGACTATATCCACAGAAAAAAACTTAATCTTCAAAGTATAAGAAAAAATCATTTTGCAAATTTTTAAGGGTACCAATTATTCGAAATATTGGTGTAGGCTGCATACTGCAAATATGATCCCTATAACTTAATCTAGAAAAAGATTACTTTCATCATGAACAGAACAACATCTTAATCCTTCAAACAAAATATGGAATTCATATTTCCTCAAATCTTGAAAAAATAAATCAATTTCTATATTTAATATTTTCTTCATAGAATAAAGTTAAAATTTGAGTACGAAAACCTTTGACTTTTAAAAAACCTAAAAATTGTATTTAATATTATGACTTAAACACCATACCTCACACATAGGCTGGGTATCATTTCATAAATATAATAAAAAAACCTACCTTAACATTCCTACACTACCCCTGAACTTTCCATCTCAACATAATCTTATTTAAAGTCTTTTCAAAACTTTTTTTACACGTGCCCAACTCTAGATTTCAACACAAGTAGGTATGTAAGTACTTTTGAAATTTTTGATCTTAAATTCAATGACACAAAAGACAAATTAAATTGACAGCATATAATAATAGAATGTCCAATCTTTAGAGACAAAAAGAACAGAAAAAAACTTTTACAACCGTCGTCATCACATAAAATTTAAAAGCACACAAATACAATATCAAAAACATGTAAAAAAATAATAATGATTCCATTATCCTTATTTTAAGGACGTCCTATTAAAAATATAGGATTTGACGTGCTCTTCCAATGTGACATTTTTTCATCGAGCGTCGTGTCGCTTCTCTCGTCGTGTCGTGACACTTGTCCAACTTATGGAAGTTCTTTATATCTATGGATGTTGAAAAACAGTAGCATCAAATAGAAAGAAAAAATCGAATCCTAAAAAATCAGGAATCCACTGAAGAAAAAACGACTTTATACCTCTTGGTACTTTTTTTGATGTCTTGATCTTGAACGGGACGGAGAACCTTCTTTTCAGCTTTATTGTTTAATTTTTTTTATTGGGGTGGAGAAGTCGGAAAACAATCAGAGAACACTTGATCGTCAATTAGGACATACCTACATTTTATTTACCTGAACCTGAAATTAATTCTTTAAAAATAATTTAATGGCTCCTGTTCATTGAGTTAAGTCACATTTCTCAGAAAAAGCAAATGGGGGAAACTATTACGTAAGTTTGTTAAAGTTCATCGAACAAAATTTTAACTTTTACATTATTACTTAGAGAAAGTCATGAATTGAGTTCTTCTTGCGAACAGCATTTATTTCAAAATTAAAAATTCAAAAAGGAAAATTAAAAATTCTTAGAAATCTAGCATTAATAAACGAAGATTTGAACGAAAACGAGAAAATATTCTTAAAACTGAGGTTTTGTTTAATTTAGTTTGATTTTGGAAAGAGGCAATTTTTTTATATATTTTAACGTTAATTACATATTATTTGTTTTTTAATTTAAAGTTGAAATTTTACAAAATTAATTTATTATCAACAAATTCAGATTTAGTTGCACATTCGAAATTCGCATAGCTTAAGTACTTATTATGATATTTATTTATTTACTAGCAGACCCGGTCACGCGTTGCTTTGTCTAACGTTTTTCGACATATTAAATTATTTAAGGGGAACGTTAGAAGAACATCAGACATGGGCACCGAACCAGCTTGCTTTTATACATATGTATGGGTTGGGTTCGATATTCCGGTTTTTATATTCCCGTTTCTTAAAATCCTGATTT
This sequence comes from Eupeodes latifasciatus, assembly GCA_920104205.1. NCBI lineage: Eukaryota > Metazoa > Arthropoda > Insecta > Diptera > Syrphidae > Eupeodes > Eupeodes latifasciatus. The sequence goes on from OV049926.1 coordinate 36,024,589, forward strand.
TAAAATCCCGTCTTTTATAATCCTGTTTTTTATAATCCCGATTTTTTATAATCCCGCTTTTTGTAATCTCGTTTCTTATTATCCCGTTTTTTATTATCCCGATTTTGCAATCAAAACTAGTTGATTGCAAAATCGAAATTATAAAAAATTAAAACAAATTAAAAATGAGGTATTTTTCTTGATTCATTTTATTGTAACCTTTAACAAATATAACATATCAAAAAATAAAAATATATAGTAAAGCAGTATTCTTTAAAAACAAAACAACAAACTCAAATTAAAAATTAACAAAGTCAACGATAGTAGTAAGACCGTTATCGAGAGGTAGATTTGCTGTGGGATGCATTTTGTTTTGAAACAATTAATATTGTAAACAAAAATTATTGAAAAAACAAAACAAATTACAATATTATTATACATATATTAGTTTTATTTGTAATTATAATATACATATTAGTCAAGTAATTTAGCATTCAAACTTTTGACTCCTATTGTTATTCAGTTTAATGCGCGTATTTTGTAAAAAAAAAACGGAATTGTCGGGATTTGACGGGATTTTTAAAAGCGGGATTGTAATTGATCGGGATTTTGAAAGAGCGGGATTTTAAATGACGGGATTTAAAAAAATCGGTATTTTAGTAGACGGGATTATAAAACTTTTTTTCGGGATTTTTTAAAAACGGGATTTTAAAAAGACAGATTCCGATACGCTCCCCATATGTATATGTCATTTGTAAAAGCACATGGTGACCTTCATGACTAATTTTCTACTACCTTTACCCTTTATTACAATTAAATTATTACTTAAGAACGAAGACGGAAACGTTAAAGCTTTAATACAAATGTATTGGTTTGAAATTTAAAGGGGAAGGACTTTGAACACAATTGATAAAAATTTTCGTACAATCAAAATTCAATACAAAAGAATTAAATTTAAAATTAACTATAACTTATATTCAAGTTTGTAACAAATAAAAATTTAACAAAGTTTTTAGTAAATAAAATGTAACTGTTAAACTTATAAATGAGGCAGATAGGGCGGATAATTTAAAATCTTCTAACAATGATATTTATTAATTGGCATTATAAATACTTTTAATTTCAATTTAATTTAGCACTTTTTTTATTTTTTTATAATAAGCGCACACTCAATGGGATAATACTACTCCTATTATGTAGACACAGTGTGAGCAATAGGAAAGGGAGAGAGGGGTTGAAAGAGGATATCGGTGCACATTGGTTTTGAATTCCTGAATATTGTAATGGCTGAGAAAGACAGAATGTGGCAAGGCATTCCACATTCGCGTAGTACGGCTGAAGAACGAATCCATGTACTTGACAGTTGGACCGAAGTTGGGCTCCAGGGTGATGGGCAGATGCATGGGTATTCCCATAAGCGCAAATATTACGGTTGTACTGTTTAAGGGGAGGAGAGGGTGAAACAAGAAATATTTCGACGATGTTCAAGCGACGTAAATGATCTTATGATGGTATTATCACCAATCAATCTAAATGCTCTACGTTCAATACTGTCCAAGAGGCTTAAGTAAGTTGCAGGAGCACCAGCCCAGATATGGGAGTTATACTCAAGATTTGGACGTATATAAGTTTTGTAGATAACAGCCAGATCAGAGGGGGAGAAAAACTTCTTGCATCGCCTTAGAAAACCCAAACATCTTGTGTAGTTTTTGGCGACATCGCGTATGTGATCGTTCTACAAAAGGTGGTTGGTGATACAAATATCGAGAATATCGAGATATTCAGTCTCCTCGATGAAAGTGACATCTATGGATAATGGCAAGGAGGGTATATCTCGCTTTAACGATACAAGACACCATTTGGTTTTCGAAGCCTTAAATTCCACGCGGTTTTTTAATCCCCATTGTACAATGCTGATGAATTTATTGAATCATCATATTTTGTCGTTGCAGTTCCACATCCAAAGAAGAGGGATATGAATCTCAAAACGAATATGAAAAGCTAAGAGTACTATCGTGAGCGAAACAATGTATTGGATTAGAAGTTCCAGACAGGAGATAGTTAATAAAAATGAGAAAGAGTGTTGGAGACAGAACAGAGCCCTGAGGCACACCAGCATTTATTTTGTGGTTTTCAGACTTGAACCCATCCAATATTGTATTGAACGATCCGAAAGATAATTACTAATCCAATGAAGCCAAAGATTCATGAAAACCGAAAGCACGCATTTTCGATAAGAGAGCCTGATGCCAAACCCTATGAAATGCTTTTGAAATATCAACTGCAATAATCTTACTTTCTTCAAAGCGATGTCAAGATTTGCTTCACTGTTCGGTGAGATGAACCATGAGATCAACAGTGGGCCTATTGCTACGAAAGCCGCATTGTCGGTCATTAAGAAGCTTTCGATCTTCGAGTATTTCTTGAGCTGATAATTAATCCGCGTTTCCATGACCTTGGGAAGAAGATACGGTGCACACTATTTTGGTTAACCTGTCTTTCGCTAATACAAATAGCTTCGACGGTTTTCCTACACGTCAACATGCAACATATAGCTGCTCATGAAAAAAACATGGATTTTATAAACCTAAACCACAGACATTGTTTGGCCTTGAGGCAAAAGCTAAATGAATTAAAAACTGTAACCTTCTTAAGGGTATGGTAGACGGTATCATTAGAATACGTGGCAACATGACCACTTTTCCTATGAGCTTTTCAATTAAAATGGTTGCTTCAAGAATATTTGAAAATTATTTAAAAATTCAATTGGCAAATGTATACTATCATTTATATCAACAACAATATTGATTGATTTAAAAGAAGTCAGCTCGCCGGATGAAAACTGTTGTATCTGGAAGTTAATTTCGTCAACATTTTTGGCTGTCAATATATCCCGATGACTAAGTCAGCTATGATTCAAGTAATTACTCTTTATATCCGGAAAATACTCTCAATCAAATCATTTTTTTTTCCTGAAGAACAGTGCAGAAATAGTCTGGCAGTTTATTGCATTGCGTATTTGGTTGTATTATATTCACTATAATAAACTTCAGTCTAAGTAACACATGGCCGACTATGCTAACACCAAAAATTAAAAAATTTAAATTCACTGAATTTTTTTTACTACAAAATAAATTTAGCATATACTTCAGCCTCAGCAACATGTGATGGTTAGGCTATTAAATTGTAGATTATATGAAACGTTTGGAAGTTTGACATAGCACCGTCTATTGAATACTTACTCAATCAAGTCAACATACGGGAATGGTGTCCAATGGGATAAACAGTATCCTTTGTCCGTCTCCTGGCTCTAAGCTACCTAACGCACCAATTTTCAGCAATATCGGTACAGCCGTTCTTGAGTTATAAATATTGTAACTAACACGACTTTCTTTTATATATATAGATTCGGTAATACGTAAAGTATGCTATAATAGTTTTTTTTTATAAGCGTACTACCTACGTGTTTATATATGGAATATACATATAAGCTTCATAAATAAATTAAAGTTCTTGTATATCGCTAAGTGTAAATAAGTTAAAGCTGATGAGATTCTATATACGTACTGTGTTGATTTTTGTTCTGCATAGCTAACTATTATGAGATATATAAATAAATTTAGAAATACCATCGATAAAACATTATTAAAAAGTTTGTATTTAACTGGTATTAAAAATATATACAAAAATATTGACATATGAAACAAAAAATGTATTGAAAAAAAAATAACGTATACGCCACAGTGCACATAGTGAAATAATAAAATTTAAAAAAATAGACAATGCTAAACTTTTTTAATGAAATTAAAAAGTATTTAGTCGAAGTTATAGAAAAAATGGCCGCAGGCATTTATTTAATTAATCTTCACAGAATTTAAACAAGGTTTTGTTGAACTTATAAAATGAACACAGTATATTGTGTTCGTGTTTTAGAAGGATACAATATGTTAAAAATATCGTTACTGTCATACATGTGTAAAATTGAAATATTGAAATAGTTCAGCTAGTTTTACTTGAGCCTTAAATTAAATCAATTTAAACGCCATTGTGAGGAAATTCCGCGAATGGATGGATAATCAATAAAAATTTTGTATGAAACCCACAATATACGAGTATAGTAACTTTTCATTGTTGCTCGTGAGAAATATTTTTGACGTGACAACGTCTTAAATTAGGTTGCGGCTGGGAGTCACTTATGAAAAAGTGTAACGCCCGGTAACGTTACGATGAGTCACCGAACGAGAGAGAGGCCCGCCGAATGCCTTGTGTCTCTCTCCCACTCAACTATGATCGGTCTGCCGCGCGCGCAGCACTAGAGAATTAGGCGCATTGAATCGGCGCATGCTTGTGTCTCTGTCTTTGTCTTTCTCGAACGTTCTTGGCGTTGGAAAAACAAGAAAGCGTCATAATACAAGTTCACACGTGTGGTTAAAGTATCGTCAGCTGTGTCTGTAGTGAAAATGTGGAGTGCTTAGATTCGTCATTTACAACAACTACAACAATAAAGGTAAATAATTGTACACTGATATTTCATTATCGTAAACTATGATTGATTGATTATTTGTTAGATTGACACAAAAGTTGAGAAACTGAGTTTATAGGTTATGTCATACTATTGATAAATGTTGATAGTGTTAAGTAAATTATTAGTTTAAAAAATTTGTGCAATTCTTATTTTCATTCAATTCCTTGTTCCTATTGTGCAATTTAATTATATTCATATCAATAAATATTCTACCGAGAAAAAGACGTTGTCACGTAAAATCTTCGCCCGTAAAACCGACTTTACAGGCAACCATTTTTTTTGTATTTTAACGATGCTGTCAAATTCGATGTAATTTATTAAATCTGTTTTGTCCTAGTTTTGTTGAGCAAACTAATTAAATGGAAAATTAGGCCAAAGATATTCAACTTTGGAAAATCCTTTTTGACGAATTGTAAGTTTAGAGTTAAAGTAAATAACACCTTTTCAGACATCTACAACCTGAATAACGGTATACCTCAGGGAGCACTTCTATATGTTGTTATCTTTATTATAGCCTACAATGATAACAGTGAAATAAATTTGCAATCTAAGAACATTCATCACACCCTGTACGCTGACGATCTCTACATTCTTGCAAATTTTAAAGAAAACTCTCGTACAGATAATTCCTTCAAAAAATTTGTAGAAAACATACATATTCTTGTCCTGTCCTGTTATTAACATAATTAATATTATTATTCCTTCTGTTAATAAATTAAGTATATAACTATATTATAAGTATTGTATTTGATTGTAAATTTAGCTTTAAGGAACATTGTTTAGCTTTAAGAACGAACTTGGCTACCAGGCTTAGTGTCATAAGATATTTAGCATCAAACAAAAGTTTGACCAATACGAATTCATTGATCAATGTTACAAAAGCCATAATATTATCAAAAATTGATTATGGCCTTGTTATATATGGAAAATGTGAAAAATCCTACATTCAACCTGTTCAATCAGCAAATCACGCCACAATCAGAGCTTCCCTCAAAGCTTTTAAGAAAAGTCCTTAAAAAAATATTTTACCTAAGGTAGGTTTTTCGTCGATCTCAGAAAAAAAAAGAAGTCCTTACACTTGTCATTAGACTTGTAGGAAAAATACTTAAATCCTATGACTCTCCAATAGTTTTGGACTTTACACAAATCCTAAAACACTTAAAGCAACAAAAAAAAAAACATCAGCCTTCTACATAACCTTAATGTTTGCGAGAAAAATCAGAATTGAACCAAAAATAAAAAAAAGAGGCTGGGATGCGACTCACGCTGATAACTTCCAATCGCTTCTGTCGGTTTGTCATGCTTGAAAGTTTGTAGGTTTTCGTGTTTTGTTAAAAAAGTTGTCAGTTGAATTATTCTTAAAAATTTAAAAATGACCAAAAATATTTCGCATAGCTATATGATGAAATAGTTTGGTTTAGAAATCCATTTTTCTCAACGAGATATTTAGTCGAAAACCAATTTTTAGCAATTTAGTAGCATTTCGTAAAAATTTTAATTTATTATAATAAACAAATAAAAATTGGGTGAATTAAATTAATAATAATGTCAATATCTTCTAATGTTCACGAGATATCGAGAACCGAACATCAATTTTTACCAAATTTGAGTAGTACTATTTTTTATAGATTTTATTTTTTTATGAAAAAACGCACGGTTGGATTTTATAAAAAATTTACTGAATGTCGAAAACCATATTTTCTCTGAGTTAAAATAAGTTTGAAGCCAATATTATTAATTTTTGAAGAGATACATGGGTCGATAATCAATTTTTACCAACTTTTATAATTTTCTCAAAATTTTGCTGAATGTTAACAACAATATTTTTTGAAAGACAAAATTAGTTTAAAGCCAATATCTCAAAATTTTGAAAAGATATTTGAGTCGAAAATCAATGTGAGTAATTTTTTTTTAAGTTTTTATTTTTATAAAAAAACTGTCAATTCGATTTTTCTCAAAATGTTTCTGAATGTTGAAAACAATATTTTTTATAAGGTAAAATTAGTTCAAAGCCAATATCACAAATTTTTGAAAAGATGTTTGAGTCGTAAATCAATTGTAACTAACTTTTATTACTTTTTTTAGGTTTTTATATTTTTCAAATTCAATTTTTCTCAAATTTTTACCAGATGTAAAAAACGTTATTCTTCGCTGCACAAAATTGTTTTGTAGATAAAATCATTTTTTGTTCATAAAATTTTCGAGGAAACAAATATTTTTTTTTCAGTTTTTTTTTTATTTATAAAAAAAACGTTAACCGGAATTTTTTCCAAAAATATACTTGTTTTGTATCACGTTATAATATATAATATAAAATTTAATTGAATTCGCTAGCGTGATTGGTTCGTGAGATATTTTGGGTTAGCCAATATTTTCTCCTTTTCTTAAAATTACTTTCGTGAAAAAACCACTCTCATAATTTTTTTGAAAGTCCTTTCTGAATCTTTCTGCATTATTATCTGTATAACAAAATTTATTTGAAGTCCATATCTCCACTGGTTCTTCAACTATGAACGATGATACAAACTTCTCGAACGTACGTACACACGCACGCACAGACATCTCTCTAAAAATCTTTTATTTCGACTCTAGGGACCTTGAAACGTCGAGAAATGTCTAAAAGTTCAATATGACAAATCGGACGGAATACAATAAAACAAAACATTGTTGGAATCTTGGTTACTACTAGTTTATCGTTTATTATCATAAACATAAACCATTACCTTAAAGAATATTCGACGTGGGTGTTAAAGGGCATAAAACAGTAACCGATTAACCAATGCCCGTAATGTCATACACGAATGTGCACAAGCATCCGAAGCAGTTAATTTATTTTTCCGACTGATTTTTGCAGACTTTACTTAATGATTTAGGGACCTTTACAAAGTAAAATTAAACTTCAAAGGTAATTTGTTAACGTTCTTAAAATTGCGGTCACCTTCTACGAATTTCTGTAGAACATATTTGCAGACATTGCACTTTCTGGTACTTTGATAGAAATGTTAGTTTACTGAATTATTAAACAATAACAGTTTAAAGATTAGATGTGAGGGTGAGTTTACAAATTAAAATCAAAGTTGTCAAGTCAATATTAGAAAACCCCATTTCTGTTAATCAAAATTTACTTCAAATTGATATCTTTATTCCGAAAGACGCACATTTAGAGACATTTCTTTGAAAACCAATGAATTAGATTATAAGGACCTTTAATCGTGAAAATTTGGAATGTGGTGAATCGGAGCTATATAAATAACTTCAAGACGAAAACACAACTTTAACTATTAACTTATTTAACTTAAAAACTGAGACGAGACTGAATGTTTTCAATTTTGACGAAACAAAAAATAGACATCTTTACGGTAATTAGTCTGAAGAAGGTTGCATATGTAATGGTATATTAAAATCCAATTTTTCCTCAATCAAAAGTTATAACTTTTCAAGTTCTACGACTATTTATATGGTATATGAAAATAGTTTCTTTTGAATAAACTCCCAAGAACATCCTGTAACAATATTTTCTGATGAACTATTGAAATGATAAAACCAAAGATTCACTTGTTTTTTTTTTAATCTTTTAAATAAATTCCTCCATCAAAACCAAATTTTCTATACTAAAGTCTCTTAAAGCCATAAAACAAAATACTACCAATACTTAAAAGTTTTATGAAAGAATATATAGTATATATTAAATCCTTATGTACATTTTTACACGGAATAACTTTTTGCTCTACTTTTATTTAAGTTTTTCATTGCACAGAGACAAATTATAAAATAAAATCTTTTCATTTTACCTTAAGCAGGCCAAAAGGAGATAGATAGTAAAAGAGAAAAAAAGAGGAAGTAAGTTTCATCTATGTATATAAAAGTTAAAAAGGACAAAATGAAAACTTTTTCTTAAATAGTCTGGGTTGATACAATTTGTATAATATGAAAGCACCTTCATCTTTTTCTCCTTAAAACATTTTTGAGAGTCCATCATAGAAACTTTTAGAATAAATTTTATAAGCTGCTATATAAATAGGTATTTGTAGGTATTTCAAGGAAGGACAATTCTTGTCAGTATAGTTTTTGAAGTTTTATGGCAATGATAAAACACACAGAAAAAAATAGGTTAAAACCAGTAAACGGTATGATTGTGTGTTCACGTATTTCATTCAGATGCCTTTTGTATTTTGAAATAAGTAACTTTAAATCAATATAAGGTGCTAATAAAAAAATAAAAACAACACTTCCCATTGGGATTAAAATTATTCTCATAACCCATACCCATAAAATATTTTAGGATCAAAGTGACAGACATTATCTAATCTTAAGTCCCAAGAGTTATTTTTCTGACATTTTTGTGAATTCCATCCAAATTATTATAAAAGATATGACGATCTTTTTGTTTTAACATTATTTATGTATGAAGTAGGGGTAAGCGGTTAGTTGGGTTTGTTGTGTAGAAAAATCAAAATCAAAATCAAGTTTAATCAATAAAAATTGACAATATCAAAATGGAAAAGTTTAAAAAATGTATGAAACCATTAGGATTCTATAAAAGGTTTAGGGAGATGTTAAATAATAGATTTGGTGTGGGGGATGGAATTTAATTTTTTTTTTGGTATTTTAAACAAAAAGAGGAACTTTCTTCAAGTTTGTTCCTTTCTTTCTCAAAGATTTAAGGATTGTTATGGATTATGCTTAGACATCCTTAGGTGAAATCAGTTGTAGATATGCATATTAAAAAAATACTTTACATTTGTCAGAATTGTTTTCAAGTTCCTAAGAAAAACAGATAATGTTATTTACTACGTTCTTACATTCAAATCTTCGTGACATTTTTGTCCGTTGAATATTGCAAGAACGCAGTTGGACACATCGACCTAAAATAATAATAAAAAAAATGGTTGCCTGTAAAGTCGGTTTTACGGGCGAAGATTTTACGTGACAACGTCTTTTTCTCGGTAGAATATTTATTGATATGAATATAATTAAATTGCACAATAGGAACAAGGAATTGAATGAAAATAAGAATTGCACAAATTTTTTAAACTAATAATTTACTTAACACTATCAACATTTATCAATAGTATGACATAACCTATAAACTCAGTTTCTCAACTTTTGTGTCAATCTAACAATTAATCAATCAATCATAGTTTACGATAATGAAATATCAGTGTACAATTATTTACCTTTATTGTTGTAGTTGTTGTAAATGACGAATCTAAGCACTCCACATTTTCACTACAGACACAGCTGACGATACTTTAACCACACGTGTGAACTTGTATTATGACGCTTTCTTGTTTTTCCAACGCCAAGAACGTTCGAGAAAGACAAAGACAGAGACACAAGCATGCGCCGATTCAATGCGCCTAATTCTCTAGTGCTGCGCGCGCGGCAGACCGATCATAGTTGAGTGTGAGAGAGACACAAGGCATTCGGCGGGCCTCTCTCTCGTTCGGTGACTCATCGTAACGTTACCGGGCGTTACATTTTTTCATAAGTGACTCCCAGCCGCAACCTAATTTAAGACGTTGTCACGTCAATAAAAATAAACAAGAATGAGATTGTAACAACAAAGTGTTTTAAAAACAAAATTTGAAAGAATCTTCAAAAAACTTAACCTTTTTTCTGAAATCGAAATGAATGTCTATTGAACGAGTAATTTCATTGGTTTAGACCCACTTCAGTTTATGTACAATATATTAAAAAAGAGGCTGGGATGCGACCCACACTGATAACTTCCCATCCCGTCTATCGATTTGTCTTGCTTAAAAGTTTGTCTAAATGTATCAATTCTTGCCAAATTTGCGTTCTATTTTTTGTAGATTTTATTTTTTTTATGAAAAAACGGACTGTTGGATTTTTATAAAAAAATTATTAAATATAAAAAACAATATTTTCTGTGAAATAAAATAAGTTTGAAGCCAATATTTTTAATTTTTGAAAAGCTATTTGAGCCAAAAATCAATTTTTACCAACTTTTATTAATTTTTTTGTTTAGGTTTTTATTTTTTGTAAAAAAACTGTCAATTCGATTTTTCTCAAAATTTTTCCTAATGTTGAAAACAATATTTCTTATAAGTTAAAATTAGTTAGAAGCCATAATCTCAAATTTTTGAAAAGATATTCAAGTCGAAAATCAATTTTTACCAACTTTTGTTAAATTTTTTTTTCGGTTTTTAATTTTTTGTAAAAAAACTGTCAATTCTATTTTTTTCAAAATTTTACTGAATGTTGAAAACAACATTTTTTGAAAGATAAAAGTAGTTTAAAGCCAATATCTCAAAGTCTTGAAAAGATATTTGAGTCAAAACTCAATTTTTACCAACTTTTTTTTTATTTTTTTTTTAGGTTATTATTTTTTGTAAAAAAACTGTCAATTCGATTTTTCTCAAAATTTTATCAGATGTCAAAAACATTATTTTTCATTGCACAAAATTGTTTTGGAAATGAAATCATATTTTAGTCGTAAAATTTTCGAACTGACAATTTTTTTTTCAGTTTTTTTGATTTATAAAAAAAACCGTTAATTGAATTTTTTTCCAAAAATATATTTATTTTGTATCACGTTACAATATATAATATAAAATTTAATTCAAGTCTCTAGCGCCATTGGTTCATGAGATATTTAGGGTTAACCAAAATGTTCACCTTTTTTTTAAACTGCTATGGTAAAAAAACCACCCACGCAATTTTCTTGAGAGCCCTTTCTGCATCTTTCTGCCTTATTATCTGTATAACAAAATTTATTTGAAGTCGATATCTCTTCTGGTTCTTGAGCTATGGACGACGAAAAAAACGTCGCGAACGTACGGACGTACGGACGTACAGATGTACGGACGTACGGACGTACGGACGTACGTACACACGCACGCACAGACATCTTTCTAAAAATCTTTTATTTCGACTCTAGGGACCTTTAAACGTCGAGAAATGTCAAAATTTTCAATTTGACAAATCGGACCCAATACAATAACTTCCTATGGGAAGTTAAAAATTAAAAAAATATTGGCTTCAAACTTATTTTATCTCATACAAATATTGTTTTCGACATCCAGTAAATTTGTATTTGTTTTCATGACAAGAATTACTCTTGGAGAATTTGTCAATTCCTCGCAAGAGGCAGTACCCGTGAAAAAAGTTAGGTGGCACAGGCAGGGATTGAACCCAAGACCCCTTGCATGACAGTCCAACGCACTTTTTTTTTTTTTTTTTCGAAAATCATTTTTATTAATTTATTCTTAAGACTATCTTAAAGCTAGACAAAAATTCATAAAACTAGCCTAATTATCCATAACTTACAACTAACTTACTGGTCCCATACGGACACTCTAAGTTAAACAATAATACTTAATGCTATTGCCTTTCGGCCCTAAGATCTATTTAACTTCAATTCATTTTATTTATTTTTGTATTCATTAGAAAATTTAAAAAAAACTAATGCCAATATCCTTTTTTATTTTTACTTAAAAACTACTTAAAATAAGGTCCTTAATATAAAACTTAAAGCTAACTAAAACTACCTATTCTACCTATAAACTACTTAAAACTAGAACAACCACAGCAGCAAATCTAACTATCTAACGTTTTTTGTTTTTCATATTTTGTCTTTTTTTTTATTTTTATTTTTTTTGATTACTCCATGATTTTTAACTTCCCATAGGAAGTTATTGTAATGGGTCCGATTTGTCAAATTGAAAATTTTGACATTTCTCGACGTTTCAAGGTCCCTAGAGTCGAAATAAAAGATTTTTAGAAAGATGTCTGTGCGTGCGTGTGTAACGTACGTCCGTACGTCTGTACGTCCGTACGTCTGTACGTTCGTACGTCCGTACGTCCGTACGTCCGTACGTTCGCGACGTTTTTTTCGTCGTCCATAGCTCAAGAACCAGAAGAGATATCGACTTCAAATAAATTTTGTTATACAGATAATAAGGCAGAAAGATGCAGAAAGGGCTCTCAAGAAAATTGCGTGGGTGGTTTTTTTACCATAGCAGTTTAAAAAAAAGGTGAAAATGTTGGTTAACCCTAAATATCTCATGAACCAATGACGCTAGAGACTTGAATTAAATTGTATGTTATATATTGTAACGTGATACAAAACAATTATATTTTTGGAAAAAAATTCAATTAACGGTTTTTTTTTATAAATCAAAAAAACTGAAAAAAAAAATTTGTCACTTCGAAAATTTTACGACTAAAATATGATTTCATCTCCAAAACAATTTTGTGCAACGAAGAATAATGTTTTTGACATCTGATAAAATTTTGAGAAAAATCGAATTGACAATTTTTTTACAAAAAATGATAACCTAAAAAAAAATAAAAAAAAAGTTGGTAAAAATTGAGTTTTAACTCAAATATCTTTTCAAGACTTTGAGATATTGGCTTTAAACTACTTTTATCTTTCAAAAAATATTGTTTTCAACATGCAGTAAAATTTTGAAAAAATAGAATTGACAGTTTTTTTACAAAAAATTAAAAACCGAAAAAAAAAATTAACAAAAGTTGGTAAAAATTGATTTTCGACTTAAATATCTTTTCAAAAATTTGAGATTATGGCTTCTAACTAATTTTAACTTATAAGAAATATTGTTTTCAACATTAGGAAAAATTTTGAGAAAAATCGAATTGACAGTTTTTTTACAAAAAATAAAAACCTAAACAAAAAAATTAATAAAAGTTGGTAAAAATTGATTTTCGGCTCAAATAGCTTTTCAAAAATTAAAAATATTGGCTTCAAACTTATTTTATTTCACAGAAAATATTGTTTTTTATATTTAATAATTTTTTTATAAAAATCCAACAGTCCGTTTTTTCATAAAAAAAATAAAATCTACAAAAAATAGAACGCAAATTTGGTAAGAATTGATACATTTAGACAATTTTTTAAGCAAGACAAATCGATAGACGGGATGGGAAATTATCAGTGTGGGTCGCATCCCAGCCTCTTTTTTTTTTGTTGTGCCACCATGCCTATTCTACTTAAAACTAAACCCTAAAACTATAAAACAAGTATGTAAGCCGGCCAAGGCTTAAAACCCCATCCCGACTAATCACTATCAAGTGCCGATTGAAGCCACCAAAACTGGCTCTCCTGCTTCACCCTATCAGTTCGGTCCCGTTCCGACACAGCCCTACTGAACCGAAGGAGCTCTGCTCCGTCGTGTGCCATGACGTCCCGATTGTACAGGAGTCGCCTATCCACGGTTCGTCGTCTGACGTGGTAGATTAACGGAACTGCCAATCTATCCTGTATCAGACCGCATCTATCTAAAAAGAGGAATGCCTCTGGTGGAATGAAGCCGCTCAAGCGTGCACTTTCAAAAAACTCGTCGTTCGAATAGAACGCCCCGAAAATTAAATTGTTGGTCGAAGACATAGCTCTTGCAATGTGACCTCGAACGAGTTTTATCACGAAATTGTCAATTCTGTTGATTCGAGCCCCGTTGTATTCCTCGTTGGAATAGTAATGCACGTAAGAAGATTCGGCTGTTCGATATAAGCCGGTACAGCGTCGTAAACACTGCCGCTCGAACACCCGAAACTTCTCCATCTGGGAAGGGGCAACGTTAAACCACACAGGACAACCATAAACGATCATCGGCCGTATGAGGGCCATGTAGCAAATTACCTTCACTCTGGGGTCAAGCCGACTGCTAAAAAACAGCCGTTTCGTCAGAGCGAAGGCTCCTCGGGCTCTGGTCAGAGCAGCATTTATATGTCTGTCGAAATATAAATACTGATCTAACCAGACACCGAGGAGTCCAACGCACTATCCATCACGCTACGGGTACCACGGGGTGATTTGTTTATATAAGAAATAACAATTTGTAAGAAGTACTACTAAAATTGGTAAAAATTGGTTTTCTACTAAAAATCTCGATAGCAAAAATAGATTTCGAAATCCAACTATTTCATCATATGCAAAATATTGTTGGTAATTGAATTTTTTTTTAAATAATTCAACTTTCAACCTTTTTCAACAAAACACGAAAACCTGCAAACCCTTTAAAAAAGACATATCGGCAGACGGGATGGGAAGTTATCAGCTTGGGTTGGGTCGCATCCCAGCCTCCTTTTTTACATTAGGAACTTTAAGTTGGGAGCACTTTTTTAACTAGCAGCCATTTTGTCAGCTGTCAAGTTATTTATTTTAAGTTTGGTTTGACATTTCAACAAGAATAGACTGACGATTGAATAACGCTTCCTTTAGAAAATCATGGTTCTGTTCAAAATGCATATATACATATATACGAGTATATATCACACGAACTTTGTTTAGTGATGAGATTCACTTTTGGTTGAATTGATACATCACTAAATAAAACTGCCGTATTTCGAGTGCTGATAATCCTAAAATCTCAAGTGTAGATAATATTGAGACATTACATCCACAAAAACTGAATGTTCTGCGAACGGTTAGTCTAGGTGTCGATAAGTCCGAAACGATTGACCACTTGGAGTACAACACATCGCGTTATAGTTTATAAACGGCCACAAATTGAAAATTGGACATATAGATTGGACTTCGGCTGAGCACGCCGCCGTGCCTGTCATACGCCAGTTATCATTTTTAAATTATAATGACAAAGTATTGTCTCTCGAATAAATTAAATTTCTTGTCAATTTTTGTCTTATTTCATTTCAAGGTTTTATACCTCAAAATACTTTTATTAGGATACTATAAGAATTATCAAAGGATAATGTGCATTTTGGTCCCCGCTCCAATAGACCCAAGTGGTGGTATAATTTAAAAGGGTTTATATGGGTGATTATACAAAAGTTGGGTAACTCGATGTCATCAACCAATATATACAAAGTCTGATTATATTTTATTGAGATTGCAATTTATTTTAAAACAATGGAAAGATCTTTATTTAGTCACCTAATTTCAGTTCTTCATTTTGAATACAAGTTGTTAAAAAAACACAATTATTTCTTAAAACGTCAGTCCTGTGGCATGTCACAACCCTGAAAACCAACCATTAAGTGACTGTCTATTAAACATTATCATTGATTTGAGAAAACTTATTAAATTAATACAATCTGCGATGTATATACATAGTTTAATATATACTTCAACTTTCATAATGCAGTGTTCTCCACTTTATTTAAAAAAATAAAAAATTTTGTGTTCAGTTTTATTCGTCAGTTTCTTGTGTGTTATTTAAATTTAAAATTCGTTCGAAATATCGCCGACTCAACGTCAAATCCCACTTTGAATTTTAATGTTGGTAATAAAGTTAGTTGCGGGTCGCACAATTTGACGGCCACCATAACTGTACCAGAGTTTGGGTTATGTTTGTTGTCTATACACGTGCTTAGCCAGTCAACGCGTCAGTTTTATAGTGAGTCGTTATTTTTTTGTTAATCTAAAGTTTATTTTTATTTATTCGTATTAGACTTTGATTTGTTAAAATGTAGTTTGTTGATATTTGAAATTACAAAAAAAAAACATTAGTCCAGATTATAATCTCAAATTTCGTCTTTTTCGTCAGTAGTGTGGCGTCAGTTCTGTGTCAGGTAAATTGTTATTGTTCTTCATTTCTTGATCATTAGTACTTTTAAGATGAATATTGTTAGATTTTGTTTGTTGATTACTTTGAAATATTTAGTAAAACTATGTGAAAGTAGTAAAAGATAAGTGAATAACGTTACGTTAAATGTCAAAAGTCTGTTTTGAAAACTGATGTAGTATTTTCTCCTAGTGTTACATATTAATAATTATTTTTAATTGTTACTAAGTGATTTTAAGTGATCATTATTAAATCCTAAGAGATTTTTACTAATTTGCATTAAATTTCATTATAATACTTTCAAAACTGTGTATACTCGTCAGTCCTCTGGCAGTCAAATTCTGAAATTTTTAAATATCTTACAATGTACTCAAAAAAGTGACTGGCCCGATTGGGAACAATATATTAATTAGATTAGCTATCATATACACCCGAATTTATAGAAGTTTGATTTAAAAACTATCGTAAACAAAATATCCTCAAAAGTTACCCAACTTTTGTATAATCACTTATATATAGAAGCAATTTTTACTATTGTCACCAGTCTGAAATCTTAGTACTTTCGGAGTCGTATACCTGACGTCACTATATAATAGCGACCAAAGAACATGCTGTTTTAGAGGTTTGTTTATTAATATTCAAACCTACCTACCGCATTATGTCTTTAAAGGAAGCTTTGTATATATATATATTATATGTCTCTTTATGGTCTTAAATCATTGATTATGATTACGACGGTGACCGCCTCACTAACGTCGTTTTCAAAAAAGTACGGAACAATTACGCCGCCGCACAGTGGGACGACTCATAGCAATAAATAAAAAAATCAAATTATATAGCGGTACTTTTGAGTGATTGATAAGTCATCACAAATATTAATAGGTTCTAACTGCATCAAAATATTTTGCATTGACCAATTAATGCAAAAGTTATACGGCGACAAAGATTGTCAAGTTTATTTTTTTTGTGGTGAAAAAATCAAGTGGTTTAAAATTCAATTTTGTTCTGCTCCTAAAATGTTTTGTGCGCTAAGAAATTAATTCAATTATGGATAGTAACACGGTTCAAGGTTTTAATTAATATTAAATAATAGAAACATCTTTTATTTTTGTTGTGTTTTTTTATTCGTGATCTCCAAGTGGGGGTGGAAGTTAAAAAAAAAAATTGAAAAAATGACTAGGAGTAAGCTTATCTTTTTTAGGCCTAAAAGGCCCTCTGAGGTTTGTATGGTTTTATACTCAGTAAAGTGTCCTCCATCCCTGAAAACATTACTCGCACACAGGAATGGTTGAGAGTTGTAAGTCACTAGGCCCTGGTTCTTCATGGACTGTTGCGCCACCTAATTTATTTAATTTTTTTTAAAGTGTCCTTTAAGTGAATCAAGAAAAAAATCTTGCTATAATTTTGCTCTAAGTACTTAAAATCACGTTTTTTAGGTTCAACTCTTTGTATTAAAAATTTCGACATTTTTGAAACGTGGCTGGATAGTGATAGAACAAGGAAATTTGACCAAAGTCCACACCAAACGGTAACTTTTTGAGGATGCCTTATCACCTGGTGAACCTCGCGTATGTTGGTGTCGTCCCATATACGACAATTTTGCTTGTTAACACAGCCATTCATCCAAAAATGCTCCTCGTCACTAAAGATTATTTTTCGGCCAAAATTGAGGTTCTCTTCCATTCCAAACGATTCAAAGCCCAGTCAGCGAACAAACGTCGTTGTCTGTGGTCATGAACTTTGAGCTCCTCAAAATACCCTTTTGAAGTTTTTCATTGCGTTCTTTTAAAGGTTAAGATTAATTCTATTAGATAAATAGATAGATAGATAGACGTGGCTACCTGAACAGTCTGCCGGTAGTGACATTTGATTACATTAACAAAATGATAAAGAAAATGAAATAAATTTAAACAATTTAAAATAAAGAGATTTAAAAAATAAAAAGATTTGGGTTGAAAATAAGTCATATAAAGGGTGTCCCAAAATTAACGCAAGATTTGAATTAAATAGAAAACGCCGTTTTTAGTCTTTTGATAGTTATATTTTTATTGACTCGTAAAGTACATAGGATAGGGTTATGTATGGAATAACACATCGGACAAATGGCCTCCACGGCTTTGCATGCACATGCGCACTCTTTTGTTGAAATTTTCCATGACCATTCTGCATAAATGTGGCTGAATTTCGTTGATGCAGCGTTGAATCTCCTCCTTTAATGCACGGGTGGTTGTGGGCTTGTTGACATAGACTTGTGATTTCAAATAACCCCATAAAAAGAAGTCTAATGGTGTTAAATCACACGATCTAGGAGGCCAATTTTGATCACCGAAACGAGAGAGTACACGACCTGGAAATGTCTCATGCAGTAATTGAATTGTTTCACGGGCTGTATGACATGTGGCACCGTCTTGTTGAAACCACATATTGGACACATCAATATCATCCAATTTTGGCAGAAAGAACTGTGTAATCATGTCGCGATATCGAGAACCAGTAACAGTCACTGCTTGACCAGCATCATTTTCAAAAAAATATGGCCCAATTATGCCTCCAGCCCAAAATCCACACCATACAGTCACGCGTTGTGGATGCATTTGTTTTTCGACAATCACATGTGGGTTCTCCGAACCCCAAATGCGACAATTTTGGCTATTGACAAAGCCATCAAGATGAAAATGTGCTTTATCGCTTAGGATGATTTTGCTCGAAAAATCAGGGTCCATTTGTTGATGTTCAATAATCCATTCAACGAACTCTCTTCTCTGTCCATGGTCATTAGGCTTCAATTGTTGTGTTAATTGAATTTTGTAAGCATGAAGACACAGATCTTTGGTGAGTATACGCTGTAGAGAGGTTCTTGAAATTTGCAATTCTTGTCCACGACGTCGAATTGAGGTTCCTGGATTGTCAGCAACACTCTCACGCACTGCTTCGACATTCATATTTGAACGGCTTGTTTTTGGACGACCAGTGTGTTTGGCGTCTCCAACGGATCCAGTCTCCATGAATTTTTCAATTAATCTCTTCACAGTTGACGAAGTTAAAACACTATTCCGACCATATTTTGTATGAAATTTTCGAACTGCAGCCGCCGAGCTTTCACTATTTTTGAAATATTCTTTAATAATGAAGACACGTTGTTCTCTCGTGTAACGCTCCATTTTTAATAACCCTATACTGTTAGCTGTCAAATTGCTTTTTTTCAGGGTTGCCAACACTTCACTGCACAAATGGCGGCAAATTCAAATCTTGCGTTAATTTTGGGACACCCTTTACAATAATATGTACATAGAAACTGAGAATTACTATTTCAATGGACAAATTTGAATTTGCTTTTTAGTATGAGATGCCAAAGCGAGAAAGATGGAAGAGCAAGGATATTGAGTGAGCAATTTTAATGATTTGCAACATAAATTCGATTAATTTTGATATGATTTAAAACACAAAAATATTTAGAAGCTGTTGCGGTAATATAAGGCGTGCTTGCAGTATTTGAACAGACACTTCCAGTCCCGACTGCCATTCAGAATCTCGTAAAGACCGTTTTGGTTGAGGAAGCTTTCGTTGAAATATAATCTTCTTATCTCTTGCAGGATAGGGCAGACTGCGATGAAATATTCACATTCTCAAGTTCTCTTCTGTTACATAGATCACAAGTTTGCTGTCTATCATTGCGATGCGAGATAAAATTGAGATCCAATAGTTCAACTCTCGCCTTGAAAATCACACTGATAATTTCCGCAGAAAAACAGTTATTGAAGTACTTGGTTTCTGTTAGCAACTGATGATTTAGATTTTTGTAGACTGCTCTGGACTCTGAAGAGCAGGCTCTGATGATATGTTGATTGAATATTTGTTCGTCAACCTTAGCAATCACCCTGTTAAACATATTTGTCCATTCTCCCACGTTAGCTATAGACGTTGGCATTGCAAGGTTATGTGATAAGGCCATCTGATTCCATTCCCTGAAAGGAGAGGCGTTAGTTACCATCAGTCTTTCTAAGATTTTTCTGTGAAGACTGTTTTCATTTCTACACATAACTCTGATAAGGTAGTCCGAGTGGGCTTTTAAATTTCGGATGAAATTAATTCAATTAAAAGCAATATGATAACATTTGTATAAATAAAACTATGAAGACGGTATTGCTCCTGTTAACACGACAAAAGCAAATTACAGGTGGCTTTAGACATTATTGTATTATTTTAGAGAAAAACAGATACAAAATACCTCGATCTATGTATATAATTGCAAAATGTTCAAAGTTATAGAAAAGAAAATTTGGCTCACTTACAAATAAAATATCAGTTGGTAAATTTTCTGCAATATTCTTATTTATTATAATCAAGCCTTTTTGTTCCTGACTATAAGAAAATCCTTAAAATTGATGTATAAACATTATCAAAAGTAATAAGAAATTGACTAATATTTTGTATTTTCAGTTAACATGTCATTTTAGAAAGTGTTCGTGTATATTTTTAACAAATACAACATAATTCTCCTTTAATAGCTCGGAACTCTGCTATCATAATAATCAACATTAATCTCAGTATAAACTGTTGAGCCAATAAAAAAATATCATCCTCAAGCTGGGAGCATTATAAAGTTTTGCAAAGCATTAAAATTGCAATTATGTTCAAGAAGGTATATGTTACGCTAATATTAAAACACAAAAACTAACAACAATCAAACAAGGAAATACTCTCTAAAACATAATAACCAAGTTCCAGAGCCATATAAAAATGAAATTATTTTGCCAGTTACTAAAGCTATTTCTCAAAACAATCTAAAGAATTTAACTTGAATTATTATAAATCGACCTCGAGCTACTCGCTTCACCGCTTCACTGTTCGCTCCTCCATCATTGCGCTCCACGCCACCGCCGCGCCGCCACCGCCACCGATCCACCGAAAATTGCATTCAAGAAAAAAGATTAAAACCCAACATAAAAAAAACAAATTTTCCAAAATGGTGAATTGCTTTTTCACAATTTGTGTTATATGTACGTATAGATACGTTCAAGTATATAGTAAATTTTAGCTTGGCTTCTATATCCTGCAGCTAGGATCACTATTCTCATCCATCACATTCCGTGCACGTATCTGGATGTTTACATCAGCAACTAGAGTATAAGCGGATATTCCTTATTCTTAAACGTATCTTTACACATACACACATACATACGAATATACGGAACGAGCAAGCGAACGAACTCACATATACATATACAGCCGTAAGGATTTATAGTTTCACTGTTATATCAGTATTTAGGTTGTCTCGAGGGAAATGTATGCTCAACGCTGAAATTATAACTCAAGACATATTACTTGATGTTAAACAAAAGAAAAGCGAAAAATTGTAAGCTATATGTTTGTGTCATGAAATCAGTACATAATTCAGAAAATAAATAAAAATCATAACGCTATATGAGGCGAAATGGCGGCGGCGGCGGCGGGCGCTGCGTTCTTGCGATTCGATGTGATATTATGGTGTTCTGTTTTGGAAAAGCAAAATGTGTTTTGATTTCCATTCGAGAACGTGAATTGAATTTGAATTAAATCTTTAAGTCCCATATAAGTAAGTAAAAGGGAACGAAATCATCTGGGACACGTTCTTTATATTCTTCTTGCAGTCAATCACAGAAATATAGCATTAGAATTACAACAAATTTTTGGAATATCCTTTGGAAACACACACACAAAAAAGAAATGAGTAAACATGAATCTTTAATATGAATATAGCTCCCACCATCATAGCCATGGGAGGACTTTGCTAGAACGAAAATATTAAGAGCAGATGTGTTTTAAAGTTCAGTTCTGGGTATAAAATTGTGCTTTAACATGCGGTGTTTAGGTATGTAATTATCACGTTTTCAGAAAATCCACCTAGGAACTTATGTTACTCATTGCTCCAATTAAATTGCACATTATTAAAGGTGAGAACAAATTTACTCTTCGTATTTTATTTTAAAATCATATCTTTTTAAAAATAGAAAAAGAGGCTAAGATGCGACCCACACTGATAACTTCCCATTCCATCCTGCTTAAAAGTTTGTAGGTTTTCGTGTTTTGTTGAAAAATTTGTCAGTTGAATTATTCTTAAAAATTTAAAACTTATCAACAATATATTGCATATAATGAAATAAAGTACGTTCTCGATTAACGCAACTCTCGATTCACGCAACTCCTCGATTTTCGCAACAGCTTAATTTTTATCATTATTGACGCGGTAATCGCAACTCTTCAAAAACAATTGACTCAATAAGTGCAACTTTTGTTTTTATATGCATATCCTTATTTACACAGGTTCTTTAATATTTTTTGTTTTTGTCTGTTGCGTTACACTTTGTGTCGGCAGTTATTTTACCGCTACTTTTGAGTAATGGGTACGATGAAAATGTATGAATGTACATTTATGTATCTAAACAATTTAAAATGTTCTTATTAGTTTAAATGAATTTTGCTCAGTGAGTCGTGTTTCGAAAAAACACAAGCTGAATCAAAGAAATCAAAATCTGCCAATTTCCAGCGAGGTAATAAAAACAAAGGCGTGCTTATTGCTTGAAAAAATTAAAGAGAGGCCAGGATCTTTTAATGCAGGCAATGGTTGGATGACAAATTTTAAGAAAACACACGGAATTCGCCTGTAATAGATTTGTGGACAAAAACTTTCAAACAAAAGGAAAAAGTCAGTGAGCTGGATTTGACTCCCAATCAAATTGGGTTATTCTACCGACTTATTTACGAGTATGTCCACAAAACCCTTGTAACTTTTAAGAAATCGACTGCTCCTGGCCAAAAGACAAGCAAAGAGAGAATCACGTTTCTTATTATTCATGTTGCATTAAATAAGTGTTGGTTTTCCAAATTTCACTTTGGATCTCGAATTGAGCCTACAAAAATATTTACTCGGTTATTGCAACAACTTCGGTCATTGCAACCACCCTTGTTTTAATTGGTTGCGATAATCGAGAACGTACTGTAGTTTGATTTCGAAATCTATTTTTATTAACGAGATTTTTAGTCGAAAACCAATTTTTACCAATTTTAGTAGCATTTCTTAAAAGTTTTTATTTCTTATATTATAAACAAATACAAATTGGATGAATGAAATTAATTAATTCAATTTAATTCAATATCTTATATGTTTACGAGATATCGAGAACCGAACATCAATTTTTAACAATTTTGCGTACTCTTTTTTGTAGATTTAAATTTTTTATGAAAAAACCGGACTATTGGATTTTTAAAAAAACTGCATATCGAAAACAATATTTTCTGTGAGATAAAATTAGTTTGAATCAATATTTTTAATTTTTGAAAAGATATTTGAGTCGAAAATCAATTTTTACCACCTTTTATTATTTTTCGTTTAGCTTTTTTATTTTTTGTAAGAAACTGTCAATTCGATTTTTCTCAAAATTTTACTGAATGTTGAAAAGAGTACTTTTTTATAAAACAAAATTAGTTTAAAGCCATAATCTCAAAAATTTTGAAAAGATATTTGAGATATTTTTCATTTTGTTAAGATTTTTTATTTTTTGTAAAAATAACTGTCAATTCGATTTTTCTCAAAATTTTAATGAATGTTTAAAACAATATTTTTATAAGATAAAATTAGTTTGAAGCCATAGTCTGAAATTTTTGAAAAGATATTTGTGTCGAAAATCAATTTTTACCAACTTTTGTTAATTATTTTTCAGGTTTTTGATTTTTTGTAAAAAAAACTGTCAATTCGATTTTTCTCAAAATCTAACTGAATTTTGACAACAATAAATTTTAAAAGATAAAATTAGTTTAAAGCCAATATCTCAATTTTTTGAAGAGATATTTTAGTCGAAATTCAATTTTTACCAACTTTGAGTAATGTTATTTTTTAGTTTTTTTTTTCAATTCAACAAATTTGACCGAAAACAATAACTTCCTATGGGAAGTTAAAAGAAATCCACACTGTAAAATTTCTACGGCTGGTATCCCCTTTTAAAATAATCTCTTTTTTTTCTAAAAAATTACCAATTAAACAAACTAAACAAGTTATAAAATGCATAATACCATTTTTGGCAGTGCTTCAGTTTTTGTTAAAAACACTGTTATTTTAATATATTCGTGGCCCAAGACAAGATGAGAAGATGCTACTTTTGAAGCTTCCAAGACGAGACAGAGACAAAGTTCAGTTTACGAGACCGAGGCTGATAACGTGACGAGGAAGAAAAAAAAATTTGTTGTGTTAATGCTTTTTCTATTCGTGAAATAAAACCAAATTTTACTTATTCAGAAGCGCAGAAGCTTTGGGATCGATTAGATCTGTTTGAATTTAAGTGTTTTATTTAAGGATTAAATAACCAATAAAAACGCCAATTACTATTAGATTTCACTTAAGAATAGCTACGATTTCGATGTGTAAAGGAACTTATTACACGGAGAGAATTGAAAAATCACTAATTGCTAAATTTTAGGTTGCAATTTTCGAAAACCCTTTTTTTAGTAAACCAAGACGATTTTATTATAACATGAATGAGAAAGTTGTAATTCAGCGTTCAAATCTTCGTAAAATACAAAATTTTATAATTTGGTAATTATTATCAAAAGTTATAATTCGAGCTTGTTGAAATGAAAGTAAATTGCAACTTTTGAGTCGCAATCTACTATTTTAGGGGAATAATTTAATTTGACTACTCATTAATCTTGTTTTGCGAAATGTATGCGGTGATTAAAACATTCTCAATTCTCAAATCAATAAAGTATAATCACAATATAAATATTCAAGCTGCAATATGCACTTATGCTGGTTTATATTTTTCATGATTTTAAATCATATTTATTAAATTAAATTTATGTTGTAAATCACTAATGAAGATTGTTGATTTTGCAAAAAATTGTTCTTGAATCTCTATATGATTGCTTGAAAATGGAAAGTAAACTAATCTTTAAAAGCTACAAATTGCTGCAGAAACTGTTTCAAATTACGACTCAAAAGTTGCAATTTAAAGATAACTAAGTATCAAAACTGTGACTGTCATTTGCACACTGCATAATAACCTGTTTTAAATTACAACTCAAAAGTTGTAATTTAAAAAAAAGAAGTAGCAAAACATTAGTTGTCATTTGCAAACTAATGTATATTGTCGCAGTCTAAGAAAACAAGGTTTGAAATTTGCCACTTGTGTGTGTAGGTATTTAAAAAAACGAATCATAATCTACAAGAAAACAATTTCAATCTACAAATTCCTGCTGAAATTCACGATAAAAACAAACATTAAATTGATACAAATTGATATCAAATTGCAATTCGCTGTTTGAAATATTTGATTTCCTAGGTCGAATTATTGCTACTCAAATGTAGTGAAATATGATTTTTGAGTGTCAATATCTTCATTTTGCTCATTTTATGAAATTGCAAACAAAAAGTAGCAATTTACTTATTTCGAAGCCTAGGTCCAAAACTGGATTAATTTTTCGTGATTTGTAGCTTATTTTTCTTGATTTGATCTAAGAATTCTTTCCGTGTACAATTTGAAATATGAATAATTTTTGCCCAGAAAATGGTTATTTTAGGACCTGTTTGTGACAGATTATAACACATGGTTGTCTAATTCCATTTCATTGAAGAAATAGACTGTCCAACATCTACTACTTCCGACTTACCTCATTGACGGAGTTCGCTTTTGAGATCGATACCGATACTGAATTTTTATACTTTCACAAAATCGAGAAAAAAGTCTCGTCGTTTTATGATTTTTGTGAAAAAAAATGTTGATCGAATTTTTCCAAAAATAAATATTATACAGTTCATTTTCATTTTTTTTTTTCAAGACAATTGAGTAGAACAACAATTTTCACTATGGTACGGTATCATTTTATAAGTTGAAAACTACAATTTTTTGTGAGTTTTTTAAGGTCAATTATTTTTTAACTTTACACTGGACATTATTGTAATCGGCCTGATTTGTCGAATTGAAAACTTTTACATTTTTTTTTTATAATAAGCGCACACTTAAGGGGATATTACTACCCTTATTATGTAAAGACACAGTGTGAGCACTAGGAAGAGGAGACAGAGGTTGAAAGGAGGTGTCGGTGCACATTGGTTTTGAATTCCTGAATATTGTAATGGCTGGGAAAAACAGAGTGTGTTAAGGCATTCCACATTCGCGTAGTACGGCCAAAGAACGAATCTCTGTACTTAACAGTACGACCGAAGTTGGGCTCGAGGGTATACTGATGAGCATTCCCAGAAGCGCGAGTATTACGGTTGAATTGTTTAAGGGGAGGAATACAACTGGCTATTTCTCTTGAGCATAAACCGTTAAAATAACGGTAAAAAAGCGTGAGACAAGAAACTTTACGACGATGTTCAAGCGACGTAAATGATCCTATGATGGTGTTATCACCGATTAATTTAAATGCTCTACGTTCAGTGCTGTCCAAGAGGCTTAAGTAGGTTGCAGGTGCACCATCCCAGATATGGGAGTTATACTCAAGCTTTGGACGTATATAAGTTTTGTAGATAACAGCCAGATCAGAGGGGAGAAAAACTTCTTGCATCGCCTTAGAAAACCCAAACATCTTGCGGCATTTTTGGCGACATCGCGTATGTGGTCGTTCCACAAAAGGTGGTTGGTGATACACATTCCGAGAATATCGAGATGTTCAGTCTCCTCGATGCAACCGCCATCCATGGATAATGGCAAGGGGGAGTATCTCGCTTTAACGATACAAAACAGCATTGCGTTTTCGAAGCATTAAATTCCACGCGGTTTTTTAATCCCCATTGAACAATGCTGTTTAGGTCGGAATTTAATGAGCTTATCATATTTTGTCGTTGCAGTTCCACATCCGAAGAAGAGGGATGTGATTCTGAAAACGAATATGAAAAGCTGAGAGTACTATCGTCAGCGAAACAATGTATTGGATTAGAAGTTGCAGACAAGAGATCATTAATAAAAATGAGAAAGAGTGTTGGAGATAGAACAGAGCCCTGGGGCACACCAGCATTTATTATCTGGTTTTCAGACTTGAACCCATCCAATACTACTTGTATTGAACGATCCGAAAGATAGTTACTAATCCAATGAAGCAGGGATTCGTGAAAACCGAAAGCACGCATTTTCGATAAGAGAGCCTGATGCCAGACCCTATCAAATGCTTTTGAAATATCAAGTGCAATAATCTTACTTTCTCCAAAACGATGTAAAGATTTGCTCCACTGTTCGGTGAGATGAACCATGAGATTACCAGTGGACCTATTGCTGCGATGGCCGTACTGCCGGTCATTAAGAAGCTTTCGGTCTTCGAGATATTTCTTAAGCTGATAATTTACCAGCGTTTCCATGACCTTGGAAAGAAGGGACGTAAGTGCAATCGGTCGAAACATTTCCCGGCGTTTCAAGGCTTCTGAAATATAAACAATGAAGATATGTGCGTTTTGGTACGTTCGGGACACTTTTTTTCGTCCTCTATTTCTTAAAAAACTAAAAAAGGTATCTACTTAAAATAAATTTTGATTTGTAGATACGAGTAACAATATCAAGATGTGTCTAAAGGGGTTTTAAATAAATACGTTTTCTTTTTGTTTTTTAAAAAATATGAATTTTTTTAAGAAGTGTAAAATTCGGTTGACACCAAATATCTCAAGAAACAATAAAGTTAGCAACTCGAGCTTAATTTTATATACATTGTGTGAAAATTCACCTAACGAATATTTCGTCTCGAGAAGAAAAAAAAAAGTTATTGACTTTAATTTTATGTCCTCTTATACAAAATATTATAAATGATGACTTGTAAAACTACTATATATTTCTTATTGACAGCACAATTAATTTCTAAAACAAAAATGTACTAAAAACTCAATTCTGACTTAAATATGAGAACAAATAAACATAATGACTTCAAAGTTGTTTCATCCCATATAAATATTTTAGTGTGTTTTTAAAGACAGTGTATCTCGGCAGAAAACAGATGAGACTGAAATTATTAATATTAATACTATTTCCAATTCTTTATACAAACATTGACTTATTGCAAAAATACCATTGTACCGGGTTACGGGTACTAAAAAGAAGGTTTTTTTTTAATTATAGTAACAAAAAACATCTACAAAATTTTTTGGAAAGTCCTTTCTGCACATTTTCGTGTATTTTTAAATCAATAATTTATCTTTCATATTTTATTTATATCGATATCTTTACTGGTTATTCAGGTACGGAGCAGTTAAACAAGTAACCTATTAAGGTATAATCATATTATTTGTATATATTTCTCTAAGAACCATGAACTCAGGTTCAAGCACCTTAAAACGTCAAGAAATTTCAAAACAAATCCACAAATAGGCCTAATTACAATAAATTCGTATTTTAGCATCATATTTTTTCTAATTGATTACGTACAGGCTCAGTTATTGTAAATACAAAATTTGGTTTTTATTTTGTATACGAAATCATAATTTGTCATTCGGTACATTTCTAACCATAAACTCTTATATCTAAAATTATACCTAATCACGTGCACATTACTTTATCGATAATGATTTATATTTTTTCTACCTTACTCCCGTTAGGATACAAAAATATAACCTAGCTAAATTATATTTCCATTAACTCAACATCCAAACCTAATTATTCGCCTTTTTTTTTTGCAATTATTGTATAGTTATGTACACATAACTGTTCATAAAGTTCATGTTGGCAATTACGTGTCATTTAGTAATATTTATCCATATAATATATGTTGGTATTCATCTACACCCACACTACATATTATAAGCAACGAAAAAGGACAATAATCGAGTATAGCCTAAAAGCAAAAGGTTATGTTTATAATCATAATTAAACTATCCCATAATAGAACTTCTTTTATTATGGATGTCAATCTAGTACCTATGTATATAAATACATAATATGCCCCTAAAGGTAGAAAATCAGATAACAATCTGAAAGCCAAAATAACCAATTAAGGAATTAATCAATCATTAAGGCCGGAGAAAATGTGTTAAAAGCTCGCACACACGTTGCGTGACAATGGTCGATAGTCAAAAACTACCAGCACGTCAACAGGATCAAAATAAAAAGGGAAAGAAAAGGAAGAAAACGACATAAACATCAACAACAACCATTATGACCAGGTTAATAATATACCCACGTGTGGGTGTGGCATACATAAGTATATAAGGATACTAGAAGACTTGACTTGACTTCTTTAAACATTGTCTATTCTATGTTGTATTGTTCTTTTGAATTTGTCGATAAACTATTTGTCAAAATTCATACGTGAGTTGTGTAGGAAAAGGGTTAATTTTTGAAGTTCTAGACTTTAAGGCGAACAAATTAATGACAGACAAAAAGGGCTTTAATGTTTCATAATGGACTCTAAGAAATGATAAAATGAAATAATCAATTTTATTGATTTTTTTTCCTTAATCCAGCAATCGAAAAGTCACCTTGAATAAAATAAAAATCTCATAAAATTGTCGGTTTACAAAAAAAAAGTTGCAAAGGAGTTAACGACTTATTCGTTGTCAAATGGTTTTAGGCTTGAATGAAATTGTCTAGGGTAGTTAAAATTTAAGAGATAACTTGTCAATGAGCTGTTATCAAACCATTAAGCTCTGTTGCCCTAATGGCTTATGCAATTGTATGTGGAAATAGTGTTATGGTAAAATAAGTAATTCTTGTAGTAAGACAATCGTGTAAATAACATATTCTTAGCACGAGATTTTAAGGCATGTTATTTTTTAATCAAGGCTTAGTAACTGCAAGTTAATTAATCATTTTATTTTTAGCTATAGTTTTAACAATTACTTTAAAAAGGAAATGTTTTATATTGATTTTCGGCTCTGCGAAATTAGGCCCCCAGGAAATTAGGCCCCAAAAGAAAAAATGAAATAAGGCTCCAAAAAAGGTATACAAAACAACAACAATGAAAATTCTTGAATTTTGGGGTGTTATTTCATTTTTTGGGGCCTTATTTCATTTTTTTGGGGGCCTTATTTCATTATGAAATAAGGCCCCAATGAAAAAAGACCCCAACATTAAATTTGGGGCTTAATTTCATTTTATTTTGAAAAACAATTTGGGGCCTTATTTCATTTTGCATAATTTACTTTAAATTTGCCAAAATAACATTGTTTTCACAAAAAGTATTGAGAAAATCCGCTAATCGAGGACCCAGAGCTAGCAAAATACCGCTTAGTGTGGTCCCAGCAATCATGTTTCAATGTAAAACCGAGGTGATGTAAAAGCTTGAAGAGAAAAACATCGTCACTCTGGTTAAATCAGATTAAGGAAGTGTTGTTAAGTGCGCATTTGAATTATCTAATTTATAAAGGGTGTCCCAAAATTAACGCAAGATTTGAATTTGCCGCCATTTGTGCAGTGAAGTGTTGGCAACCCTGAAAAAAAAAGCAATTTGACAGCTAACAGTATAGGGTTATTAAAAATGGAGCGTTACACGATAGAACTACGTGTCTTCATTATTAAAGAATATTTCAAAAATAGTGAAAGCTTGGCGGCTGATTTTTCGAGCAAAATCATCCTAAGCGATGAAGCACATTTTCATCTTGATGGCTTTGTCAATCGCCAAAATTGCCACATTTGGGGTTCCGAGAACCCACATGTGACTGTCGAAAAACAAATGCATCCACAACGCGTGACTGTATGGTGTGGATTTTGGGCTGGAGGCATAATTGGGCCATATTTTTTTGAAAATGATGCTGGTCAAGCAGTGACTGTTACTGGTGCTCGATATCGCGACATGATTACACAGTTCTTTCTGCCAAAATTGGATGATATTGATGTGTCCAATATGTGGTTTCAACAAGACGGTGCCACATGTCATACAGCCCGTGAATCAATTCAATTACTGCATGAGACATTTCCAGGTCGTGTACTCTCTCGTTTCGGTGATCAAAATTGGCCTCCTAGATCGTGTGATTTAACACCATTAGACTTCTTTTTATGGGGTTGTTTGAAATCACAAGTCTATGTCAACAAGCCCACAACCACCCGTGCATTAAAGGAGGAGATTCAACGCTGCATCAACGAAATTCAGCCACATTTATGCAGAATGGTCATGGAAAATTTCAACAAAAGAGTGCGCATGTGCATGCAAAGCCGTGGAGGCCATTTGTCCGATGTGTTATTCCATACATAACCCTATCCTATGTACTTTACGAGTCAATAAAAATATAAACGGCGTTTTCTATTTAATTCAAATATTGCGTTAATTTTGGGACACCCTTTATTAATTATGAATTGTGAAAAGTTTGTGGGAAAAAGGAGGAACAGTGAATTACTGTATGTTCCTATCCAAAAAATGATATACCTACAAAAAAAAAATCAGTGTATAAAGATATTATTAAATATGAGTGCTGGAGAAGTTCTTGTAAGGCAAGAATTGTTTTATTGCCAGATGGAACTTGTGAGAAGGCAAAAAATTATGTGGACCCTAGCCATGAGAACGATGAGGGTTCTTACAATGAACTTAAGGCTTTAAATAAAATTAAAGACGATTGCTTGGATGCAGCAGGAACAATAAGAGTTGCCTTTCGCAATACTTGTAAGAAGTAAGAACTATTAAGTACTTCTAGAACATGACAATTAGTTTATTTTAATTTTGTGATTTTTATGATAAACAGTGTGTGAATTTTCTTAAAAAAAGATTTCAGGAAGAAACCCAGAATTTATCGTTTTCAAAGATAAGAAGGGGTCTGCAGTATATTGTAAATAAAGCGTTTGTCACATCTCCAACAAGTCCGCTGCAAATAATTGAGGCTTTACAATAGGAAACGGTTTGGAACAATTTTGGAGTCTCAAAGGACGAGGCAAATCCAATGCCATTTTATACATCATGTATAGTTGAGGAAGGGCTTTTCACATTTTGTTTGTTTTCATCATATAAAACAATAAAATTTATTAAGGAGAACGTTCCAACCAACAGAACCATCTTTTTGGAGGGAACATTTAAAATTGTCCCGCAAGGGTGTTTCAAACAACTGTTGGTTATTTATATAGAATATTTTGACGAGGTAAGATTAATCAATTATTTTTAATGCTTAAATTCGAGCATCGTGTTGAAAACCATCAGCGAGTAACGGAATAGCTGAAAAAATCGCGCGATTTTTTTTAGCTATTCTGTTACTTACTGATATAAGGATCGTGTTGAAAACCATCAGCGGATTTTTACTTGCATATATTATTTTTAACATATTTTAAAATTTAAGATTTTTCCCATTTTTTTTGTTCTTATGGATAAAAGAACAAAAAAGGCGTATGAGCAGCTGTTGATATACATAAAAAATCATATTTTTGATTTAAACCCTTCGAAGTGTTTAACGGATTATGAACAAGGAATGAGACAAGCCGTTAAAAATGTTTTGCCGCAGGCAAAATTAATCGGTTGCTGGTAAGAATTTTTCATATTTAATAATACGGTTTATACATAGTAAATTTCACCAATGTTTTCTACAATTAAAGGTTCCATTTTTGTCAGGCCGTAAGGCGTAACATGCGAAGCAGGCACACCTTGTTTGAATACAAAAGATCTTCAAAACCAGCTTCATGCGCATTTCACAAAATAATGGCTCTTCCTCCACTCCCATCAAATATGATTCCAATGGCATTTCGGGACATCTAATCAAGGATTTTGCTCATGGACAGTAATAATAATTTCGGATCATTGCTTAATTATTTTGAAAAATTCTGGATTCAAAAGGTATTTTTAAGTTTTAGCGGTACGTCTTGTTCTGTTAATTACTCATGTTTTTATTTTTAGGTAGGGTGTGTCAACTTTTCTGTTTTTAAAGAAAACATCCGAACGACTTCTGCTATTGAGGCATACAACGCTGTTTTGGGTCGTTCTGCCTTAAAAAATGGAAACTTCTTCAAATTTGTTGCCATGATAAGGGATGAAGAGTTTTTCAAAAGCCGACAGTTTTCAACTTTAGCAGAAAGTGGTGGTTCAATGGGGGGCCAAACGTAAAAAATACAACGTTGAACGAAGCTCCCAAATTGAGGAAGCAACTTCTTTACTTGAGGAGGGTAAACTAACCGTTGCTTCCTTCCTTTCAAGGATGGTTTTAGAGAAAAATGGCATATATGTGTAGAGATGCTTCCAGAAGAAGATATTTTTAACGTTGAAGAATCCTGTGAGAAAGATATTAACGAAGAGGATGAAAGCCCTGTTGTTGTAAGCACATCCATTGACGAACATATTATTTGCGTTGTTTGTAAGGATTTGCGACCAAATATTGTTCTGTTGCCTTGCAGGCATTCAAAAATTTGTGCTGAATGCAACCTCAAAATTCAAGCTGAAGCTATAGCTGAAGGAGAGGAGAGTTACAAGTGTCCTTGTTGCAGGGAAATTGTACAGGATACAATCCAAGTATTTTTTTGATGGTTTGGGGTATTATTTCATTTTTGAAAATAAACTTTAATATAAACAAAAAACAAATGGGGGTCTTATTTCATTCAAAATAAAAAAAGACAAAACAAGCTGGGGCCTTATTAACTTCCCATAGGAAGTTATTGTAATGGGTCCAATTTTCCAAATTGAAAATGTTGACATTTCTCGACGTTTCGAGGTCCCTAGAGTCGAAATAAAAGATTTTTAGAAAGATGTCTGTGCGTGCGTGTGTACGTATGTCCGTACGTCCGTATGTCCGTACGTCCGTACGTTCGCGACGTTTTTTTCGTTGTCCATAGCTCAAGAACCAGAAGAGGTATCGACTTCAAATAAATTTTGTTATACAGATAAAAAGGCAGAAAGATGCAGAAAGAAGAAAATTGCGTGGGTGGTTTTTTTACCATAGCAGTTTAAAAAAAAGGTGAAAATTTTGGTTAACCCTTAATATCTTACGAACCAAAAATGCTAGAGACTTGAATTAAATTTTATATAATATATTGTAACGTGATACCAAACAATTATATTTTTGGAAAAAAAACCAGTTAACAGTTTTTTTTATAAATCAAAAAAACTGAAAAAAAAAATGTGTCACCTCGAAAATTTTACGAATACAAAATGATTTTATCTCCAAAACAACTTTGTGCAACGAAGAATAATGTTTTTGACATCTGGTAAAATTTTGAGAAAAATCGAATTGATAGTTTTTTTATAAAAAATAAAAACCTAAAAAAAATATTACTAAAAGTTGGTAAAAATTGAATTTCGACTAAAATATCTTTTCAAAACTTTGAGATATTGGCTTAAAACTACTTTTATCTTTTAAAAAATATTGTTGCCAACATTCAGTAAAATTTTGAAAAAAATCGAATTGATAGTTTTCTTACAAAAAATAAAATCTTAAATGAAAATTTAACAAAAGTTGGTAAAAATTGATTTTCGACTCAAATATCTTTTCAAAAATTTTAAGATTATGGCTTCCAACGAATTTTAACTTATAATAATTATTGTTTTCAACATTCGGAAAAATTTTGAGAAAAATCGAATTGACAGTTTTTTTACAAAAAATAAAAACCTAAACAAAAAAATTAATAAAAGTTGGTAAAAATTGATTTTCGACGCAAATATCTTTTCAAAACTTTGAGATATTGGCTTTTATCTTTTAAAAAAAATTGTTTTCAACATTCAGTAAAATTTTGATAAAAATCTTATTGACAGTTTTTTTTACAAAAAATAAAAACCTAACAAAAAAACAATACTAAAACTTGGTAAAAATTTACTTTCGACTCAAATAGCTTTTCAAAAATTAAAAATATTGTCTTCAAACTTTTTTTATTTCACAGAAAATATTGTTTTCGATATTCAGTGGTTTTTTATAAAAATCCAACAGTCCATTTTTTCATAAAAAATAAAATCTACAAGAAATAGTACGCAAATTTGGTAAAAATTGATGTTCGGTTCTTGATATCTCTCAAATTAATTTAATTCATCTAATTAGTAAAAATGTAAGAAATGCTACTAAAATTGGTAAAAATTTGTTTTTCACTAAAAATCTATTTAACAAAACTAGATTTTCAAATTAAACTATTTCTTTATATGAAAAATATTGTTGGTAATTTTAAAATTTTTAAGAATAATTCAACTGACAACTTTCTTAACCCAACACGAAAACCTACAAACTTTTAAGCAAGACAAATCGACAGACGGGATGGGAAGTTATCAGTGTGGGTCGCATCCCAGCCTCTTTTTTTAATTTCAAATTGTAAAAATTGTGTATTTTACCAATTTTGCATAATACTTCAAAGAATCGAGAGAACAATTTGTTTCCATTCCAAGTGTAAAATTACAAATTCTGAAATTATTGTGTGAGTAATTTAAAATAAATGATACAGGATTGCTTTAGGACAGCAAGTAATTTTTTCAAATCATTATTGTTTCTTTCAATAGAAAAATACAAGTAACAGTAATATTTCTGAATTCTTAGGAATACGTATTTTTACATATAAATAAATCAAATGTAAACAGTAAACAAATTCTAAGAAAAGTTGTAGAATACTTTTGTGCCAATAAGCGAAAATCGTGTTTTTAGTTTCACATATTTACCATTTCGTTTATCTTTCATTTAGTCTGGGTCCCATTACTCTACGACAAAAAATAGCCGTTAAATTAAAAAAAAAAAATCAAAGGAGCTTATGTTAAAATGGACAAAAAATGCATTTGCATAACAGCTTATGTCTATCTTGAGCCCAAATTGATCAAAACAAAAATAAAATATATTTTTTTGAAAAGGCTTAAGTCATGATATAAGCCCTTATTACATTTGGAAATCAAAAGAAATCATTGCTTAAGTCAACATAAGTTACTTTAAACCTACGCAAATTAAATCATTTAACATCTTATGTCGACATAAGCTATTTTAAAAAAATTAGTTTCGAACCGAACTCAGTTTTATAAAACAGCTTAAGTCCACATAAGCCATTTAACTACTTTAAATCGCTACAAAACACATGTCTTAAGGCGACCTAAGTTATTTTTACGAATGTAACGGATGTCTTTTGCGGGAATTAAGTGATTTTGTAAATAGAATCATTTGTAAGAATTTCGTCCAAGGGTAAGCTGCTCCTTTAGAAAATTTGGCCAAAACAATATTTTTTTTTTGATTCTTTGTTTGATTTCTGTTTACTTCGTTTTTTTTCATGTACCTAGCACATTTTAAAGTTTATTTAAAATAACGGAAAGTAAACACATTAAAAGATGAACAGATCAAAAAAGATACTTTTCATGGCATTAAAGAAAGATGCACACTAAAGATCAATAATTAACGACAAAAGTGAAATTGTAACCACAGAAAGAAAAGGTGAGTTTCTCATAGAGAAAAGATTATTATGTTACGATTTGTGAAGTATTATAAAATAAAATAACGATATTTCTGATATACATACTTAGTTGACATGCCTTTGACAC
The DNA here is from genome assembly GCA_920104205.1 of Eupeodes latifasciatus. Taxonomy (NCBI): domain Eukaryota; kingdom Metazoa; phylum Arthropoda; class Insecta; order Diptera; family Syrphidae; genus Eupeodes; species Eupeodes latifasciatus. The sequence goes on from OV049926.1 coordinate 36,060,958, forward strand.
GGAATTATTTGGACGACGACGTCGAATGTTTTGAGAGTCCAGTTGTAAATGAAACAGCTTCATCTTATAACTATGGAATAGAATTTGATGTTGATAATATATCGCGATATTTTTCAATTTTTGATTATGACGATGATGATGACACCGTGAAAGATTCTGACTTTTCTCTAAGTTCTCAAAGCAGCAGCATTGACGGTAGTAATTACAGCGAAGATACTCAGCAAGCCGCAGCTCTTTTGGAAAGAAACTTATGTGGTGATCAGGAAATATCGGTGAGTAATAGTATTTGTGAAGGGATTATTATACCCGAAGATCAATATGAACATGTGAAAGAAAGCAGAGCTACAATAAAATCAAAACGAAATACCGGAAGAGCCTACACAACAAATTCTGGAAAAGCTATTTAAGCCAGAGAGTTTAAGCCTTTAGGGGATTGTCGCATGAAGTGTAAGACAAACATTTCTGAAGAGGACCAAAGAAATATTTTTCAAAAATATTGGGCACTAGGAAACTACAATCTGCGACACGCATATGCATGTGGTCTAATTTTGTTTCTGAAACGAAGACAAAAAGGAACGCAAAACATCCTAAGAACCCAAGAAATCGAAAATGTCTACACCAATACTTTCTAGAAGTCCAGGGAAAAAGAACACTCGTTTTTGCCAAGTGTTTCTAATATTACTCTTCAAAAATATTACACATTAAACAACATTAGCAAAGAGTACTCTTCATTAATTTTGAATAGTTGAATTTTTGATTTTTTGACAAAGTTTAAGACCAATAGAAATTAAAAAGCAATCTTTATTTTGGTCATAGCCGTCTGTACTTAAACAATTAAACAAGAATTCTTACATAAGATAAGAAACAAATTAGTAATTTTTTTAAAATATTAATTTTATTAGTTACTTTTTGGAACGAAATATATCGTTCATTTGCTGCAATATCGTCTTAACTCAAAATGTACCTTTCCGAGATAAATGCAATTATAGAATAGATTTTTGCGCAAAACATATTGAATAATAACAAATGTGTAATTAAAAGGATGCTCGCATTAATAAGTAAGAAGAGATATCGATGCAAATTTGTAAGAAAAAGAGGTATATAACTCCTAATTGTATGTACCTAATTCAAACACGAAAAATTTTGAGTAACGACAATAGTGCAGCAGATGCGCAACATAAATTAATGATTTCTTGCATCCTACTCTTTGTAACCAATTAGAAAGAAACCCTTAAATTCAAAATGTTTCAAAAAGCATGAAAAACAGTAAAAACATACGAATAAAGTTTATATTATCCGTACGTCCGTACGTTCGCGAAGTTTTTTTCATCGATAGCTCAAGAACCAGTTGAGATATCGACTTTAAATAAATTGTGTTCTACAGAACTGATAATAATGCAGAAAGATGCAGAAAGGGCTCTCAAAAAAATTGAGTAGGTGGTTATTTTCATAGCAACTTAAAAAAAAAGGTGAAAACTTTGGCTAACCCAAAATATCTCACGACCCAATAACGCTAGAGACTTGAATTAAATTTTATATTATATATTGTAATGTGATACCAAACAAATATATTTTTGAAAAAAAAATCCAATTAGCGGTTTTTTATAAATCAAATATTTGTCACCTTGAATATCTTACGAAAAAAAATTAATTTTATCTCCAAAATAATTGTATGTATGTAACAAGAAATAAAGTTTTTGATATCTGGTATAGTTTTGAGAAAAATCTAATTGACAATTTTTTTTACAAAAAATAAAAAAGCTAAAACAAATTAATAAAAGTTGGTAAAAATTGATTTTCGACTCAAATATCTTTTCAAAAATGTGAGATATTGGTTTCAAATTAATTTTATATTATGAAAAATATTGTTTTCATTTTTCGGTAAAATTTTGAGAAAAATCCCAATGACAGTTTCTTAACAAAAAATAAAAACCTAAAAAAAAATTACTAAAAGTTCGAAAAAATTGATTTTCGACTCAAATATCTTTTCAAAAATTTGAGATTATGACTTCAAGCAAATTTTTTTCTTATAAGAAGTATTGTTTTCAACATTCGATAAAATTTTGAGAAAAATCTAAATGATAGTTATTTTTACAAAAAACTAGCGGCCCGGTACGTGCTTCGCTACGTATAAGGCATAGTAATAAAAAAAAATGATTATAAAGTTCATTGATTCAAACAAAAAAATATTTTAAATTGCTAGCTATTTATAAGTCCAAATGACCCAAATGATATATTGTTTATATTATATTTATCAGCAAAGAGTAAAAACTAAAAAATAAAAAAGAATTGGGTACTCTTACTATAGTGGGTCTACATGGGTCAGTCTAAAACAGTTGGATAAACAATATTTTTTGTTTCTCCATTTTGAGCATGAATAAATAAACAGTTGGGGTACCGACTATGGAACAGGCAACATAAAGTTGGCCATGTGAAAACATGATTCCTCCAAATTGACACTACAAACTTGAAGTGTTTGCCCTTGGGCCTTATTTTATGGACATCGCAAATGATAAACGCACAGGATATTGTAATGTTTTGAATTCAAATGGCATATCAGTTGGAATCATAGGGATACGCGGTATCAAACACACTTCTCCTTTTGATTTACCAGTTAAGATTGTAGCTTCAATCAAATTTGGCAATAACTTTTTTCTGGTGCCATTACACAGTTTTAGTGGATTAATATTTCGCAATAATATAATCAAAGAACCAATTTTAAGATTCAAGAAATGCGTTAGTATATCAGCCGATTCCAATGAATTTAAAAATTCAATTGGATAATTCATTGCCTCATCTTGATTCATAACACTGTCAATTGATTTATATGTCGTGACTACACCTGGCAGTTTCGCTTGAATTTAAAAATTAATGGCATTAATATGAATGTTCTTCGGTGCTAAAATGGCGCGTTCTCTCAACCAATCATGATTTCTGCAATTCTGAAGAATAATCGGAAAAACACATTCAATCAACTCATCTATAGATTGCGCAATTGTACAAAAATTGTTCGGTAAAGTGATCAATCCGTTGGTACTGTCGATTGGTATTTTGCCATCACTAATTTCTAACAATTGTTTTAAAACTCAAAAATGTAGGTGAATACGCATATTAATGTTCAGTGTCAATTTTCGTACATATTTCCATAGAACTGATGACTTCAAACAGGCGTTTATTTCAAAAAGCTGTTGATTACCGCGTAAATCTTGCATTGTTCGATTAAATGCTTCTATTGATTTGATTTTGATTGATTTTTTATTCGCCATTGTGCACTCATCCCATAAAATAATTGGCATTAATCGCAGAACTTTTGCCATAGCAGATTTTCTCGAAATATTGCAAGTTGGAGTTTTAATCACCTGTACATTCAAAGGCAATTTTAATGCAGAGTGTGCGGTCCGACCACCTTCTAACAATGTAGCAGCAATTCCCGAAGATGCAAGTGCCAATGCAATTTTCTGTTCAGATCGAATAGTCGCTAAAATCAATGATACAACGAAAGTTTTGCCTGTACCACCAGGGGCATCCAAAAAATATAATCCACCTGCATTATTGGAAACGGCTTGCATGATTGTGTCATATACGTGTTTTTGTTGAATATTCAATTTGGTGCTATTACAATTTGTTATTATCAGATGGCATACGATCAAGAGCTATTTTGAACAATTGAACTAATGCGTTATGCTGATAGAAACCTTTGTAGCTTACAAATAATTTCTCGTCTTGTATTTGAAACTATTGCACAACGTTGATCCAATTCACGATTTTCATCACCAATAAAATAAATTTGCAAAAACTGATGATCAGTGTCGGGGTATGGCAATAACGAACCAGCTTGATGATAAATGTGGCCCTGAATTTGTAACATGTATGTACAGTCAGTCACAAAAGTCTACGTATAGTGCTAAAAAGTGCTAAATTACCGCTTTTAGTTAAAATGCATTAATTGTATTAATTTAAAAAGGAGTATTTATTATTTAAAAACAATTATTTAACAAAATTAGTCATTTTATTAGACAAAATTAAAGAAAAAACGAGAAAAATAAAAAAAAAATGATACACGAAAGTCTACATATGATACAAATTAAATTAACTAAAAATTAAATAAATTCAATTTAATATTTTGTTGGACCACCTTGTGAGTCCTGGACAGCTTTGAGTCTTCGAGGCATAGACTGAACTAAATTTTCGGTGACGTCAGGGGTTATTGAAGTGAATTTTGATCTGTTATCCTAAATTTGCGAACCCTCCGTTCCAGTTCATCCCAGATGTGCTCTATGATATTGAGATCTGGAGACTGCGGTGGTGGATGAAGCTGTTTTGGGACCCTAAACACCAGCCACTCCTTTATAATCTTCGCCGTATGTTTGGGATCGTTGTCTTGGTGCAGGATCCAGCTGCTTCCGAGCCCTAGTGCTTCAGCAGAGGCGTGCAAATTATTACGCAAAATGTCCAGATATTGAAAGCGATCCATAGTACCATCAATAAAAACTAGCCTCCCTACCCCAGAGGCTGCAACAGCCCCCCAAACCATCACATGTCCTCCTCCGTGCTTCACTGTAGCAACAAGATTTTTCATATCCATGGCTTGGTTCACCTTCCGCCATATTTTGCCCTTGCCATCGCACCCAAAAATGTTAAATTTACTTTCATCAGTAAAAAGTACCCTTTTCCAAAAATCGTGGTCCTCCGAAATGTACCGGTTCGCGAACTCTAGGCGTTTTTCTCGATTAGCGTTGCTGATTAATGGTTTTTTTCTTGGCACTCTCCCATTAAACCCTTCATATCTTAAAACTCTTCGCACGGCCTCTGGGTGGACTTCTTTTCCCGACGTATTTGCAATGTATTCCGCCAATTTAGGTGCACTTATTCGAGGATTGTGGTTAACTTTCCGAATAATGCTTCGGATATCGCGAGTACTTAATTTTTTCGGACGACCAGAACGGGGCTTATTTGCTACATGTCCCCTTTCATTATAATTTTTTATTATTGTTTGTACAGTTGAGGAACTTTTACCCACGATTTTTCCAATAGCACCATAACTTTTCCCTTCGTTTCTAAGCTTTATAATTAAATTTTTTATTTCAATTGAGGTTTCACTCCTTTTTTCCATTTTCAACAATATTATTCAAATATCAAACACGAAATAAACAAGATTATGAAAGATAACTGATCACCAATGGTGATAAACCCAAATTTTATAATTAAAAAATAGATTAAATGTACAGTGTATCAGAACAAAGTTTCATATGTACACTTTCGTGACTTACATTTTTAACCGTTTTCTGATCTCTTTGGAATATTATGAAAAAAAATACCGTTAATGTCGCAATTCATATCTTTTAAATAATATTCCATTATTTAGTCAAACAAATTTATTTGAATTTTGGCTAAAACCATTAATATACCCTTTTTCATAGCTATATGTTGACTTTTGTGACTGACTGTATGTTGAATCAGAATTTTTAAGACTTTATGGTTCAGATTGATATAAAACATGGGACAATCCTGTTGAGCTATTTACCTAAAAAGTCTCTAATAATTTTAGTAGCACCAAAAGAAGTCATTTGAAATGCCGAATTGTATTGTTGAATATTACTTAAAAACTGCTTCGACGTTTGGGATGCACCAAAAATAAATGAATACAATGGTTCGGTTGGAGTTTCTAATGTTGGCAATCTCACTTTGCCATTAGCACAACCCATTCCGGGCGTTTCACCTGGAAAGTTAGCCGCATCACAATGTGGACATATTGCGTCCATCATTCCAATGTATCCGTACACACTATAATCAATCTGACTATTGCAATTAATAGCACCACCCAGCATTTCATCCAAAACAGCACAATGTATTCGTGATTAAGTACAGGTACAGGGTCAACAGATCTATTCTGTGCAGTACGTTCACGCTGCGATGCATTAGCTTGTGCGCGTTCATCTGTAGTCTGAGATCGTCTTAATAATGCCACTTGATTTGCATTACGCGTTCGCCGGCCTATGTTTGGTCGTCTTGCTCGTGGCATTTTACCTTCAGTCAACAACTCAACAATATTTTGGAAAATATAAACACAAAGCAATAACTCAACAATAGTTTGGAAAATAAAAACACAACAAAGCAATAATTATCGCTGACAAAATGAAATGACATATGATGACATTACATTTGTTTGACAGAACTAACGTTACTTTTTTGTCTTCGATTGTTCTGTCAAAGGTTCAAAGTGGCATTTAAGTATTAGTACAAATTGTTTGTATATGAGAGTATAGAAAGACGTTGATTTTACACTTTTTCAAGATTTTTTTTTTATTTTTCTCTACGTACAAACCTTCTCTGGACTTCCTTGAATAATTCAAGACCAAAATTAGCCAAATCGGTAAAGGCATTGTTGAGTTATAACATTACAACGAAAAGTGGCATTGATTTTTATATATATATATAGATATAGATATAGATATATAGATATATAGATAGATAAAAACATAAAAAAAAAACAATATTAAAACTTAATAAAAAATTAAAAAATTTGGCTTCAAACTTATTTTATCTCATATAAAGTATTGTTTTCAACATTCAGTAAACTTTGTATAGAAATCCAACAATCCGTTTTTTCATAAAAATAAATAAAATCTACAAAAAACAGTCCGCAAAATTGATAAAAATTGAGGTTCGGTTCTCGATATCTTGTGAACAATAGAAGATATTGATTTCAAATTAGTTTTATCAAAATAAAAACTTTTAAGAAATGCTACTAAAATTGGTAATAATTGGTTTTCTACTAAAAATCTCGTTAACAGAAATAAATTTTGAAATCAAACTATTTCATCTTATGAAAAATATTGTTGGTAAATTTTAAACTCAAATCGACAGACGGGATGGAAATTTATCAGTGTGGGTCGCATCCCAGCCTCTTTTTTATTTTTTGTTTAAGATAACAATTAAAATTAACAGTTAAAAATCGAAAATTCTGATTTTTTCCAAAGACTTTTTTAAATTTTCTCTAAAATTTGTTTTTGATTTAGGTCCTTTTAAATAAAATAAAAATTGTGTTGCTAGAGGAGGGTTCCCCCATAAAATCACTGTTTTGTTTCAATAATATTTGGTGATCAAAAATGTCAAAAATGTGTTTTCGATAAAAAAACAGATAATAAATATTTTTTTTCGAAATGCGATGTCTTGAAAATGGGTCATGATTTTCCTTTGAAATACTGCACACCAAAAATATTTTTAAGCTAAAATTGAACATATTTTTATATACAAAATATTAATTTAAACGATTTTCAATTTAAAAATTTGAAAAATTAAAGTTTTTTTGAGAAATCAAATGGCGTTTAAAATTTTAAAAACAAACTTTTTTTGCATGTGCATTTTTAAATCAAAAAAAAAAATGAAATATTAATTAGATGATAAACGTTTTCGGGATAGTAAGAACTATAACGCCTTTAAATTTTAAGACAATAAGGGTCATGAAAATTTGTACTTCTACTTGCCATACCAACAAACCACATTCTGTCTTTTTTAGGAGATGGCGTGGCAGATTTTTTGACAAATTCAATTTAATAAAAAAGTGAGTATACGCCCAAGTGTTTCATATCAAAAGTAATTTAGACAGATAACACTTACATCAAGTAGGCTAGACCACCAATGTTTGACGGTTTCAAATCGTTTTACCTTCTTAGCACTAAAACGAATATTGTCACTTGTCTTTAAAATTACCTCGAAATTGTTTTTGAAATTTTCGTTAAACATCAAAACCTACAGACACGGAAATGGCTTGGAGAGGGTTTTTTTCCAAGTTTGTTCCATAAATAACACCACAGATAGAATTGTCGAAGATATATTTCTTCTGAGATCTTAAGATGAAGTTAAACAGTTTTAAATTATTTCTCTAAATCTTAAAATCGACGTATTTATTTAAGAATTTGACCTTCAAAGAAAAGAAAGATAAACTTAAAAGAAAATGTATAAAAAATATTTGCTTGTTCATTCTCAATGCATATCTTGAAAATATTCCAGCTTATCCCATGTCAATCAAGCGAGAAGTCGATCAATATAGTATAAGAAAAGAACACTTTAAATCCCAAATACCTACTCTCAAGTGTCCATTTCTTTTCTGTTTTCTTTTTTTTTTTTTTTTGAAAAAGATGATTAAATCCAATGCGGCATTCGAAAGAAATCAATTCGAATTTCTTCAGAAATCAAAAAAAAAAAAATAAGAAATACTAAGAAGAGAAGAGAAATACATGTCCTTCTGTACCAAATGAACATAGACAATAGGGTGGCTCTAAAAAGATACTATTTTAATTGATGTTCTTTCTACTTTAAAAATTCTTTCAAATAATAAAATGACACTTGTGTCCATTTTGAATTATCATTATCAAGAACGTGGGTAGAAGATATTTAAGGGAGTTCAAATTGAAACAGAAGTTAAAAGTGAGAAATTAAAAAATAAGTTGGTTCCCAAAAATATTTCGTACATCCAATGAAATATTAAAAGGACCACACTCATAAAAACATCTACTCACCAGGCACTCCTCTAAACCATCCAAAGATTGAAAATCTATATATCTAGACCAGCGTTATAGTCAACCTTATGTGTCAACTTGTGTTGAAACTAGAAACTGAATGCTCCATACGTTATTGTGTGGAAGAAATGAAATAGAATTCATCCTTTGGATATAGGATTTGTTAGGAATTGTCATGTTACCACGTTACACTCGCTTTCACCAACTACCTATAGTGTTTTCATTTGAAGGAAAAAACATACACAAAAAGTGCTTTAGGCCTTTTTTACGTGTGGAAAGCTTTAAAGAGGTAATGCAAGATAAAATCGTCTGTCACCGGAGATGAAATGATGAACCATATTGACACCATAATGCCTTCTATACACATCTATGTACCTACATATAGCCAGTTCCGCATAAATCATATGACTCGTCTATACACCAAACCCTATCTATATGGATGGTGGAATAATGTAACTCTTATTTTTTGTGAACGAATGAATTTAAGCTTATTGTAGTTGTAGAATGTAAATGCAAAAAGGTAAGATGGATAATGATGATAAAGTCTGTTAAGGTGAAATTTGATTCGGATGGAGTTCATTTTGGTGTATGAAAAGAACATAGTACACCCAGCCTTTGAGGATGATGTTAAATCTGTTGCGCTTAATAGCTTTTGTTTTTTAGTGCTCGTCTATGTCCCTAAATCTTTTTGTGACCTTGAGATTAAAAAATACTGATTAATTTTTAAAGATAAATGTGGGTGGAAAAAAATTATATTGGACATCTTAAAATACAAAAATTGTGTAAATTGAATCACAGGAAGAAAAAATAAAAAATACAAATTGGTTTGCGTCAACACAACATGTAGTTCTGGTCATGAGACTAGAAAAGTCTCCGCATTATCTTTATTTCCTCTTGAAAAACTGAAAAGATAAAATTACAGTAACCTTACCCTAAAAAACCTTAATTCAGAGAGAGTCTTAAAAATGGCTTTGAAAAATGATTTAAGGTAAGGGGTGATATTTGAAACTTGAATTTAAGTTATTTACCATCTTGTTACACTTTTTCTATCACTCGCGAGGGACGGGTTTTTAAAATTATTTAATATTAATTAATTATTTGAATGAAAATAAATAATCAAAATAAAACTAAAACAAACTAAACCGACGACGGCTGCGTAGCGACGAACGACGCACGACGCACGCAACGATTCGAGCAACTCGCACTCAATCGAGTACGAATGCGACACAAAACAGAATACAAAAAGTTCAACAATACAGCTCGTTGACGAAGCTGTACCCGCGGCTGCTCAGCTGGGCTGGGTTCTTTTGGAAGAATTTGTTTATAAATTATAACAATGTTGATTGATTTCTAAATCAATCAAATTGTTACAATTTGGAAATAAGTTATTGCAAGTACCTACAGTGGGGTACGTTGCAATAAAAATGGGTGCCAGGAATTTTTTTTAAAACCGAAAAAGAAAATTCCAAAACTCTTTATGATAAGTGAAACGATAGTAAACAAAGACACAACGCACGTTTGGTTTTAAATGTAATATTTATTTCTTTGGGAAACCGTGGGATTGAAGATCCCTGGACTAAAACCCAAAATGTTTTCAAAATAAAAGTTAAAAAAATTACAATAAAATTGAAATTGAAGTTAAACAAAGAACCAAAGAAAATTCAAATGAAACAAAGAAAATGGGTTCTTAATACCGGACGCGTCTCGAAAAATATATATATACTCGAAAAGAACAAATAAACGACAGAAACAAAATAACTTATCTTTTTTTCTTCCTATTTTCCTCTTTTTCCCGATCCTCACACCTCGATCCACGAATCTCCATTCCTTTCCTTTTTTTTTTAAATTCCTCGAACTTTTTCTATATCCTCCTCTCGATTCTTATTTCTCTCCACACAATTCCTCGAACACTTTCTTTTCTATTTTTTTTTTGTCTCAATCTTTCCGCTAGTAAGGCTCTATCAAGAGTGCCTTCCAAGCTAATTCCCAACTAATTTTTCCTCCCTCGACCATTCCAGTCACACACACATTCATTCAACACAAGCATCCGTTTTCGTGATTGTCGGTCACGGTATCGCGGCTTCCTGGAAGCTTAACGCTCATCAGGAAAGCCACCGTTGTTGACTCTCAGCAAAACTTTGCTTTCACACACACAATCACGGTTTCGACAAGTTGTTGGATGAGTTTCCAAAACTTGCCGAAACATAATGGCGAGTTAAGACCCCTTCCCAACTATTCTTATTTTTCGAGAAAGTTCAAAGAAAAACAAAAATCGAGAAGAAGTCTCAACTAGGCATTTTCCTATTAGATACTACTAATTTAACGCGAGAGGTTCGAGGTGTGAATTTTGTACAGAATATTAAATTACGTTAACTTAAAGACGCGGCGTTAAAAACCCATTTTGTACATACATAAACAATTTAATATTAATTTAATGAATCTACGTTAAAAGTTAAAATGTTACAATAAAATCTGTTGTTGTTGTTGCTTAAGTAAGGGTCCGCCTGACCTCAAACTTCTTCGGCTCATCCGCCGGCATTTTCGACCTTGTCGAAAGAACTCGTTCCCGTTCTCGAACTCGATCACCTGCTTTGTTGCTTTTGCAAAATAAAGGCTAGGTACACCTGTGGTTGATGAGACCATGGTTGCCCTCAACTTTGCCGATATTTTGCAGCCACAACTAGGAAAAAGAAAACAGCCAAAGGCTGGTTTTTGTTGCGGTAAAATTTACCGTAACAATCTGTCAAGTTATGAACCTACAAAATTTTACAGATGGATCAAAATAAATTACTTGTCATCTGCAAAATTGTTACAAAAATAGAAACGATGCCGATAACGAGACGAGACTTAATTCTACGAGATGATATAGGTATTAGGACTAAGTCATAATTGAAGTGAGACCGAGACAAGAAACAAATTTTTCTATTTTGAAAACACCCACTCTGTTCTTATCGATTCAGGACCTTCAAGATGAAATTTGTGAAGTTATTAAAGACATACAGAATTGAACAAGCAAACATTCATGTAAAGGATATGGTGCTGTTAACATACTTTCCTTCTTCGCTTTTAATATCAAAATGAAACCTCTTGTTGGAAAAAACTGTATTCACGAAATAAAATCACCAAAGCGAGACCAAAACTAAACTTAAATTTTCATATACAGTACAGCCTCGCTAGTCCAGACACATAAGGTTTCTACCGTGTCCGGAATAGCGAAATGTCCGGACTATAGAGAAAAAATTAAATACAATGGACAACCGAAAACTCTTCAAAACCTTTTTATTACAAATAGAATTACATATACACATAATTTAAATATATACATGTACATAATGAAAGAAATATGAACGCATTTTAATTTTCTTTAAAGAGTAGGAAAGCACGTGTTAATTTTTGGTTGGAACGCTTTATCTAAAAACATCTTTTCAGCTTTTTCGCGTAACCTCTTTAGGAGAAGGATATCCATTTGAGATGCATTATTTTGTTCGGCCCACTGAATGCCCTTGGCAAATATCTTCCTTGCTTCATTGTTTGAAATTTTCGAAACTTCTTTGTTTACATTTTCATCTTCACTGTCTTCTTCTTCAGCTTCAGTAACATTTTGTTGGATTTGTAAAGCGGACTGAATAATGTCATTATCAGAAAAGTCGTAGGAGACTTCATTTTAACCAGTTGCCCATTTATTGATTTCATATGTGGATGTGTCACCATTCGGATCAATTATTCTTATCATGGCATGAATTCTATTTAAATCAGCAAGCGAAGAATCCGAGTCAATTTGTTGGCGTAACTGTGAAAGTGGTATAAGGTCTTCATTATTCCATTGGGATGCCAGTTCTGGCCATAATATTGACCAACTCTTTTTAATATTTTTCTCTCCGATACCTTTCCAAGCTGAATCTAAAAAATAAACAGCATCTCGCAAACTGAATTTTTTTAAGACTGCTGCAATCATCTTTCAGTAGAATGTGGGTCAATAGCTGCTTTCTATATGCTACCTTTATATTCTGAATTAAATTTTGATCCATCGGCTGCAATATTGCTGTACAATTAGGCGGTAAGAATAAGACTCTGAAGTTCGGATCAAAGTTTATTTCGTCTTCTTTAGGATGAGATGGGGCATTATCCAAAACCAAAAGTGCTTTCAACGGCATGTTAATCTTTGTCAAAAACTTTTTCACACTTGAAATAAAATTATTCTTGAACCAATCAAAAAAAATCGTTGTAGACATCCAGCCTTTTTTTGTAGCTTTATATGCTACTGGAAGATTAACGTTTTTAAAAGCCCTTGGATTAATTGATTTTCCGATAACTAAGAGAGGTAACTTATGAGTTCCTGCAGCGTTAGAACATAAAAGTAAAGCGATCTTTCGATATTTTTCTGCCAGGAGCAGATTTTTCATTCGCATGAACCCATATCGTCCCCCGAAGAACCCTCCAAAAGGCAGCTGACTCATCAGCATTATATACCTGTTCTTCACTTATGTTCATTTCTTGAATCAGTTTTAAAAATTTTTCTTGAAAAGGCTTAACAGCAGCAACGTCGCTGGATACTTTTTCGCCACAAATCTTAAGGCATCAAATTCCATGTCGCAATTTAAATTTTTCCAACCAACCAGAACTTGCTGCAAAATCTTCCTTACCTGTAAAAAAATTTGGCTTTAGTTTGAATCATATCTGTTGAAATTGGCACATGATGATTTCTTTGGTGGATGAACCATGTCATCAATGCTTCTTCTACCGCTGGGTGTTCACCTTGTCTGATAATTTTTCTCTGTCCATAAAGCAATTGTTAAATGATCTTAGACCTTAAATTTAAGACCTTTTGTAAGCTTACCTGATCCTTGGAATGTGTTAGATACAAATTTCCGAATTTTCATCTTATTCATTTTTATATCAAAAACAGTTGACTTTGAGACTTTGAAAATTTCTGCTACTTGCCTGACTGATTTGCCAGTTTCAATATCATATATTTTACATTTCTCAGAAAGTGTCAAAGTAAAATGCTTCCTTTTCTTTGTAGAAGCCATAATATGTAAGTAATAACTTATGTTTTAAAAATTTTCAATGAGAAATTCAAATTACACCAAAAAATATACCTTATCCTTAAAGAAAGCTCACGATGAAATGTAACAGAGCATGAAAAATCAACGACCACAAATATAAACTTCCAATGAGTAAATTTGCAACGATTAAAATGTCTAGATTCCAGAGCCAACTATCGCGTGATTTTTTTGAGGTTAGGATTTTCATGCATTAGTATTTGACAGATCACGCGGGATTTCAGACATGGTGTCAGTCAAAGAGAAAGATGCTCAGTATGCTTTGACATTTCATCATGAATAGACTTACTAACGAGCAACGCTTGCAAATCATTGAATTTTATTACCAAAATCAGTGTTCGGTTCGAAATGTGAAAATCCGCTTTTTTATCGACAAATTTTGTTCAGCGATGAGGCTCATTTCTGGTTGAATGGCTACGTAAATAAGCAAAATTGCCGCATTTGGAGTGAAGAGCAACCAGAAGCCGTTCAAGAACTGCCCATGCATCCCGAAAAATGCACTGTTTGGTGTGGTTTGTACGCTGGTGGAATCATTGGACCGTATTTTTTCAAAGATGCTGTTGGACGCAACGTTACGGTGAATGGCGATCGCTATCGTTCAATGCTAACAAACTTTTTGTTGCCAAAAATGGAAGAACTGAACTTGGTTGACATGTGGTTTCAACAAGATGGCGCTACATGCCACACAGCTCGCGATTCTATGGCCATTTTGAGGGAAAACTTCGGAGAACAATTCATCTCAAGGAATGGACCGGTAAGTTGGCCACCAAGATCATGCGATTTGACGCCTTTAGACTATTTTTTGTGGGGCTACGTCAAGTCTAAAGTCTACACAAATAAGCCAGCAACTATTTTTGCTTTGGAAGACAACATTTCCAAAGAAATTCGGGCTATTCCGGCCGAAATGCTCGAAAAAGTTACCCAAAATTGGACTTTCCGAATGGACCACCTAAGACGCAGCCGCGGTCAACATTTAAATGAAATTATCTTCAAAAAGTAAATGTCATGGACCAATCTAACGTTTCAAATAAAGAATCGATGAGATTTTGCAAATTTTATGCGTTTTTTTTTTAAAAAAAGTTCTCAAGCTCTTAAAAAATCACCCATTACAAGCGACAAAACTAGAAGGGGATTCCCCGTAATCGTATGAACAAACGTTTTTTCCAAGAAACAGATACAAATAATATGTGTATGTGTATTGTACATAAGCATTTTAATACGCTATCCGGACTGCAGAGGTAAACTATTGAAAGTGTCCGAAACATAGTGGTGTCCGGACTACTGAAGTGTCCGGGCTAGCGAGTGTCCGGACTAGCGAGCCTGTACTGTATGCACAAGACCGAGACAAAACAAGCAAGCAATAGTTTCAAGAAAAGATTAATTTTTACGAGCCCAAGACTGAACAATAGGTACTATACAAATAGTCTCGTCATCAGAATGAAACTGAACAAAAATAATGTTTGTTGTTGTAAAGGGTTTTCAAATAGGAACTGGTTGATTTGATTTTGAACATCTTGTTGCAGCCATATTGTTTCTTTTATTTTCTGTCAAAATATCATTTCTTAGTCAATAAAGACACATCATCATGGCAACGACAAGCAAAACATGTTAATCATAAAACTGACATAGTGTGTTCGCTTATCTGATTTTGGAGCAGTAGGAAGTTCATCTCAATTTTGGTCGAAAATCATCTTTAGTGATGAGGCCTACTTTTTTGAATAAATGGGTATGTGAATAAGCAAAAATTACAGATTTGGGACGACACCAATCTACGCAATATTCACAAGGTACTTATGCATCCAATGCATCAAGTGTCTGTTTGGTGTGGAATTTGGGCTGGAGGTGTTATCGCTCCGTACTACTTCGAAAACGATGCTGGCCAAAGCATCACCGTCAACACCAATCACTTTAGGTCGATGAGTACCAAATTCTTGTGGTCGGAATTGGATAATATGAACACAAAACTATGGCATCGTTTGATTGTCTCCTTCCACTTTAGACTTTTTCTTGTAAGCCGTTTTTAAGTCGCAGGTTTATGTGAATAAGCTGAGAACCCCCGCAGCCCTCAAAGAAAATATTATCGATTCGACCATGCATCGGTCGATTGATATTTATTTTATTAACTTCCCATAGAAAGTTATTGTAATCGGTCAGATTTGTCGAATAGAAAATGTTGACATTTCAATTTCCCTAGAGTCGAAATAAAAGATTTTTAGAGAGATGTCTGTGCGTGCGAACGTACGTTCGGGAAGTTTCTTTCGTCATCCATAGCTCAAAGACCAGTAGAGATATGGATTTCAAATACATTTTGTTATATGTAGGTACAGATAATAATGCAGAAAGAACTCTCAAAAAAATTGAGTGGGTGGTTTTAATACCATAGCAATTTAAAAAAAGGTGAAAATTTTAGCTAACTCAAAATGACTCACGAACCGATAACGCTAGAGACTTTAATTAAATTTAATATTATATATTGTAACGCGATACCAAACATATATATTTTTGGAAAAAATTCCAATTAACGGTTTTTTTATAAATCAAAAAAACTGAAAAAAAAAATATTTGTCACCTCAAAAATTGTATGAACAAAAAATTATTTTATCTTCAAAATAATTTTGTGCAACGAAACAAACGACTTTGTCATCTGGTAAAATTTTGAGTAAAATCGAATAGAAAGATTTTTTTATAAAAAAAAAAAAACAAAACATTTACAAAAGTTGGTAAAAATTGATTTTCGACTTAAATATCTTTTCAAAAATTTGAAGTTATGGCTTCAAACTTATTTTGTCTCATAAGAAATATTGTTTTCAACATTCGGTAAAATTTGACAGTTTAATAATTTTTAATTAATTGACAGTTTTTAACAAAAAATAAAAACCTAAAAAACGCATTACTAAAAGTTCCCAAAAATTCACTTTCGACTCAAATTTCTTTTCAAAAATGAAAAATATAAAAAAATATTTTATCTCACAGAAAATATTGTTTTTCACATTCAGTAAATTTTTTTTAAAAAACAAACAGTCCGTTTTTTCATAAAAAAATAAAATCTGCAAAAATATTACGCAAATTTGATAAAAATTGATGTTCGGTTCTCGATATCTTGTGAACAATAGAAGATATAGACTTCAAATTAATTTAATTCGTGCAATTTGTATTTGTTTATATAAGAAATAAAAATTTCATACTAAAACTAAAATTGGTAAAAATTGATTTTCGACTAAAAATATCGTTACCGAAAATAGATTTCGTAATCAAACTATTTCATTATTATGTAAAATATTGTTATTAATTTATAATTTTTTAATAATAATTCAACTGAGACCTTTTTTAACAAAACACGAAAACCTACAAACTTTTAAGCAACACAAATCGACAGACGGGATTTGAAGTTATTAGAGTGGGTCTCATTCCAGCCTCTTTTTCAATTTTAAATCAACATGATTGTCTTTAATGGAAAGTTATTTATTATAAATGCAAATAATAAGAACTAATTATTTCAAAACAATGCAATTTTGACAATATTTAACAATAATACCATGAAATGCATCTTCAATATAATTTTATAGAGCATTGAAAGTAGCAAATTTGGCATCTATATTTATTATTACTTAAAAGCTGAAACAAAAATATCCTCTCATCAGTTAAATATATCAAGGATTTCAAGCATAATACGTATCCTCTTTAATACCCGCTGGCAAATTTGAATTAATTAAAGTCGCAGAATTTCCACCCAAAAAACCAAAACCATTCCAAAACCAAAGCATGGCAAAAGAATCCTTCTGAACAAAACGGTAACGCAAGGACATGATTTCTCTCACACAAGAAATTCAATTAACTTCATCCAAAGAATTTAATCGAATTTTCAATTCTTCATAAAGCAGCCGCAAGGCGCGATGGGTATGGGCGGTGGTGGAGGAGGAGGTGGAGTACCAACAGAGATTGGAATATATACACTACACAAACATATTTATAAAAAGGTAATTTAAAACTGGTCCAACGGTAATTTTATTAAATTCTTCTCGTTGCAAAATAATTATAATATAAAGTGTGTTGTTGTTGTTGTTGGTTTTATATTTGTATATATGTTTAATAATGTTTATGCAGAATAATTTGCATGATTGTGGAGAAGAGAATTAAATTTGGAGAAAAATAAATAAAATAAATTAGTAAGTTTAATAGATATAGAGTTTAGAGGTATAGGTACCTTATGTTTTGTGATATATTGATTTTGAAATTTAAATCCGCGGGATTGTATTTTTTGAAACTAAGCTTGAAAAAGAAACCAATAATATTATAATATTGTATTATTTAAATATTTATTTGAGGTTAAATAAACACAAATAATCGTTTTTCTGTGCGTTCCTTTTGATTTCAGTTACAAAAAAAACAGCTGACAATTTTAATTGGAATAGTCTTTTGAACTAATTCATTCTTAACTAAATATAAAATTAATGAATTCAAATCATATGGACACATGCAATTAAGCGTCGAAATTTGTATACGATAGTTTAAATTTAGTATTCCGTTTATTTTAGGAGGTTTTGTTTTTAACTATTGATGATTTATTAAAATAAATAAATTAGGTGACGCAACAGTCCGTTGAGAACTAGAGCCTAGTGACTTACGACTTTCAACCAGTCCGGAATTGCTAAATTCTCCAAGAGTAATTCTTATCATGAAAAGTGCTTTCTCAAATTGATGATTTATTAAGGGACCGAAATTGATTGAGAAGCTTAGGATAAAAACAGGGTAGGCAATCAAGTGACTTTTTTTTTAATCATATAGGTACTTTTGATACTGACAGCTGTTCTTTGTTTGAAATCTTGTCAAAAACACTGGAAAATATTGAAAACTTACTTCCAAATTGGTTGCCGTGTAGTCCAAGAGAGTAATGTTTTTGAAAAGAAGGTTTGTCAGAAATGAACTCAAGTTTTTTGCAACAAAATTGTGAGCCTTGTATGCTAGTAGGCAACACTCATCAAGGTACACTGACGCAAATGTGGGAGACTCAATTTAGGAACATCAATTCACAATCGATCTCAACACCTCAATTCTTCACAAAGATCTCGGATAGTTCGCTTACAAGGTTCAATTGATAAAGGAATTAAGGGATCGCAAATATACGCTTGTTATCGCTTTCGAGTTTGGGCCTTAGAACAGTTTAAATTTCACAACAATTGTTGTCCGTTTAACGCACCTGGGGTTTAGAAAAGCAACACCATGTCATAGAAAATAAGAAAGCAATGACAATTTGGTGAAGATTCTTCAAAAATGAGGAAACGTTGTTTAGTTACGGTGGACGTGACAGCGCTATGTAAACTGAATTGAAGTATTAGAACTACCACTGGTTCGATTAGGATGGTATTTCATGCACAACATCGATATTTCCCACACCAAATTTCCAAATACTATTACTAGTCTTTTTGGCAAGATTAATAAGCCTCGTCAATGCTGTGATTTGTTCCGTTTGGAATTTGATTTTAATGGGAAACCGTGAAGGACCGATATTATGCCAAAAATCCAGAAATAACTCAAACACTTATGGTCACTAATGCGCATCAGAAAACAATCAACAAAGTCTTGAAGTGAAATAATGCACATGCAATGCAAGAACTGAAGAACAAAATCAAGCACAATATTTTTAAAGGACTTTTCAAACATGGCTGATAAACGATCATGACAATAAACCAGCTTAAGGTTCTTCGGTTTCTACTTGTAGCATGTATCATATAATCAAAAAATTAAGTATTGATGGGGAAAAGCATTCCCGGCGATTGGTCCTTGAGCGACTAAAGCCTGTTAGTCTTTCTGCAACACTTTAAGCGACAAAAACTACTGTGGCTTTCGGTCCAGCAGTTTGAACATAGTTTGAGGAGGCCAAAAAACTTGAAGTCGAGATCCACCAACGTTCCCTTTACTTTAAGGGATACATTTGATAGTATCCAATGTAACAACGTACAAAGTTTTAGGAATGAGATGTACTTTCAGTAGTGTGATTTGTTAGGTTCTGCAGATTTTAGTGCGTATAGTTCAGGAGTTTATATGGAATATCTTCATCATCAATATCTTCAACAAATCGATACAAATATATATCTCTAAATGTAGTTGTGGAGTCCTACACAGTTATTGAACATTTGGCGAAACTAAGTTTGCGTTTTTAGGATAAGGCAAAATAATTGCTTTAAAACAAAAAGACATATAATCATCAACTTGGATAAAAAGCCTTTATTGATAGCAGTAACTTTGAAGTATTGCATTCATCTATCGGGTTTTTCAATAAGAGCGCTACAAAAGTTTTTTAAATAAAACAAAAACAATTTTAGATATCAATGAAATTCTTTATTCCTGTGAAAGTACGACCAATGCCATTATGTATGGAGCTCGATTTCTTTTGCATGGCCATCACGGGCACACTTTCAGAAGACCAGACGCTGAACCCAATTTTCGACGGTTTTCAAGCATAAATCGGTCGATACTGCTGCAATTTCACGTTCGATATTCGTACGAAGTTCATAAATCGTTGCTGGCTTGTTGGCATAGACCATAGACTTGACGTAGCCCCACAGGAAATATTCGAACGGTGGCGTCAAATCGCACAACTAAGGCGCCCAAGCGACTGGACAATTTCGTGAGATAACACGTTCTCCAAACTTGGTTTCCAATACATTTATTGTGACATTCGCTGTATGGCTTGTGACAACGTCCTGTTGGAACCACATGTCCTCCAAGTCCATATCATCCAATTGGGGCCAAAAATATTTGGTTATCATTGAACGGTAGCAATCCTCCATGCCGGTCTTGATCATCACGGAAGAAGTATGGCCCAATGACGCCGCCGCCGTCGGCCCATAAACCAACACCAAACCGTCATGTTTTCGGGATGCAATGATGACTCATAGAGTACGTGTGGATTGCTGCCTGACCAATACCGCATATTGTGTTTATTAACGAAGCCAGTCAGCCAGAAATGAGCCTCATCGCTGAAGATGATTTTTCGATGAAAATCCGAAGCATTTTCAAGTTGTTGCTCATCCCAATTTGAACAAACGACGCTTCTGGTGGTCAAGCGGCTTCAGTTCTTGCGTCGATTTAATCTTGTAAGGATGTAGGCCAAGATCTTTTCGCAAAATTCGCCACAACGAGCGACGTCACAGAGATGGCCAACGCTTGAGAACGACGTGTGAGAGACACATTTGGGATTTCTGCAACTGAAACGGGGAAAATTTTTTGCTGTGCCTGTGGATTCAAATTTTTCCACTAGACGCTCAATTGTTGATCTGCTAGGACGATTATTAGGACCATAAATTGGACGTAGCGCTTTTAACGTTGGAGCCACTGACTCCGAATTTCGGTATTAAATTTTAATAATTTCAAATCGTTTTTGGCTTGTATATCTTTCCATTATAAAATGGCAAACCTTACTGAAGAGAAATGTCAAAAGAGCGGCAAGAAATATGGCGTCGTTTGCTGTCCCCGTCGCTCTACTTTGTAGCGTCTTGTTGAAAAACCCTGTACTTTTCAGAAACTAACTTAACGATTGATACCTTACTTAGAATTCAACGAAGGATTTCCATAGGAAACCTCTTCTACTTCGATTTGGAAAAACATATTGATTCAAACTCCAAACTTTATAAAGTACAAGCTTACTTACTTACTTAAGGTAGTAATACAGTCTAGGTAATTTGACAGACTTTTGAAAGAAAGTGTCTCTGGTGTTGACGAGGGAGCTCCGCATTATTCTTTTGTCTAAAACCTTTGTTGACATCAAAAGGTAATCAAAGTTGTTTCCAATATTTATAGAGCAGGGAAAATTCTCCATTGCCATCCTGCATAAACGAACGAGATAATCAGGGATGTCAAAACAAGACATGGCTCTAAAAAGTTCGTCAATGTAGTGGCTTTTATATGCAGCTTAGAAATCAATAAAGGCGTAGTGAGTATCGATTTGATGTTCTTTGGTTTTTTCTAGAATCTTACGTACTGTGAACATTTGATCGACTAGGGTCACATTGATAAGGACATATCAGGTTCAGATATTACGGTATAGAGACAATATTATATGTGATGTTGAGAAGACTAATTCCTCTTTAGTTATTGCAATTTTTAGGGTCTCCTTTTTGTACTATCGGGCAAACAAAGCAGAAGTTCCATTCATCGGACATGCTTTCTTCCGATCATATTTTACAAATCCGAACCAAATCAAATGCTCCTCATTCAGGCAATCTGATCCAGCGGCTTTGTTTGACTTCAGCTTATAATATGGCAATCTTTACTTTGTCTTAATCGAGAAGACAGGATAGTTGGCTTCCATCATCATCTAAATTAAATAGATCATTCGGGCTATCCTCAGCATTGAATGCGTACCTACTATGGTATTTCCTCATTTCTGTTTCTGAACCTTTCAACATCCTTGACCGCACCCTTCACATATGCACACCCTTATTTCATCTGAAAAGTCTGTGTTCCTCCCTACTCCTCTTCTCGTAAGGGTAGTTATAAGCGCTCATCCTTCTATGCAGCCCGTTTTGCATGCAAAGCAAGCTTGAGCAATTAAATGACTTTCTAATGGTTGTTATTTGGATTAAATGAAGCACTGTATAAGCAAGGATGCGTGAACTTAAAATGTACTATGTTATAGCGTCTAAAACTGGATGCTCTTATGGAAATAAATGTTTTTTTATTATTTTTTTTTTTTTGTCAGAAATTAATTTAATTTGAACTTTTCTCTTCAGTCGATTTATATTGCCACCGAAATGGCCCTTAAAAGTATTTTATATAATTAATATTTAAAACATTAAATGTTTAAAAACACCATATTAAAACGTGGATGTTTTCTCTCTTTTTTTTAACCATAATACATTTTTTGTGGCCTTCAAAAATACCCTTTAATGTCATCGGGTATACCAATCTCGAAATTCCTTTAACTCGCTCGCAGGTGGTGTGTGTTTAATTTATGTTCATATTATGTGACTAGGTCACTTTACTAAGCACACAATTTAATGGTCTCCATTGCACGCGTGACTGCCAGACCTCTGCTACACTCTACATCCTATGAAATTATACTTTTCCAAGCCATTAAGTAGGACACCGCCAGCCGGACGGTCGCCACGCTACGCCACGCCACACCATGCAATCCACCGCACCGCCGCCGCCGTGCCATCTTCGAACCATTAAACAATGTTCTCTCCTTTCGGTTTTATTTAAGAACATTATGTTCCCAACCATAGAAACACCTTATAAAAACAGACCAAAGTGTTAATATCCCTTTAATCGAAGCAATAACCACTCGGTGTTGTAAAAACGCTTGTTCTTTAATTCCCTACAACAAACAGATACAGAAATGGGAACAACTTATAATGTTGTGTATGTATGTGATGTGTAATGTATATGTGTATGTGTGTTTTGAGTTTGGTTTGCAATTTTAAGGATCTGTCTCCTCCGGAGCAAAATAAAAATTCAATAACTTTAATCCCCCGAAGCAACATGAAAAGGACATTTTATTTCGTTCGGTCGTTCGTTTGTTTGTTTGTTTCCATTCGTTTCGTTTCGTTTTATTTCCCAATGACATCGATGACCATTTAATACATTTAGCAGGCGTGTTTACACTGCCCATGACGTTCATAAAACCCGAGTACACTTCAGTGCGTATATTCCTACCTTATACCTACCAATATATAGCCAAGTTATCTGAACCCGTACAGAGCAAGCACAAGTGCTACATATGAGTAGAGTGGGTTGGGGGGTTATTTCTGTTTTTGGTCCAATAACCGGGATTGGCATCGGCATCGGGAGCAGGACTACAACCAGGAACGGAACAAAAACAGGACTCAATGCAAAAGCATTATAGATCTATATGCGACATAAAATTTTAAACTCTTGTTACTTTCATAATCTTTTTGAATTGGGTAAAATGAACAAATTGAGTTATACAATTTATTGATATAATGGATTATCACCGATTAAAGTCCTTTTTACGAGGATTCCAGATTGTCCATGTGTAAATGTTCATTATTATTATTTTTTTTTTTTTGGTTTTGTACCTATAATATAGAAGCTTAAGTAAATGGCTTTAGGAATAACATGGTGTTGTTATTTTTTTGTTTGCTTTTTAAGAACACAATTTTGTTTTTAGGTTAATCCTTTAAGACACAATATACTCGTAATATTCTCATGCGCAGTATAAAAGAACGATGAATATAAAATTCAATGAACTCTGTTCTGTAATGATGATTCCTTTTATATGAGAATGATGCACAAAGATATCAAAATTGAAATCCCTTGGATCATTTTTAGCAATTTCTGTGAAAATAATGCACTGTTCCGCATAGTTCGTTCTATAAGAATAAATCATTCTTCAAATGCTTTAAAAACGCTGAATGTTTGCCTAATGTTTTGAAAAGGAAAAAAGTCTGCTTCACTTCAAATTTAAATACAAATCATT
Source organism: Eupeodes latifasciatus (assembly GCA_920104205.1). Classification (NCBI taxonomy): domain Eukaryota; kingdom Metazoa; phylum Arthropoda; class Insecta; order Diptera; family Syrphidae; genus Eupeodes; species Eupeodes latifasciatus. Next base: position 36,084,984 of record OV049926.1, read on the forward strand.
AAAATAATAATCATTTAAAAGACGATTAATGAGATTTTGTTTTGAATACTATGGTTCAAATAACTACGGTAGCTTTTCTTAGTAGTATGATATATTCAATTGACTCTTAATGGGGATGTAGCTTTTATCCTAGTATTCAATTCAGCCCAAAGGTAAGGTTAGGTTAGGTTATGGAGTAGGACACACTTAGGCCAGTTTAATGGCCCATTGTGATACCACATGAATCTTGAGGCTTTCCTCTAACCTCAATGAAAGCAGTTTGAGTCCCTTACGAAACGTGAGAGGCTGATTATGCTAGTATGATTTAAATCGTTTAGATCGTTATAAAAGAATTATTCTTGGTAATTCTTGCGTTTTTGAGCTAGAGCAGGGCACGTACAGAGAAGGTAAAGAACTGCTTCCTCCTCTTCCTCGTCCATACAGATTCTGCAAAAGTCATTTGAGAATACGCCTAGGCGCATGTCGTGCTTTCTTATTAGAAAGTCTCCGGTTATGACACCTATTATCGAGCTTATATGCGATCTGCTAAGAGCTAAGAGATAGAAGCACCTTCATCGCTTTAAATCTAGTGTTGGCCAGATGTTTTTTGTGACCTGACACGTAGTGCTAGTGATGTTGTTCCACCTGGTGTTTGCCTTTTCATAGCGTCCTGCATTAGCAATAGTTTACATGATTGGTATGCTAGCATTTGCCAAATGTGGTCCAGTACCCAGCAAAGGTGAATATTAAACTGTTGTGCCATCTCGAGATGATCGACAGTTATATGGACTTTTATAGAGTTTGTAGAGACAGAGTCCAGAGATTTGATAGCGGCCTGACTGAGAAAATATGGATATCAGACGTTGATATCACGTTTTCTTTAAGCAAGGACAAGACTTCTTTTATCGCCAAAAGTTCCGCCTGGAACACGCTACAATGATTGGGAAGGCGGAAGCAACCTGGAACTTTCTGTCGAATTGCAGTTGGGGCTGGGGGATGGTGTAGTCTCCGTGCTTGGGAATTGATTCTCAATACCAAAGAATTACGGAGTGGCCAATGTTTTTGTTAATCCACTGCGACGAAGCTTTGAGGCGAATTGCAAAGCTTGCAGCTATTTGTTTGCTAAATATATCAAGAGGTGTTAGGTAGAGTAGGGTGTCTAGTGCCACAGTTTGGCTCATGCGAAGCGATCCACTTAAATATTTATTTTACCTCGGTTTATAGCTTTCTCTAAAGTAGTCTACCATACTGCCACACCGTACATAAAAATCGGTCTAATTACCGATGTGTATAGCCAAGCCAATGCGTGATTCTGGGTTGTAAGCCCCATTTATTACCAATAGCTTTTTTGCAAGAAAAGAAAGCTACAATAGCTTTTTTAACTCTTTCTAGTACATTGCGTTTTCAACTTAGTTTTTTGTCTAAAATAAGACCCAGGTAGGTACTTAGCCTTGTCTGAGAACTTTTATTGAATACCTTTAATATAGGGAGGGCTAACAAATGGAATTTTGTATTTCCTCGAAAATACGACTAATTCGGTTAGGGCATGTCCCCCTCCCTGGGAGATATTTTTTTTGAATATGTGTAGGAATTCCCTTCAATTCAAAACTAATCGTATTAAATTAATGGATATGACCCCCTTCTATTTTAAATTATTTATTTTTTTATATAAAAACAAAATTTGTATTTTACTTTCTAAAACTTTGTTGCCAAAAGTACCACTTTTAACTGAGGACTGGACCAAACACATAATATGAATTGGAAATTCAACCCTATTTTAAAAACTTAGCAGAAATTCAAATTTTGAACAATGGACGATCCAGGGCGGGTCATATGAGCCGTAAAGCTTACACAGTTAAGTTGTGTAAGTAAAGATTTCATCTAAAGAATTGTTAGTAATTTAACGACATTTACCAAAAAGTGGTTTGCTGTCAAAATCAACTAAAATGATTTTCATAAAATTTGTTTCTAAGAAAAAGAGCAAATATTCAGGTTTTTAAAAAGAAACCTTGAATTTTATATTAAGTTGCCTTCAATTCCATCTTATTTTTTTTTAATGCACATAAATTGTGAACATTGAAGTGATTTTTACTTGCGACACATAGGAACTATATGGCAAGTACATTACTATGGTAGAAAAGTCGAAAAAAGTGGGTCCTCTGATTTCGTCCGTCTGTCTGTTCTGGCCCCTACATCCTAAACTATTGTGCCGATTGAAATTAAGGTTTTCAGCCGATAATCTTAATAGCCCAGCAGCCCGGGCCGGCCAGAAATACCTTTTATCATAAAAGCTGAAAGTTTGTCTATGTGTACCTCTAGTACAGGTAAGAACGATCCCCACCCATGATACCTGGCCACCTGGGTAGGGGTTCCTTTGACAGGTAACTACATTCAAAGTTTCGTTTGCATTTAAATAAGCTGGATTTAATAAAAAATAATCTACCCTAGGTATATCTTAATCCATATTTGATTATTACTATCAAAATGAGACTACGTAAACACTCAAGCAACCCCCCTGATTAAAAGCCTGGATCCGCCCATGGTGTAAGGCCGTTTCCACCGATTTACCTTTAAAGTAGGCATGTTGCGACGTAGACAGAAGTCTTGTATCAATACTTGCCCTTCAATGTATATCAATCAATCTTTCTAAGGTGTTAAGAAGGAATAGTGATAGACTTTAAGGTCGTAGATCTTTAGGATTGTCTTGAGAGTATTTATCTGATTTGGGTATAAAAACAACTTTAACTTCTCTCCATGCCGAGGGAATATGGACCAGATATAGACAGTTGTTAAAAATTGCCTCAAGGATTGGTGCAAAAAAGTTAATAATAATTATTGAAAGTCGGTAGTGAAGAGACATCTTTCGTTATCTGGAATCTCATTTTGTCTTCAACATTTGTCCATATGTTCATTAATAATCATTTGTCAAAACGTCTAACGCAGTAAATTGTTCAGCTGACGATGAAAATCTCTTTTTAAAAATTTCCTTGGGAAGTTATTGTAATTGGTACGATTTGTCGAATTTAAAATGTTGACATTTTAAGGTCCCATAATCTAAATCAAAAGTTTAAGAGAGATTTATGTGTGTGCGTGTGCACTAACGCTTATACGTTTGTACCTAAGTACGTTCGTATGTCCGAACGTTCGAAATACCTTTTCTTATCAGCCATATCTAAAGAACACGTGCAGATATCGCCTTCCAATAAATAGTGGTATACAGATAACAATATATAAAAAGCAGCAGAAAGGACTTTCTGGGTTGTTCAGTGAGTGGTTTTCTTAACTCTCGAACTAATGATGCTAACGAAATTTTATATTCCCCATTTTGACGTTATACCAAATTTGTAAAAAATGGCAAAAAAAAAACAGTTTGTACCCCTGGTGTGATGGTTAGAGCGTAGGACTGTCATACGAAAGGTGTTGATTAAATCCTTGCTTGTGCCACCTAAAGTTTTTTTCATGGGTATTACCTTTTGTGAGAAATTAACTAATCTTCCAAGAGTACCTACTTCTTGTTATGAAAAGTGACGTTCATATTTGACTTAAAACTGTAGGTCCCCTCCATCCCTGACAACATTACTCGCACACAGGAATGGTTGAGAAATGTAAGCAACTAAGCCCTGATTCTCTTCGCACTGTTGGGCCAACTTATTAATTTATTTTAACAGTTTGTTTTATAAATCCAAAAATTGAGTTCAAGGGTAGGAAAAATTTCTTGCATCGTTGGAGAATTTTAAGCAGCTAGCAGCATTTTTCGGTAATACACATACCGAGTATTAAAAGTTGATTAGTTTATCTCATGGATGTGACAAAAATGTGAAGCTAGAAATTGGTGTGAAAAGCTAAGGATACTGTCGTCTGCGAAACAGTTTTGTTTAGACTGGAAACCATTCAATACAACTTTTATTGAACGGTTAAAAAGGTAGTTTCTAATCCAACGAAGAAGAAACTCATCAATACCAAAAGATCGAATTTTCGATAATAGAGAGCTTGATGTCAAACTCTATCAAATGCTTTTGAAATATCAAGTACCTACAATCTTACTTTCTCCAAAACGCTGTAAAGACTTGTTCCCCTACTTGGTTAGATAAACCATTAAATCACTAGTGGAATTATTGCTACGAAAGTCATATTGGCGGTCATTAAGAAGCTTGTTCGTTCTTCGAGATATTTTTTAAGCTGATAATTAAATTATTTAAAACGCTAAATAATTTAATTATCAGCTTAAAAAATATCTCGAAGAACAAACAAGCTTCTTAATGACCGCCAATATGACTGTCGTACCCTGGAAAAAGGACTTAAGTGTAATTGTACGATAGTTATATGTGGAGGAAGATTCGAGATGGAAAAATTTACGCAGTGGTATTGCGACTTTACTTCAGATTATGGGCTTTTAAAATTGCTTTTACTCAAGAACAGTTACATCAATGAAAAAAGTATGCTCCATAGATCACAATTCTGAAATTGATTTCAAATTTTGTCGATTTTAACATTTGATTTTACATTCACATCCTTATTTTTTGGATGTGAATTTAGAACCGCCAACATTTTTTAAGTCTATATTATATTTTATCGCTATTTTTTTAAAAAGTGCTCTTAAGAAGTAGGTCGTTATATTTCTCCAATTAAGTAATTATTCAACTTTAATACTTTTATTTCTAGAAATGGTCATAAGTATCCAGTACAATTTCACACTTACTGATTACAAGTGCAGAGATTTTTCTTAAATGCACTGGACGAATGTTAATTACTTTACCCAAAAGTCTAAATGTCTTATTTTGAATTTTTTTAGAAATCAAAGTTTTAAAAAAATTACACGATCACATCGTTTTGATTTGAAATCCAAATCTGTAAGGAAATGCAAACAAACATTTAACCTCACTTTTTTACGTTTTCACTTTTATTAAAATTAAAACACTTATTGAAATATTTTCAAACGTTTTGGTTTAATGTTTGAATTTTTATTTCAATATCAAAATGTTCATAAAAAGCATTTTAAAAAGTGTAACTGATTTAGTTGTTCTTATTAAACACAAGGCAATGCTACACTCCACCATAGTGTCTCTAGGTCCACAGGATTCCCTGAGGCAATCTATGGGATGTTCATTGGTTCAATAAGTTGTTCAGCCAAAAAGGCACGGCTCGGCATGCTTGTTAACACCATAAGCCAGCTCGACGGTGGGGTGGGTACTTGTACCTGCTGCTGAACTACCGTACATTACAATCCATGCCGATTATTGTCAAAAGTCCTTTAAATTAGAGAACGCACTGAAAAAAAAATAACACACACAATTTGGATTTCCTTGTAGGACCCCCTGGCTTTAATTCGGGGATCCAGAGTGTATCCCTCCCTCTGTTTTATTTTATTTCTTTGCGAAAGCAAAAAAAAATAAAATTCCATGGTTACAGAGCCACTCTTATTGTTTTCTCTATAACCCCTTATTAAAAGATAAACAGATCTCTAAAGATCACTTATCTCTCTTTCATCGCTATTATGTAGCATCACTTTCACCCTCCCTTCCGTACTTCGAAAATTACTCCATCGTTCAACCAAAACCTCAATTACTCAAAATATTAATTTGGACTTCAACTGTAGAGTTCATACAGAATTTCATTTCAGATTTATTAAAATTCGCAAATTAAATCCATATTAATAATAAAAATAAATTCAATAAAAATAAAAATTTAGTTGTCAAACAGTGATCATGGTGACGCGTAAAAGCATAATAAGCTTGATTACAATTTCGACTCAATATATTGTTTTCACTCACACTCACGAAAAAGCACTCAAAAAAAATGATACAAATTTATGAATGAAATAACTTTCTTATTTTTATCTCATTTAACTAATGTTTTTCTTCGTTCAATTTGTCATAGATATGGGTGATTATACAAAAATTGGGTAACTCGATGTCATCAACCAATATATACAAAGTCTGATAATATTTTATTGAGATTGCAATTTATTTTAAAACAATGGAAAGACCTTTATTTAGTCACCCAATTTCAGTTCTTCATTTTGAATACAAGTTATTAAAAAAAACACAATTAGTTCTTAAAACGTCAGTCCTCTGGCATGTCACAACCCTGAAAACCAACCATTAAGTGACTGTCTATTAAACATTATCATTGATTTGAGAAAACTTATTAAATAAATACAATCTGCGATGTGTATAGTTTAATATATACTACAACTTTCATAATGCAGTGTTCTCCACTTTATTTAAAAAAATAAGAAATTTTGTGTTCAGTTTTATTCGTCAGTTTCTTGTGTGTTATTTAAATTTAAAATTCGTGCGAAATATCGCCGACGCAACGTCAAATCCCACTTTGAATTTTAATGTTGGTAATAAAGTTAGTTGCGGGTCGCACAATTTGACGGCCACCATAACTGTACCAGAGTTTGGGTTATGTTTGTTGTCTATACACGTGCTTAGCCAGTCAACGCGTCAGTTTTATGGTGAATCGTTATTTTTTTGTTAATCTAAAGTTTATTTTTATTTATTCGTATTAGACTTTGATTTGCTAAAATGTAGTTTGTTGATATTTGAAATTACAAAAAAAAAACATTAGTCCAGATTATAATCTCAAATTTCGTCTTTTTCGTCAGTAGTGTGGCGTCAGTTCTGTGTCAGGTAAATTGTTATTGTTCTTCATTTCATGATCATTAGTACTTTTAAGATGAATATTTTTAGATTTTGTTTGTTGATTACTTTGAAATATTTAGTAAAACTATGTGAAAGTAGTAAAAGATAAGTGAATAACGTTACGTTAAATGTCAAAAGTCTGTTTTGAAAACTGACGTAGTATTTTCTCCTAGTAATTATTTTTAATTGTTACTAAGTGATTTTAAGTGATCATTATTAAATCCTAAGAGATTTTTACTAATTTTTATTAAATTTCATTAATAATACTTTCAAAATTGTGTATACTCGTCAGTCCTCTGGCAGTCAAATTCTGAAATTTTTAAATATCTTACAATGTACTCAAAAAAGTGACTGGCCCGATTGGGAACAATATATTAATTAGATTAGCTATCATATACACCCGAATTTATAGAAGTTTGATTTAAAAACTATCGTAAACAAAATATCCTCAAAAGTTACCCAACTTTTGTATAATCACCCATATAATAATTCAAAATAGGACTTACCGACTTCCCAAAGATGTGTGCACAGCAGCTTTAAGGTTGTCGTTGACTCGGCGATTTCTGCAGCTAAATTATTTTATGGGGTTTGGTAAAGATCATGTGAAGTTGAACGAAATATTTTTGTTTTTGTATGAATATGATTTATGATTTGATTATAACTATATTAAGTAATGAAGTAGTGCAGCATAGTACATTAATCACAGAAATGATGACTCGAATGATGCATAATGATGATGACGTTGGTCTTTACTGGATTGTTGTATTTTTTTTTTTGTATTGTATTACTTGCAAACTTTCGCTTGAGGAAAGCTTTTGATTGATGTGTACTGAGGTGTATAGATTAGATGGTACGGAGTAATACTGTGTTGTTGTTACTGGATAAGTTTGTATGATCTGTGGGACAAGTGCCACGAGAATTGTGAAGCAAAGACTTCTAGCAGAGATGCGGGACGGCTTGAAATGATATAGGTTAGTTTGGTCGTTTTGGCTCTCACACTTGATTTTCAAGGTGTCACTTTGATAAATTGATTGCATTAGAACTGGCGGGGTGGAGGGGGATCAAAGCTTCTTGCAATGCAATGATCTCTGATTGCGTCTAGAAGTTTTACTTTGGTGTGCTCACGATCACGTCCAATTTGAATTGTGTGCGAGGTTAGAGCATACAATTCAAATTGGCATTAAGGTTATCTCCTAAGTCCAGCAAGTCTGTGGCTTGAGACGATTCGCTCCTAGGCGGTATGCACGATTTTGTAGCACAGAGATCTTTACAGAACTCCCAATGTAATTGATGACGATTAATCGTGTTTCAAGGTTAGGTACTTCGACTCTCGACGAACACTGTGTGAGATCACAATATACCTTGGTTCGTAGAATCTTATGTTCAAACAAGCACGTTCTTCAACCTTAATAAAGCGAAAAAAGGTTTATATTTAATGATTACCAGAAAGGCGATAGATTTCTTAGTAAAAAAACTTACTTTTTCTTTAATAAAATTAATGAATAAGAATTTAATCGCACTTTCCAAGAAAAACAAAATTCGCGTGATGGACTTCGATTGCACTTGATGTTAGTGTCGAGAAAGAAATTATACTTGTCAAATATAAAATCGTGTTAAAAATGGCCTCATATTGGATTTAGGTAAATATCAATTTTACCTTTTGATGTGTCACGATCGAGAGTTAGAAATTAAAAGAAAGTTCACAGGAAATGCAGTGCGATTTTACATCCAGAAAAGTCACTTCGAATAGAACAAAAGAGTTCAGTGCAAGTTCGAAGATCGATTAAAAGGAAATTCGAAAATTTGATAGCTCATATCATGCGCATGTAATTTCGGTCGCATTCAACAAAATAAGATTGCAAATAAACTTGCAGGTTAAGACTGTGGTTTCAGATGTGTCTACACAAAAGATTGAAACTGTTGGGTGCCGTTTATGGAGTTGTTGAAGTCAAAACTTCAAACTCGTAAAGTTAATGAATTATGTGCAATACAAAATTCTTACGCTACTTCGTAAAATACTTACGCTACTTCGTAAAATAGCGTACAGCAAGTCGTTTTGAATTTGTGTTTGAAAATTTCAAAAGTAGAAACTTAAAGCTAAAAATATTTCTTATTTAAACCATAATTCTATCATACTTCACTAAGATAAGTTAAGTACATACATCATTTTTCGAAATCACTAACATTTCAAAAATTTCATTTATATGTACAAGAAAACAAAATTTCAAGTGGCTCTTTTGTAATTTGGTTACGACCTAAACTTATGCTACGTTTTATTAAGTGTTAACTCCTATATATGTACATATGTACGTACTAATGCCATATTTAATCATTCATAAGTTTTAAAAACTTGTTATACCAAAAATTAGAAAATTTAGAATGTTTCTTCTTTTTCAAAAAACCGTTTAACACATCACTGTATTCTTCTTCTCGTTTATCAATTTTGTCCACAATTTTTCCCTTTGGAATATACTTTATAGTTTCGTTGTTGATTTTTTCGCTTTTTGTTTTGTTTGTTCTTGATTTTCTATCGGAAAACTTTATCCTAACAATTTATTTTTCAACTTGCTGCCAACAATTTCTCTTCTTCTTATTTTTCTCCGGCACCATAATATTATCATTGTGATCACCGAAGAAGATTTTATGCAATATAGAGATACCTAGCTTCCAACTTGCAGTAAAAGGCTATATGAAAGGGATAGAGATTGAAGCCAAAGAGTCATTGTGTGTTTATCGAGACGCTTCCACTTCCATGCCGCCGCTGCCGCAGCAGCAAAAACAACTATGGGCTACGACGACGGAAGACGGATAGAGCCACCACCATCGAGGGTGATGAGGGTTAACCTAATCGAACTGGCAGCAAAGTTAAATTGAAGTTTAATCTAAAACTAAAGTGACTCTGTGCCGAAAACCGAGCGAGATGTGGGATTTTTGTCCTCAGCATCATCAAAGCAGCCGTTATCCTATAAAATCAGGACCTCATCTCATCCTTTAACCTATATATGAAGCTATACCTACTCCTTCCCTATAATATATATTATAGAATCAGTTTGAATAACTTTCAAGGCTAAACACACACTTTTCATACACATATGACAGGCGGGCGGGCGCATGTATGACACATGGCATATCTCGTGTGTAGATCATATCCTTCGACACGGACTTTGTTGTCAATCTATATAAGAGTATTTGTAGGTATGTATGTGATATGTTTATGGTATGCATAGCTTCTTCACAGACACATCCTTCAAGCAAAAGAGTTATGACAAAAAGTTTTATTTTGTTTAAAATTATTTGAAAGTTTGATTGAAGGTCCTTGGAGCGCCGCCGGGCGCCGGCCCGCGCCGCTCTTCACCCCACCGAGATCCGTTTACTTAAGCAAATGTTTTTGGTTTTAACTTATTTCTTTCTTTACTCTTCGTCCGCATCCTGTTCCTTTCACCGATTTTCATATTGGAACCGTGGTTGACCTATCGGCGACGACGACAGCCACGACACGACTCCGCGAGTAACAACATAAAGCAAGAGTTTTTAAAATTTGTTTTTTCTTTTGAAAATATTTGTTTTCCAACGCTAAATATTCCATTTTGCGCCTGAATAAACTTTGGCATCAAACGGAAAAGCAAAGTTATTGATTGCTTTTGTTTCTTTTTTCTTTTATTTTTATTTTTCTTTTTTCTTGGTTTTGGCTGAGTTTGGGGATGAACTGAAAAGGGGTGGTGGTTTTTGGAGTATAGCATGTTCCGTCGATTTGTGTGTTTTTTTGAGATTTTTTTGTTTTTGTTTTTATCGATAAACGTTATGGATGATGGCTTGAGAGAGAAGAGGATGTTGGCTTTGGCTTTGGCATTGCCAAGCAAAACGGAAACAAGAAGGGAGGTGGTAAAATTTCGAAAATAAAAAGTTTATGCGGGCGCGCAATGATTGAATAATTTAATTTCTAATGCCATCACACCAAATTGGAGTTGATTGGTGGAAACTCTGGTAAGTCACGGCTTTCGAAAGAAAAACAAAAACAAATTAAATTGGTTTTTAGCACGTGTGTTTGGTGTTTTTTGTTGTGGGGGTTTTGGTTTTTTATGATGTGTGATGATTGGGTAAACACTCGCGTTATTGCATGAAAGTCAGTTGTAAATGTTTGGTAAACTTTTTTTTTTAAAGGTGAGAATAATTTTATTTATTTTTTTGTCGTTTTGAGAAAGGTGAAGTACTTGTATGAAGGTGTGTATTTTTAGGAATGGTGTCACCCTTGCACCTGTTGAATATTTTTAGGGAATTAATTGACTTTAAGTGGTTATGTATGTATGTAACTTAATATATTCAAGTATGGGGATTTAAAATAATTGATTTTGATTTATTTATTTTAATTTTTAATTTGTTGGTACGAGTATACCAGTTCCAATAATATTAATAAAAACGCAACACACTTAAATTACCTATACAGAGTCTTGCTTTAAGAGTTTCTCCACTTTAAATATAAATTAATTGATTTTTTTTTAAATCATGTTACATGTTTTATTCATTTAAAAGACCTATCTGTTGTCATTTTGTACAGAAATAAAATCATATAAATGTCCTTTGTGGTTTTTTTGGGTGGCAGGCATCTTAAATGCCTTATTTTTTAGGATTCTGTCTCTTAAATCAGACTGAAATTGACTAGCATTGTTGTTCGTTTGCAGCTTCTTAACATGAAAAGCTTAACATACTTAAATTGCCGCATTCAAATGTCAACGTTAGGAAATCATTATTTAAAGACCTTTTACATATATTCATTCGCATATACATAACTATATATTTTTTTAGTTATTTTATATCATAAACAAACTTTTTGTACTCAATCATTGTAATAGTTTTGTATGAAAAAATAAAAACAAAATAGTTGGCACCACAGTCCGTTGAGCACAGGGCCTAGTGACTAACAGCTCTCAACCATTCCTGTGTGATATTCATTTCAGGATTTTCAGGGATAGAGGAGACACACATTTTGTAGGTCCTTTTTGCAAAAAAGGAATCAAGGAAAGAGGTTATCTTCAAAAATTTCACTTGAAAAATGGATTGTCAGTGCTGAAATCTTGAACAGTTAATTTTTTTAACTACTAAACAGAATTTCGAACTGAAAATTTAGACATTTCTCGACTTATGTTCTTAAGATCTTGAAAAAAAAATAAGGAAAATTCGGGTAACAGTTTTTTTTTGTCAATTGGATTTTTATAAAATAAAAAATGATGAAATGAGTTTGATTTTAATATCTCTTCTTGTTTTCGGGATTTTAAGTCGAAAACTATTTTTACCAATTTTAGCATCATTTTTTGATATTTATATTTCTTATAAGTATTGATTGAATTTTTGTAACAAAATTTTTGTATGTAAAAAACAATATTTCGCATAGAATGAAATACTTCTAAAGTGAATACTTTTATTTATTCTCGAGATATACAAGTCGAAAATTAGCATTTGCCAATATTGTGTAGTATTTTGTGTAGATTTTTAATTGTTTCAAAAACACTGTCGATTAGAATGTTCTTAAAATGTTACCAAAAGTTAAAATTAATAAGTTGTATAAGATAAAATAATTATATTAAACTGTCATTTCGTTTCTACCAGGTGCCAAACACTTTATTCTGCAATGCATAGCATCATTTTGGAAGTAATATCATTTTTTTCGCAAATACATTTTTTTCAGTTTTTTTTTTAATACATAAAAAACCGTTAGTTGAATTTTATTTTCGAATTCATACCAATGTTATTAGTTCGAGAGATATTTGGGGTCAACCAAATTTTTTATTTCTTTATCTTCTGTTATTATCTGTAAAACAAATTTTTGTTGAAGAAAAAAGTGCCCTTAACGTACATCGATCTAGATTCTAGGGCTTTGAAACTTCGATAAATGTCAACATTCTCAATTCAATAAATCGGACCGGTTACAATAACTAACTCTGGTATGCTAATAATCACTTAATTATTTAAACCCAAATCAGAGATGTCTTTAATAAGTGCTATGAAAAACGCTTCTAAATAGACCTGGTTCTGATTTTAAGACCATTACATTGAATAAACAGGCCAAAATCTAAAAATCATATCTTATGGTTCTAAAATAAATAATAATCTATGAAAATCATTAGTGTTCAGGTATTTTTGCAAAAACCATAACGCCCAAATCCTAAAATGTCATAAGGCCCAAAATTGGTCACAAGACCCATAAAGTCTAAAAAAGTTCCCAAAAAAACCCAAAGCGAATGTCGTAACGCCCAAATAAATTTTAAAAAAGAGGCTGGGTTGCGACCCACACTGATAACTTCCCATCCCGTCTGTCGATTTGTCTTGCTTAAAAGTTTGTCTATATGTATCAATTTTTACCAAATATACGTACTATTTGTTGCAGATTTTATTTTTTTATGAAAAAACGGACTGTTGGATTTTTATAAAAAAAATTACTGAATATCGAAAACAATATTTTCTGTGAAATAAAATAAGTTTGAAGCCAATATTTTAACCTTTTGAAAAGCTATTTAAGTCGAAAGTAGATTTTTACCAAGTTTTAGTAGGTATTGTTTTTTTCTATGTTTTTAATTTTTGTAAAAAAATTGTCAATTCGATTTTTCTCAAAATTTTTCCTAATGTTGAAAACAATATTTCTTATAAGTTAAAATTAGTAAGAAGCCATTATCTCAAAGTTTTGAAAAGATATTTGAGTCGAAAATCAATTTTTACCAACTTTTATTAATTTTTTTTTCGGTTTTTAATTTTTTTGTAAAAAAACTTTCAATTCGATTTTTTTCAAAATTTTACTGAATGTTGACAACAATATTTTTTGAAAGATAAAAGTAGTTTTATGCCAATATCTCAAAGTTTTGAAAAGATATTTGAGTCGAAAATCAATTTTTACCAATTTTTATTAATTTTTTTTTTAGGTTTTTATTTTTTGTAAAAAAAATTGTCAATTCGTTTTTTTTCAAAATTTGACTGAATGTTGACAACAATATGTCTTATAAGATAAAATAAGTTTGAAGCCTAAGTCTCAAGTTTTTGAAAAGATATTTGAGTCGAATTTCAATTTTTCCCAACTTTGAGTAAAGTTTTTTTTAGGTTTTTATTTTTTATAAAAAAAAACTGTCAATTAGATTTTTCTCAAAATTTTATCAGATGTCAAAAGCATTATTTTTCGTTGCAAAAAATTGTTTTGGAGATGAAATCATATTTTAGTCGTAAAATTTTCGAGATGACAAATTTTTTTTTCAGTTATTTTTAATTTATAAAAAAAACCGTTAATTGGATTTTTTTCCAAAAATATGCTTGTTTTGTATTACGTTACAATATATAATATAAAATTTAATTCAAGTCTCTAGCATCATTGGTTCATGAGATATTTAGGGTTAACCAACATTTTCACCTTTTTTTTTAAACTGCTATGTTAAAAAAACCACTCACGCAATTTTCTTGAGAGCCCTTTCTGCATCTTTCTGCCTTATTATCTGTATAACAAAATTAAAATTTTTTTTGTTGCTTTTTTTTTCTCACTTACAAATCATTATCCGTTTTAGCTAAACTAAAAGCACATTACCAATATTGTTCTTTTTTCTTTAAATTTTTTGTTTTGACTAAACTAAAAGTCACACTTCTTATTGAACATATAACTACCTGTTATTGCTTTTTTATACTATTAATGATAAACATGGACATTATTTCCATATGGTTCAATGATTCTTTTTTTTTTGTTTTGACTAAACTAAAAGTCACATTATGAAAATAATAATTAAAACAAAAAAAATGTTCTTCTTTAATATTTATATTTACATATTTTTTAACTATGAAACTTATTTTGTGAAATATTCTCTCTTTTTACTCAAATATTGTATTTTTTTTTGTTTTTTTTATTTAATTAGTTTTTTTTCCGACAGACGGCTTATAAAGCCATGCTTTGTATATCTTTTATTATGAAATATTGTACTTATAAGAAAATTGGAAAAATAAAGAACTTATCTATCTATCAATCTATCTATCTATCTATAACAAAATTTATTTGAAGTCGATATATCTTCTGGTTCTTGAGCTATGGAAGACGAAAAAAACGTCGCGAACGTACAGACGTACGGACGTAGCATAGCATAGCAGTTTAAAAAAAGGTGAAAATGTTGGTTAACCCAAAATATCTCAAGAACCAATAACGCTAGAGACTTGAATTAAATTTTATATTATATATTGTAACGTGATACCAAACAAATATATTTTTGGAAAAAAAATCCAATTAACGGTTTTTTTTATAAATCAACTAAAATACATTTCAATCAAAAAAATATTTGTCACCACGAAAATGTTACGAACAAAAAATGGTTTTATCTCAAAAACAATTTTGGGCATACAAAAATAACGTTTTTAACATCTGGTAAAGTTTTAAGAAAAATCGAATTGATAGTTTTTTTTTTAACAAAAAACCTAAAAAAAACATTACTCAAAGTTGGTGAAACTTGATTTTCGACTCAAATATCTTTTCAAAAATTTAAGATTATAGCTTTTAACTAATTTTATCTTATTCGAAATATTGTTTTCAACATTCAGTAATGTTTTGAGAAAAATCGAATTGACAGTTTTTTACAAAAAATAAAAACCTAAAAAAGATTAATAAAAGTTGGTAGAAATTGATTTTCGACTCAAATATCTTTTTAAAAATGAAAAATATTGGCTTCAAACTTATTTTATCTCACAGAAAATATTGTTACTTAATGTAATGGAAAAGACTCTAGTGCTCATTTGAAGAGCGTATTCCATTCAAAATCCATAAATCATACTTTATGATTTTAAAATTAATTATTACTACAAAAATAAATCTATGAAAATTATCATCACTCTAAATACATACATAAGTAAGTTATTTTGACCCACCCTGTACTAGAAGTTGGTCAAAATTCATTTTTGATTTAACTTTGATAAGATAAAAATAATGATAATTAACTTCACATTTCATTTATATCATAAAAAATAATTTTGTAAAGATTTTATAAAAAATTAAGAAATATTTAATAAATATACATAGTTCTACCAAAAATACAAAAGAAGGGGTTGGTGGAGGTGTGTACTCCGAACGACTGAAATTAAGTCTCTCTTTCCGCCTTCCCAATCATTGTAGCGTGTTCCAGGCGGAACTTTTGGCGATAAAAGAAGTCTTGTCCTGGCTTAAAGAAAACGTGATATCAACATCTGATATCCGTATTTTCTCAGACAGTCAGGAATCTGGACTCTGTCTCTACAAACTCTATAACAGTCCATAACTGTCGATAATCTCTAATGGAGATGGCACAACAGTTTAATATTCACCTTTGCTGGCTGCCGGGCCATAGAGACATTCCAGGTAACTGTAAGGCAGATGAACTCGCCAGGAACGGTACAGTACAGCCCATCCTACCACGTTTGGCACGTACTGGCATACCAATCGCTACTTGTAAACTGTTGCTAATGCAAGACGCTGTGAGGAGGGCAGGCACCAGGTGGAACAACATCACCACGTGCCAAGTCACAAAAAACATCTGGCCAACACTGGATTTAAAACGTTCAAGGTGCATGCTCTCTCTAAGCAGATCGCATATAAGCTCGATAATAGGTGTCACAACCGGACACTGTCTAATAGGAAAGCACGCCACGAGATTAGGCGTATTCTCAAATGACTTTTGCAGAAGCTGTATGGACGAGGAAGAGGAAGAAACAGTTCTTCATCTTCTCTGCACATGCCCTGCTCTGGCTCGAAAACGCAAGAATTACCTAGGAGAATTCTTCTTTAACGATCTAAACGATCTAAACCACATCAGCATAATCAACCTCTCACGTTTCGTAAGGGACTCAAACTGGTTCCATTGAGCTTAGGAGGAAACCTCAAGATTCATGTGGTAACACAATGGGCCAGAAAACTGGCCTAAGTGTGTCCGTTTCCATCTAGGACAGCCACTATAACCTAACCTAACCTAACCCCAAAAATACTACAAAATTGATTTTACGTCTCGAAAAACTTAACATTAAACGCAGCTTTTTTCAATGCCAATTTGACCTCTTTCAAAAAAGTATCAAATCTTTAAGGAAACTAATGGAAAATTATTACTGTGGCCTTTTTTTTTGTTAATCAAAATAAAGTAATGTTAAATTCATGACTCTATAACACAAAATTTGGTCTTTTGGTTTATCAATTAAAATTGTCACTTCACTTCTTAACAATAAATTCTTGTATATCAATTCAAACTGAACATCATCATTAAAAAAATTACGAAAAGTCTTTAAAAGTTTATGAGAACATAAAACAATATCAAAAGTTTTGACCTTTTACGTTATTAACAGTAAATTCTACAAAAAAAAAAGAGGCTGGGATGCGACCCACACTGATAACTTCCCATCCCGTCTATCGATTTGTCTTGCTTAAAAGTTTGTCTAAATGTATCAATTCTTACCAAATTTGCGTTCTATTTTTAGTAGATTTTATTTTTTTTTATGAAAAAACGGACTGTTGGATTTTTATAAAAAAATTATTGAATATAAAAAACAATATTTTCTGTGAAATAAAATAAGTTTGAAGCCAATATTTTTAATTTTTGAAAAGCTATTTGAGCCGAAAATCAATTTTTACCAACTTTTATTAATTTTTTTGTTTAGGTTTTTATTTTTTGTAAAAAAACTGTCAATTCGATTTTTCTCAAAATTTGTCCTAATGTTGAAAACAATATTTCTTATAAGTTAAAATTAGTAAGAAGCCATAATCTCAAATTTTTGAAAAGATATTTAAGTCGAAAATCAATTTTTACCAACTTTTGTTAAATTTTTTTTTCGGTTTTTATTTTTTTGTAAAAAAACTGTCAATTCTATTTTTTTCAAAATATTACTGAATGTTGAAACCAATATTTTTTGAAAGATAAAAGTAGTTTAAAGCCAATATCTCAAAGTCTTGAAAAGATATTTGAGTCAAAACTAAATTTTTACCAACTTTTTTTTTATTTTTTTTTAGGTTATTATTTTTTGTAAAAAAAACTGTCAATTCGATTTTTCTCAAAATTTTTCCTACTGTTGAAAACAATATTTCTTATAAGCTTAAATTAGATAGAAGCCATAATCTCAAATTTTTGAAAAGATATTTAAGTCGAAAATCAATTTTTACCAACTTTTGTTAATTTTTTTTTCGGTTTTTAATTTTTTGTAAAAAAACTGTCAATTCTATTTTTTTCAAAATTTTACTGAATGTTGACAACAATACTTTTTGAAAGATAAAAGTAGTTTAAAGCCAATATCTCAAAGTTTTGAAAAGATATTTGAGTCAAAACTCAATTTTTACCAACTTTTTTTTATTTTTTTTTTTAGGTTATTATTTTTTGTAAAAAAACTGTCAATTCGATTTTTCTCAAAATTTAATCAGATGTCAAAAACATTATTCTTCGTTGCACAAAATTGTTTTGGAGACGAAATCATATTTTAGTCGTAAAATTTTCGAAGTGACAAATTTTTTTTTCAGTTTTTTTGATTTATAAAAAAAACCGTTAATTGAATTTTTTTCCAAAAATATAATTGTTTTGTATCACGTTACAATATATAATACAAAATTTAATTCAAGTCTCTAGCGTCATTGGTTCATGAGATATTTAGGGTTAACCAAAATTTTCACCTTTTTTTTAAACTGCTATGGTAAAAAAACCACCCACGCAATTTTCTTGAGAGCCCTTTCTGCATCTTTCTGCCTTATTATCTATATAACAAAATTTATTTGAAGTCGAGATCTCTTCTGGTTCTTGAGCTATGGACGACGAAAAAAACGTCGCGAACGTACGGACGTACGGACGTACGGACGTACGGACGTACGTACACACGCACGCACAGACATCTTTCTAAAAACCTTTTATTTCGACTCTAGGGGCCTTGAAACGTCGAGAAATGTCAAAATTTTCAATTTGTCAAATCGGACCCATTACAATAACTTCCTATGGGAAGTTAATAAGTTGAGGGGTGAAATCGGCTAAGCTGATAGTTGACTATCATTTTTTTGACTATCAGATTTTGATCGTTTATACTTTTCCGTCTGTGTAAGATGATTGTTTTGAAATCATATTTTTTTTCTCAAAACTTGGTATCACTTCAAAAAATATACATACATATACTTCAATCTTGAATCTTGTGTCAAATTCTTATTTATTTAAAAATAAACAACGTAAAAATTTAAATATTAAAAAAAGTCGGCAAAAATGTATGTAAAAAAAAATTGTTTAAAATCTTAAAAATCAGAATTTTAATGCATTATTTAATACACAGGGCGCACGCAAGTAAGACACAAATGAATATGTTGACGGATTTCATGAAGCGGACTTGGCCAAATCCTTAGCTCCAAAGGATAGTTATATTCCTTTAGAGATAAGGAATGCCACATAATGTCGTGGGAAAAACTATTAAGGACGTTAAATGCAAATGGACCACCAACTAAAGCCACACGAGAGTGGAAAAGGGTAAAATAATTGTAATTTAGTCACCAAAAAAAATATTTCTAATTCGTATTAATTTGCAAAGATTTGGACGACGCGAAAGTATTCCGTAAAAGAACTCATACAGAATCAAAATTATTAAAAAAAAACGGAGGAGGCCCGTTTATGGAGTTACCATTGGACAAAAATGAAGAAACTATTGTAGAAGTTTGTGGGATTGAGGCAGCAATAGCGAGGAGAAGTGGTGTTTCCACCTATGGTGGTGAAGACGAAAGTAAGTTAGTCTTAGTTTAAGTAAAATAGTTATTTATGTATTTTTCTTTTGAACATTTTTAGATTTAGATGAAGAAACAAAAACGCTTTTATCTGACTCGGATAAAATAATAATTTCACAACTGCATCACAAACTCAAACTTATTCGATAGAGACTCCAAGACTGCAAAACATATAAAAGTTCAGCAAGAAAACAGTAGAAACTACAGGATAGGTTCCTGACTGTGCATACGGGCATACAAGTTGTACTTGACTCCATGAACAAGTCAATAAATGAAATCAATGAAACCTTAAAAACCCTGTGCACGGTCATTGCAAATACAGGCGGTGTTGGCTGTCTCTAATAATTGCTGAAGAGTTGCGGTTTAAAAAAAACTTTGCCTAGTGCCAAAAGTGATATGAACATATACACACATATGTATGTATAATTCCATTATATGTACATAGGTACAACTCTGTGACTTATGAATTATTTATTTTTTTTGTTAAAAGTACATATGCACGCACATGCTGCGAGCAAAAAAATAGCAGTGCATGTAAAATTATTTTAAATAAAACATAAAACATAAAAAGAGCTTTGATATTGGAAATGTTTTAAGTAAAACTCCTTAAGGTTCACAAGAATTTATTTTTTAGCAAGAATGGAATTTAATTTATTGCTAATTAGCTAAGCAGTAATCTAAAAACAAAATAAACCTCAAAATAAAGCGAGCAAAATAATAGCAGTGATTTTCTTTTTTTATTAAATTAATATAAAACAAGGGCACAAAAAGTTCTTTTCAACGGTATTTTATTTAATAAAAGCTAGTATTTGGTAGCATGACCATTATTTTTTACAACTGCTTCACAGCGACGTTTCATTGACTCCACAAGTCCCTGACATCTTGCTGGAGTTATTGATTGCCAAGCCTGCTCAGCAACGCTCCATAACTCTCTGTTATTCTTTGGTTTTGCCTTGGATATTTCTTTTTTAATATCTGCCCAAAGATTCTCGAGGGGATTGAGGTCAGGAGACTGTGCAGGCCACTCCATGACCCCAATCCTATTATCTTGGAACCATTGTCTGGCTGCTCTGCTGGTATGCTTTGGGTCGTTATCTTGCTGGAAGACCCATTTAAGCGGCATTTCATATTCAGCATGGTGTTTTTTAGGATATCCACGTAAGAGTGCTGGTTCATAATGGTTTTGATCCAGTATATTGGGCCAACTCCATAATAGGAGAAGCATCCCCAAACCATTATACTGGATCCCCCATGCTTAATTGTTTTTGTGATGTATTTGGGGTTATATTCCGTGTTCGGGGGTCTTCTCACAAACTGCCGAGATCCTTTACCACCACAGAGAACCACCTTGCTCTCATCATCGGTCCAGAGAATGTTTCGCCACTTTGCAGGAGCCCATCCTAAATGCTCGCGCGCAAACTTCATCCTTCACAATATGGTTCTTCTTCAAAAGTGGAACCTTTCTTGGACTGCGAGCATTTAGTTTATGCTCCCTCAGTATTCTCCTCACCGTATGCACACATCTATGTATGTATGTAGTTTTATTTTTACTTGCGACATATAGGAACTATATGGCAAATTTTGCATTCGTGCAAAATTTCGAACTCGAGATTTTAATCAAACATGATATTACGATGGTAGAGAAGTCGAAAAAAGTGGGTCCCGCGATTCCGTCCGGTCTGTTTTGTCTGTCTGTCCACGCTCCTACAGCCTAAACCATTGGGTCGATTGAGTTCAAACTTGGAAGTTAAGGTTTTCAGCAGATTCGCGTTAGGCGTTTTTTTCATTTTTTTTTTAAGACCAAAACTAACAGTGGCCCCCATACAATTTTTTTGGTCAAAAAACGAAAATTCGAATTTTCTCAAAAACAAACCGATAGATTTTTTTTAAATTTTCTCTAAAATTTTATTTTTAAACTTGGCTTCTTTTCATAAGAAAAACATATTTTTGTATTGCTCAGGAAAGGTACCGCTCATAGAACCGTTATTTTGTTTCTTAATTTTCTCAGCAACTTATCAACCGATTTCAATAATTTTTTTTCTGAATATAAGATATTGCCTTAACAATATTTGATTATCAAAAGTGAAATTTTTTATTGTTTGGATTTTTAAAAAAATATTGAATTTTTTTTTCAAAATTCTATATCTCAAAAACGGGTCAACATTTTTTTACGAAATTCAAATGTAGAGCGTATATTTACAATCACTAAACAACTGCATACCAAAAATATTTTTAGAACAAAATTTAAAAATTTTATATATAAAAAATTAATTAAAAAAAAAAACCGCTCTAACGATTTTCAAAAAAAAAATTTGAAAAATCAAGGGTTTTTTGATTTATAAAATGGCATCTAAATTTTTGAAGACAAACTTATTTTTCAGGTAAAGTTTTGAATCTTAAAATAGTTTTTTTTTTTAATTATTTTAACTGCATTAAATGTAATCCCCTCCCATCTCACCAGATCAAATCCTGTGCGTGAGCCCGAAAGAGCGCATTACATTGACAAAACTTTTATTATATTCAGCCCTATCATGAATTCCATCGTAATCGGAAATTTTTACGAATCCCGAAAAACTGTATCATGAAATCCGTTCGTAGTGGAAAATCTCATACAATTTTGCATTACGAACGGATTTCATGATACAGTTTTTCGGGATTCGTAAAAATTCCGACTACGATGGAATTCATGATAGGGCTGATTACTATCTTTTATCCAAATTAGATAATGCATTTGGTACATATGTATGTATTGTTTATAACTATAACTATTGTAAATACCAATTCATTTCCGGAATGAGTTGTCCTAGGATGAGTTGTGTCTTGGGATGAATCGCGCGGTTTTTTTGACAAATCGAATAGCATTTAAATCTTTGAAGACAAACTTGTTTTAAACAGACTCTTTGCATAGAGGAGCAAGTTCGTGCGACCCAGTCGTGCATTTTATTTTTTAATTGAACTCAAAATATTTTGAATTGCTTTTTTATTTATTGCCTAAGATGATTTGCATAAAGATCATCCTTCATTCCCTTTTGGATTCGAGCTCCTTCATTTGAGTTATATTCCGAAAAGCTAAACACACAAAGAAAACGAAATAAACAATACAGAATTTAATCAAATTGACACCTAAATAGGTGTGACTTAAAAAAATCAACAAAAATTTGATAGTCAACTATGACAGACGTATTTTTTTGATTTCGATAGTCAACTATCAAAAATTAGCTTACACGGTTCCACCCCAGCTTGACTTTGTAGATGATGAAATTTACTTAAAAATACTTTATTTTCTATGAACAAGCGATTATGTCTACTTTGACATTTAAACATTTTTTTCCGAATTGAAAATATATAGTTAAAATTTTAGGAGTTTTAGCAAATCTGAATGTTGACAATACATGGATAGACCTATCAGAATATAGAATCGATTATGTTGTACAACAATCATTTGTAACAGACAGGACTTTGTTTCTCAACTTTTTCTTAAGTAATACAATAACAAAGATTAAGGTACAATAAGAATTTACTTTTTGCCTAGGGACAATCAATAGTTAGCAATTGATCCTTTTACTTGCCAATAACATAAGTATTATTTTTTTTTTTTTTAGATAGTTTCAAACAAAGTCGATCCTTTTAGATAGCAATAATGAACCCCCCCCCCATTCCCCGCCAATACTTATCACTTACTTTCGCCTTCGACTTGACTTGACTTGAACTATTACATCAAACGCAGTAAAAGTTCCTTTTGTTGTTTAAAAAAAAAAAGGAAATACAAAAAATACTAGAAAAAGAACAAAGTTAAAGAAAATTAATTGCATATTATCGCTTGCGGAAGTTTAAAAGTTCTTTTTTCTTTTATTTTATTGTTTTAATTTTATTTTTCTCTGATTAAAAAAGTAGGTATTGGGGGAAGGGAGCTCACTTTTGCTCTTGCATATAGTGTTCTCCTCTGCAGCAGAGTTTTCAATCGATAAGCGGATTTATTTTGCTTTTCCCCGAAGGAATTGTAACAACTCAACCCTCCCCCCCGGGGGGGCCGTGCAACTATATGAAATTAAATACACTTTGAAATGCGCTTTTTAATTAAATGCTATTACATTTCAATGCTGTAATTTATTATGCGTTACAGACTACAGGGGATGCATTCCAGGAATATACAAGAACGCAGAGAAAAATAAGGGAAATCGATCCGGGATATTGATGTTGGATATCGATGTTTTCGATTAGAATTCGAATAAAAACCTTTGGATGATGGGAATAAGATAAAGCTGGACGAAAAAAAACATCATTTGGCGTCTTTGTCTTGAGATTGGTTTGGTTGGCATATCGTCGAGATGAGCAGAAGTTGGAGCATAGCTATAAAGTTGATTGGCAAGAAGTGGTGTAGGTATAGTGCAGTACAATTCAACACAGAACAGAAACGGCAGAGCAATGTTAACTGAAAGACACATGACGGACAAATAATAATAATATGCATCCCAGTTGTCGTTAAGAAGGCATTTATTGGCTTTGGAAATGATGGTGGGGGAGGTGGTGCAGTAAAGGATGTCATCAGAAGCGGAGGGCAGCAGCGGGTGTCGGTCGGTGTGTATCGAAGGTATCGATCGTTGATGATGGTGCTAGCGGAAGGAAGGATATACCAAAAGGAGGATATGCTTAGGTGCTGCCGGGTAACCAAGGATCCGGAAATCCTGCTATTTGCATAACTTCAATTGAATGAGGACTCAATTTGCAAGAAAACAGAATTGGAAATGAAGAAGGAATGTGTGTTTCGTGTGAGTTTCGCTTGTGTCTGTGTATAGTTGCTGTATAGTTCTATACTATTCTAGTACATATTCTCTGCAAACACACTTTCGACTACACATAACGGTAGAGGTACTATGTGGCAAGAAATGATATGACGATGCAGACGTCGTCACTCGTTTTCGTTCGTTGTCGTTTTCGTCCCTATAGTCGATATTGTCTATCGTCTATACGAGTATTTTGAAAAACGTGCTCAATAGAATTTTGAATATTTGGTAATGACACATCGATTTAGCTTGTAGTATAACCAACGAGCTGGAATTCAATTTCGATTTTCAAATCGCCAACAGTTATAAAATCACACCAACTGGAAAACTATAAAAGAGAAGAGAAAAGGACAGAAAAGAGAGTTTTGAATTTTGTTTTGATCGAGATTTTTTTCGAATGATTTCATTTTAAAATAATGGTCAATAATGTAGTTCTGTAAATTAATACATAAATATTTATAAGATAAATGTGAATGAGCTCTTTTATCGTTTCAAGGATTTCTATACCAATTTTCTTGTTGGGAAAAATGTAATATGAGAATATTTTTGTCTATCATAAAAGATACAAATATTTGTCTTTTTGTAATGAATCAAGGAGTTTTTGTTGATTGGTAGGTTTTGGAAAATGATAGAATGTAAATTTACATGATGCAGTTTTAGCAGGTAAACTTCATTTGCAGGTACAACTAGTTACATTGAAAGATTTCAATTGAATAATTCAACTTGTATATGTTCATAAAATGTGTCTAAAATTATGTTTTCTAAAGTTTTAGCACAATGTGAATTTATTTAATATTTATGTGATAAAAGTTTGTCGAAATTTTTTTAAAAAGTATGTCTGTCCTAGATTTCTACCAGCACCTTTCAAAATTTGTGGACTTATTAATTCTTGATCAACATTCTTAACAAGCCGCAATATTAAAAATTTGTCATTTTGTCAATTTTTTCAAATTTCGTTGATTTTTAAGCTTTCCAAAACTCATTTTTTGTATGAATTTTAGAAAACTCTTTAACAGATTTTCATATGTAAATGATTGAATATGTGTATATAAAGGGTGTCCCAAAATTAACGCAAGATTTGAATTAAATAGAAAACGCCGTTTTTAGTCTTTTGATAGTTATATTTTTATTGACTCGTAAAGTACATAGGATAGGGTTATGTATGGAATAACACATCGGACAAATGGCCTCCACGGCTTTGCATGCACATGCGCACTCTTTTGTTGAAATTTTCCATGACCATTCTGCATAAATGTGGCTGAATTTCGTTGATGCAGCGTTGAATCTCCTCCTTTAATGCACGGGTGGTTGTGGGCTTGTTGACATAGACTTGTGATTTCAAATAACCCCATAAAAAGAAGTCTAATGGTGTTAAATCACACGATCTAGGAGGCCAATTTTGATCACCGAAACGAGAGAGTACACGACCTGGAAATGTCTCATGCAGTAATTGAATTGTTTCACGGGCTGTATGACATGTGGCACCGTCTTGTTGAAACCACATATTGGACACATCAATATCATCCAATTTTGGCAGAAAGAACTGTGTAATCATGTCCAATCATTTTCAAAAAAATATGGCCCAATTATGCCTCTAGCCCAAAATCCACACCATACAGTCACGCGTTGTGGATGCATTTGTTTTTCGACAATCACATGTGGGTTCTCCGAACCCCAAATGCGGCAATTTTGGCGATTGACAAAGCCATCAAGATGAAAATGTGCTTCATCGCTAAGGATGATTTTGCTCGAAAAATCAGGATCCATTTGTTAATGTTCAATAATCCATTCAACGAACTCTCTTCTCTGTCCATGGTCATTAGGCTTCAATTGTTGTGTTAATTGAATTTTGTAAGCATGAAGACACAGATCTTTGGTGAGTATACGCTGTAGAGAGGTTCTTGAAATTTGCAATTCTTGTCCACGACGTCGAATTGAGGTTCCTGGATTGTCAGCAACACTCTCACGCACTGCTTCGACATTCACATTTGAACGGCTTGTTTTTGGACGACCAGTGTGTTTGGCGTCTCCAACGGATCCAGTCTCCATGTATTTTTCAATTAATCTCTTCACAGTTGACGAAGTTAAAACACTATTCCGACCATATTTTGTATGAAATTTTCGAACTGCAGCCGCCAAGCTTTCACTATTTTTGAAATATTCTTTAATAATGAAGACACGTTGTTCTCTCGTGTAACGCTCCATTTTTAATAACCCTATACTGTTAGCTGTCAAATTGCTTTTTTTCAGGGTTGCCAACACTTCACTGCACAAATGGCGGCAAATTCAAATCTTGCGTTAATTTTGGGACACCCTTTACATATGTACATACATATGTATGTAATTTTTTATGAAAAAAAATAAAATTCAATTTGGCTTGGAAAGTTCCGCTGTTAAATTCAACTACCTACATTTTACAAACAAAGTATCAGTCATATTGGAAAAAAGGACGATAACGATCTTAGTTTGTAATTGCAATATATAGGCATTATACGGCAAAGTATTGTCTTCAAACAAATTTCGAACTCGAGATAGAGAAGTCGAAAAAAGTGAGTCCCCCGATTCCGCCCGTCTGTCTGTCCTGGCAACTACAGCCAAACCATTGTTGTGATTGAATTCAAATTTGGAAACTAAGGTTTTAAGCCGATTCGCGTTAGGTGATTTTTTAGTATTTTTAGATAACAAATTTTCTAAAAAAACGAACCGATAGATTACTTCAAAATAGTCTGTAATTCTTTTTCTTTATTTGGAGTCTTTCAATGAAAAAAAAAATATTTTTGTATTTCTGCAGAAGGGTACATTCCGGTATTTAGTTTTTAAGTTTTCTTAGGAACTAATGAACCGATTTCAATAACTTTTTGTCTGCAAAAGCTCTTATTGTGTTTTTATAATATTTGATGAGCAAGAATGACATTGTTTTATTTTTGATTTTTAAAAAAATATTAATACTCGTAATAATAAGCAAATTTGAGCGACCAAGTCGTGCATTTTATTTATAGTTGGAATCCGTTTATGTGTTTTTTTATTTATTCAAACAATAACTTGGTAACCTTATTAAAGCTAGTTTAATTTTATATACATATGTGCCAATTTGATATTTACACGTACAATTTCTCAATAGTTACTACTGCAATGCTTTTCGAATTCGCCAATTATTCAAATTCAACAAATTCCTATTATGAAATGTTTTAAGTTCGTGTTACAGTTAGAAGACTCCTTTTTTGTGTGGTTTCAGTCAACGGCTCTTGTACCAGTAAGAATAATAATATACGAATAATAAATTTAAAAAAAAGTACGTATACACCCAAGTGCAACATAGTATTTAAGGCTTAAGACAATAGTGCCGATAATCAAAATTTTCTTGGTTCCAAAATTTAAGTGTAACCAACGACCACAATTTCGAAAACAGTTATGATAAACATATTTTTTTTTTTAAATCAGACAAGGCAACTAAATTTTTCATAAACAATTATGTTATAAAATTTATAAATTACCAACAATATTTTGCAAATGATGAAATAGAATAGAATGAAAAACGTTAATTGCAATTTTTTCCAAAAATATATTTGTTTGATATCACGTTACAATAATTAATATAACATTTAATTCAAGTCTCTAGCGTTTTTGGCTCGTGAGTCGAGATATTTAAGATATTTGTTATACCGTTAATTACCAATACTTCTCTCGAAGAAATCTCAATAGTTCTCAAATTATTGAGTGCAAATTTTTTAAAAATGAAAAGATACCGTTCAATTGTATTTAGTGTTGCCATTAACTCGATTTTTTTGAAAAAGTGACTTATGCCACTTTCAAAATAAACGGCTCATTTAGGGTGAACCAAAATGTTCACCTTTTTTTAAATTGCTATGGTAAAAAAACCATCAACTCGATTTTTTTGAGAGTCCTTTCTGCATTATTATATGTATAATAGAATTTATTTGAAGTTGATATCTCTATTGGTTTTTAAGCTATGGACAACGAAAAACGTTGTGAACGTACGGACATACGAACGTACATACACACGCACGCACAGACATCTTTCTAAAAATCTTTTATTTCGGCTCTAGGGACCTTGAAACGTCGCGAAATGTCAACATTTTCAATTCGACAACTCGGTCCGATTACCATAGCTCAAGAACCAGAAGAGATATCGACTTCAAATAAATTTTGTTATACAGATAACAAGGCAGAAAGATGCAGAAAGGGCTCTCAAGAAACTTGCTTGGGTGGTTTTTTTACCATAGCAGTTTAAAAAAAAGGTGAAAATTTTGGTTAACCCTAAATATCTCATGAACCAATGACGCTAGAGACTTGAATTGAATTTTATATTATATATTGTAACGTGATACAAAACACTTACATTTTTGGAAAAAAATCCAATTAACGGCTTTTTTATAAATAAAAAAACTGAAAAAAATGTGTCACCTTCAAAATTTTACGGCTAAAATATGATTTCATCACCAAAACAATTTTGTGCAAAGAAAAATAACGTTTTCAACATCTGGTAAAATTTTGAGAAACATCGAATTGACAGTTTTTTTATAAAAAATAAAAACTTAAAACAACATTACTCAAAGTTGGTAAAAATTGAATTTCGACTTAAATATCTTTTCAA
The DNA here is from genome assembly GCA_920104205.1 of Eupeodes latifasciatus. NCBI lineage: Eukaryota > Metazoa > Arthropoda > Insecta > Diptera > Syrphidae > Eupeodes > Eupeodes latifasciatus. Next base: position 36,113,724 of record OV049926.1, read on the forward strand.
AACTTTGAGATTATGGCTTCCAACTTATTTTAACTTATAAGAAATATTGTTTTCATCATTCTGAAAAATGTTGAGAAAAATCGAATTGACAGTTTTTTTTACAAAAAATTAAAACCTGAACAAAAAAATTAATAAAAGTTGGTAAAAATTGATTTCGACTCAAATATCTTTTCAAAACTTTAAGATAATGGTTTTTAACTACTTTTATCTTTTAAAAAATATTGTTGTCAACATTCAGTAAAATTTTCAAAAAAATCGAATTGACAGTTTTTGTTAAAAAAAAATAAAAACTGAAAAGAAAATTTAACAAAAGTTGGTAAAAATTGATTTTCGGCTCAAATATCTTTTCAAAACTTCGAGACTTTGGCTTTAAACTACTTTTATCTTTTAAAAAATGTTTCTCAACATTATGTAAAATTTTGACAAAAATATAATTGACAGTTTTCTTACGACTCAAATAGATTTTCAAAAATTAAAAATATTGTCTTCAAACTCTTTTTATTTCATAGAAAATGTTGTTTTCGATATTCAGTAGTTTTTTTTATAAAAAACCATCAATCCGTTTTTTTATAAAAAAATAAAATCTACAAAAAATAGTACCTACGCAAATTTAGTAAAAATTGATGTTCGGTTCTTAATATCTCTCAAATTAATTTCATTCATCCAATTTGTAAAAATTTAAAAACTGCTACTTAAATTGGTAAAAATTTGTTTTCGACTAAAAATTTATTTAATACAACTAGATTTTCAAACTAAACTATTTCTTTATATGAAAAATATTGTAAGTAATTTTAAAATTCTTAAGAATAATTCAACTAACAACTTTTTTAACCCAACACGAAAACCTACAAACTTTTAAGCGAGACAAATCGGCAGACGGGATGGGAAGTTATCAGTGTGGGTCGCATCCCAGCCTCTTTTTTTTTATATATATTAAACACTTAAGTTCGCCCAAAATGTTGTTTCTCTTGAACATAATATGTTAATTAATAAATAATTTCCTATACACATTTTTCTTAAACAAACATATTTTCAATGATACCTTGTAAAAGTACAAAATATTTGCGTCTTCGTCTCTAAAGCATTAAATTGCCAATTTAATCTTCAAGTTTCCGTATTTTAATTTGAAATCTTATCGATCCATTGATGTACTTAGAAATGGAGGAATTGTTTGCAAGAATGTAACTGTGAAAGTACATTGTACATTGAGCCCAACATCAGCCAAAGAATTGTAGCCCCTCTAGAGACTTAAAACCTTTTCCGTTATAATTTTGTGTTTTTTTTTTGTTGGTTCACTCATTCAACTGGTTATGAAGCTAACTTTCCAGCACACAGGTCTTGTCTTTCTCTTTGGTGGGAATGCCATCATCTTATATTAAGGAACTCTCTAAATGTACTCCCTTGCTTCCGTTCAATGTTTCCGGTTGTATTAAGAAATTTCCTATCGACTTTCTTCTCCCCCATGATGTTGTGTATATAAAGTTTAAAGGCTCTCGCTGTATACGGACACCACTGAAACGCCACGCCCGCCCGCCAGCACCAGCGGCAGCGCCATGTTATATCTAGAAGCACTATTCACGAAGTTAATTTAAATTCGATACTGCCTATTGGGTATTGGGTATAATCACTACAAAACTGAAACATAGTACTTGAAATTATATACCCTACACATTTCTGTTATTTGATTTTATACATTGTGATTGTGAGGAGTCATGAGCCTGGAGCCTGCGATGCTTGAGCACTGCGCAATGTAAAATGCGAAGTCTTTTAGGCCGAAAATATTTATTGCGAAGTCTTAGAGGACTCCATTTAATGACTTAGTTAAGTTTTAATAAATAGAAAACAATCTACGTATAATATAATACTATTCTTGCACAAGTTTATGTAGTTATTCTAAGTTGTCATGAAATGTAAGCTTTGGCACACTTAATTGGGACAGAAAAATGTCTTTAGTTAACAGATTTGTAATTTTCTTAGGAAGTTTCTTAATTTTCTGCTACCTTATTTAAATTTCTATTGAAATCGAAACAAGTTTAGTCATTGATGAAACTGATTATGAATTCGTTTTTAAAGGATTTAAATTAATTCTTTGAAGATGTTTCAAATTTTATATTTTTAAGAACTTTTTCATAAATCCACAATATAGATTTTTGATTTAATAAATAATTTTTTTTTCAACTTTTTTAAATATGTAGACCAGAAGTCAACCTGGTGACCATCCCACCAGCTCAGAGAACAAACTCATTAATATTAACTACTTTCAATTTAAAAACAAAAATAAAAATAGTAAATAAAACTAACGTCTTTTAATTAAGACTTTATATACCTCTATCAATAAAAAAACTTTGAAAAAAAAAATGTCCAATGATGTTAAAAAAAAAGAAAAACAGAAATAATAAAAAATAATGTGTCCACAAACGACACAACTCATTTTTATTTCTAACGTTATTGGACTTATACGACAAACTTTTCTTAAGTGTCCTTTTCCGACACAACACAAAATGTATCGTTCGTGAAAGAAATGTTCTACTACGAGTTAACACTGAGCTTCACTTGATTGAATATATAAAAAAGTGTTTTTGACTTGGGTAATATTGTTGACATAAAGTTTTACTGAAATTTCAAGACTTAAACTTACTTTTTATTCACAATCTTGTACATTCAATACTTCGAATTAAATCATAGTCTAGTATAGGATTTTTCAATAAGAGGTTTGATATTGAAGAGAATGCTGTTTTGACAGCTGTCACTTTTAAAATTTAACAAGCAAAAACTACTCCATTTCCTAAAATTGAAGGATATACTGTTCAACAGGGCATTTAAATTAAAGTAACAATTTTATAGAAAAATGGTGAACATTTTACAGTCACAGTTCGCAATTTTGGTATAAAAAACTAACAAAAGCGAGGAGTCTTTAGAAATAAAGTTTCTAACAATTTACTTTATAGAACAATGTTTATTTAATCACGAATTTATAAGAACTATTGAATTAAATCATAATAATTGAAAACAAATATTTCAGAGACATTTGATGAATTACAATATTAAACAAGCAAGTGATATTGAACAAGTAGTTTCTATGATTGGGAAATAAGATTAATAATTGTTGTGGCTATCGCCACACTATTCCCCTACGGAAAAAAAAAATTGTATTTAATATTTCAAACGGTCCGGTAATCGTATATGTCGTCCTGAACGAGTTGTTTTTCTATCTTCAGGTGGATTAGGTAAGGCTGGTAGATTTGTTGGTATTGATGAATCTGTGGAATCTTCTTGTAAAATATACGCTGGTTTAATCCGATCAATTGAAACTTTCATTTGTTCGCTTTTGATCTTTAAGGTTATGGTCTTTTGATCTTGTGATAAAATCTCGTATGGTCCTGTATACGGTGGTTGAAGAGATTTTCGAATAGGTCCAATTTTGACAAACGCATAACGACAATTTGAAAGTTCTTTAAAAACGAATGAACCAGGTTGAGAATGTCTTGAAGCAGGAGTTGGTCGTAAACATGACATGCATTTTCGAAGACGGTGAAGAAAATTTGTTGGATCTTCAATTGCTTGGCTTTGAACTTGTTTTGAGAGTAGCTCTCCAGGGAGCCGCAGTGGTTCTCCGTAGACTAGCTCTGCTGAAGTTGCTTTAATGTCTTCTTTAAAAGCAGATCGTATTCCAAGTAGAACTAGTGGAAGTGCTTCAATCCAATTCTCATTGGTATGAGCCATGATTGCAGCTTTTAACTGACGATGGAAGCGTTCGATCATCCCGTTCGCTTGGGGATGCCAAGCCATCGTGTAATGAAGCTCAATACCAAACTGATTTGCGACATCCTTAAAAGTATATGAAGTGAATTGCGATCCTCTATCAACGGTTAGTTTTTCAGGGCAACCAAAACGAGATATCCAACACGATAGAAATGCGGCAACGATTGATTCAGCTGTGATAGTTTCCAATGGACATACCTCAGACCAACGAGTGAAACGATCTGTTACCGTTAAACAATATCGATACGAGTTTACTGGAGGCAATGGTCCAATTATATCAGCATGCACATGTGAAAATCGATAAGATGGCGTTGCAAAATCTCCTAACGGTGATTTAATGTGGCGAGATATCTTGGAGCGTTGGCAACAAGGCCATATAAAGCGATCGCCCACTAATTTGATTGTTGCTTTTGCTCCTGGATGGCTTAGGTTGTGTAGTTGATCGAAAACCTGACGACGGTAAAATTTAGTTACAAAAGGTCGTGGCTTACCTGTAGATATGTCACAGTAAAGCTTTATGGATGTTCCAGGTACCAAAACTTGTTTTATATTAAGGGATGTTGTGTTGCTTTTCAGAAAATCTTTAAGTTCTTCATCGTCTTTTTGTGAAACAGCAAGAGCTTGATGATTTACCATGGGAGATATTGCTTCAATGCGGGAGAGCGCATCAGCGACAATATTTTCATCTCCTCTGATATGTTGAATTTCGGTTGAAAACTCTGCGATGAATGAAAGTTGATTAAGTTGTACAGGTGAAAGCTTCTCTCGTTTTTGTTGGAATGCATGTACTAAAGGCTTGTGGTCCGTAAATATTGTGAAGATTTGACCTTCCAATAGATGGCGAAAATGTTGGATTGCTGCATAAATGGCAAGAAGTTCTCGGTGATAGGTTGGCCAGGCGTTTTCTCTCTCGGAAAGTTTCTTTGAAAAGAAAGACAGTGGTTGCCAGCTGCCATTTACCATTTGCATTAAACAAGCCCCAATTGAATGAATTGATGCATCCGTAAAAAGGCCAAGTTTTGCTTCGTTACAAGGATGAACAAGAAGAGTTGCAGAAGATAGGCCGTCTTTACAACTGCTAAAAGCTTCTTCTAACTCTGGTGTCTACGGAACAGGTTGAGATCCTTTGAGTTGTGGATTACTTATTACATTGTGGAGTGGTGCTTGAATTTCCGATGCTTTGGGAATAAATCTTCGGTAGAAATCAACCATTCCCAGAAAACGACGAAGACCTTTAGCTGTTTTTGGAAGAGGATAGTCTTGAATAATCCTGACGCGTTCTTGAGGAGGCTTGATTCCCTCGGGGTTAATCCAGTATCCAAGAAATTTTACTTCCGAAGCACCAAAGGTACACTTCGAAGGATTGATGATCATTCCGTAGTCAGAAAGTCTTTTGAAGATTATACGCAAGTGGTCCATATGTTCTTCTGAGGATTTGGAAAATACTAGAATGTCATCCACATACGCAAAGCAAAAATCAAGTCCGAACAGAATTTCATCTATTAAACGTTGGAAAGTGTTCCCAGCGTTCCTTAGTAGAATATACTGGAGGACCTGGTGTTGTTCGGATGTGATGAAAAGTTTTGTGCTTTACATCTCTGGGTAAACCGGCTGGACGAGTTATGTCTTGAAACTCAGTCAGTAAAGAAGCATATGGTGAAGAAGTTTGAATCGTTTTCACGCTGATCTGCTTTACTTGAGCGGTTTGCCCTTTTGATTGAAGGCCAGTAAAAGTATCTATTAGGCGTTTTGATTGACAGTCCGGTAATAAGTGATAGTGCGCAAGGAAATCTGAACCGATGGTAGGAATGCTAACGTCAGCAACGACGAATCTCCAAACGAAGCTTCGTCGTAGTCCTAAGTTCAAATCGAGGTTCAAAAATCCATACGTCTTGATTGTGGTATCATTTGTAGCGCTTAGGTCATAGTTGGTGGCGAGACGCTTTTCTGCTAATAAACGTTTTGGGAAGCAGGAAAGGTCAGATCCGGTGTCGATAAGAAATTGATGTTTTGAGTTCTGGTCAGTAACGAAAAGACGGCTTCCAGGAATGTTGCAGTCATTGGCCGTCATTATGAACTGCTGTTTGAGTTTTCCTGAAAAGTACATGGCTTATTACACTTACGTGCGTTGTGCTGGTATCTTGTATGAAACCAACACCATCCATCTCTCTTTGCTGACTTGGATCTACATCGCGAATTGTGTCTTATTCGGTCTTGAGAACGATGACGAAAATTTGTATGCGCTGACAGTTGAGCAACTTGCTTGGTAAGAGTATCAATTGCAGCATGTAATGATTTTGAGTCAGAATCGTTGTTTGATGTTGCATGCACGGCAAAAGGAGCTGGTTGTGGAGAGACCTCGACGATTTTATCAGCAAGTTCTGATAGCTGATCAGGAGAGAGATCTGATCTTGATGTCAAGATTGCTTGAACGTAAGATGGTAGACGTCGTAACCAAAGTTGACGCAAAAGATTATCTTGAAGGACTGAAGGACCAGCAAGAGAACGAAGATGACGAAGGAATTGTGAAGGTTTTCGGTCGCCAAGCTCTTCGTCACTAATGAGTTGTCGGACACGTTGTTCTTCTGATGCTGACAAACGTTCAATGAGTTTCGTTTTTAAGAAAGTGAACGGGTTCTGGCCAGGCATTGATGTTATAATGTCTTCTACTTCAGCGGCAACACGTGTATCTAGCTGCGAAACAACATAATGAAATTTAGTTACCTCATTTGTTATGTCTGAGATGACAAACTGAGACTCAGCTTGCGAAAACCATAAACTAGGCCGTTCTGCCCAAAAAGGTGGTAATTTAACTGCAACACGATTAATCGCTGGTTGTGATGAATGTCCTGCATTTTGTTGCCTATGATTTTCATCATTAAGGAATCCTTGTTGCTGGTTTTGTCCAATTTGCTGAAGGAGCCTAGAATTTTCTTGTCTTAGAGCTGCGAGTTGAGATTGAAATTCGTCCTCGGTATCCGGCATCATGAAATTCTTCTTTAGTATGTTTATATCTTGATTTCAGTTATTGTATTGTTCAGTTGGGGTCACAAATTTAGAAGTAAAGTTTCTAACAATTTACTTTATAGAACAATGTTTATTTAATCACGAATTTATAAGAACTATTGAATTAAATCATAATAATTGAAAACAAATATTTCAGAGACATTTGGTGAATTACAATATTAAACAAGCAAGTGATATTGAACAAGTAGTTTCTATGATTGGGAAATAAGATTAATAATTGTTGTGGCTATCGCCACAAGTCTTTTCAAATTTCGGTCAAAAATATGCAGCATGTTTTTGGCCTCGCCTTGAAAAGCTTTTAAAAAGTATAATTTCAGTTCATCCAAAATTAAAGCAGTACTTTTATTTTTGTTTTCTCATTGCTATAGCTCTAATAAGGACAGAATTAAGTGACACGGAGTGTTTTTTCCAACAAAAATAAAATAAAATTGAAGTCTGTACATTCATAAAAGAATATCGGTCGATAGTCAGTGCATTGGTGGTATTTTAAAAGCATATTTTTTCTCATACCTACCTATGTATGCAATGTATGTTTGTCTTATATTATTATGTGGTCTTTAAATTTATATAGCTGAAGTTTTACACTGATATAACTCTATACTAAAGTTATTTTTAGTTTCAGAATCTATGAAACTTTCCTTGTCAATATTGTGTAAAAATAAGGAGCTGAATAATAATAATCTTTCCCTGGAATTTTTGGTTTTATACTCGCATGTACTGATTTTTGGTTTATTATTATTTTATGAGTGACTTAAATTGGACAGGTGTGACAATATAAAAAAATATCAACAGGGTGACATAACTTGTTATGGAAAAACAAGACAATTTTTGTGGGACGAGATATTGAGTTATGATTTTAAATTACTTTAAACTACAATTTAATTTTCAATGTATAGTGCACTATTTTGATAGTCTTAAGGCTTTAAAAATAAGATGTAGGGTGTTTTTTAGAATAAGTCGATATGCAAACAAATTTCTTTTATGTATTTGCAAGAGAATAGATAAACGAGAGGCTTATTCATCATTTTTCTATAATAATTAAGTAGTATTTTCAAAGTAGTTTAAACATATAACTGGTAATTTTGGCAGAGTCAAAAGAAATTAAATACAAAAATTCTATTGTCAAGTTCTGAATCTTTTCACCCTCACCAATTTTTGTCGTAAATCGTGTGATATAGGGCTCAATTTAAAAGCTAAGACCACTTAAAAATAAATGTATAAGTTTTGTGATTGCCGCTGAATAAGGGTAGTATTAAAAAATTAGTTTTCTTAGTAGAAAATATGTTTCCAAACATCACAAATTATAATCATAATTATAATACTGTATCCCCTTTTTTAAATTTGAAATCTTTGCTATGGGTAACTTACTTAAGGCAGCGCTACAGTCCTTTGTGAGCTAGGGCCCCACCCAACAAACTTCTCCATCTAGCTCAGTCCCTAACTAGATGTCTCCAGTTTCGCGCTCCAAGTTGGGTGAAGTCACTTTCCAATTGTGTACGCCACCTGATACGCGATCTTCCTCTACTGCGCTGTCCTGTGGGTGTGGATTAGAAGACTTTCCTCGCCGCCGCAGCATAGGTTTCCATGCGCTCTACGTGACCCAGCCATCTTATTCGTTGGACTTTTACCCTTCTGGCTAATTCTACGTCGCTGTAGAGCCCGTATAGCTCGTCGTTCCATCTTCTCCTCCACTCCCTTTCTATGCATACGGCACCGTAGATCACACGAAGAACGATCCAAGGTCCTTTCATCCACTTTGGTCGCTCAAGAGAGGGCTTTGCTGCTCAATTGCTTTTTTAGCCCAAAGAAACAGCGGTTGGCAAGAGTTATTCTTCGTTTTATCTCAGCGCTGGTGTTGTTTTCTGCGTTCTTAGCGGAGACTAGGTAGACAAAGTCATTAACTACCTCAAACTTACGTCTGTCGATGGTGACTTTTTGACCAAGACGTCGGTGTTGTAAGTCATTTCTTGACGATAACATGTACCTTGTTTTACCCTCATTAACAGTTAAACCCATTTTTGCCGCCTCTGCCTTAATACTCACAAAAGTCCCATTGATATCACGCTGAGTTCTTCCAATTATGTGAATGTCATCAGCATATACTAGTAATTGGACAGACTTTTGAAAGATAGTTCCTCTAGTGTTGACGTGGGAGCTCTTCATTATTCTATCAAGTACGATGTTACAAAAATCGCATGACAGCGCATCATCTTGTCTTAAGCCTTTTTTGACATCAAAAGGTTCTGTTAAGTTATATGTTATACAGCGCCGCTCTGCGAACCTGATGTTCGGCTGCATTTTACAGCCGACATTTCTCATCTTATCAGAGGTTTCTTGTTGGTGGCTGCTTGAAACCCAGATCGTCAGTAGCGGCTTCTCTAATTGCATATTGGCAATGTTGCCACTGGTTCTTGATACATTGTGTTTGTGGGAGATAACTTCGAAATAGGTTACTTGTGACTCGGTCGTAGAACGATTTGGTGATCTCTTGCGATTGTAGCCGTTCGACGTTGTATCTTCTATCAGTATCTCCCTATTTTGCATTGAGTCTGGAAACCCAAAGTGCTACCTTGGCTACAACGAGGTAGTGGTCTGAGTTGGCGATGTTAGCTCCTCGGAAAGCTCGGACATCCATGATGCTGGAAGCGTGTCTAGCGTCGATCGCAATGTGGTAGAACTCCAAGTTTCTTTGTGGATGTTGAGGTTCGGAAAACGCGTACTGGCTACCGTAACGTTTCGCCCTGCAGAAAAATTAATGAGCCTGAATCGGTTATTTTGGGTTTAAAAAAAAAAATGAAAAAAACGCGTAACATGAATCTGCTTTGAACTTTGACAGACAGAATCAACGGACTCATTTTTTTGATCCGGACGGACTCATTGAGTTTGATTAAAATCTTGAGTGAACATATTTTTTTCGAATGTAACACTTGCCATATATGAAGTTCCAATATGTCGCAAACAAGTTTTGCTTGCCTATCTCATATCCTTTTTAACCTTCCTTTCTTCGTTGCAGCTCCAAAATATTCTAAAAGTTCCATTGAATCCTGTTTTGCATCAGTCAGTACTCTTATTGTATTTTGAAAAAGCAACCAAAATAGATCTTTGATTGGCAATGCAGTATTGTGTGTTAATTACAATTAATACTCTTCTAAGTAGTTTATTCGAATTTTTAGAACCGACTTTATATTTTCTGTGGGACTAGGTATATTTTTTTAACCTCAGAAGACTAATCATATTTTTTAGTACACAGAGACTAATCAGTCGTCAAATCGACGATGCAATTTTTAAACCCAATTTCTAGGAATTGACAAATTCACATGTTGCTCTACATTTGGTCAAATGTGTCGACGCCTACTTTTGTTTGGTTGTAATATTCAATCATATGAGGTTTTCCCGTTCATTCATATGAGGTTACGCAAAGCATAATTATACGAAATGATTCCCTGCCCCGGAATACCAAAAGTTGTTCATCAATTGATAGATAGAGATCAGGAGTATAGTTTTGGCGACATTTCTGAATAAACATTTCCCACAAATTCCTTATTGGTGCAAACTTGTCAGAAATAATATTACTTCTTATTGATTTATCGTCAAACCGTAAACAATTTATAAGAATTTTCAATCGCTCTTTGCTCATCGTAGAATTATTATATCAATTTCCCGAGTATGTGCAGTCAAAAATTTCATCTGTTGTAAGATGGTTATCTTTTAATGCGGCGGAAAATACAAAAACTCCAATCAAAGCGTTTATTTCGTCAACCTCCGTCAAATTTATTGTGGAACGTGGTGTTGCAAAATTGGTTCGTTTGATGTTAATTTCAACATTTGCCCACTTCACAATTTTTTCAACAATTTCATTCGTAACAAAATTTCAAAGCACAATAGTGGGTCAATTAATTCTTTTATTGTTCTTGTAGGCCCTCACGGTTGATGAACAATTCTTGCAACATAACTGAAGCTTTGCTTATTTTTTGGCTGCCCATACATTATGTCTGTTCTTACCTAGTAACACCTTTCCAGGCAGTGAAATTATCTTTGAGCGTCTGTATTCTATTAGTGAACTAAGCGGAATGTTATTCTAAGGATCTTCTTCCGTGTCAACCTCATCATCCAAATTTTCCCACTCCGAGCCTTCTTCTTTTCCCACAATGAATGGATGACAATCATCCATATCATTTTCACACATCATCGTCACAAGCTTCTATTAACCGCTCTACTTCCTGAATGTCTTCATTCGAAATTATAAGTTGCGAAACCATTCTGAAACTGTTGTTTACGAATTTGTTACAAATACTTCGAAATTAAAAAAAAATTACTTCAACACTTAAAGTTACATAAAAGCGTTCGTCGTTTCGACGAACCATCGTGCTATATTTCTCTAAAAACTATCCTTACCTGAGCACACAAGTCTCGGAGCGTCCGCACACAACAAGAACTCATGGATCATGGATGACTAGAGCTACACGAAGGAAGAAAGCGATCGCGAATAAGGATGAAGAGAAATTTAAAAAAAAAATGTGTTCGGCGAATTGACGAACCTTAGTCTTCTATTCTAGGGTTAAATGAGGGGTATATAATTTCAAAACTCTTCTATTCCACTTTTTTTTTTTTAAATGAGTTAAGTATGAGAAAGTGTTCTTTAGAAGAGCCCTCGTCTATGTATTTAGCTAAAATTTATCAAAACTTGTTACTTCCTATACTTTTGAGTACTCAAAAAGTGAAGTTTTTTTCAAAACTACATTATTCCACTCAGTCGTTTAATTCAAAACTCATTTATTCCCATACAAACCAAAATCCGCACCAAAACTCTTCTTTTCCTATGCAAATTAAAGTAGCCGCTTTCAAAACTCGTGTATTCCAATGACATTAAAAAGGCGGGAATCTTTGTTGTTTTGAGAGCATTCATGGGTTAAACTATTTAGTGTTGCAACAATTCTTGTTAAGAAAACATCTTTGGTAAGTTCGCAGATAAAATAATGTTTTATAAGTAGATTTATATTTAATAATTAAATATATTGTATTTATAGATCATGAAAAAAGTTTACTTTCTTTTCAAAACTCATCTATTCCTAAATAGGTTGAATCAAAACTCAACTATTCCAATCGTAATTTTCAAAACTCTTCTTTTCCAAATTAAATTGAATTTTTATAATTTTTAGATTCATCTTATAGGTTCAAAACCAAAAGAAATAGATAAAGATCATTTCAAACTTCAAATTTAGCCTTTCGACCTATCGCTAATGTCATTTTAGCAGCTTTTAATAGTTTTTTTCGTTTTACTTAAAATTCTAAAAAGTGGAAAAGAAGAGTTTTGAAATTATACCCCTCAAATATGAAGTACATATAAACGGTATGATTTAAAAATATTAGTAAGCTGAAATTGTGAGAACAAAATTTGTCTGTGGTATCGAATAATTTTATTATTTTAAAAACATAATACAAAATTACTATACATTGCGTTTACTCAATTAGTGTTTCGTTAATTTTGTGAAAATATTTAAAGCACCAAGTAACTTCACTGCACGCAAATTTAATTTGCGATAAATAAATTGTTCACTTGATTTCACTTCAAAAATCTTCTTAAACGGATGTATTAAAATTATAATAGGTAAGCAAAGACTGTGCAAGCAGTCATTAGCATGCAAAAGGAAATAATAAAAATAAAACTTCATTATTTTACAAAATTTTAAGTGAAGTTTTAATTAAACTTATAACAATACCTTTTTAAGAACATAATTTTATGTTTTCAAAATACTCGTACCTTAATATAACATAAAAATACTTCTTTCCTAACCTTTTACAACTTCCGGAAATCATTAAAACTCCCCTACATACATATACCTAAAAAAAGAGCACTGAATTGAACCAAACCGAAATATATTTGCACAGAAATTTTCAATTCCTATCTATACCTACATATGTACGTAGATATAAGAGTCTATAGAAAAGGTACCTTAGTTATACCTTCCTGTGTTAGCGACATTCATCAAAAGTTTTTCATAGCTCCCAGCTACAAGTATAAAACTTTTTAACGCTCAATTGGCTGTTTTGCAAATGCATGGCTATTGTCTTTAAGTGAACTACTCCAACTTAGGTATACACTGTTACAATATTGAACATTTTCAAACAATCTTCTCCAAACCAACTATATGATGAGATGAGTGTACATACATATGTATATAAGATAAGTTGAAAACTAGTATGGTTATAGTTTTTGAAACATTATAGTGGTTGGAGGGAAAATTTACGGTTCTCTATAATTTGATTTGTGTTTATGAAAAACTTATTGTCGTGTGTATTGTAGCATGTACTGTGCATTGATATAGATTTTTATTTTAACTACCTACCTGCTGGGAAAATTGCAAAAGTTTTATAGATACGTTAAATAAAATGCACAGTAAAAGTATTGTCAAACAAATATCGTTTTATGCATATTTTCGAGTGCATATTGTAAGTCAAGGCCCATAACAACGACAGAGATTGAATAAGGATAGAACTATGAGTGTTTTCAGAAATTTGCTTATTAGAACTCTATCAAGAGGATAGAGGATAGGAAAACTAACGATAGTTTCATTTGCACAATACGGCAGATATTTGTTACGTTAAAAAAAAATACAAGTTCAACACTTTCACTTTCACTTCTGAAGCTGTCATATTTTATTTAAGGCGGTGCTACAGTCCTGTGTGAACTATATAGATAACCTATCTTGGTCCCTAGCTATAGATGTCTATGGTTGAGCACTTCCAGTTTTGAAAGGTCTTTTTCGACTTGTGTGCGCCGCACGTGATCGGCGGACTTCTTATAATGCACTGTTCTGTGGAGGTGACCTGGCCATCTCAGTGGTTGGGCTTTATCCTTCTGGCTAAGTATACGTCGCTATATAGCTTGTCGTTCCATGTTCTTATTTACTCACCTTTTTTGAATACAGTGCCGTAGATGACGCGAAGAACTTTTCCCTCAATAGCAATCCTTAATTTGATCTCTGCATCTATAGCGTTAGAATTACGTCTATCGATTGTGACATTCTGACCAAGACATTGGTTTTGTTGGTCCTTTCTTGATGACAACATGTACTTTGTTTTGCCCTCATTAACCGCTAAACATATTTTTACCGTCTCTGTTTCAATGCTCACAAAAGTTCCTTTAACACTGCGCTGAGTTCTCCCAATTATGTCAATAATTGTCAGCATATGTGAGTATTCGGACAGACTTTTGAATGTGCCTCTGAAGTTGACGTGCAAGTTCTGCACATGCAATCACATAATAGCTAACACCTTGTCTATAATCTTTATTGACATTAAAAGGTTCAGTAAAGTTTTATGCAGATTTTATAAAGCAGTGCGAATTCTCCATAGTCATAGTCAGATACTCTGCTCTCAAATTTGAAATTGATAAAAAGGTAGTGAGTGTGGTTTTGATTTTTTTGGGTTTTTCCAGGAACTGTCGTAATGTAAATATTTGATCGATTGTGGGCTTTCCTGATCTAAGGCCACATTGATAGGACCTATCAAGATTTTGACGATGGCCTACTAAAGGCCACTTATTTAAGCAGAGAAGGCATTGCATGTGATGTTAAGGAGACTGATTCCTCTATAGTTATTTCAGCTTGGGGAGTCTCATTTGGGCAAACAATACTGAGGTTCTGTAACGCTTTTTTTTCATGCAAAGATTATTTAACCGAAACCAAATTTAATAGGTTGCAAATTGTTTATTTTTATTTTATTTACAAGAAAGTTAAAAGATAAGGCATATGACGAAACGATGACGACCACGATGTTTGCCGAAATGCAAAACGTCAAACTAGATGCGAATTAAAAAGAAAAGCGAAGCGAATTAAAAAGTGTTACAAGACAGCAAAATAAGTGCTGCCACAAGCTAGTTCACTAAGGGTCTGGGTTCACTAGTTGATTGATTGGACAATTAATTTTATTGAACGATCAATCAATAAAAAAACGATTTTTGATTAAATTGATTTAATGCCACAGGGGCGTACTTACTTTTTGTAAGCAAAAAAAGGGCGCCAGCAATTTTTTCTGAAAAATAAATAAGGAAATTGCAAACCTTTTTAAGAAAAGGACAACGGTGAAGGAAAATTATAAACCACAATGTAAATAAAAGAATCAAATTATTTTTTTTATATTAATCTTTTTATTGTCTGAGAAACCTTACGAAAAGGAGAAAAACTCAGATTCCTTTCGAAATCAAAGTGAACAGTTAAGAGAAAATTATATAGATACAGTAAGATGGACCGTTAAGGCTTGGTTCTTGAATATATATATATATATATCTAGAGAACGGGACGCGTGTTCCGCAATATTTCGGAAAAAGAAACGATTTCCGTAGAAGACAAAATGTATATTTCTTTGAAAAACTATTTCTCAAAATTAACCAAAATTTCACAGCAAGGAAAGAAACAACCAATATATATAAATTTTTATACTTACCAATTTTTCAGCTCCTTCTACCACAACTTCCTGCTCCGAATTTCTCCCAATGCCTTTTTCCTTTCATCTTCCACACCACAACAATTTTTCTTTTAACCACAATTTTCTATCTCCAAAAACTTTTTTTTCCAAACACTAATATAAACTACTATCTCAATTTTTAATTTTTCTTAAGTTCCGTAAATTTTGATCTTCTTGCTACTAATATTTGTGACCTCCTGTCTTCACCAGTGAACAAACAGAATTCCATTGTCAGGACTCTCATATCCTGAACAATCACTTCTTTTTCATTAACCCCCATAGCTTTCAGCCAATGTGTAGAGGCGGATCTCGATCACGTCATCTTTGGCCACTCATAGCAAGTTTGCTGAATAGCGCCAACGTGTCGGAATGCCGCGGTCCTGCTTACTCGCAATTTCTCTCCCATCAGAATGCAAGTCATTCTCAGGAATTCACCGCACGCTGGTATCACATCCAGGTCACGGCGATTCCATGAGTGCATTCAGCCAAAACCCACTATTTATTCGCAAGAAGCATTCTTCCCCACCGAATAAAAAAATAAATGTAGGAAAAACGTTTGGTGTAGAAGTAATTTTAAACCTCATTGAAGGAGAGGAAAAAGTGGTAGCTTTCCTTGTTTTTAATCAACGCTTTTAAACATTTTGTCTCCTACTCAGATTTTGGGTTAAGAGAACTCGCTCTTAACGTTCCATCTTACATACAAATTTGTATCAACAAAATTTGGTAAATGTTTAAAATCAATTATAAAAAATTACAATTTCAGTTTTAATGAATTACGACTAGCGACCATTCTCAATATGAGTAACTTCAGCGTCGGGGACCAAGTGTCTACCGCGCTTAAGGTTGGTTATTTCGTTTTTGAAAAAGGCATCCCGCCTACGGAATATCGCTTTGTAAAACGTCCAATAAGTTACCGAGTAAACAAGAAATATTCCGCCGGACAAATTCAAGTGGAGCAAAGACCTTATAATGAAATTAAATGAGGGCATGATTGAAAGACTATACCTAGCTTGGTAGTTTAAGCTTTGGAATGTTTCACCCGTTCAAACAAAGAGATAGCCAACTTTTCTGGCCCTCAAAATTGTATTTTTTTATGTCGTTTTCAATGAAAAGCAGGTTAAAAGTTTCTTCATTCATCCTTTTATAATTTAAAAACGATGGTTTGTCATTTGATTTTAGTTCTTTTGTCAAGAAAATGAAGGATTCTCTCCAGATTTCAATCCAATTCCTATTTTTACATTATTCGGAATTATTATCCGTATTCATGATGTCAATAATCATTGCTGTAGTAAAAAGTGCAGTTTTCTTTAATTATTTTCACACTTTGACTTTGTGGATGAGAACAAAAAATGAAAGAGAAGTGTCAAAAACACGCAACCGAAAAAAAACCGAGTGTAATAATGCGAGATTGACGGGATGGTTGTTCAAAAAAAAAATATGCGAAACACGCAGCATACAAAATGTTTGGGTGTAATAACACACTAAGCGATTTGGTATATGTACTTGGGCATCACTCATTCGCCGTGTATTTTGTGACATCCATTTGCCAAATTTATTTTCGATCTTCTTCACTATACTGAGGGAGAGAACAAGTAGTAGCTGGTAAACCATGGCCGACCTACTCTCTCACAGTAAGGTGAAGAAAGACACCTAAAGAGAAAAACAAAATTAAGATGGGAGTGGGGATGGAAATAAGAATAGTTTTTGTTGCGGCAAATTTTTACCGTAACAGTTCCATTCATGGGGCATGATTTTTCCAGAACATATTTTATAGCTAAGTTGGTGCATGCTCTTAACTAAATCATCTCAAGCTTTTTTGAAAAGCTCAGCATTTAGGCTATCTGATATAGTGGCTATGTGAAAGTTCAGCTTAGATATGGCAATCTTTACAGAAATGGTCCTTCCATAACCTCAGCATTGACTGTGGTGCTTATATGATATTTCTACTTTTGTCTTTTTAGCCTTAGGTTCAAGGTTTATGTGTTCGTGAATTCCGTCTCACCTGCTCTTAAAAATTTCGAACCTCATTATTGTTTCTGTTTTAAAATTTGACAGTTAAAAAGTAGCCCATAATAGGACATAAATAGAACACCAAATGATTCAACAACATCAAAATGTTGAAAATTTTGAAATCACAGCACTAAGGGTTATTGTGAAGCACTTTCAGGGGCTGCAAATGTGTTACTTATTAAAAAGCAAGTTAATGGTGTAAGGCATCAAAACCGTGCAAGTCGCTCAAGAACAACTGGGGATAATGCTCCTTTAGCCCTATAGTTTTTACGAAAGCCCAGTTTTTTCGATTCCTCGTCAATATTTTGAATTAGCATTCCATGAACGCCATTACGGTTTTAAAGTCCCATTTTATAGATCAATTAAACAACAACTCAAGCTGGTCGATTACCAACAACTTATTGCCTTAACTTTGCTAGTTAAGTCTTTGAAGTGCGTTAAACTGATCCGTACATTAATAAGCAGAATTGACGCATTTATGCTCGGTTCTCGGTGTTGGTTCGTTTTGTAGGGCTGGCAATTGCAATGTGATTGAACGTGAAGTGAATGAATTTTGAAAAACTTTCTTCTTCTTTAATTTGCATACAAATATATTCCGTATTTCTGTACTTTTTTTATTATTCATCACATGTATTCTTTGCATTAGTTGATGCTATTAACGTTTAATCTGAACTGATCTTTCAACAATGCTCATCTTCAAGTATTATGAATTTGAACAATTAGTTGAAAAATTTCTAACAATTCTGACATTTTCAAGAAGACTGTTGAGGAACACAGGATTTAATAGTGATAATATGTTTACAATTTCTTTATTCTAAACTTCCTCCATTTTTATCTCCTTATAAATCCTATCGAAAGATTTCCTAAAGCATGTATAAAACTTTCCTCAAAAGTTATTGCAACTTCAAATGTACTTGACAATGTGGTATTGACAAAAAGGCAAAACTTCTATAATGAACAGCCCACGTTTTTCTTAGCTCAAAATTGTATTAAGGGTTCTCAATTTAAATGTTCAAAACGATAAACGGGCTAAGTACAATAACAAAAGAAAAAGAAAAAAACAAAAGTTTAATTGTATTTATTCTTCTTCGTCTTGACATTTTATTACAATGGATCCTTAATAATTTTTGTTTTCTTTGTATTCCCTATCTGTGTGTGTACAAACATTGTTTGAACAATTTATTCTTTTGAGTACTTTATGAGTACAGTATATATCACCAATCATACTCCTAACAATAATAATATTCAACATCATACAAAAACAAAACAACAAAAATAATATTTATGTAATGTTTTCATTTCCCTTCCGTTTATGTGAAAAAACAACAAAAAACCACTCATAAGTGGTAGATATTCCTTTTGCCTTATATGTTAACCAAAGGTCCTCTGTTTCGTTGTTTTTATATTGTAATAACATACATATATGTACATATATATAAAGTACAATCTTGAATGAGTAGATATACTTCATTCACAATATGTTATACAATGAAATCTCATATCAACACTTTGTTTCTCGATATGACACATCCTTTCTCTTAGTCTCTGATGTGGCATAGCACAGTATTATATTATACACCTACTTACGTAAGATAATGTTCAAGTTTCCTTTTAAAAAAGCAAGAACAACGACAAAATACATCTTTTTCACAATGGATGAACATCCTCAGCCAGCATCATCGCATCGAATCGTTGAAAAGGATAAGAGTGAAAGCGAGTGCTGCGGTATCCTTACAACACCACGCTACAGCACCCCACTTTCCCAATTGCACGACAAACACCAACCAACCAACCAACCAACCAACGAAACTTCGTGTTGTTATCAGGCGGGTTTTTCGTCAAAAACACATAAAAACTTGGAACAAGATCAGGAAATTGGTACTCACAAAAAAAAAAAAACACGAAAGGAAAATCCCAGGACAAAGCAAAATAATAAGAGGACTTGTGTACTGTACAGAACTCATTATATTGTGCCACTGAATATGGTTATTGGATACATGAAGCACCTCATTACGAAGCATTGTATGGATGGATTGATGGTTGCATGGTTGGATGGTCATAATGGAATACACTTTGTGGTTGTTGTTTTCTTGTGCGTTTGTTCTTTCTTTGGTTTTTGAGGGGTTTTGTTGAAGCAGCAAAAATATTTAAAATAGCTAACTAACTAATTCGACGTTTTGGTTTATCTTCTTTTTTGTTATATATGTACATTAACATCGTTGTGGTGTATTTATTTCAGATCATTTGCAAGGATTTTTCTGAAGTAAGAACCTTTGGAGCTACCACTATTGAAAAAAAGTAGATGTTGGGTAAGTACCTCTGTACCCGAAAATCTCATCATAATAGATGCCAACGACTCCTTTTTCTTTTTATTCAATTTAACGCAATTATGAGAATATCTCGTATAACCAAATTGATTATTATAAGCGGAAGATAAAATAACCTAATTTATAAAAAAGTTTTATTAAAACTCTTTTATTGAAGAAAATAACACCTCCATTATTGAAGAAAATAACACTTTTTGCTTCCTTGTGTAACAATAACAGTATCTTTTTTTATCTAAATATATACAATTTTCCTGTCACAGTGTAAGTTGCCATACTCCTCCGAAACGGCTTAACCAATTTCAATGAAATTTTGCATATAAAGGGTGTCCCAAAATTAACGCAAGATTTGAATTTGCCGCCATTTGTGCAGTGAAGTGTTGGCAACCCTGAAAAAAAAGCAATTTGACAGCTAACAGTATAGGGTTATTAAAAATGGAGCGTTACACGATAGAACAACGTGTCTTCATTATTAAAGAATATTTCAAAAATAGTGAAAGCTTGGCGGCTTATTTTTCGAGCAATATCATCCTAAGCGATGAAGCACAATTTCATCTTGATGGCTTTGTCAATCGCTAAAATTGTCGCATTTGGGGTTCGGAGAACCCACATGTGATTGTCGAAAAACAAATGCATCCACAATGCGTGACTGTATGGTGTGGATTTTGGGCTGGAGGCATAATTGGGCCATATTTTTTTGAAAATGATGCATGTCAAGCAGTGACTGTTACTGGTGCTCGATATCGCGACATGATTACACAGTTCTTTCTGCCAAAATTGGATGATATTGATGTGTCCAATATGTGGTTTCTACAAGACGGTACCACATGTCATACAGCCCGTGAAACAATTCAATTACTGCATGAGACATTTCCAGGTCGTGTACTCTCTCGTACCTCCTCCTAGATCGTGTGATTTAACCCCATTAGACTTCTTTTTATGGGGTTATTTGAAATCACAACTCTAAAGTCTATGTCAACAAGCCCACAACCACCCGTGCATTAAAGGAGGAGATTCAACGCTGCATCAACGAAATTCAGCCACATTTATGCAGAATGGTCATGGAAAATTTCAACAAAAGAGTGCACATGTGCATGCCATTTATCCGATGTGTTATTCCATACATAACCCTATCCTATGTACTTTACGAGTCAATAAAAATATAACTATCAAAAGACTAAAAACGGCGTTTTCTATTTAATTCAAATCTTGCGTTAATTTTGGGACACCCTTTACATTCGGTAGGTCTGAGAATAGGTTTTTATCTATTTTTTATATTCCTAAGTGCTATGGTTTAATTGCATCAACATCGTACACGGTGCAACGATCTTACGATAGTATTCAGTGACGCTATGTACGTACACTGAAGCATTGATTGCCATTGAGGATCTTTGCATTATCATTGCCAACTTACCACTCAGTCATTTCGGTATGCATTCACCAAATCGAAATGCATCTGATTTAATAGACACTGAATTGGATCGTGAACTACAATACAATATTGTAGAAATGACAGCGATTGTTGCTCGCAATGTCCCACTAATGATTGAAGAACAAAGAACAATTTATGACCACATCATGCTCTCAGTTTCGGCAGGACAAGGTGGATTCTTTTTTTGGATGCACCAGGTGGAACTGGCAAAACATTCCTTATTTTGCTAATTCTTGCTAAAATACGATCAAATAATGGTATCGCATTGGCTGTTGCATTTTCTGAAATTGCGGCAACTTTATTGGATGGAGGCAGAACAGCTCATTCAGTATTTAAACTGCCACTAAGTATACAAAAAAAAAAAAAAGAAACAGTGTAAAATTGTCATCTGGGATGAATGCACTATAGCACACAAACATTCGCTTAAGGCGTTGAACAGGACATTGAAAGATATAAAAGCAACGACAGACTATTAAGCGGCACTCTTTTCAGGTGATTTCAGACAAACACTTCCAGTTATTCCGCGTTCAAAGTACGCTGATGAGATCAACGCGTGCTTAAAATCATCGCCACTGCGGCGTAATGTTGAAAAAGTACAACTGAAAGCAAATATGCGTGGCGTGTTCAAATGCTCCAGAATCATCCGCTGAAACATTCTCAAACCAACTGTTAGATATAGGCGACGGATGCATAAAATTACCGGTCGATTTCTGTACGATTATTGATTCACAAGATGCTCTCATTGGCCAGATATTTCCCGATGTACACAGACAATATACAAATCATGAGTGACAAAAATGTGGAATGTGTATGTCAATGAATTAAATCTCAAGATACAACATTTGTTTCCAGGAGACTTGGTGTCATACAAATCTATTGATACAGTTTGTGATGCTACCGCAGCTGTAAATTATCCAACTGAGTTTTTGAACTCATTAGATTTACCAGGCATGCCACCGCATAATTTACAACTAAAGTTTGGATCTCCGATAATTTTGCTTCGGAATTTGAACCCACCTCGGTTGTGCAACGGCACGCGTTTAGTAATTAAAAAAGAGGCTGGGATGCGACCCACACTGATAACTTCCCATCCCGTCTATCGATTTGTCTTGCTTAAAAGTTTGTCTAAGGCCGCGGCCACGCAGTAAGCGGCTGAGCGGAAAAAAAATATAAAACATATGAAATCACATAGAAGCGGCCACGCAATGAGCGAGCGGCGAAACAAAATTCTGAGCGGCTAAGCGGCGGCGCCGCTCAGCAACCAAACCTGTTTTAATTTTCTGAGCGGCAAGAAGTAAAGATGGCCAAAGTAAACATTGAGTTGTTAATTTCGTGTGTGCAATCTCGACTTTAACTACTAATCGCTCAAAAGCAGTCGCTCAGTGCCTGGCCATACGTCGCTTAGAGTTGCCTCTCAGCCGCTTGCCGCTCAGCCGCTTAGCCGCTCAGCCGCTTACTGCGTGGCCGAGGCCTAAATGTATCAATTCTTACCAAATTTGCGTTCTATTTTTTGTAGATTTTATTTTTTTTATGAAAAAACGGACTGTTGGATTTTTATAAAAAAATTACTGAATATAAAAAACAATATTTTCTGTGAAATAAAATAAGTTTGAAGCCAATATTTTTAATTTTTGAAAAGCTATTTGAGCCGAAAATCAATTTTTACCAACTTTTATTAATTTCTTATAAGTTAAAATTAGTTAGAAGCCATAATCTCAAATTTTTGAAAAGATATTTAAGTCGAAAATCAATTTTTACCAACTTTTGTTAAATTTTTTTTTCGGTTTTTAATTTTTTGTAAAAAAACTGTCAATTCTATTTTTTTCAAAATTTTACTGAATGTTGACAACAATATTTTTTGAAAGATAAAAGTAGTTTAAAGCCAATATCTCAAAGTCTTGAAAGATATTTGAGTCAAAACTCAATTTTTACCAACTTTTTTTTTATTTTTTTTTAGGTTATTATTTTTTGTAAAAAAACTGTCAATTCAATTTTTCTCAAAATTTTATCAGATGTCAAAAACATTATTCTTCGTTGCACAAAATTGTTTTGGAGATGAAATCATATTTTAGTCGTAAAATTTTCGAGGTGACAAATTTTTTTTTTCAGTTTTTTTGATTTATAAAAAAAATTGTTAATTGAATTTTTTTCCAAAAATATAATTGTTTTGTATCACGTTACAGTATATAATATAAAATTTAATTCAAGTCTCTAGCGTCATTGGTTCATGAGATATTTAGGGTTAACCAAAATTTTCACCTATTTTTTAAACTGCTATGGTAAAAAAAACCACCCACGCAATTTTCTTGAGAGCCGTTTCTGCATCTTTCTGCCTTATTATCTGTATAACAAAATTTATTTGAAGTCGATATCTCTTCTGGTTCTTGAGCTATGGACGACGAAAAAAACGTCGCGAACGTACGGACGTACGGACGTACGGACATACGGACGTACGGACGTACGTACACACGCACGCACAGACATCTTTCTAAGAATCTTTTATTTCGACTCTAGGGACCTTGAAACGTCGAGAAATGTCAAAAATTTCAATTTGACAAATCGGACCCATTACAATAACTTCCTATGGGAAGTTAAAAATTAATGAAAAATGTTATGGAAGCCATTATTCTAAATGGCAAATTCCTATTATACCCACAGATGTGCCAATTCAATTCAAAAGCCTTTAATTTCCAACTAGATTGGCATTTGCAATGACTATCAATAAGTCTCAAGGCCAAACGATGTCTGTCTGCGGCTTCGATTTGAGCACTTCATGTTTTTCACATGGACAATTATACGTGGCGTGCTCTCGAGTGGGCAAACCATCCAGTTTTTTGTATTGGCGAAAGATGGAATTACAAAAAAAATTGTACACTCTGTTGCTTTAGGGGATTGATATTGTTTTTGTAGTAGTATTGTCATAATTAGCGATATGTATATAATTTTAAAGAATTAATTTTAATAAAATAAACAAATTTGTTCGGTGATTTGTTATTTTAATATTTTGTCACCGTTTACAGTGCTCTATATCTCTCCCACTTATATTATTTATATGACAAAGGAACGTTTGTCGGGTCAGCTAGTAAGAATATAATTTTTCAAAAAGGTACGTACATATGTTCAAAATTTTGTCAGAAGAACTGCTGTAATAATTTGACGACAGTTAAATAAATTTGCTTACTTTAAGCTTTGACATGAGTTTGAGTATTTGGCTCTTATTACGAGAAGCAAATTGAACGTTCGACTGAAAGCGAACGTTTTTGAAATCTTGCATTTCGTGAACACCATTTCAATATTTACTGCCAAAGCCAAATTTCTTGGAAAAAGGGATGTTGACCCATTTGAACGTCGAAATTCACCCATCTTAATTTTGCTCGATTATGGGGTTTTTATTAAAAAAAGAGGAATGCGACTCATTCGTACTCGTGTCTTGGTATTTATAAAAATCATACAAAAATAATAATAACAACATTTTGTATAAAATCCAAAGTCAATATCTTTTTTTGTTGTCAAAATGCTTGAGTAAAAATCCATTTATTATTAGTCTTGGTTTTTTTTGTATGTTTTCGTTTGTTTGTAAAAAAAAGTTATGCTTTGGATTTTTCTAAAAATTAACTTAAAGTTAACAACAATATTTTGCATAAGATACAATTATTTTTGAATTCACTATCTGCTTCTATTTCTTAGATATTAAGTCGAAAACTATTTTTGCCAATTTTTGTTCCATGTTTTGAAAGTTTTAGTTTCTTATAAAAACTGGCGATTTAGTTTAAGAAACTAAAAAAACTTAATTATGTTAACAACAATATTTTGTTTTGAAGACAATACCTTTATTTATTTTTGAGATATTCCAGTCCAGTCGAAAATCAGTTTTTACTAATTGTGTGCAGTATTTTTCTACAAATTTTACTAAAAATATCAAAAACAATGTTTGTTATGAGATATAATTATTTTGAAGCAAATATCTTTTATTTTTGCTAAGATATTCGACTCGAAAATCAATTTTTACCAACTTTTAGTATTATTTTTTGTAGGTTTTTATTCTTGTTTAAAAAAAAAAAAAAACTTCCATTAAAATATTTCTAAAGATTTAACCAGGTATTAAAAACTTTATTCTTCGATGCATACAATTTGCAAAATATTCGAATAGACAGATTAATAAGTTAAAAAAAAAAAAAATGTTATAACAAATTTGTCATAAGATTTTACATGCAATTTAATTGAATTTGGTTTATTTATTGGTTTGAGAAATATTTAGGGTCAACCAAATATCTTAAAACACTGTATGTACAAGATATTGTTTTTTGAGATATTTGGTTGACCCTAAATATTTAGGGTCAACCTAATATCTCAAAACACTGTATGTACAAGATACTGTTTGACCAAAATACTGCATCTCACAATTCTGTATTTCAAAATGATGTAAATAAAATATTTTTATTTTTTTTTAGCCGATTAACAGCATTTTGAAGTGGTACCCGTAGCATGATGGTTAGTGCGTTGGACTGTCATTCGAGAGGTCTTGGGTTCGATCACCTAAAGTTTTTTCACGGGTACTGCCTCTTGCGAGGAATTGACAAATTCTCCAAGAGTAATTCTTGTCATGAAAAAGTGCTTTCTCAAATCAGCCGTTCGGATTCGGCATATACATAAACTGTGGGTCCCCTCCATCCCTGCAATAACTCGCACACAGGAATGGTTGAGAGATGTAAGTCACTAGGCTCTGGTGCTCTACGGACTGTTGCGCCACCTAATTTATTTTTTTAACAGCATTTTGAAAAACAGAATTTTGAAAACAGCATATTTTTTTAACATAACAAATGGTATCTTCTTGTTATTTTCGCTTTCTCATTTTCTTCTTCTTAATTTTTTGTATCTCTCCCACATTTTTAAATGAATTTTTTCTATCATAATCAACAATTGCATCAAACTTTCAACTTTAAAAAAAATTAATTTACAATATTTTAAAATTCATAATATTAACCATACAGTATTATGACCCTACAGCATTTTGACCATACAGTATTTTAAAATGCATTTCGACGCGCTCCCAAAAATAACACTTACTAATTTTTAACTTCCCATAGGAAGTTATTGTAATGGGTCCGATTTGACAAATTGAAAATTTTGACATTTCTCGACGTTTCAAGGTCCCTAGAGTCGAAATACAAGATTTTTAGAAAGATGTCTGTGCGTGCGTGTGTGCGTACGTCCGTACGTTTGCGACGTTTTTTTCGTCGCCCATAGCTCAAGAACCAGAAGAGATATCGACTTCAAATAAATTTTGTTATACAGATAATAAGGCAGAAAGATGCAGAAAGGGCTCTCAAAAAAATTGCGTGGGTGGTTTTTTTACCATAGCAGTTTAAAAAAAAGGTGAAAATTTTGGTTAACCCTAAATATCTCATGAACCAATGACGCTAGAGACTTGAATTAAATTTTGTATTATATATTGTAACGTGATACAAAACAATTATATTTTTGGAAAAAAATTCAATTAACGGTTTTTTTATAAATCAAAAAAACTGAAAAAAAAAAATTTGTCACTTCGAAAATTTTACGACTAAAATACGATTTCATCTCCAAAACAATTTTGTGCAACGAAGAATAATGTTTTTGACATCTGATAAAATTTTGAGAAAAATCGAATTGACAGTTTTTTTTACAAAAAATAATAACCTAAAAAAAAAATAAAAAAAAGTTGGTAAAAATTGAGTTTTGACTCAAATATCTTTTCAAGACTTTGAGATATTGGCTTTAAACTATTTTTATCTTTCAAAAAATATTGGTTTGAACATTCAGTAAAATTTTGAAAAAAATAGAATTGACAGTTTTTTTACAAAAAATTAAAAACCGAAAAAAAAAATTAACAAAAGTTGGTAAAAATTGATTTTCGACTTAAATATCTTTTCAAAAATTTGAGATTATGGCTTCTAACTAATTTTAACTTATAAGAAATATTGTTTTAAACAGTAGGAAAAATTTTGAGAAAAATCGAATTGACAGTTTTTTTACAAAAAATAATAACCTAAAAAAAAATAAAAAAAAAGTTGGTAAAAATTGAGTTTTGACTCAAATATCTTTTCAAGACTTTGAGATATTGGCTTTAAACTACTTTTATCTTTCAAAAAATATTGTTTTCAACATTCAGTAATATTTTGAAAAAAATAGAATTGACAGTTTTTTTACAAAAAATTAAAAACCGAAAAAAAAATTTAACAAAAGTTGGTAAAAATTGATTTTCGACTTAAATATCTTTTCAAATATTTGAGATTATGGCTTCTAACTAATTTTAACTTATAATAAATATTGTTTTCAACATTAAGACAAACTTTGAGAAAAATCAAATTGACAGTTTTTTTACAAAAAATAAAAACCTAATCAAAAAAATTAATAAAAGTTGGTAAAAATTGATTTTCGGCTCAAATAGCTTTTCAAAAATTAAAAATATTGGCTTCAAACTTATTTTATTTCACAGAAAATATTGTTTTTTATATTCAGTAATGTTTTTATAAAAATCCAACAGTCCGTTTTTCATAAAAAAAAATAAAATCTACAAAAAATAGAACGCAAATTTGGCAAGAATTGATACACTTAGACAAACTTTTAAGCAAGACAAATCGATAGACGGGATGGGAAGTTATCAGTGTGGGTCGCATCCCAGCCTCTTTTTTTTTTCATTTCTGCATCTTTTGATGCTATTATTTATAAACAAAACATTTGAAGTTGATATCTCTTCCGGTTCTTGAAATATGGTGTAAAATTTTCTAGAAAAAAAACTATTTTTTTAACAGATTTGGCCAGCTTAAATCAAGTGCACTTTTAATGCATAAAATAATAATTTAAAACTAAACATGGAACATAAAAATGTTCGTATTGAAACTTTTAAAATGCTAAACTGAGAATGGTATAGAAAATAATTTTGTTAAATTTATAGAAATATTGAAAAAATCATAGTTGAGCTTCAAAATCAAAAGAATCTTCAAATTTATATTTACGCAATCATTTAGTTTTTTACAAATTTTAATTCTGAGTTTAAAAAAAAACTAGCGTAAAGGGTACAATGGTTGGCACCCCCGATTTTTGTACTAATTATTGGCACCTTTCATGAAATAAGGAATTTCACAAAAACTACTAATCCCTGGAACAAAAAAACATTTTTTTTTCATAATATGTATGTTATTCTCCACTATTCTGCATTTTGTTTGGGTTTAATTCATTCTCAGTTCGTTTTTGTCAGTTAAAGAGTAAAGACCTTCTGAATTCGTGAAAAAGTGCTTAAAATACAGTGTTCCGGCTAAGGAGACTAAATTTGGTAAGTGTTCGTTTTTGATGATTTTTTCAGTTTTTAGATGAAGTTTTATGTTTTTTAGTATAACAATTTAATAAATTAAATATTTTCAACTGTTTTTTTGTAAAAAAAGTTGTTTAATTTGCTAAAAAAGGGGTGCCAATAATCGGTCCCATATAAAGTAGTGGTTCAATTATTGGCAGGGGGGTGCCAACAATTCGTGCACTGGGATTAGAATTATTGGCACTGCCAATAATTGTACTTTAGAGACTGCCAATATTTGTACCCTGTATCCGTTATAAATTTCAGTTTAAAAAATGGGGAAAAAAAGACAGAATTATGGAGAAGAAAACATCCAGCAAGCTTTAACGGAAATAAGAAGAGGGTTGATATCCAAAAAAGCAGCTTCTTTAAAGTTCAACGTGCCCAGATCTACACTGCAATTTCGTTTAAGCTCCAATTTTTCGAAGACACGTCCCGGACCAAAAACTGTTTTAACAGAAGCAGAGGAACTGATAATTGTTGATTGGTTAAAAGTGTGTCAACAAAAAGGATTTCCCAAACGAAAGGAGGATGTCTTTTATGCTGTGCAGGAGTTCCTGAAACAAAATCAAAGAGAAACTCCATTCGGAAGCGATTCAATGTCTGGAAGAGGGTGGTTCAGATCCTTTTTAAAACGTCATCCTTCTGTGGCCTTCAGAACAGTTGATCCTGTTTCATCGGCTAGCGCAAATGTGTCTGTGACTGATTTATTCCATTGGTTTGACTCCATACAGGACTACCTAATCAAAAATAATTTTTTTTCAATTCTTGAAGACCCTAGTCGTGTATTCAACGGAGATGAAACAAATTTTCTACTCTGTCCGAAAGCTAAATCTGTTCTAGCGGCAAAGGGAGCTAGAAATATTTATGAAGTCGAAAGAGGTCAAGCGAAGGCAAACTTAACAGTTATGTTTTCTTTCAACGCTTTAGGATCAATGTGTCCTCCGATGATAATTTATCCTTTTAAGAGAATAAAGGATGAAATTCGGCAAAGCATTCCCGAAACGTGGGGATACGGCATTAGTGATAACGGTTGGATGACAAAGCAAACCTTTTATGAATATATTTCAAAAGTATTTCATCCGTTTTTAATTCAGGATAAAATAGAACTCCCTGTTATATTCTTTGTTGATGGGCACAGTACCCATTTAACACTCCAGGTTATGTGTCCAACTTGGAATTATCCTCATTGCACTTTACCCCAACTCAACTCGCATCTTACAACCAGCTGATGTTGCGGCCTTTAAGCCACTCAAAAATTCATGGAACAATGCAGTGGCCGACTGGCGGAGAAAAAATCCTGGTGTAAATCTTACCAAACAAATGTTTGCTCCACTGTTAAAAGACGTTGTGGATAAAAGCATTTCTCCCACTACAATACAAAACGGATTTAAGGCGTGTGGATTATTTCCCTGGAATAAAAATGCCATTCGTTTTTCTAAATGTCTGGGAAGGAGTAATTTCCGCTACAACAATCAAGAACAGTCTGTACAGGTTCAAACGGACGCGTTTGAAAGTATTTGCGAAATAATTGGCAAAGAAAAGGTTGATCAACTAGAAAAATTCAGTTTGGATGACGAGAAAAGCGAAGATTTTTCAAAGATGCATTCACTATACACTTTTTTTAAGATGAACGTTTTCAAACGAGTCGAAGAAAAAAAAATATTTGTAAATAGCGGAGTACAAACTGATCCTCAAAGCTCGGACTTACCAGAATTGGTGGACATTAGCGCAATCAACGAATTTTTGTTTGCTGAAGACAACATCGACGTTTTAAATGTAAATGCTTCAAATTCCAATACAGAAATAAATGAAAATAATCCTGTTCTTATAGAAGTAACCGATTTGTTAGACTGGCCTGAAACACCATTACGCAAAGATATAAAACCGCAAAAACCTAATAAGAGTTTTGTTACCACCAACTCCACATGGATTGAACAGGAAAAAAAGAAAAAAGAAGGGAAACAAAGGATTGAAAAAGAAAAGGAAGAAAGAAAAGCCCTTAGGCTCGAAAAAAAAGAAGCTAAAGCATTAGAAAAATTAAGAAAAATGAAAACAAAAAAAATTCCGTATAAAACTAAAGCAAAACAAATGCTGGCACCCCCTAAAAAAACATTTCCCTCGGAAACTGTGACTTCCGTTGCTTTGGCTCATCTTCCACCTCTTTCCCCTCCAAAAAGGTTGCCTTTGGAAACAATGACCTCTAATGTATTGGTTGCTACGGAGAACTCTCCCAATAAACAAATGCTGCTGGACATTTATGATGAAGTGAGCCAAGAAAATGTTGTGAACATTAGCCCACCAAAGTCTGGGAACCACATACGAAATTTATTTTCAGATCCGACTGAAGACATTGGAAACAACAAAGTATGTACTGGGCAGATGTGCTTTATCTGCACAAAATTTATGACAAAAACTATCGGGATGGATAATTGTGGCATAAGATGCTCAAAGTGTAAGAGGGAGTACCACATTAAATGTCTTAATAAGCGTAACATCGATTATCTGCCAATATTTTGTTGCTCCGTTTGTTTAAAAAAAAAAACTAATTTTGCAATTTATTTAAAAAAAAAATAAAATGTTAACTAATTTCTTAATTTTGGCAATAATAGAGTAATATTATATATGAATTTTTTATTTTTGTTAGTTTTTATAAATTAATAACCATTTTTTGATTACATTTAATCAGCAGTTTTTGTTATAATACTGTTTTTTTATTATGCAGACTGAAACATTTTTCGAAATGTCTTAAATTAAATAACCCATTAAGCAATTTAAAAAAAATGTGAGTTTATTTATTTATATATCAGTTATAAGAGTTTATAACTAGCTAATTTATTTTTTGTTGGTTTTTATTATTTACTATTAATTTTTAATTACATAGAATGAACTGTTTCTGTTGTGATAAATTTATATTCTTTTTATTAAGTTTTAATATTTGTTTGCTCTGTTAAACAAGCAATTTAAATAAAAAATGTGATTTTTGTGTATGTATTTAATTGTAAGAGATTTTTAAATGAAGTATTTAATTTATTTTGTCTTTACTATTTTTTATTTTTATTTGAATGAAGTATTTTTGTTATAATAAACTGTTTTTTTATTAAACTTTGATAAAAATTTACACGAAAAATAGTTGTATTTCTTTCAATTTTAAGGGAGCCAATAATTGTACCCTTCGGTGCCAACAATTGTACCTGGATGCCAATGATTGTACCTTTCGGCTGGCTTTTCCTATTTTGATGTTTTTATTAAATTCCTTGCAGATAAAACATTTTTTCTAATAACTTTCGGTTAAGAAATTCTTTAAATTTTAATTTGACATATAAAACATATTTCTAACTCTTTAAATGACTAAGCAATTCACAATTTAAAGTGAAAAAATTCTTTGGGGTGCCAACCAATGTACCCGTTACGCATATTCGTATTTTTGTATTTATTAACTTCCCATAGGAAGTTATTGTAATGGGTCCGATTTGTCAAATTGAAAATTTTGACATTTCTCGACGTTTCAAGGTCCCTAGAGTCGAAATAAAAGATTTTTAGAAAAATGTCTGTGCGTGCGTGTGTACGTACGTTCGTACGTCCGTATGTCCGTACGTTCGCGACGTTTTTTTCGTCATCCATAGCTCAAGAACCAGAGGAGATATCGACTTCAAATAAATTTTGTTATACAGATAATAAGGCAGAAAGAAACGGCTCTCAAGAAAATTTCGTGGGTGGTTTTTTAACCATAGCAGTTTAAAAAAAAGGTGAAAATTTTGGTTAAACCTAAATATCTCATGAACCAATGACGCTAGAGACTTGAATTAAATTTTATATTATATATGGTAACGTAATACAAAACACTTATATTTTTACGACTAAAATATGATTTCATCTCCAAAACAATTTTGTGCAACGAAGAATAATGTTTTTGACATCTGATAAAATTTTGAGAAAAATCTAACTGACAGTTTTTTTGTTCTAAAAAATAAAATCAAAAAAAAAACATTGCTCATAGTTGGTAAAAATTGAATTTCGACTTAAATATCTTTTCAAAAACTTGAGATTATGGGTTCAAACTTATTTTATCTTATAAGAAATATTATTTTCACATTAGGACAAATTTTGAGAAAAATAAAATTGACAGTTTTTTTTACAAAAAATAAAAACCTAAACAAAAAATTAATAAAACTTGGTAAAAATTGACTTTCGACACAAATATCTTTTCAAAAATTTGAGATATTGGCTTTAAACTACTTTTATCTTTCAAAAAATATTGTTTTCAACATTCAGTAAAATTTTGAAAAAAAAATCGAATTGACAGTTTTTTTATAAAAAAATTTAAAACCTAAACAAAAACAATACTAAAACTTGGTAAAAATTTACTTTCGACTCAAATAGCTTTTCAAAAATGAAAAATATTAGCTTCAAACTTATTTTATTTCACAGAAAATATTATTATCGATATTCAATAAAATAAAATCTACAAAAAATAATACGCAAATTTGGTAAAAATTGATACATATAGACAAACTTTTAAGTAAGATAAATCGACAGACGGGATGGGAAGTTATCAGTGTGGGTCGCATCCCAGCCTCTTTTATAAATATATAAATTTGACGTCATTTTGAATAACATAAGTTAATATTGTAGGAGCTACAAAAAGAAGTTCTAATAATTTAAAAGCTATTAAAATTTGAATTTGAATTTTAATCAAACTTAATTTTTTGTCATTATTTAAAAATTTACCTGCTATCTTCAGTTACTCAAAAATCATGTAATCATCATAAAACAATTATTTGATTTTTACAAAAAATTACGTTTTAACGCGAGCTACAATTTTTTAAATTACGTCTTTTCACAATAAACCTTATCGCCCAAATTAATAATGTTCCCTCTATCTCATAAAACCCAAATTCAAAATTAAAAATTGTTTTGGGCAAAATGACTATAAACAATTTGGGCGTTCTCTTATTTGAATTTTAATTGGGCGTTGCAAAATTTGTTGATGTTTTTTGTTTTTACTTTTGGGTTATGGTTTTAGGCAAAAAGACCTAACGTCTAAAATTGTTCATTTTCATCGCAATGTGTAAATAAATTTGTAGGTTGTTTTTTTCTTTTCAGAAGAATTTATAACAAAAACCAAATGATTTGAATCTAGTCGTTTGGGTAAGCGTACAAACTTTTTACTTAATTTTAATTTCAAATAACTATGTATATGTTTAAAATGTATGCATATATACAACTGTCAATCTGACATTTATTCTCATGTCATTATGAACAGTAATTAAAGAAACGTCCTCTTAATATTAAATAGCCATCGTTAAACATTATAATGAGAAAACTCTTTCCTTTAAATGTCACTTGAACAGATGGCATGACTGGGCGTTGGCAATGGTCTCTTCTCTATTCTATGAAGTGCCACTATTGCAAACTGTTGTAAGAGAGAATAATAATAATCATAATAAATGTCCTTAAATGTCCCAAGCTAGTGCATGCCATTTTCTTTTTCTGATGTCATTTCGCATAATAATATTATCAGATAATCACTCTGATGTACTCTACTGTGCATAATAAACATGTGGGTAGTGTATACTTCTATTCTCCATAATAGTTTAAAGTATCTTTATAGAATTGTTTTAATGAGCTTTGAAGCCATCACTTTATAATAATTACTATATACTGTTTTGAAATTCAGGTTACATGAGCTTCGTCGTTAATCAGCTTAACATATACAGACAGAGACTATACGACCTTGTAAGCTTTAATATGCCTTTGGTAGTCCTAGATTAACTGGAACTTAACCTCTAAGAAGTATTTATCTCTAGAAATCGGACTTAAGTCAGCAAACATCCTCAAAATATGCAAAATACACATAGCGAAAATCAGTTTAAAAGAAATTACTTCATACCTCATTTTAAATTGTGGAGTTATTTCCCATCACAAAAGATTTGTTTATATATTTTTAAGAATTTTTCTACAATAAAAAGAAAAATTTGCAAAGCGGAGAAAACAAGGAAATTAAATTCCACAAAAACATAATTAAATATTTTTTTTTATTTAATTGCCACAGGAGAATGAATTTAACATTCGTAAATCACAGTGAAAAGTAAAAATGTTTCCCTCTTACACAATGTTGAATGAAAACTTCGCTCAAAATGTAATTTCGTGTGAATTTTCTCATAGGTACAAAATTTACAATTGTTTATGATATCTGTTGAGTACTTTCTGGGAAGAAGTGGTGGTGAAAAATGTCCCGTGTGAGGTTATTTCCCATAAATCTTCTTGAATTCAGATACAAGAAACAATTGATGAATTTCTGATCAGATGTCTTCCATAAAAGTACGCAACAAAGGAACTTTTCATACCATTATTGTTGCCAATGAAACTTATTTAAGGTTAGCAACAACCATATGACCGTATTTTTTTTACCACAACTTTCTTAATTACCACGTCCACTTAATATTTAATGCAATTGCTCTAGCTACGGCCGGCGGCGGGTGGCGACAAATGGGGGTAGATGAGCAGAAAAAGTATATTGTCATCATCACTGATATTGTGTGTGATGGGGTAGGAGAGGGGAGGGGGATGGATAAAAGTTATTTCCTTCGTATAAAGTATTATATACCAATATACTTAAACCAAAAGATTAATTCTTTGTTTCTGTAAATATTGATATGAAATTTATAACAACAACAACAACAACAAAAAATAAAAAAATAAGGTAAAGACATTATCATCCCTAGAATAAAAACATTACTTTGCACTTTTGCACCCTGATAAAGGCGAGGGCGAGGACAAGAGCGACAGTCGACAGTCGACAGCAGCTGCACAATTTTACTCCGCGCACTGCAATCCCTTATGTCGTGCAGTAATTCAATTAATTAAAACAAGATAAGAATAAAAATGCTGGGAAGGATGTTAAATAAAAAAATGCAAAAATAAAATTAAATAAAATCACATTGTACGCTGCGCTGTGCAGCTTCACCGCCACCGCCGCCGCTGCCGCAGTTAATCCACACTGCGCACCGTGCCACCCATTGAAGCAATCCTTTCTCTTCCTTCGCATGATAAATACTGCAAAAGCGTTCGCTGTCGCATTTATCATGAAAATTCGTTACAGACGGACGACCAAAAAGTGAAAAGAATATAACGAGGACCAAACGCGTAGTAATGAAAACTATGCAAGTGGGTCTCTGGATTCTGTGCCACTCTGGATCTGGATCCTGAATTCTGAGTCTAGGTTTCATACTTCTTCTTTTTTCCTTTTTTTGGTTGACGATGGTGTTGGCCATGGCGTTGTTGGTGTTTTTGTTGGGGTGGTAAATAATATGTTGGGCTACAATAACAACAAAAGTAAAAGAGTTACTAAAAAAAAAAGAATAAAATCCCATGCCCTGATGCACTCAAAGAGAAAAACATTCATTACATTGCATAGCTTGGAGCCTTAGTGTTTTTCTTGTGTATTTTTTTAACTGTGTTTTCATATTCAATTTTTGTGAAATTTGAAAATTTACTTAATGCATATTTCTTTATTTTTGTATATAATATGCACAGAAAAACGGTAAGAACCTCCAAGCAAAAGAGCTTGCGGATCGCAATTTGTTTGTGGATTGTCATGGACAATCTTTGTGCTTGAGGATGCCAAATAACTCTCGCTCTATGGGATATGATGCGTTCTTGAAATTCTGAAAAACATACATAATAAAGTGGTGGAAAAAAGTACAAAAAAAGATAAAAGATGATGCAAATAACTACAAGAATACTTTGCGACATGAATACTAAATTGATTACAAAAAGAATTTTCCAAAAGTTGATCTTCAAATACCAAAAATAATAAATTAATTAAATGTCACCATAGAGAAAGTAATATTTTGAGATAAGACAATTTACAATATGGAGAATATCTTCTCAGAAGGAGATTTTCTAGGAAAAAGAATAGGTATTAAAACTGTTATAAGAGAGACGTAAGGAAATTTATATGGTTACAAATTATTCATCCAATTTGGATTTTGAACATTATTTCGATTCAGTGAAATAGATTATACTCGTACTTGTCTCAATTCGACTTTCTGTATTTTCCACGATATTTCGCAAAATTTCCGGTGATAACTCTCCATTGCTTCAACAGTTAAAATTGTTTTTCAAAATTCCAATAAAGTAAGAGTAAGATTTCTTTCACATTTTTGACTCTAAAGACTTTAGCTTTAATATGCTAATTTGATGTTGTTAATTTAATAGCCCTTATTGGTGAATACTGGTTCACTACAAAGACAGTTAATAGAGCCTTTTTGGAACGTTCCATATTAGTACAGTAACTTTGTCATTTGATTAACTTGTTTATGACGAGGTTTCTGACCTCAAGGTGTGACCGTAGCATTACAAAAATCGGTAGAAAGACGAAAATCGTTAGTTTTTTTCAGGTATTGCTGATTTTAACGCTGATGGGTTAGTTGCTTTAACATAAGTACACTCTACGATTTCAAGCTAGCTGAATTTTTAACTTCCCATAGGAAGTTATTGTAATGGGTCCGATTTGTCAAATTGAAAATTTTGACATTTCTCGACGTTTCAAGGTCCCTAGAGTCGAAATAAAAGATTTTTAGAAAGATGTCTGTGCGTGCGTGTGTACGTACGTCCGTACGTCCGTACGTCCGTATGTCCGTACGTCCGTACGTCCGTACGTTCGCGACGTTTTTTTCGTCGTCCATAGCTCAAGAACCAGAAGAGATATCGACTTCAAATAAATTTTGTTATACAGATAATAAGGCAGAAAGATGCAGAAAGGGCTCTCAAGAAAATTGCGTGGGTGGTTTTTTTACCATAGCAGTTTAAAAAAAAGGTGAAAATTTTGGTTAACCCTAAATATCTCATGAACCAATGCCGCTAGAGACTTGAATTAAATTTTATATTATATATTGTAAAGTGCTACAAAACAATTATATTTTTGGAAAAAAATTCAATTAACGGTTTTTTTTATAAATCAAAAAAACTGAAAAGAAAAATTTGTCACTTCGAAAATTTTACGACTAAAATATGATTTCATTTCAAAAACAATTTTGTGCAATGAATAATAATGTTTTTGACATCTGATAAAATTTTGAGAAAAATCGAATTGACAGTTTTTTTACAAAAAATAATAACCTTAAAAAAAATAAAAAAAAAGTTGGTAAAAATTGAGTTTTGACTCAAATATCTTTTCAAGACTTTGAGATATTGACTTTAAACTACTTTTATCTTTCAAAAAATGTTGTTTTCAACATTCAGTAAAATTTAAAAAAAAATAGAATTGACAGTTTTTTTTACAAAAAATTAAAAACCGAAAAAAAAATTTAACAAAAGTTGGTAAAAATTGATTTTCGACTTAAATATCTTTTCAAAAATTTGAGATTATGGCTTCTAACTAATTTTAACTTATAAGAAATATTGTTTTCAACATTAGGAAAAATTTTGAGAAAAATCGAATTGACAGTTTTTTTACAAAAAATAAAAACCTAAACAAAAAAATTAATAAAAGTTGGTAAAAATTGATTTTCGGCTCAAATAGCTTTTCAAAAATTAAAAATATTGGCTTCAAGCTTATTTTATTTCACAGAAAATATTGTTTTTTATATTCAGTAATTTTTTTAAAAAAATCGAATTGACAGTTTTTTTACAAAAAATAAAAACCTAAACAAAAAAATTAATAAAAGTTGCTAAAAATTGATTTTCGGCTCAAATAGCTTTTCAAAAATTAAAAATATTGGCTTCAAACTTATTTTATTTCACAGAAAATATTGTTTTTTATATTCAGTAATTTTTTTATAAAAATCCAACAGTCCGTTTTTTCATAAAAAAAATAAAATCTACAAAAAATAGAACGCAAATTTGGCAAGAATTGATACATTTAGACAAACTTTTAAGCAAGACAAATCGATAGACGGGATGGGAAGTTATCAGTGTGGGTCGCATCCCAGCCTCTTTTCTTCATTTTGAGCCCAATCCCGTCTTTGTGTCCTGATTTTAGGACATCTTGCATTCTTCGCTTGAGGTCGAAAACCTGGATTACTTACTTGAACAACGTCACACACAAGTAAACAAAAATAATTGCCCGATTTAACGCATTGAACGTTAAAAATTGACTTTTTTATGTATCGAGAACCAGTGACAACATGCAATCAGAGAAGCAGCTTCTGACATGCTGGGTTCCAAGCAGCCACCAACAAGAAACCCCTGATAAGATGAGAAATTTCGGCTGTCAAATGCAGCCAAACATCAGACATGCAAAGCGGCGCTGCATAGAAGGACGAGAGCTGCTCACGAGAGCTGCTCACGAGCTCTATGAGCAATGCTGACGACATGCTGACAACATGGAGGGACCACTTCTGCAGACTCTATAACAAATTCCGCTTTCGGGCAAGATGATCCATTCCACATAGACGACGAAGGCCAACAATCCTGTGTTGCCGACTTAGACAGAGTAAAGATCTAAGCTGAAGTCTAACAAAGCCGCTGGAGTACATGGCTTCAATGCCGAGCCATTGTATATATATTTCTTATAGTACTCCTATGGAACGAATTTTTTTATTTCATCTCCACGACGTCAATGGCGCTGCGTGTATCAAAAAGCTTGGTGTAGAATTAAGAATGAGGAGAAAATGACTGTATAAAAAGAATGAGAGGAGTGTATTTGTTTAAGTTGCATAAACATATATGTCTGAGGGAGTTCGCTGAGTTCGCCAAAACACAAATGTGAAACCAAGAAGGAATAATATTTGTTTACTTTTTTTTTGCTTTCACGTGGCAATGCAGAGGAGATATGTATATACACACATATGTTTGTAGCTATGTATACTTTAACGTTGTAGGTATTTTGAATTTAAAAATTCTCGTTTGATTTTAAATTTTCAATTTTCAATTTTTGTGCAAATGAAATGTTGCCAAATTTGGCATATAGGTACAAATACATATGTTTGTAGCTATGTATACTTTAACGCTGGTTGTAGGTATTTTGAATTTAATAATTCTCGTTTGATTCTAAATTTTCAATTTTCAATTTTCAATTTTTGTGAAAAATGAAATGTTGCCATATTTGGCATATGATGTATTGAAGATTTTAAATATATTCAATTGTTTTGTTGTTGTTATTATTGCGTATTATTTGTTATTTGTACGTATCAAGTACAAACACAATCAAAATTGCACACATTTAAAGGTATATTCAAAAGTAGGTCGTTTTTTGTTGTTTTTTTTTTAACGGCTTAGCAGGATGTACTGAATTGAATTTTTAATTTCCGTATAAAAACTTCAAGCAATGAAAAAATTGGGCACGAGTACGATAACTTTGGCGCCAAGATATAGTAACGGTTTTTGGTAGAGGGTCTTAATACAAGCATTTTTTACTATGGGAGGGGGGGTCTATCTCCCCCCGTTTAGGCGGGAGGGGCAATTTAAAAAAGTTATTATTTAAAATGGAAAAAAATAATTAAAAAATAACGGTGATACTTACAATTAAGTTGTATACATTTTTTTAAAGCCAACATTCTGTTCTATTACCTAGTCAGTTTTTAAATGAAGTCAAAAGTTATTAAAGCTATTTTTTAATTATTTTTTTCCATTTAATGTACATATTTTTTTAAACTGCCCCTACCGCCTAAACGGGGGGAGATAGACCCCCTCCCATAGTAAAAAATGCTTGTTTTTAACTGTTCTATACAAATCCGTCATTAAACTTTGTCGCCAAAGTTATCGTACTCCCCAAAAATTGTATGTATGTACATAGAACATTTCGCTAT
This sequence comes from Eupeodes latifasciatus, assembly GCA_920104205.1. Lineage (NCBI taxonomy): Eukaryota > Metazoa > Arthropoda > Insecta > Diptera > Syrphidae > Eupeodes > Eupeodes latifasciatus. The sequence continues at coordinate 36,153,834 of OV049926.1, forward strand.
ACTTACCTATTTTAAGAGAATCTGTTTAAAAATAGTACCTATAATTATTGATTTTTTTGCGAAATTTTATGTTGGAAACTTATGAACAACAAATTGATATCACAAAATTAAATTTTAATGCTTTTTTAAATATATTTTTTAGATTAAATATAAAAAATATAAATATAAACCTCTTCAAATGTCACTTTGTATCAAAAATATTTCCATATTTCTGGAATTTTTTAATAGTTAAACCTCTTTAAGACGCAAGATACCACAACTCATGGTCTTGTCGCATATTATTGCGTCATTATTTTACCAAAGTTTACTACAAATCCTAGTACTTACATAAATTAAAACTCAACGTCAGAAAATACAACGTACAAATTGTTGAAATTATGAACTGAAAATCACACTTAAGATTCAGAAATAAGATTAAAAATGTATATACCTATTATTAACCATATTTTTCTCTTTAAAATACTACCATGTACCTGTTGTAAGAATTATTCAAGCATTGGTAATTAATTTCAAAAAAGTAATAACTTTTTTTACTACCAACCGCAAAAAGTACTATTGCAACCCTTTTTTGCTTCGTTTCTATTTTGGTTTACATTTTTTCTATTTCTAGCCAAAGCATAACCGTAAAATCATTCCTTTTCAAGTATAATATGCATACACACAAATAATGTCAAAATGTTGTTTCTATTATCTCCCTCGATCTCCTACTACATTTGCATATGTTCTTCTCTATTTTCTATTCTTTAATTATCGTTGATTATTTTTAAATTTTCCCTCATTCTCAACTCTACAACTATTGAGGGGTACACAAATAAAAGGGATCAAAAGGGATCAAATTCTTTCATCTCCACCTCGCTCAGATGTCGCTTCGTTCGAACCAACTTATCTGTAAGATATGGTCGGAAAAAAGCATGCCTGATGAATGGAATGGAACCTAAATATTGTTTTCCTGATTCTGAGAAAAAAGGAGACCTTCTAAACTGTACCAACTATAGAGGCATCAGTCAAACATCGCTTGCAAAATCTTCTCTGCCGTAATATGTGAAGGTCTAAAGCCCATCGTCAACAAACATAGGTCCTTATCAGTGTGGTTTTAGACCAGGAAAGTCCACAGTCGATCAAATATTCACATTACGGCAGATCCTGGAAACAAAACCAAGAACATCAAATCGACACCCACCATCTTTTCATCGATTTCAAGGCCGCATATGACAGCATCTACAGGGACCAGATGTATAGAGCCATGTCAAGTTTTGGCATCCCTGCCAAACTCATCCGTTTGTGCAGGATGAGCATGAAGAATTTGCACTGCTCCATAAAGGTTGGAAAAAACTTAACAGAAATTTTCGTTGTCAAAAAAGGCTTTAGACAAGGTGATGCACTGTCATGCGATTTTTTTAACATCTTACTTCAAAGAATAGTACAGAGCCCCCACGTCATCTCTAGAGGCACTATCTTTCAGCGTGATGCCAATAGGGCTTTTGTGAGTATTGAGGTATAGAGGTTGCAAAAATGGTTTTTAACTTGACTGTTAATGAGGGCATACATGCTCGTCAAGAAAGGACCTACAACACCGACGTCTCGGGCAAAACGTCTTCATCGACAGACGTAACTTTGAGTTAGTTAAGGATTTCGTCTAGGCTCCGCTATGAACGCAGAAAACAACACCAGCGCTGAGATAAAACGAAGAATAACTCTTGCTAACAGCTGTTTCTTTGGGCTAAGAAAGCAATTGAGTAACAAAGCCCTGTCTCGAGCAACCAAAGTGTCGCTATATAAGACCCTCATCCTCCCCGTCCTGCTATACGGTGCAGAAGCATAGACTATGACAAAGCGGATGAAAGCACCTTGGATCGTTTCAAGATAAAAGTTGTTTGCGTGATCTACGTTCCTGTATGCATAGAAGGTAAGTGGAGGAGAAGATAGAATAACGAGCTGTACGGGCTGTACAGCGACGTAGACTTAGCCAGACATGTAAAAGTCCAACGACTAAGATGGCTGGGTCACGTAGAGCGCATGGAAACCAATGCTCCGGCCCGGAAAGTCTTCGAATCCACACCAACAGGACAACGCCAGCGCCGATGTAGAGCAAGACCGTGGATCATTGAAGCGCTACCTTCAGTAAGTAAGAAAGTAAGACTCGAAATAAAAGCAGTTCCCTTAAAAATTTGTTGTTCAAAAACATTAAAAACTAAAACTTTCTTAAAAATGACCCTAAAGATATACGATATACTTATAAAAAATACGTTTTTGTTTGCTCCAAAAAGGTATCATCTATAGAACCGTTAATTTGTTTTTAAGTCTCAGGAACTAATAAACCGATTTGTTTTGTCTACATAAAACAGCATCCTAATAATACGTAAAACAACATTAAATATCAGAGCCTCAACTATTATAGATATAATTTTCGCAAAAGATTCCTATATGAACTTCAATATGGAACCAGTAAAGAAGTCATTCATTTAACGAGTACTTATGTATAAAGCTCGTAAGAAAAACGTTTGTATCCTTCTAATAAGAAAGTAATTAATGCGGAACATTGGGCACTCGTTTTGTCCTTTTTCGACTTGGATATCTCTATAATCGTAATTATTTAAACGCATCATACCTATAAAAACCCAAGCAGTGTGTTGCTTGCTAGCTAAAGAAAAGATAAAAATTAATGGAACATTTTATTCGAATCTCACGTGATTAAAATGTAAATAGAAAAAAAAAACAAATCCTAGACGAAATAAACGAGTGAATAAACGGAACCATTAGTATCGTAAAAGTTATTAAGTATTAAAGGTAAAGTTATATACATTTCAAAGGAAAATTTTATCTTCAATAAACCATTTTAAATTTTTGAAAAATCCATTAGTTCACATTCAAAATAACGTTTCAAGCACTCGGTTCTAAGATAGGTTAGGTTAGGTTAAAGTGGCTGTTGGTTGGAAAGTCCAACACACTTAGACCAAAGTATGGTCCGTTGTGATACCACATGGATCAGTTGATCAGCTTAACTCGTTGAACTAATTGGAGCTTCGAATGAAGCGTAGGAGACAAATAATGTCAGAATTGTTTAGATCGCTGGTATCGTTGAAGTAGTAGTCTCCAAGGTGAATTCTACGTCTTTGTGATAAGGCAGGGCATGTGCACAGAAGATGAGAGATTGTCTCTTCTTCTTCTTCGTCCATGCAACTCCTACAAAAATCATTTGCAGGGGATCCAAGTCGAATAGCATGCCTTCCTATTAAGCAGTGCCCAGTCAGGACACCTATAACGTAGCTAATGTGCAATCTACTCAGAGAGATTAATTGTTTTGAGCGCCTGGCGCTAAAATTAGGTTCTAAGATACCTATCAATAGAATTTTCGAGGTATAGTAATCACTATCAATTTTTGATTCTTGGAAAAAATGATGTTGTCAAGTTTGAATTTGCAAAACCAAAGACGTGCAACTGTAACGTATGCTTTTTTATGGATCAACTCCATGTTCCGTCAGCGCTGAAAAAATTATTCAATGCGTAACGGTTTGTGAGAAATAAAAGATAGAAACGTTATACAGCCAAGTGCAAAATCGACAACACTTGTACGATGACATTCACGATGTCTTAAAAGAAATGATAATATTGTCTTTTCAATCGTGTGTGGATGTGCCTTACAGCAGCCAGAAGGAACCCTTTATACAAAACAAAGCACAACAACACAAAACACCTATCGTATACCTATTGAAGGTATATACACATTGTTGCTGGAAGTACTTGGTTTGGTCTTAAGCTTTTTTCTTTTACTCTGTCTTTGGTCTGTTAAGGTTTAAACATAAAAATATCGTTTTATTGGACAGAAATTGATTATGTGGAAGGAAATTTTCCGGAGTGGTTGGCACTAGCATTTGAGTTGGCATCAGTGACGCTGGATTTGGCTCTGACTGTGGCTCTGGAGCTTACAAGCGAAGACTAAGGTATATACTTAGATGACAACATAAACGACGTTGTTGAGCGACGACGAACGACGATTGTGATGCTTTTTCTCTTTAACAACTTATATATTCCCAAGCTGATGGTACTTTGTTGTCTTTGTTTTTATTTTGTTGTTGTTGGTTCCTCACATATAAAAGCTATATTCTATTCTCTTTGCCTGATTGTTTGCTTTTTGTTGGGAAAAACAAAAATCATTATTGTGAAATTGTTTCCATCAGGACGAATGGACCATGGATGTGAAAGAAGTTTTTCATTTTTTGGTTTTGTCTTTAAAAGTCCCAAACTTATAAACGAGGGAAGGGATAGGGCATCCATAAAGATTGAATGATAAATTATTGAAAAAAAATATACAAAATGAAAACCACTTCACTTAATTTTCTTTTGTTTTCTTTGTACTGTTTACTATTTTATGAAATTTTAAGTACAGGATGTTTTATTAGGGAAGTTTATTGTTAAAATTTACAAACACAATGTTTTTGATAATCTTCATCAAATCATTTCTTCATTCAAGTACTAGGCCGTGGCGCTATCAATTTGGAACCCAATATTTGTAAGGACACTTTCCTGAGAAACTCCCAAGAAAAGCTAGGACCTTGTGTTTATATCAGTTGCTAGTATTCGAGAAGTACTGAGCTATAGTTATATCAAAGGTTCCGAGGACTTGTAAAGACTCAAGACTCAGGATTTTGCAATCCCGCAAAATCGATAGTCTATAGTAATAGGCGTTTGTGCAGAAAACAGTGCAATACTTCTTTTTAAGTTTGACAACTTTTGGACTTTTGCTTAGAACATGACACACAAGAAGGCGCGATTTGATGATTAGTGTGTATTACTATCATACCAGAGGTCTTTTGTTGGATCCCTTCTTGTTCCACCTAAAAGTTTTTTCGCGAGTACTGCCTCTTGTAAGAAATTTACAAACATTTCAAAAGTAATTCTTGTCATAAAAAGGGCGTTCTCAGATTAACCGTTCTGATTCGGCATACAAACTGAAGGTTCCCTCCATCCTTGAATCATTCGCACGTAGAAATGGTTTTTAAACGTATCAGTTCCAATTTAAACCCATCCGAAACTAGATCGCCTACTAGTAATGTAAAGAAATGTAGGGGTACTACATTGTTAAAGGACTACGCATCAGGCGCCCTAAATTGGGTACCAGGACAGCTTAGGACTTATTATATGTGAAGAAGTTTGGCGTAAATGGAAAAATTGTGAATTTATTTTTCTTTAAGAAAAAAATTACTCCAATTCGGCTGTATTTCGTAAGAGTGGATTAAATAATATCCACAAAGGGACATGGAAATCTCCTGATCAATCAACTGTCAACAAGATTGAGCAAATTGCGATCGACGCATGACACTTCTCCAGTATACAGGATATCCGAACTTTCCGAGGGGCTAACATTGATTCGGACCACTACCTCGTTGTAGCCAAGGTACGGCTACGGATATCCCGGTCCAAGCCAAAACAAGGAAGTACTGTGAGAAGTTTCGACGTTAGACGGCTACAATCGCAAGAGACTGCCATGTCCTTTTCCGATCGAGTCTCTGTAACCTCTTAAGGAGTCCTATGCTGCCTGCATTAATCATTGAAAACCAGTGGCAACATTGCCTTGCAGCCATCAGAGATACCGCCTCTGAAGTGCTAGGTTTCACACGTCCACAACAGCGAAACACCTGGTTTGACGACGAATGCCGGCAAGCGCACGCAGCGAAACAAGAGGCATACAAAACGGCGCTGCACAGAAGGACCAGAGCTGCTCGCGAGCTCTACGAGCAGAAAAGGAGAGAGGAACACCGGCTTCTTAGATGAAAAAAAAAGAGAGCACGAGAAGCGCGCGATCGAGGAGATAGAGGGATCTCACAACAGGAATGAGGTTCGTAAATTTTACCAAAAGGTAAAAAAAACCTCCCAATAATACCAGCCACGAACCGAAGCCTGTAAAGACGATCAGGGGAACATCGTAGTAGAACCGCAGTCTATGTTGAGAATATGGAAGGACCACTTCTCCAAATTATATAACGGCGATGACGAACGGAATTCCGCTGTAAGGGAGGTAGAACCACTCAACCTAGGCGACGCAGATCAACAATTCCGCCCACCCGACCTAGACGAAATGAAGATAGCTATATCTAATCTGAAGTCAAACAAAGCTGCTGGAGCTGACGGCATCGCTGCCGAACTATTTAAAGCAGCAGACGATGACTTGGTAGGGAGCATGCACCAACTCATCTGGCAAAATATGGTCGGAAGAAAGCATGCCCGATGAGTGGAATCTCAGCATAGTTTGCCCGATACATAAAAAAGGAGACCCTTTAAATTGCGCCAACTACAGAGGGATCAGTCTCCTTAACATTGCATATAAGATCCTTTCTGCCGTATTATGTGAACGTCTGAAGCCGTTCGTCAACAACCTGATAGGTCCTTATCAGTGTGGCTTCAGACCAGGAAAGTCCACTATCGACCAAATATTCACACTACGGCAGATCTTGGAAAAAACCCAGGAGCTCCAAATCGATACCCACCATCTCTTTATCGATTTTTAAGCCGCGTATGACAGCATCCATAGGGAAGAGCTCTACAGAGCAATGTCTAGTTTTGGCATCCCTGTCAAACTTATCGGTTTGTGCAGAATGACGATGGAAAATGCACGCTGCTCCATCAAGGTCGGAAAAGTTCTCACCGATGCATTTGATGTCAAAAAAGGTTTTAGACAAGGCGATGCACTGTCATGCGACTTCTTTAACATCGTTCTGGAAAGAATTGTGCAAAACTCAACCGTCAACACTAGAGGCACAATCTTCCAAAGGTCCATCCAATTACTCGGATACGCAGATGATATTGACATAATTGGAAGATCAAAGCGTGATGTCAGTGAAGCGTTTTTGAGCATTGCGACGGAAGCGAAGAAGATGGGTTTAGTGGTCAATGAGGGCAAGACCAAGTATATGCTGCCATCAAAAAAGGACATTGAACAACGACGTCTTGGACAAAACGTCACCATGGACAGCTATAACTTCGAGGTAGTTAAGGACTTTGTCTACCTAGGCACCGCTATAAACACAGGCAACAACACCAGCGCTGAAATCAAACGAAGAATAACTCTTGCAAATCGCTGCTTCTGTGGACTTAGAAGGCAATTGAGAAGTAAAGTCCTCTCTCGAGCATCTAAAATCACCATCTCTAAGACATTCATCATCCCGGTTCTCATTTATGGCGCTGAGGCCTGGACACTGTCAAAAAAAGATGAGAACGTCTTAGGATGCTTCGAGAGAAAAATTCTTCGGGTGATTTTTGGTCCCATACGTATAGATGGAGAATGGAGGAGAAGATATAACGACGAACTGTACGGGCTGTACAGCGACACTGACCTAGTTAGCAGAATTAAAGTCCAACGGCTTAGATGGCTGGGTCATGTTAAGCGAATGGACATCAACGCTCCAGCCCGGAAGGTCTTCGAATCCAATCCCGAAGGACGGCGCAGTAGAGAAAGACCGCGACTCAGGTTGCGCACTCAGGTGGGTGAAGACCTCAACCAACTTGGCGTGCGAAACTTGAGACAGCTAGCTAGGGACCGAGCTGGGTGGAGACGCATGTTGGTTGAGGCCCAGGTCCACCCGGACTGTAGCGCCACCTTAAGTAAGTAAGTAAGTAAGTAAGTAAGTAGGATTAAATAACGCAAAACTCCTCTTTGTTGTGGTCTTCGAAAAAATGTGGGCTTTCCAATAAAAACATGACAACTTGCATAATCGAAATACCTATGTGGCTTAAAATGTTCCATCGGCCTAAGTTCTTGGGTCAACTTGATCCTGTATGTGTGATCCTGACGCAAAATACGCCATAATTATGGTATGATCGATGTCAAATTTTTGATTTGGTCTTTTGCTATGGACGCCTGAATGGCAGGGATATACAGTATATAAAAAAGTATTGTCAATTGCATTTTTCCTAAATTGTACGTTATTTTTGAAGGCTTTTTATAAAAAAAAATATATATATATTATATTATATAAGAACTTTATAAAACTGCATCTGCTGTTAATGTTTGTTAATCTCGACACTAAAATGCAGGTAAGAAAAGTATTAGCAATACCGATTGATCTTTTACTTTTATGGTTTTTAAAGTACCGTAAGATTTCATAAGATCAAATTTAGTATTTTAAAGTTCCTAACCTTTATAATCAACTTTTCAGGCATAAGCAAATACAAATTAAAATGAAATGTCGCGAAAATTCAAAGAGTTAAGTGAATTATGTTGAAAATAAAGCTATTATTATGCCCAAAATGGCTTAACATATAATGAAATTGGTAAAAAACTCAAAAATAGTTTATTCACGGTTTGAAATTTTGAAAGAATTGCCGAAAACTACCTAAATAAGTGTTTCAAACCTGAACGAAGAAGTGGCAAATACTATCGGTAAACAATTTAAGTCAGCATACTCTTCAGAATGCCTTCCACGATTACGTAGTATTACGGAAGAGCTGCGAGAAAAAAACCATTAATTTCGGAAGTGAATAGAAATAAAGCTTGAAATTTGCTAAAACGCATTTTTAAACAAAATAGTTTGGGAATAAATTGTTTTTTTCTGACGAGTCGAAATATAACATTTTTGCGAGCGATGAAAGCAATATGTGTGACAAAAATCAAGTACGGAGCTGAGCGGTAAAAATGGCGTGTCTACCATCAAACGTGATAGAGGAAGTGTTTTGGTTTGTAATTTAATTTTTATTGAAGGTCATATGACGATCAACATGTACATTGACATTTTTCATAATTTAAATGACAGTGTTGAAAAGATTGGTCTTAGGAATTCATTTGTCTTTCAACAAAAAATTGATCCTAAGAAGCACACTACCTTCAAAACTCGTAAGCGGTTGCTCTTTAATGCTCCAAGGCAACTTAAAAAACTGCTGAAATCTCTTGAGGTTAATTTAAAAGAAAATTTATGGAATTAATTAGTAAAACATTGAGAAAAAAATTTTTCTTTAAAATCAAACCTTAAAAGGATTATAATGAAAAGTGGGACCAAATCAAGTGGACCCTCATGAAGTTAGCTATTAATTAATGGTATATCTTAGAAACATATGTTTATTTTTTTAATTTGTAAGATCTTATTAAACTGTAAGAATCATTTTTGCCAATACTTTTTGTATCCACTGTATTTACTGCTTCGACCAACTTGTTTTACTGACACGGCAACGTTACACACAGGACGATAAGTACCACCTAAAATAGGGGTCAACGCTCTTAAAGTGTCGGTCACCGACTCTGAATTTCGGTAGAGGATTTTTTTTATAATTTAGAGATATTAATTGTTCTTTACTGCGCTTCATAATTAGTAGAAGGGAGCGTTTACTAATTAAATTTATAGTTATCAGTTCCCTTTAGAAAACCATATAGATCCGAGTGAGTTGTTTTTGGGTAATGCCTTTTAGCGAAACTTAAGTGTTGTTAAACGTTATATAATTTCATGGTTACTTGAAAAAAAAAAGAAATATAAAAAAAAGATATTTACGCTAACAACTGTTAAAGTTCGGAAGTTCTTATTGAAAGACTCTTTAAATAATGATAAAAAAACGATTATTCTTCCTTTTTTCCCTAAAAATGTCAATTTTAATTCAAGGTTGTTAGCGTTCTATAAAAATTAATAATTAAAATTATATAAGCACTTACACTCACTTGAAGGTTTCAATCGAATGAAATGAAAAGAAGCTAAAGCACTTTAATAAAAATGTTCATAATGTGACCCGTTCCTGAGATAAGATAACATTTTTAAACTTAAAAAAAAAACTTCCCACTAATTAAATAATGGTTAAGTAAACATTTTAAATGCCAATTTGTGGATTTCTTTCCTTCTCTACTCCAACCATTTTTTAATGTGTCCGTCACACATTGATCAATGATGTATGTATGTTCAGTAAAATTTGCCTCACTAACCGCTTCCTTTCACCCCACCCCCCCCCCCCTTCCGCTTTCCATCAATAATTTCCTTTTTTTGTTTTAATGTCAAAAATTTCAATATGTCACGTCTTGCCACTTAGATTAGCTATAATTATTATTACCATCATACCATAAGCAACCCCAATCTCAGGTTGTGCTGTTGCTGCCACTGCCAATACCACTAAAGATACCGCTGCTGCTGCTGCTGTTGTTGCTGTCGGTATTGTGTCACTTTCATGTTGATAAATTAATTATATGGTATCTTGTTTTAAATGCCATATTCTCTAATCACTTATGCCAAAGTTATAAATATGCCACTCAAGCCAACTGTGTTCGGAATGTGGTATGTTAGATACTCTTGTTAAATCAACACAAAATTTGTTACCCTCTCACCGCCACAGCCCGCTTATAAAACGCACAATGTTCAAAGCAAAACGCCCACACTTCCAAATTAATTTATTAAAACATAATTTGCAAAGTTTTGCTCTAGGATCTGTCAGAATTATGGAATGAGCAGTGTTAAAAAGGTCCTTCTTCTTCCATATTTTATTAGCAACCCCATTAAAGTATTCCTTTATGATGTTTGCAAAAAAAACTAAGGAATGAAGGATGAAGGACGAAGGTGGAGGAGGACTAGGCGGTGTGGTAAGTTGGTGTGTAGTGTAGATGAGGCAAGACTTTTATTGTAATCGATAGGGGCTTTGTGTTAACCTTGGTACTGGCGCGAGCTTATCCTTATCATTTATCAATAAATTAAATGAATACGCGCGCTGAGGGAAAATAAATAAAATACAAAGAAAAAATTGCTCAGCACAAAAATAAAATATACCCATATAAGACTTGAATGCATTGGGTGAGGCAAATAAATTTTGTAGCTAATAAAATTCTGGAAAATAAAAAACAATGACTAGGGCTATTTTTTTATTTTATTTTTCTTTAAGGATTTACAAGTAAAGGGTGTCCCAAAATTAACGCAAGATTTGAATTAAATAGAAAACGCCGTTTTTAGTCTTTTGATAGTTATATTTTTATTGACTCGTAAAGTACATAGGATAGGGTTATGTATGGAATAACACATCGGACAAATGGCCTCCACGGCTTTGCATGCACATGCGCACTCTTTTGTTGAAATTTTCCATGACCATTCTGCATAAATGTGGCTGAATTTCGTTGATGCAGCGTTGAATCTCCTCCTTTAATGCACGGGTGGTTGTGGGCTTGTTGACATAGACTTGTGATTTCAAATAACCCCATAAAAAGAAGTCTAATGGTGTTAAATCACACGATCTAGGAGGCCAATTTTGATCACCGAAACGAGAGAGTACACGACCTGGAAATGTCTCATGCAGTAATTGAATTGATTCACGGGCTGTATGACATGTGGCACCGTCTTGTTGAAACCACATATTGGACACATCAATATCATCCAATTTTGGCAGAAAGAACTGTGTAATCATGTCGCGATATCGAGCACCAGTAACAGTCACTGCTTGACCAGCATCATTTTCAAAAAAATATGGCCCAATTATGCCTCCAGCCCAAAATCCACACCATACAGTCACGCGTTGTGGATGCATTTGTTTTTCGACAATCACATGTGGGTTCTCCGAACCCCAAATGCGGCAATTTTGGCGATTGACAAAGCCATCAAGATGAAAATGTGCTTCATCGCTTAGGATGATTTTGCTCGAAAAATCAGCCGCCAAGCTTTCACTATTTTTGAAATATTCTTAAATAATGAAGACACGTTGTTCTATCGTGTATCGCTCCATTTTTAATAACCCTATACTGTTAGCTGTCAAATTGCTTTTTTTCAGGGTTGCCAACACTTCACTGCACAAATGGCGGCAAATTCAAATCTTGCGTTAATTTTGGGACACCCTTTATAAGAGGGTGTTTTTTAAGGGATAAAGTTCAAGAAGAGACTATTATTATTTTTTATTTGTTGACTGACATTGAATAAGGCATTGAATTATTTTTATAGAAGTGACACATACATTCGTTTATACATACATATGTATATTTTTTGAAAAAGGTCTTAAAGGCCTACAGTAGGCGTATACATGGGTTTCAATTTCAGCTTCCTCATAGTTTTGATTATAGGAAATAAAATCACAATGATGTGGGAGTTTATCGAAATTTTGATTCTATAGGGTTTTAAAGGTCAAAATTGTTTTTATAATGTGTGATCATTTCTTATGCAGAATTTTAAGTAGGCATTAGAAACAATTAATTTAAATCGATAGAATTTAACAATCTGTATATTTTTATGGTGGCAGATAAATTTATAAATTTCCACACAAGGGACATTTACACGATATTGCTTTCAAGGCTGTTTTTTCTTCTTTCTGTAACGTTTGAAGTTACTTGTGACAAATATTTTTGAAATTACAAAAATGTAGGCATTTTGTGCTAAAAGGTTAAGTTAAATTCTTTAAGCTTTTGAAAATAATAGCAAACAAAAAAATTAAAATACTTTATTGTGGTTTGAAAATGACACATAATTTGAAAATTAAAAATAATATTGTATACTTACATATATTAACTTTTCTCAAGCAATTTTTGTCTTCCTAAATATTTTATTTGTTGATATGGGTGTTTTTGTTAAGGGAGCCGAATTTCTAAGAAAAAAAGAGGCTGGGATGCGACCCACTCTGATAACTTCCCATACCGTCTGTCGATTTGTCTTTCTTAAAAGTTTGTCTATATGTATAAATTTTTACCAAATTTGCGTACTATTTTTTGTAGATTTTATTTTTTTATGAAAAAACGGACTGTAGGATTTTTGTACAAAATTTATTGAATGTCGAAAACAATCTGTGAGATAAAATTAGATTGAAGGCAATATTTTTAATTTTTGAAAAGCTATTTTTTGTTAGTATTGTTTTTTTTTTATTTAGGTTTTTATTTTTTGTAAAAAAAACTATCAATTCGATTTTTTTAAAATTTTACTGAATGTTGAAAACAATATTTTTTGAAAGATAAAAGTAGTTTAAACCAATATCTCATAGTTTAAAAAAGATATTTGAGTCTAAAATCAATTTTTACCACCTTTTATTAATTTTTAACTTCCCATAGGAAGTTATTGTAATGGGTCCCTAGAGTCTGTGCGTGCGTGTGTACGTACGTCCGTACGTCCGTACGTTCGCGACGTTTTTTTCGTCGTCCATAGCTCAAGAACCAGAAGAGATATCGACTTCAAATAAATGTTGTTATACAGATAATAAGGCAGAAAGATGCAGAAAGGGCTCTCAAGAAAATTGCGTGGTGGTTTTTTTACCATAGCAGTTTAAAAAAAAGGTGAAAATTTTGGTCAACCCAAAATATCTCATAAACTAATGACGCTAGAGCCTTGAATTAAATTTTATATTATATATTGTAACGTGATACAAAACAAGTATATTTTTGTATTTTTGGAAAAAAATCCAATTAACGGTTTTTTTTATAAATCAAAAAAACTGAAAAAAAAATTTGTCACTTCGAAAGTTTTACGACTAAAATATGATTTCATCTCCAAAACAATTTTGTGCAACGAAGGATAATGTTCTTGACATCTTCTGATAAAATTTTGAGAAAAATCGAATTGACAGTTTTTTAACAAAAAATAAAAACTTAAAAGAAATTAATAAAAGTTGGTAAAAATTTATTTTCGACTCAAATATCTTTTCAAGACTTTGAGATATTGGCTTTAAACTACTTTTATCTTTCAAAAAATATTGTTTTCAACATTCAATAAAATTTTGAAAAAAAATCGAATTGACGGTTTTTTTTACAAAAAATTAAAAACTGAAAAAAAACTTAACAAAAGTTGGTAAAAATTGGTTTTCGACTCAAATATCTTTTCAAAAAATTGAGATTATGGCTTCCATTTAATTTTAACTTATAAGAAATATTGTTTTCAACTTTAGGAAAAATTTTGCGAAAAATCGAATTGGCAGTTTTTTTGCAAAAAAAAAAAAAACCTAAAAAAAAAATTATTAAAAGTTGGTAAAAATTGATTTTCGACTCAAATATCCTTTTCAAAAATTTGAGATTATGGCTTGCAACTAATTTTATCTTATAAGAAATATAGTTTTCAATATTAGGACCAATTTTGAGAAAAATCGAATTGACAGTTTTTTTACAAAAAATAAAATCCTAAAAACAAAATTACTAAAAGTTCGTAAAAATTGATTTTCGATCACCGAAATCAAGCATCAGGGAGCGTGGTTAGTACTCAGATGGAGGACCGTCTCGAAACCTACCGAGTGCTGTTGTCATGTGTTTCTTTCTGTATGTTGTTCTTACTCCTCTGTCCTTCTGTCTTGTATTAATGTCTTGTGTTGTTATCACCTTATATAGTCTAGTCGCTCAAGGTGCTGTGTTCTCTACTCTGTACGTTTATGTGCTGGAGTAGTGTGAAATGTAATGTAATGTAATCTTTTCGAAAAGTTTAGATATAAAATTTTGAGAAAAATCGAATTGACAGTTTTTTTTACAAAAAATAAAAACCGAAAAAAAAACAATACTAAAACTTCGTAAAAATTTTCTTTCGACTCAAGTAGCTTTTCAAAAACTACAAATATTGGTTTCAAACTTATTTTATTTCACAGAAAATATTGTTTTCGATATTCAGTAATTTTTTTAATAAAAATCCAACAGTCCGTTTTTTCATAAAAAAATAAAATCCACAAAAAATAGAACGCACATTTGGTAAGAATTGATACATATAGATAGACGGTGTGGGAAGTTATCAGAGTGGGTCGCATCCCATCCTTTTTTTTTGTAGGTTTTTATTTTTTGTAAAAAAAACTGTCAATTTGATTTTTCTCAACATTTTTCAGAATGTTGAAAATAATATTTCTTATAAGATGAAATAAGTTTGAAGCCTTAATCTCAAGTTTTTGAAAAGATATTTGAGTCGAAATTCAATTTTTTCCTACTTTGAGTAATGTTTTTTTTAGGTTTTTATTTTTTTTATAAAAAAAACTGCCAATTAGATTTTTCTCAAAATTTCATCAGATGTCTTCTTCGTTTCGTTCTTCGTTGCACAAAACTGTTTTGGAGATGAAATCATATTTTAGTAGTAAAATTTTCGAGGTGACAAATTTTTTTTCAGTTTTTTGATTTATAAAAAAACCGTTAATTGGATTTTTTTCCAAAAATATACACAATATAATATATTATCATTATTATATATCAAGTCTCTAGCATCATTGGTTCATGAGATATTTAGGGTTAACCAAAATTTTCACCTTTTTTTTAAACTGCTATGGTAAAAAAACCACCTACGAAATTTTCTTGAGAGCCCTTTCTGCATCTTTCTGCCTTATTATCTGTATAACAAAATTTATTTGAAGTCGATATCTCTTCTGGTTCTTGAGCTATGGAGGACGAAAAAAACGTCACGAACGTACGGACGTATACGGACCCATTACAATAACTTCCTATGGGAAGTTAATAAAACGGTTTGGCTGAAAAATTCAAGGCCCTGTCTCATTTGACAATAAAAGTAAACTGAACACCTATCATTCATAAAGCAAAAAATGAGTTTCATTTTCTGGATTTTGGCCTTTCAGAAATTTGGGTTTTCGGATTTTGGAATTTCGGGTTTTTCGGTATCCTGGATTTTCGGGATTTTGAATTTTCAGGATTAAAGATTTTCGTATTATTGGGTTTTCAGGATTATGTCCCTAATCCCGACTTGGTTCAAAAATTCCTTTCCCTTACACTTGTTGTGATCCCACCTTGACAAAAAGCTGGAAACATCACACATAATCTTAAAAAAGTACTAATTTGTAAATTTAGGGCTGTTTTTAAGCTCCGTTGTTTGCGGAACTCCAGATTTGTTTCACAAGCCTTCATCGCCTAAATAAGTCAAAAAATTAATATTATGAAGACTTTCTACACTAAAGAAAATTTTTAAAAACTAATTATGAGAGATTTTAGGAAACTTTTTATGCTAATTAATTGCATTTATTTTGGCTTGATTTAAAAATCCTTTCTTCCTAAAAGTTGTGTTGATCCCAGCTTGGCATCAAGCTGGAATTTCAACACCTTAAGGTTCAAAGTAGTTAAAAACGAATGAAAAGGATGTTTAGTGCTCCTTTGGGCATCTTAGTTCGCCAAACTATATATTGATTTCGTAAACCCTTACACCCAAACTTAATTCGAAAATCTGTAACTTTTGGGAGACTTTTTAAACCAAACAAAATTAAAACAATCAAATGAAAGTAGTCTCGGCATAAGACGGATTTTCTTAAAATAAGTTTCTATAACTTTTTCCGTAAATTGAAGATTTGTATAAAGCTAATAATTTTGAATTATTTACCACTGCGAAGTAAACATGTGCATTTGGCAGAAAAATGAAAGGCGATAGAGTAATTTTTAAAATAATTCCACATTTCTTCACAAACGATCCAATTATACAAATAAATTGTAAGCAATGTTTTGGGTTCCTTATACTTACGAAAAAAAGTTTTTAAGAGCCAGAATTGAATTTTTTAATTCTCAGAATTTTTAGGAACCCTGATATTCGCAAAAATGTGACAGCAAAAAAGAAAGAACGCAAGATAGAAGTTGCGGCCTGATTTTAAAAAATGTTTGGGAAAAAGGCGTTATGTATTATGTCTGTTTCGACGCCCCGTCCCTTAAAAAAGGTATTAAAAGGAAATTATCTTCCCATAATCATAACATAATTTTATAGAACTCAATACTCAAATTATCTTATTTCTAGTTTTTGAAATAAATTTTAGTTTATAAAAATAAATAATAGATTGTTTTTTCGTTCAGAAAATTCAAATTCTTGTTAAATTTGTAGAAAAATTATCCTACATTTTTTTTAAAGAAAATTTAGCTTTAAGGGTCTGCCATTATGTTTTATAACTTTTTTCGGGTAATTGGCTGCCCAGCCGACCAATTTTTGCAGCAATTGGTGCTGTACAATAACACCCAGAATTTTCTTTTCTAGAAACCCGGACGCAAGTCAACCAAATCGAACATAACCATTATTTCGGTAATTAAGTTGAACGATTTCAAACGTTGTTCAGGAGTTAGTCTATTTGACAAGCGAACTGAGTATAAATTAAGTGACAGCTGTCAAAAAGACCAATTCCGAAAAAGTCTTTTCAGTTTGAAAAGCATACGTCTAAATGACAAATATTAGCAAACAAACATATGATAATTTTACATAAGATTTTAACTGGACTTTGACATTAGGAAAAATAATATTAAAAGTCAAAAACTAAGAAAAGTGAGAGCAAACTCTTGGAAAATCTGCCAAGACGGTCCTTAATTTCTAAATGTGGTGGAATTTTCGGGAGAATAATTAATTTGTATTCTCTTTGAAAGAATAAATAATTTGTATTCTCTTTGAAATTATCAAAGTTTTAAAAGGTCATATTATAATGTACGCGTACATTAATGAATAATTTTTAAATTGTTTTACTTTACAGATTAATTTATTAAAATTCGAATTTCATTTACATATACATATATTTATTTTAATTGGAATGGAAACATTCACAGAAACACTTGAGTAGTAATATTATGTAAGTCACTATATACCCTGGTTAATTCTTCAGGAGCTGAAGCATTACTAAAGAGCATGATTATATCTTTATCTGTGATAGACCATTTAGTAGCTAAAATGTTTATGAGAAGAACAATACCCATTTACAGTTGGTCTTGATCTTTATCTTGTTTTCGACTCAACGCAGGAGTTAAAAAAAAAGGCAAATAAGAAATTGAATTCTGTTAGCCATTTGCCATTGACCTTGTTATAATTGAAGACTTTATATAGATCCAATCCCTTTTTTCTCAAAGTTTCCTTTCTGTTTTATTTTTTGTTTTAGTCTTTTTGGTTTTATTTTAAGATTGTGCCTATAACAAGTCACTTAACTGATCCATTCATAAAAACGTCTTTAATATAAACGTTCAAATTGTCACACTCTTATCCTTTGTCTTTTTGACCCAAACTTTAATTTTCAAAACCTGATTTTTACGGTTCACAGACCACAGACACTCGAAAGAATATAAAACACAAAATAGAAAAAAGCTAAAATAGAAGACTTTGCTTTTTTTCTGAAGACGCGTCATCGTTTCTTTTTTCTTTGTGGCTACGCTTTTTGAACAAAGGTTTTTATTTTTTCGTTCCGTTTATGGTTGAGTGAACCCAAAAGCAGGATAAATACAAAGTTTCCACCAACCCCCCACAGAGGGACAGCGAATTAGAGGACGCCCCAGTCATCAGTCGCTAGTCACCATTCCCCAGCCCCATTCGCCAGGCGGTCATCTCAAACGTTTTATTTAAATTCGCAACTTGTTCTTATAGCCCAGCACCGTTTGTTTATTGCTTTGGGTTTAACAATCCACGGAGTTAAAGAAACAAAAAAAGTAAATATAAAAATTATGTATTTTAGTTTTTTTTTTCCCCGACTATTTTGTGCTAAGTGGGGTCAGAAGTGAGTAAGTGAATGTTTTTTTTTCCTAAGTAGTCCCTTTAGCTTATTTAGGATTGTTAAAAAATGTCTTTTGTTTGAACTAGGTTACTTTGTTGATTGGGGTGGAGAATTAAAATCGAATAATCACAGATTAAATGGATTAATCGCATTAAAAAAATAAAGCTCAGCAGAGTCTGTTGTTGTCAAGGATTTTATTGTTCGAAATTAAATTTATTGACAGGGTAAATTATAAAGGTTGAAATTTGTTTTTTTTTTCTTTTTTCTTGCTAAGGGTTTGAAAAATACTTCATTTGAAAGGAAATCAAACAGAAATTTTAAGGACGGTTACGGCAAATTTTCCAAGTGTTCTCTTTCACTTTTGTAACTTTCCGCTCATTTTTGACGTTTAATATAGAGATTTTTTTTGTCAAGTTTCAGATGAAATCTTAGGTTAAGTAAGCATTGCTTCAAATAATTTTTGTTTTTTTGTTCGCTAACAGATGGCTTACTTATAATTAATGCCAGAGGTCTTGGGTTGAATCCCTGCCTGTGCCATCTAAAGTTTTTTTCACGGGTACTGCCTCTTGCGAGGAATAGACAAATTCTCCAAGAGTAATTCTTATCCTGAAAAGTGCTTTCTCAAGTTAGCCATTCGGAATCGGCTTTTAACTGTAGGTCTCCTTCATCTCTGACAACAGTACTCGCACACAGGAATGGTTGAGAGTTGTAAGTCACTAGACCAGCCATACTCAACCTTTTTTTTTAATGGGCCACATTGATAATTTTGTAACTGTACCCCGGGCCACAAGAATTTTTTTTTTATCGTAGATAAATAATAATACTCATTTTAATGTGCATACATACATACATTATGTATTTATTTATTTATTGAAAATATTTTAATGTGATTTTTGAAATTGAGAACACATTGAGTTGTCAGTGAACCTTTGATGGGGAAGGTTGCCCCTGTGTTGTGCGTCTCCGTTGTGTCTGTGCTCGTCTTTTTTTTTTCTTTTAATTTTTTGTTAATCGTGTCGTGGAGCAACTTTACATTCAGTTAAAAAAAATAGTTTATTAAAGAAACAAAAAAAAAATATTAATTTGCCAAAACAATAAATATCTCACATTACAATAAACAAGTGGTCTTAAAAACAACAAAAACAAACATAGTGCACTCTCAAATAAAACAACAATATAAGCCAGAAATCACACCACCCAAGAACAACAACAAAAACACCAATTATAAAAAAATGATAAGCCACTCAGCACAGCACATCACAGTGAGTACCATCCCATCCTTACTTTCCCCTTCTTCCACAGTTGCACAGCCTAGTTTATGTATTAAGTTTTCGTTACAATTGGAATTAATGCATATGCCAGTTTGTGCTTCAGCAGATTATTTGAATTAAATTTACTGTTTTGCATCACAGGGTAGGATCGGTCTCGTCACTGCTAAGGCATAACACTAGCAGTGAAGGGTATGGATAATTATTGTGTGTGTCAATTCAGTGAATTTTATTCTCAATTTTATCTGTATTGGTTTTAGACATTTTTTTTATTTTGCAATGACTGGACAATTCAGAGTAGATTATTGTAATATTCGTGGGCTAAGGGCGAATTTTTTGTTGGCATACCGCCATACTGTTTCATACAGGCCAGCTGTTTTGGCACTAAGTGAAACCCAAGTAGGTGAGGATTCCGATCCTGCTGAACTTTGTATTCATGGGTATAGCTTGGTGCCTTTATTCTTTTTCCACAATGGCCTCGCCATATACATTAGGAATGATGTTTCTTATCAGCTCTTACCACAATATGGTATTTGCAACAATTCCTTTTTTAATTATATGTGGTTTAAATTCTCTGTAAATAAGCAAATCATTCACTACTGCTTCCTTTATCGAAGCCCAAATTTAGACAGAGTATCAACTTCTCGTGAACTTGATGCTTTGTCTGATTCCATCCAAAGAATTGTTTCGTCTTATCCTCGCACTGAAATCGTTGTTACGGGCGATTTCAATGTACACAATTCTTCATGGCTTCAACATTCAGGCCAGACAACACCCGATGGAGTGTGTGCAGAAATCTTCGCTGAGTTGAACCACCTAACTCAGCTGGTCAACGAGCCCACCCGAATATCGGACGTTGAAGGTCGAGCAGAAAACACTCTTGACTTGTTTCTTACCTCTGACCCTCATAAGTACACTGTTAGTGTTCTATCTCCTCTAGGCACATCTGACCATTGTGTTATATCAGCAAATTTCTCGTGTCAAAACTGTTCAGTTAAAGAAAGAGCTCCTTAGAGAACCGTTTGGCAATACGAGAAAGCCAACTGAGACGGTCTCAATAATTACTTCAGGATCTTTAACTGGTCACTATGCTTCCTCGATAGTGACGTTGACGCCAGCGCTGATATGATCACAAGTTTAATTCTCCTGGGAATGAGAACTTTTATACCGAACAGGGTTAAAAGTATCAGACCTAAGGAAAACGCATGGTTTGATGCGAGCTGTAAAGAGGTTATCAGGGCCAAAGAGGTAAGTTTCCGATGCTATAAAGCCAACCGTACTGAGGAAAGCCGGAAAAAGTTCAAACAAGCCAGGAAGGCCTGCAACGCCCATATTCGACGGACCAAATTTTTACATGACCAAAAATTACGGCAAAAAATACTGCAATGTCCCAAAGGCAGTAAAAATTGTTGGTCATTTGTAAAAAACATGAGGAATTCTTCCTCTTCATCGGTTCCTACGCTCGTTGTCAATGACACTCCTTTTGTTAGCTCTTTAGAGAAAGCTAATCTCTTTGCTAGGCAGTTCGCCGCCAATTCTACGCTGCCAGTGAGTGTTATGACTCCGCCTGTACTTGAGCGAGTTAGTGATTCTATGGGACCAATCTTTTTTCGCACTCGTACTGTGGCAAGAGTCCTTAGAGATCTAAACACACATAAATCCGCTGGTCCGGATGGTATCCCCGCTATTGTTCTGAAGAGGTGTTCTTCAACGCTGGCAAAACCACTGCGTAAGCTTTTTCATCTGTCCTACTCCTCAGGTCTCGTTCCGAGAGGATGGAAAACTGCATTTGTCCAGCCCATCCCAAAAAAAGGCGAATCTTCCTCACCCTCTAATTACCGACCGATTGCACTTACGTCCCTTCTTTCCAAGGTCATGGAAACGCTGATTAATTATCAGCTCAAGAAATATCTTGAAGATCGAAAGCTTCTTAATGACCGGTAGTACGGCTTTCGAAGCAAAAGGTCCACTGGTGATCTCATGGTTCATCTCACCGAACAGTGGAGCAAATCTTTACATCGCATTGGAGAAAGTAAGATTATTGCACTTGATATTTCAAAAGCATTTGATAGGGTTTGGCATCAGGCTCTCTTATCGAAAATGCGTGCTTTCGGTGTGCATAAATCCCTGCTTCATTGGATTATTAATTACCTTTCGGATCGTTCAATACAAGTAGTATTGGATGGATTCAAGTCTGAAAACCATAAAATAAATGCTGGTGTGCCCCAGGGCTCTGTTCTATCTCCAACACTCTTTCTCATTTGTATTAATGATCTCCTGTCTGCAACATCTAATCCAATACATTGTTTCGCTGAAGATAGTACTCTTAGCTTTTCATATTCGTTTTCAGACTCACATCCCTCTTCTTCGGATGTGGAACTGCAACGACAAAATATGATAAGCTCATTAAATTCCGACCTAAACAGCATTGTTCAATGGGGATTAAAAACCGCGTGGAATTTAATGCTTCGAAAACGCAATGCTGTCTTGTATCGTTAAAGCGAGATATACCCCAATTGCCACTATCCATGGATGGCACTTGCATTAATGAGACTGAACACTTCGATATTCTCGGTATGTGTGTCACCAACCACCTCTTGTGGAATCACATACGCGATGTCGCCAAAAATGCCGCTAGGTGTTTGGGTTTCCTTAGGCGATGCAAGAAATATTTCACCCCTTCTGATCTGGCTGTTATCTACAAGACTTACATACGTCCAAAGCTTGAGTATAACTCCCATCTCTG
This sequence comes from Eupeodes latifasciatus, assembly GCA_920104205.1. NCBI lineage: Eukaryota > Metazoa > Arthropoda > Insecta > Diptera > Syrphidae > Eupeodes > Eupeodes latifasciatus. The sequence continues at coordinate 36,176,187 of OV049926.1, forward strand.
GGCTGGTGCTCCTGCAACTTGCTTAAGCCTCTTGGATAGTATTGAACGTAGAGCATTTAAATTGATAGATGATAATATCATTATAAGTTCATTTACTTCGCTTGAACATCGTCGTAAGGTCTCTTGTCTGACCCTTTTTTACCGTTATTTTAACGGCTTATGCTCTAGTGAAATAGCCAGTTGCATTCCTCCCCTTAAACAGTTCAACCGTAATACTCGCGCTTCTAGGAATGCCCATCAGTATACCCTTCGCCCAACTTCGGCCGTACTGTCAAATACAGAGATTCGTTCTTTAGCCGTACTACGCGAATGTGGAATGCCTTACGACACTCTGTCTTTCCTAGTCATTGCAATGTTCAGGAATTCAAAACCAATGTGCACCGACATCTCCTTTTAAACCCTCTCTCCTCTTCCTAGTGCTCACACTGTGCCTCTGCATAATAAGGGTAGTAATATCCCCTTGAGTGTGTGCTTATTATAAAAAAAAAAAAAAAAACATTTTCAAAACTTTATTTAGATCTGGCTTGTTGCTGCATGCCAATCTAATGACATCATCTAGGTGGGAGTCCGTAAGTTTGTTGGGGTAAATATTTTTTGCATATTTCATTCTCGAAAACGAAGATTCGCAAACAAAAGTAGATCCAAATAATGTCAGCAGAATCTGTGAACTTCTTTTGACGATTGCATATATTTCGGGGACGATGCTTCAAAATTCTAAGTATTCCCCTTTTTCCCTTTTTTCCTTAAACAGAGCTTCAAGATTTGCATCGTTTTTAAAATCGATGAACTCATCAAAAAACTTTGCCTGATCTTGGTTTAAAACAGAAGCCACCCGTGAGAAAGTCGTTGTTTCCAGATGCCATGGGTTTTCTACAAGCGTTAAGCATTTTTTAATTTTTCTGATATCATGAAACCTTTTTTCAAATTCTTTTAACAGTGCTGTTAAGTAATTCAATATTGTTGAGAAGTTTTCTTTAGAGATGTCGATGAGGTCCTTTGTAGCTATTACCATTGTTGGAAAATTTTGTAGCTGTTTACTTCTTATTTCTTTATGAAAAATATTAAGCTTTTCTTCAAAATCAAATATTTTACTTGCCATTTGTGAAATTATGTTATTTTGTCCTTGTAAATTTCGATTGAGGATAGGTATTTAGTTTTCCTGTGATATCACATAAAAATGCTTATAGACACCACTGATCATCTTGAAATTCTGGGTAAACTTTTTATTTTGTTGTAAGGAGAGGATTATTTCGTGGCGCAAGGAAAAAAACCTTTCCAATACCCTTCCCCTACTTAGCCATCGCACAGAGGTATGCAAAAGAAAGTCACCATACTCACTTCCCAATTCTTCCAAAAGGCCTTTAAATTTTCTGTGGTTTAATTCTCTCGCTCGAATATAATTCACAATATCAATTACAATCTTCATCACAGCATCGATTTTTAAATTGATAATCCGTGCAGCCAAGTTTTCTTGATGAATAATGCAATGAAAAGTAATTAAATTTGTCAAATTATATTTTGTTTTAAACAAGGTTATAATAAACTAGCCGACCCGTGCTCGCGTTGCTTCGCAAATTGTAACCACGAACATTTTTTAAATATTAGTATTAGCATATGAAAAACTTTCTCAATGGGACTGAGCATATTTTCTACAATAATATTAATTTTAGTTTATAATCAAAAAACTTTTCCTTACCGAAATTAACACTTTAGAAAAAAAAACTTAAGTAAAATATTACGTAGTAAAGGCAAAGCCGCACGTGAAAACAAACAAAATACAAAACCATTTCAATTTTTTAGTTGAAAACAGAACGAAATTTTTGTCTATTTTCTTCTTTTCTTTCTTTTATTCATATCTAGAAACGTTTTTTTGCAACCGAAAAATATAGTTTGCGGTAAAAAAAAAAAACAAATTTGTGTTTTTAATGTTCTCATACATCTATAGGTATACGTGTGTAAATATCCATAGACACATTTTTTTATTCATCTGCTCATGTTCAGTTCAGTGCAGTGCAACTGACTTAACCTACCTACATTTGTGTGCTCTTTTTATCGACGTCATTGTAAGTACCTTCTTTGAGTTATTTGTAAAGAAAATTTTAACTTAATTTCAGTTTTATTGTTCGAGGAAGTGATACAAAATTGGTAATTCAAGCTATTATAATAGAACTTTTTTATTTTTAAATTGGAAGAATTATAATCTATTCACTTCCTCGAACCAGAAAAATAAAAAAGATCTAATTTTTCTTTAAATAAATCGGCATTTCATGTGCGCGGCACTGTTTATTTATTTTTATTAAATGTCCATAGTAACTTAAAAAAAAAAGCCCACACTGCTCAGCGATGTGACGATAGAATTAGAGAAACAAAAAAAAATAATGTGTGTGTGTAGGTTAGTTGATGAACTAAACAATGAAAAATTGAATATGTAGGTACTAGGTAGGTAGGTAAGAGAAAAAACGTAACTATTAAATGGAACACATATTAAGAGAGAAAGAGCATGGGAAGAAAAGGAAATTAAAAATGTTGGAATGATAATGAAATGAAACAAAGCAGCGACCTCGCGATTGTGATGGAATCTAATTTCCTGGATAAAATAAATTCAAAAAGTTTATAATTTTATAATTTGTTTTTATTTATTTCTCAGGTTGTATGTTTAACTTAGAAGTGATTTTTTTACTTTATGAAGCAATGCTAATCTTTGTCGATTATTGTATAGGTTTTAAGATATGAGTGGTTGTATAAGTCAACTAATGAAAAAAATGGACCAAAAATGTAAAATTAATAATATTTAAGTTTGACAAACAATTAATGAAAACAAATTAAAGCCATAAACACTCTCATAACAATATAAAAAATAATAAAATATATTTCAAATAAATCGGTTGACTGCTTTCTGAGATCGTGCGTTACAAACTTTAAAATGGTTTCGCTTTTATATAATAGTATAGATATAGATATAGATTTCAGATCCAGTCATGGATGGACAACCACACACACATACACCCACGATTTTTTTAATATCAATATCATTCTGATCTAAAAAATTTGAAATTGTATCAAGTCTGACCTTTCATCGGTAAGGAATTTGAAAAATTCTTGAAGATTAAATTCTGTTCCGTGCAATATCTAACAAACACCGAGCATTGAAATGTTGCTGAAATATCAGTGCCTGGTAAAAATTTACTTTCGACTAAAATAGCTTTTCAAAACAGTTAGTTTTTTATGTCGTCGGCATCAGTATAGTGTTGAAAGAAAAGTCAATTTTTGATGTCAATTGGTAATTTATAACTCAAAAATTATTAAATAGGTGAGTAACTTTATTTCGTTATGTTATTTATAGACAATTTAAACCCATTTTATATTTTGGAGTCTAAAAATAAAACACGACGGAACCTATGTTTAAGCTGTTTTTAAATATATGTATGTATGTATATAAAACGTCAAAAATAAACGAAATGATTGAGAAAATTACGTTGCGAGATATTTTGCTGGATGTTGGAATGCTACTGTAGCTTTCCAAAAATGAGAAATAAAAGAAAAACTACTTTTTAATATTCAACGTTTATTTTTATACCAAAATGAGGTTAAAGATTTTATAATTAAATTTTAAATTTAGTTTTCGCTATTTGAGCACTGGTCTGTTCGCCTTGATTTTCGCCACGTGAATGATGAATTGATGATGAATCGCTTTGTTTCTTTTCTTTATATACCTGCGTGCAACGGAACGAGAATAAATAAACGACATCGAATGTTATCTCTACTTCTGTTACTTCTGTTGTTCTTGTAGCGGTAAAAAGGAGAACAAGAATGAAGTACATAACAGATGTAGCTGTCGTTGAGTTGGCAAGTGTTGCCGCTGCGGTGGGAAGTCACCACACTACTCCCCCTCCAGTCTAAGGGCAGTGTGAACTCGTAGTTTCACTACCCGTCCGGCTCGGGTCCTATATTCAGAAGGTGTTGTTGATGGTAAAACGGTGCCTTCGGCTTCTGTTGGCTCTTCAGGAACAACAAACGCTGCCTTTAGACGGTCTATAGAAACTTTTTCGATTTTGCCTTTAATGAGAATTTTAAAATATTTATCGTTACGTTGTTTAACAAGAAAGGGTCCATTATATGGTGCTTGCAGAGGCTTCCTAACACCGTCAACTCTGGGGTCGAATTTTGTCGATGGTTTTTGATAAGTTGCGCACAAACTCGGGATCGTGTACGTTTTCTTTCCTTGGAGCGAAAAATTCACCTGGAACTTTTAAAGTCTTACCATAAACTATTTCAGCGGGGGATGCGTTCAAGTCTTCTTTGCAGGTTACGCGCAACCCAAGTAGAATAAGAGGAAGTTCTTCCGACCAACTAACAGGCATTTTTGTTTTGAGCGCAGCTTTCAGGGAACGATGCCATCTCTCCACCATGCCGTTCGCTTGCGGATGGTACGATGTTGTTTTCAAATGCTTTACTCCTAGAACGCTGTTGAGCTGCCTGAACAGGCCTGACTCAAACTGTCTGCCACGGTCCGTTGTAATTCGTGCTGGAACACCGTATCGCGAGATCCATCCAACAATAAGCGCTTTTGCAATAGTCTCAGCCGTGATGTCCATAATGGGTATAGCTTCAGGCCATCTGGTCTGTCGATCGATTATTGTCAATAAATAACAAAATCCGTGCGATGATGGTAACGGACCAACTCTATCCACATGGATATGTTCAAACCGCTCAACTGGCTCATCGAATTTCTGTAGTGGTGCTCTTGTATGTCGCTGGACCTTAGAACGCTGACACGCAATACAGTGTTTCACAAATCTTGCTGATTCCTTTCGCATACTGGGCCATACAAATTTTTGTTGCAGCAATTTTGTTGTTGCTCGTACTCCACCGTGCGATAACCCATGAATCTTTTCTAAGACAATTTTTCGAAATTTTTTAGTAACGTAAGGACGAACGTACGTACCTGATACATCGCATATGAGATCGCCAGTTGTATTCAAATTCTTGACAGTTTTAAGAACCAGTGAAGATTTGTTGTCAATCAACAGACTTTGCAGCTCAGGATCCGCCTTCTGGTCATCAGCCAACTGATCGAAATCGATGCTCGGTTTTGTGGTTACTTCAGCAATCCTGGATAAAAGGTCGGGAATGATATTCTCTTTTCCCACAACATAGCTGATGTCAGTTGAAAACTGGCTAATAAACTCTAGTTGTCTTCCTTGTCTAGGTGATGCCTTGTCGGTCTTCTGCTGAAATGCAAAAATAAGCGGTTTATGATCAGTATATATCGCGAATTCGCGCCCTTCCAAATAATGTCGGAAGTGTTTGATTCCTTCAAAAATAGCCAACAGCTCTCGATCATATGTTGAGTGTTTCCTTTGTGCGTCGGATAGCTTTTTTGAGAAAAAAGCAAGTGGCCTGGTTTCACCATTTATCGTTTGGTTTAAAACAGCTCCGATGGAAAAATCAGAGGCGTCGACTGCCATTGAAAACACACCATTTTTTGCAGGATGAACAAGCATAGTTGCATCGCAGAGCGCGGTTTTGTATTGCTCGAAAGCATTTTCGGCATCGGGAGTCCACTTCAAAAGTCTCTTATCATTTTTGACGTTACCCTCAATTAAACACTGTAGACGATTTTGTATATTGACGGCATTTGGTATAAAGCGTCGATAAAAATTTATCATTGCCAAAAATCGACGTAGGTCCTTGGCTAATGTTGGCTTTTCGTAATTAGCTATGGCTTTCACTTTGCTCGGTAACGGCTTAATACCCTCTGGAACAACCAGGTGTCCCAGGAACTGTACCTCGGTTTTTCCAAAAACACATTTCGCTAGGTTAACCGTGAGGCTGTAGTCATTCAGTCTTTTAAAGACAGTACGGAGGTGTTGTTCATGCTGTTGCATATTCTCAGATGCGACAAGGATGTCGTCGATAAAAGCTACTGCGAAATCCAGTCCTCGGAGTATTTCATCGATGAGGCGCTGAAATGTCTGTGATGCGTTCCTTAACCCAGGTGTCATGAACATAAATTCATAAACGGGGTGACTATCGCCGTCTTGTGAATGTCGCTCGGATCTACTGGCACCTGGTTGTAAGCTCTTTTAAGGTCGATAGTAATAAAAATCTTGCGGCCGTGAACGATGTGTCCAAAATCCTGTACGTTGAGCATTGGGTATTTGTCTGCAACTGTTATGCATTCAACTGCCTGTAATCACCGCAAGCTCGCCAGGCCCCGGATGGTTTAGGTACCATATGAAGCGGTGTTGCCCAGTTGCTTTTCGAAGGTCTGCAAATACCTAGCTCCATCAGTTCCTGGAACTCGGCTTTGGCGGCAGCTAACTTGTCTGGTGGTAGTCGACGGGGCTTTGCAGTGACTGGTTGGCCTTTGGTTTCAATACAGTGTGTAACCTTGGTGGATAGATGTTGGCGCTTCGTAGGTTGGTCTTCAAAAAGTGTTTTGAATTCCTTCAAAAGAGAAGCAAAATTATTAGAATTGTCTATCAAGGTTACCTGTGGTGTATTAGAAACCTCGACCCCTCCAGATTTGGAAATATTTGTCATGTTGTCGATAAGTTGTCGGCTGCGGAGATTTACGGAAAGATTATAAAAATTCAAGAAGTCTGCGCCGATGATGGGAGTTTGCACGTTTGCGACAATGAAGTACCAAAGAAAAACTGCGTCTTAGACCTAAAGAGATAACCAATCGCTGCTGGCCATAAGATTTTATCTCCGTACCGTTCGCTGCATAGATCTTGGTTTTACTTGCTCTCGAAGAAATACAGTTGTGTTTAGTTGGAGGAATAATCGATACGTCGTCGGCACCTGTGTCGATTAAAAAATTTCGTGCAGTAAGATTATCGTAGACGAAAAGACGGTATGAAGGTGTGCCAAACTCATTCGTCTCAACATGAGTTCGGCTTTTTAGTTTCCCGCCACGTTGTAAGCACATGGTTGGCGACATTTTGTCGCTTTTTCTCCAAACCTGTGGTGAAACCAACAGAACTCTTTAAGACTGTCTCGTGTAGAACTATCGCGCCTTCGTCGAGAAGATGCAGGTGTTTGATCTCGGCGTGATCTTCTCTCAATCTGTTCAAAGCGCTGGCACAAATTCGACATTCGATCTGCAAGCCTCTCTAACTGAGATTCACTACGGGAAACTCGAACTGTTGCTGCGGCCACGTTCGGCGAAACGTGCGTTGTCTCGAGAATTCCATCAGCCATTTTAGCGAGCTTTTCGAGCGACTCTTCGCTCCACGGTGAAAGAATTTGCTGCAAGGTAACTGGCAAGCATCCCAGCCATAGGGTAGATAGAAACTTGTCTTCGACGGAATCATTTGCAAGATTACGCATTTCTTCAAGTAACCTAGATGGCTTTCGGTCGCCCAATTCCATTTGAGACAAAAGTTTCTTTAGTTTTGCCTGTTCGCTTGGCATAAATTCTTTAATTAAGCGTTGCTTAAGAGCTTCATACTTACTAGACGTGGGAGGATTTCGTAAAAATGTGCGAATTTTCTCCGCCACAGTTTGATTTAGTTGCGAGATTACCGTATGGTACATCGTGTTGTCTGATGTAATCCGATTGACCACAAACTGCGACTCAAGTAAAAAGAACCAAAGCTGTGGGTCTGAGGTGAAGAATTCTTGTGTCTTTATGCGATACGAGTTGACGACGTGAGAATCACCTCCAACCACATTGTCGCCTTCGTCGGGCGTCCTTTGATTGCTCTCATGCTGACTTCCATGTGGGGCTTTTTCATCAGGCATCGTCGGGGTCACCAATTGTAGCTTTCCAAAAATGAGAAATAAAAGAAAACTACTTTTTAATATTCAACGCTTATTTTTATACCAAAATGAGGTTAACGATTTTATAATTAAATTTTAAATTTAGTTTTCGCTATTTGAGCACTGGTCTGTTCGCCTTGATTTTCGCCACGTGAATCATTGAGAAAGAACTAATAGAGAGAACCAACTTCGACGGTTGCTCTCTTTTTGCCTACAAGCTGTGATTTTGCCACCAACTTGCATATGTGTTAACTCCATATAAAAAAAATGTGGGGAACACATACTTATGAAAGTTTGTGCACATACTCACCACGAGAGAGAAAAAACTTTTCTCTCTTTTCTCTCTGCTCACCACCTTTTAAAAATGGCGACCACCTTTGAAAAATGGCGGATGTAGTCAGCTGTTCAGAGGTGTTCAAAGAAAATTCAAAATTGTGTATGAACAACTTTATGGTACTCTCATTGTGTTTTCTTTTGAGAGTAATATCATTCGAATATGAAGTGAAATTAATTACTCTTGTTAGGTGCCAGAACAATGAAGATTTAGAAACAATTCTAAATTACGCATTTAGATAAATATTAGTTAGTTATTTGAAGCCAGTTTTAATCATTAAGTAAGTAAAATAAATTATGTGGTGCAACAGTCCAATGAGAATTAGGACCTAGAAACATAAAACTCTGAAAGCACTACAACAATTAGTTGTATTATTAGCTGCGTTTATGCGTTTAATTTTCGCTCAGACCGTTGAAAGATGCAAAAAAACTCAGATTTGTTTCAATTTTCAGAGTTTATCGACTTCATTTTGTCGATACGAGAGTTGCAGGAACATTGAAAACGAGAGTTACAGAATGTAAACATGGAACATTGAAAACATTTTTATATACTCATCTCTTTTTTCCATTCCTATTTTATTTGTGTGTACTCGTTGTTTGTTTTCTTTACATTACTCACGACATTTCCAAAATGCTGAAAATAAGTGATTTAAGTAGACACTAAATAAAAAGACCGTCAACTTGTTACTTCTGTTACCAATTTTCATTGCATAAGATTTGTGAATAGGTGATAAGCTATTCTTACTGCCTTCCACTAAGCTAGTGTGTTTTGCTTTTAAAGGCTGTGGTGGTTTGTGAAAAGTGGTTTTGTGAAAAGAATATACAAATTTGTTCTTCAACCAAAATTTAAGTCTTATGCATCATTTTTATAAATTTTCCAGTTCTAAATATTTATATCTTATCTTTCAGTTATATAGCGACAAGGAAAAATCTGTGAGGGAAAGTTCTAACTACAGTTTTTCTGAAAATGCATTGTGGCTTATTCATAGATGTTTGCTAAACGTTTTAGGCTATTCATAAATAAATGCAAATCAAAGTTAAGGGCTAAACCTGAATAACTATAAACAATGAAAATGCTGTGTTCAAGTAGTTATTATCGCAGCCAAATTTCATAATTGATTTTTTTGGTGTATAAAAAAGCTGAAAGAGTAATTCATGTTAAATAAATAATACTAAGTTCTAGAAAATATCGATTGATACCGCAATTGCAGAAGATGTGGATATTTTATATAAATATTCCTGGTAAACTGTAGAACTTTATTATTTCCGTCTTTTATAATTCAATGTAAAATAATTCAATGCAGTATATTTTAGATAATACAGTAGTTAAGTTAGTAGTTAAGGCATTACTATTGAAATAAACATAACATATGTTCATTTATAAAAAACATGTACTCGTTCAAATATACAAATAAAGTCTAGTCTAAAAAACCTTAACCTTGTTATACTCTTTCTGCACACATCCTTTCTTGTTTTGGTTGTTAATGCCATCTATCTGTAACTCAGAGAAGGTTGTTAATGCCATCTATCTTTAACTCAGAGAAAGAGGAGAGAAAAACAAATTCACCACGACTACCGGTATAACTTCTTCCGGTATTTATTGACAAACAAAAATGTTTTCCTAGAATTAATTTGAATTATAGGAGTATTTTTGTAGATATAAAAACGACAAGATGTTAGTAAAATTAAAGAAAGAAATTCATGAGAATTACAAAAATATTATAATGAGACTTTAAAAAACATAGCCTTCTTGGCTATCAATAAACAAAAATGAGAAATGTCGCATTTCCCGGAAGTGATGTTTTTTTGTGTACTCTTTTCCGAGGTGAACACATGTACACACCGATACGAATTCAACACGCTATAAAAAATGAGAGTAAGAGGTATCGAAGTGACGGAGACGAGGAAATTTGGTTCTCTCATTTAGTTTTTTCTCTCTGACGTGAATGATGAATTGATGATGAATCGCTTTGTTTCTTTTCTTTATATACCTGCGTGCAACGGAATGAGAATAAATAAACGACATCGAATGTTATCTCTACTTCTGTTACTTCTGTTGTTCTTGTAGCGGTAAAAAGGAGAACAAGAATGAAGTACATAACTGATGTAGCTGTCGTTGAGTTGGCAAGTGTTGCCGCTGCGGTGGGAAGTCACCACACTACCAACCAACAGAAGACGTAAGCTCTATTTAACACGAATGGACTAACCTATTTATGTTAAATTTAGACTCCAGTTCAAATGCAGGAGCCACGATACTATCTTAAAAAATGGCTTGAACTTAAATGATATTTTGGCGCATAAAGTTAAAGTTTTCAATGTTTATCCAATCAAAGCATTTTTCTATTTTTACATTTGACAGCACTTAAGATACTGCTAAATTATGGATACAAATATTATATTAATTTTGTGACACACCTACTACATTTTAAATAATAATTATGATTTATTATACCTTGATGTTGGCTTCAATTTGTTGGTTCACTTTTGAACAATATGTATATAGACTCTTGTAAATCTTGAGGTTTTTAATTCATGTGGTCTGTACGTTACCGCACTGCATTCCTATAAGGACCCTTTCTTCCTGTGAAATTTAATAATAAATCTTAAAATAGTAAACATAATATACTCTAATTGCCCAAATCACTTAAGTTTTACTTCAAATCCAATCAAAATTTTTGAAAATTACCAAATATGTATATGTAAATATATCGAATATTTTCTAAAATAATAAACTATCAAAAACAATATTTCTTTACATATATGAATCAACAAACCTCAACTCTTATAACAACTCAACTCTATGAACAAAACAATTTTCTAAACAATGAAAAGGTAAAGAAGGTAAAGGCAAAGGTATATAAACCTGCCTACATATACAAATACAATGTCTACCTAATACCAATTGATATTCTTACAAGTTAATACTTTAACTCGAGAAACAAGACAAGTTTTCTTATACAATATACAAAAAGGTAAACCACATGCTGTCACCTGAATATGTAGGTACCTATACAAATAAGATTACATGTCAAAATATTTCATTTTAACAATATTTTAACTTTTATTCGTATCAACATATGAAAATAGGTTAGGTAGGTTAGGTAAGGTATACCTTGACTTAGAGAAGGTATAAGGTAAATCTTCAAAGTTTTTGATAAGATCCTTTAAATGACGCAAACGATATACAAGGCATGAATATGTATAGTATATCCTACCTAGGTAGATATTCTTAGTTCAGTTTTCAAGTGATTCAATATGAAGAATGCAGCATTTGTCCATCAATCTTAAAATAATCACATATGTATGTAGGTACTCTAAATAGCATTAAAGTTGCTATTGTTGTTGTCCTTAAGTGATTTCCTAAACCAACTATTAAATTATCTAATGGGTGAGGTTTCCCTTAAAGTTGTCCAATTTTAAACTACAATTTGCAAGTCTTTAAGTTACTAATACAAAATTTAATAGAAAACAGGAGATGAAAGGTCGAAAGGTCTGTAATAGTAGTTTCAATTTTAGTTTATGTATCTTTTACAATAAAAACTAAAAAAAAAAAAAAAAAATACCAACGCAGAAAAAAAAAACAATACAAATAAAAGAAAATGTCAGGACTTAAGGATGTATGGACGAGAGGAGTTTGAATTGCTACAATACTCAACCAATTAATCTTCCATTTCGATTAGATTGTATCGAATTGTCGTGTATCCATATGTTCATTGGATGAACGTTAAACTCTTCACTGGATCTGGATTGTGAGCCTTTTTTTTATGGTCATCAATATCCTTATTCTCTCATACATGTATATAATATATACGGCGACTTCAGTGGATAATGTCCTTTACCCCATTTTTTTTGGCTTTACTTATTTTTCAATTTGGTGTATTTTCTTTTTTTTTTTTTGCTTGGTTGGTGATTCTTTATTCATTTTAAAGGGAATATCCTTGAAGTGGATAATGTACCGAACTATGAAGTATGTATGTGTGTTTTTATGTAGATATGATATAGCGAAACTAGAAACTAACTGCATTTTAACCACATAGCGAAGCGAGCGCACTCTCACATAGATACATATATACAGTACACTGGCATCAGCCATCAGCAGTGCAGTGCAAGGATTAAAATAACATATCAAAAAAAAAAAGAATTCACTGAATTGGAGACGACACGACAAGAACCGACGACGACTACAACGTCGACAACAACGTCGAAGAAAAAGGACCTACTAAACCAAAGTACCCTCAACCCCCAAGGAAATCCAGTTGAGTGCATTTCAACGAATTGAAAATCCGCATGCATATCCTTTCCATGTGTATTTTTCCTCTCCCAATCTCTCACTAAAAAAAGAAAAGAAAAAGAAACATCCCAACCATCAAAAAGGATATACATATAAGGACGAGAAGAAACAAGTGTGGTCTACTAACACAGGATATTTACTGAATATGGTCTCCTAGATTTATTTTACCTTCGTATTTTTGATCCCTTAAAGAGGAGTTGGAATTGGGGGAGGTTGTGGGAGATGAAGATATAGATGGAGCCGAAAAAAAGGATACTGTCATGTTTTGTCATTGAAGGTATCCGTGTGCACAATGTTACCTACACAAAAAAGACAAACAAACAAACCAAAACACACACATAGCTACGAGTTAGAAAAGCGAGTATAAAAGAGAGAAGAAGCTCTGGTAAAAATCCGCTCAAGGATTTGCAACTTGATTTGTTGACCGTTGATTTTGAAGAATACGTGATTTCGTAATCAAATGGCTTAAGGATTGAGTTTTTTCTTCTTTTCTATTATACATAATATCGTTCGTTGATGTATGTGATGTGAAGCTATGCGGTTTCTTTGCTTTTTGTGATGGTTTATTCTTTTCTTTTTTCGTTTGTTTCCTTTGATTTTCGATTACAGAATTCTATTGAATTGAATTGGAATTCGAGGAGTCACTATAAATAACATTGAAGCCTGAGAGATTATTTTTGTGTAGTAGTAGTTATGCTGTTGTTGTTACTTTTCTTTTAGGTAAAGGTATTTGGCTTTTGACTATGAAGATTTTGTTTTAGTTTAGGTACCTACTCGTACCTAGGTATAAAAAGGGTTTCTTCTTATAAATGGGTTCTTTTTTATTTTCTTCAAATGTTGCGTTTTTTCGTTTCAATGAATTACAAGTCTATTTGAAATAAAATCAAGGGTAATTTGTGTAAGCTTTATTTATTGATATAAATAGGAATAGGTACGAGTATGTGAGTTTCTTTTATTTATATGAATGCGTATATTGAATATTGGCTATATGTAGGGTAGGTATAGAGTAATAAAAAATAAATCAAAGTTACATACCCTTATATAGCCTATACTGTTTTGAATAGATGAAGGTTGGTGTTATTGCTATACTTTACCTTCTTATTTGGGAAATTGAATAAGTTACACCTCCATGTAGGTACATTGTATATATTTTTACAATGAATTTTGCGGATTTTTGTATGGATTTCTTAGAAGGATCATTGATTTAGGTTAATGTAAAAATTGGATAAAAGCAAAAGGTATTATGATTAGACTGACACATTGTTTTAAATCGTGATCTCGAAGACTTTCTAAAAATTAAAAGACATGAAGAAACAATGTTTGTGGAGACTATACCTACATAATGTTGCAAGGATATCAAGGACATTAAAGACATATTGTAATTTGAGAAAATGAGAACAGTTCCATGAACAATAAAGTTCCATTTATTTTTGTTGATTTGTTGCGATTTTTAAGCTGATTTAACATAATCTTATTTCCAAAGAACCTATTTAACTGAATCTTATGTGTGTCAATTTATTGTAATGTTATTGTTTGATATGTTTGTGTTACACCACAAAATATGCCACTTCCATAATGTTCAACTTTAAGTTCGGATCTTTTTAAGGAATTGGCGCAAATAATAAGTCTAAGTCTCAATTTAATTCGACTCAATTACACTGAACCAAAAAGGTACGTAAATATAATAAAAAAGTTCGTTGAGACAATGAATAAAATGATTGAGTTTGTCCAATAAACATATTAATTGTGTCAGTGAACTATCGTTTATTATTCTCCATTTCCGGGTGAAAATTTTACAAACAATTTAAAATTTTCATTTATAACCACAATAAACTGAGTTTATTGATTTTAATAAATCCATTAATAAACATAAACAACCGTTCATTATTTCCGTTTATAGTATTAATAAACCCATTTATAGCCTTAATGAATAGAGTTTATTAATTTTAATAAATGCGTTCATTAATATAAAAAACCGTTTATTATTTCCGTTTATAATATTAATAAACCTGATTATAATCCCAATGAACAGAATTTATTAATTTTAATAAATGCGTTCATAAATATAAACAAATGTTTATTATTTCCGCTTAAACCTATGGTGGGGGAAGCCTCTGTTAATATCCAACTTACTTACCACTGATCCTTGCTTAGCGGCGATCGAAGTCCAACTGGTTTCTGCGGTCTGGTTCACTCTTTTCAACTTCCTTACTTCTATTTCTTTTGCTTCTACTTCTCTTTTTCTGCTTCTACTACTTTTTTGTTAGTCTAGTTCGGTTCTACTACGCAACCTTTTGGTAACAACATAGTGTGAATTATATCCTTGCGAATGACAAAATAACCTTTGCAAATTAATGTCACCGAGTTCTGGCCAAGTTGAGCTGAGTGTGAACACAATGCTCGGTGCAGTGACAGAATGCATGTAATTTGTTCGTGTTTTCGTTGTAGATTTGTAATGCGTCATAACAGTATTTATTTATTTATAAAAGTACTTAGCCAAAATTATTACCTTTATAGAATTAAAAACAATTATAAAAGATAGATATGTATATTAAGCTCTAGGACTTTTACTCTTATAGAACGAGTTATAAATATAACTAAAACTCATCACTGATCATTTTACTTATTTTGACTGCAGCGTTACTGCGATTCACAAGAATTCGTATGAAATGATATGAAGTTTAGCGATATACCTCATACAATTTCATACAAATAATGCTTTTCCGTGTCATGAAGTTTAGTTCCGCTGAATTTTTATGATTAAAATTTTTTTTTGTCAAGGAATCAATTTTATTTTTGCCCAATCTTCCGCATACATTTTTTTATATGTATGTAGGATGGAGGTTGGGATATAATATTTAACAATTTGCCTCTTAATAATGTTGTTCATAGCCACAATAAATGGTTCACTATTTTCCAATTACCAAAGTGTATTGTGTCAGTGAATAAGGTTATACAAAATAATAAACTTATTGTAAATTTGAGAATTGGTTGTGATATTGGATGAAGCTTGGGATATAATCTTTAACAATCCCTTTTCAAACATCTTGTTTATTGTCGCAATAAACGATTAATCATTTTGAATAACTAAAATGTTTGCGGCAATTAATAGAGTTATTAATTTTAATAAACGGTGATAAAGTGTTTTATTTTTTATTTAATAAACGGCCGTTAATAGTATTAACAAACGATTATCAAACGCTGAAATTTTTTTTAATAAACCGTTCACTCTGACAAGAAAAAGTTTGTTGTGACAATAAATAAGCAGTTAATAAACGCCGTTTTTTATATTAATGCACGTTTGTTTTTTCAGTGTATATGGAGTTGTGATAAAAAGCCTTCTTACAATATTGACTTCAAAACTTTGATAGTTGATAGCGGCTATGTTGTCGAAATTTCATCTGTCAAATTGATTGTCATTAGGTATAGCGATTAACAAAACATTCACATTATAAAATAGTTTAGTCGAAGTTTGTGTTTTTTTTATTTCTCACGATCTTCCTGCTTCACCTTCTTAGCTTATACCGTGAAGACTATTCCTAATGTGGTAAATAAATTTGTTTCTTATAGTTGAGTAAACTATTAATACCCGTGGCGTGATGGTTAGTGCGTTAGACTGTGATGCCAGAGGTCTTGGGTTCAATCCCTGCCGTAATGTTGACGAAACCTTCTAAAATTGTTCGATTTCTCGTTGATTAACGACATTGTACCGTATTTTTCTTAATGACTTACATCTTTTTCGATTCAACTGATTCCAGCCAGTCGATCACCAGCAACGTCATTATTAACTTCCCATAGGAAGTTATTGTAATGGGTCTGATTTGTCGAATTGAATTTTTTTTTACATTTCTCGACGTTTCAAGGTCCCTAGAGTCGACATAAGAGATTTTTAGAAAGATGTCTGTGCGTGTGTATGTACTTACGTCCGTACATCCGTATGTCCGTACGTTCGCGACGTTTTTTTTCGTCGTCCATAGCTCAAGAACCAGAAGAGATATCGACTTCAAATAATTTTTGTTATACAGATAATAAGGCAGAAAGATGCAGAAAGGGCTCTCAAGCAAATTGTGTGGGTGTTTTTTTTACAATAGCAGTTTAAAAGAAAGGTAAACATTTAGGTTAACCCTAAATATCTCACAAACCAATAACGCTTTAGACTTGAATTAAATTTCATATTATATATTGTAACACGTGATACCAAACAAATATATTTTTGGAAAAAATTCCAATAAACGGTTTTTTTTATAGATCAAAAAAACTGAAAAAAAAAAATATTATTTACCTCGAAAAATTTACGAACAAAAAAACGATTTTATCTCCAAAACAATTTTGTACAACGAAGAATAATTTTTTAACATCTGGTAAAATTTTTAGAAAAATCGAATTGACAGTTTTTTTTATAAAAAATAAAAACCTATAAAAAACATTACTCAAAGTTGGTAAAAATTGATTTTCAACTCAAATATCTTTTCGAAAATTTAAGATTATGGCTTCCAACTAATTTTATCTTATAAGAAATATTATTTTCAACATTCTGTAAAATTTTAAGAAAAATCGAATTGACGGTTTTCTTACAAAAAATAAAAACATAAAACAAATATTAATAAAAGCTGGTAAACATTTATTTTCGACTCAAATATCTTTTCAAAACTTGGAGGTATTGACCTCAAACTAATTTTATATTTTAAAAAATATTGTTGTCAACATTCAGTAAAGTTTTAAGAAAAATCGAATAGACAGTTTTTTACCCAAAAATAAAAACCTAAAAAAACATTACTAAAAGTTGGTAAAAATTGATTTTCAACTCAAAAATGTTTTCAAGAATTTAAGATATATGCTTTAAACTAATTGTATCTTTTAAAAACTATTGTTGTCAATATTCAGTAAAATTAAAAAAAAAATCGAATTAACAATTTTTTTACAAAAAAAAAAAAAAAAAACTACACAAAAATTAATAAAAGTTGGTAAAAAATGATTTTCGACTCAAATATCTTTTCAAGAGTTTAAGATATTGGCTTTAAAATATTTTTTTGTTATAAGCAATATTGTTTTCAATATTCAGTAAAATTTTAAGAAAAATCGAATTGACAGTTTTTTTACAAAAAATAAAAACCTAAAAAAAAACAAGACTAAAACTTAGTAAAAATTTATTTTTGACTCAAATATCTTTTCAAAAATTAAAAATATTGGCTTCAATCTTATTTTATCTCACAGAAAATATTATTTTCGACGTTCAGTACATCTTTTATAAAAATCCAACAGTCAGTTTTTTTCATAAGAAATTAAAATCTACAAAAAATAGTACCTACACAAAATTGGTAAAAATTGATGTTCGGTTTTCGATATCTCGTGAACAATAGAAGATATTGACTTCAAATTAATTTCATTCATCCAATTTGTATTTGTTTATATACAAAATATTTTTTTTTTAAGAAATGGTACTAAAATTGGTAAAAATTGGTTTCCGACTAAAAATCTCGTTAACAAAAATAGATTTTTAAATCAAACTATTTTATTATATGCAAAATATTATTGGTAGTTTTTAAATTTGTAAGAATAATTCAACTGAGAACTTTTTTAACAAAACACGAAAACCTACAAACTTTTAAGCAAGACAAATCGGAAGACGCGCTGGGAAGTTATCAGTGTGGTTCGCATCCCAGCCTCTTTTTTATCATCGAAATGATATGAATTTTCATCTAAAAACCATCGTCAATATATTCTTTGGAGGCAAGGTTAAAGCAGAGATCCCGTATTTGGGTCTCAGAAAATCTGAGAGTAATTGTAGAAAAGTTTCTGCAACCTTAACGTGTTACTGCTACGTAGTTGAGGGCTTTGTTCTGGAGTAATTTGAATTTTTTTGTGAGGAATTAGAAGATATTGACGTGGGAAATATTTGAACAGCATTCTTATGGTGCTAAGTGCCACACAAGAAATGAAACCAACCTGACCGTATTCTCGAAGAAGTGATCACATTCTTGTTATTAAACTATCAAATGTTTTTATCGAGGCCTCATAAAAGACAATGCCAATTCCCCACAATCAAATTAAGGCTCTAAATATTAAATTAGTGAAGTTATTGAAGACATAACATCGGAAATGTGCGAATTGGTCATGAAAAAATTCATTAAAAGGTAATGGTGTTGCATACGTACATAGCCGTGGATGCTTTTTGGTAGAGGATAACGTTCTCCAGTGTTAACAACATACTGGAAAACCCTTATCTCTACCAACAAAATGAAAATCCATGGATTACTCTTTTTTTTTTTTGGAAAATCCGTTTATAAAAGATGGTTACGTTTTTAGACCGATGTTGATTTTAAATAAAAAACATATTGTTTGTGAAATGATTGCCATTTCTTTCTATTATGACGAATTATTAGTATGGTTAAATTAAAAGATACAACAAGATATCGGTCAAATGGCAGCTGCGACCTTGGGAACACAAGTCCATCCGATGGCTCAAATTTTTAATGACGCTGAGGCATAATTGAGGTTCTTTATGCCGTTAATGTACTAAATTGTCTCATCCTTTAGCTCTTGAATTGTTGCTGGCTAATCTTACACATTTTCTTTCAAACAACCCCAAAGAAAGAAGTCCAGCGGTGTCAAATCACATGATCTTGGTGGTCAATTGACACCGCTACCACGTGAGATAAGACATCCATTGTTTCGTTAACTTTGTGGCAAGTGGCACCATCTTGTTGAAACCACACATCGACCACATCCATATCTTCCAATTTCGGCCATACAAATTTCGTTATCATCTCACGACAGCGAACACCATTCACAGTAACATCCTGACCGGCCTTCATTTTTGAAGAAATACGGCCCGATGATGCCTCTAGCCCATAAATCGCACCAAACAGTCACTCTTTGTGGGTGCATTGGTTTTTTGACAATCACTCTTGGATTATTATTCGTCCAAATGCGGCAACTCTGCTTATTGGCGAATCCACTTGCTCAAATGTTTGCACTATTTTTCCGATTGAACGCACATTTTGACGATTACATTAAACCAAAAAAAATCACGAAATGCTCGATACACATTTTGATTTGAACTTCTATTTTCATAATAAGCCTGAATAACTTGAATGCTTTGCTCAACTTTGTATCTTTAAATGGTACAAATTGATTAAGTGTAAAATTGTTAAATGAAATGCAAAATATAACTTGAAGTTTAGGTGTGGTTCATATTAAAATTTAACCTCCCTGTATGTTAATAAGAGATAAGGGGTTTTCATTATATTTTAAAAATAATTTCGATTAACCTACAGCCAAGAGACCAAATATTCCAACACTTTTTGCAGAAACTAGGACCATATGTCATCGCAGTATTTTGAAGGCATAAATGACACAGCTTAATGACAAGTAATTTTGCACGATTTACAAACGCACTTTAGTAGTAAATGTACTTTTTATAAAATAGCAAAGTGAATTGAACATAAATCAAATGACAGCTGTCAAATAAACCAGCTCCGAAAAAAGTATTGTCAGATTGAAAATCACACACGTAAAAAAATCCCCATATCTTGACCCCTTTCCAATGATTTAATTATTTTTAACTTCCCATAGGAAGTTATTGTAATGGGTCCGATTTGTCAAATTGAAAATTTTGAAATTTCTCGACGTTTCAAGGTCCCTAGAGTCGAAATAAAATATTTTTAGAAAGATGTCTGTGCGTGCGTGTGTACGTACGTTCGTACGTCCGTACGTCTGTACGTTAGCGACGTTTTTTTCGTCCTCCATAGCTCAAGAACCAGAAGAGAAATCGACTTCAAATAAATTTTGTTATACAGATAATAAGACAGAAAAATGCAGAAAGGGCTCTCAACCAAATTGCGTGGGTGTTTTTTTTACCATAGCAGTTTAAAAAAAAAGGTGAACATTTTGGTTAAACCTAAATATCTCATGAACCAATGACGCTCGAAACTTGAATTAAATTTTATAATATATATTGTAACGTAATACAAAACAATTCTATTTTTGGAAAAAAATCCAATTAACGGTTTTTTTTATAAATCAAAAAAACTGAAAGAAAACATTTGTTACCTCGAAAATTTTACGACCAAAATATGATTTCATCTCCAAAACAATTTTGTGCAACGAAGAATAATATTTTTGATATCTGATAAAATTTTGAGAAAAATCTTTTTATAAAAAATAAAATCCTAAAAACAAATGTACTCATAGTTGGTAAAAATTGAATTTCGACGCAAATATCTTTTCACAAACTTGAGATTAAGGCTTTAAACTTTTTTTATCTTATAAGAAATATTGTTTTCAACATTCTGAAAAATGTTGAGAAAAATCGAATTGACAGTTAAAAAAAAAAAAAACTAAAAAAAATTAATAAAAGTTGGTAAAAATTGATTTTCGACTCAAATATCTTTTCAAAACTTTAAGATAATGGCTTTTATCTAATTTTAACTTATAAAAAATATTGTTTTCAACATTAGGAAAAAATTTGAGAAAAATCGAATTGACAGTTTTTTTTACAAAAAATACAAAACCTAAAAAAAAATTATAAAAGGTGGTAAAAATTGATTTTCGACTCAAATATCTTTTCAAAACTTGGAGATATTGGCTTTAAACTACTTTAATCTTTCAAAAAATGTTGTTGTCAACATTCAGCAAAATTTTGAAAAAACCGAATTGACAGCTTTTGTACAAAAAATTAAAAACGTAAAAAAAAAAATAACAAAAGTTGGTAAAAATTGATTTTCGACTTAAATATCTTTTCAAAAATTTGAGATAATGGCTTCTAACTAATTTTAACTTATAAAAAATATTGTTTTCAACATTTGATAAAATTTTGTGAAAAATCGAATTGACAGTTTTTTTTTTAAAACAATACTAAAACTTGGTAAAAATTTACTTTCGACTCAAATAGCTTTTCAAAAATTACAAATATTGGCTTCAAACTTATTTTATTTCACAGAAAATATTGTTTTCGATATTCATATATCATTCGATATAAAAATCCAACAGTCCGTTTTTTCATAAAAAAATAAAATCTACAGAAAATAGTACGCAAATTTGGTAAAAATTGATAAATATAGACAAACTTTTAAGCAAGACAAATCGACAGACGGGATGGGAAGTTATCAGTGTGGGTCGCATCCCAGCCTCTTTTATTTATTCATATCAAGTTTTGAAATCCACTTAGTCGCTTTTACTTTGTATCGATTTTCGCTGGTAAAATATGTTTTCGTCTTCATTTCCGCATTTTATCCCCTACTTAGTTCCTTTTTCTTCCACTAAACCTTAACTGATAAAAATCGCATCAAACTATTGAGCCGTATTCACTATAAGAAAGAAGTATACACACATAGAGTCAGTTATATAGAAACACTTCATAAGCTACCGCATTTTATAAGAGCAGCCATCAAGCTTGCCCTGTAAGCAAATGAAAAAAAGACCGTAGCACTTCTATACCTTCCATACATACAAAACTTTAACGTCCTTTCATTTCTTCATCCAAAGGGATATCATTGAAAAACACTTCGGATAATTATCCCTGAAATGTTCCTTCTTCAAACTATGAAGCCCCATCAACGTGCGATGCACCATACCGTCACAAAAGGCTCTGTTCATTGTGCATGCCCATTTCTCGCCGGGCGTCTATAGCCAACCAGCTGAACGAACAGCCAACCCATTTTAAGGATATCCTAGGTGGAAAACTTAAGTTTTTGCAGCACTCCTGCGGTCGAGGTGATGGCTTTCCGTTGCAATATTCCTTTTATTCAATACATTTGGGTCAAGTCCTGAGGTTTTTCTCAAGAAAACCATCATCGTATCGGCATGAATGTTAATGCACATTGCACAGTTCACAGCATAACTGTTGCGAGCAGAATTTGTGTTCTCTTTGTGTGTGGCTGTGGCAGGCTTTGGGATGGTTGGTGGATGCTGGCGCTAGCGCTGGCACACTGGCTTTGGGTGTTTATGTCTCAGCTTAAATGGAGTAAATGTATATAGAGAAAGCATCGTTGGCGATATTCCGCACTATCATCGACACAAGCATACTTCAAGAGTTCCTGAACTTTTGTGTAAAGATGAAACTTTTTACACAATAGATTCCTTCCTTGGACAAGGCGAAGAGCCACGTTTCGGTTAGGTGATGCCGATGCTTTATATGTATAAATAAAATCCAATGAAGCCTCTTTGCCAGGATACCAACCATATTTTTGGCAATGGGTTGGGTATACGAGTAGATCGACAAAAGCACATCATGGAAGAATCATTAAGCACAACCCACAAAATGGGTTTAAGGATTGCCTTTGGACCAAAGCAATTTACGTATCCCGAAAAGCTCCAAAAACTATACCTTCTAGCTATTTCAAAAAGTATATTCATACAATATCCTCATACTTAAGTCTTATCCCAAACACGCATTCCAATTTGCTTAAAAGGGTTGTACTCAAAGACTTTCCGAGTATATTGACCGAAATAAACATGATTTCATGCTCATATATCACAACAAGCAACAAGTTCCCTAAGCTGACTGTAGGGAAGGAAGAAGGTCTGCGGGACGAAGGACAATCCTAAACTGGGTAATTTATATTCAGTTGAGAAAAACTTGCTCCGCCACACAGAGAATCAGCATTTTTTCCAAAAAAAAAAAACACACATAGATGAGATGAAATTGAAATGAAAAACATGTCAAACATTTTTCGGAAGATTTTTCCACTTGAATTTCATTCCAGTCATCCATGGCATACCTACTGTGTTCTGTAGTATAAGTTCCTTGGAAAGGAGGGGATATAAAAGCTGGCAACCTACCAGACAGGCCTGATGGCTATGCGATGGAGCAGCAACTACAACAATAAAAAAAGAAACCAGGAAAAGTTGCTTTTTGTGCCTCTATTAGAGAGAGGCTCAGGCTGGCAGGCCATGAGAATATAAGATAAAGTTATGTGAAAGAAGTTTTTCAGTTTTTTGGACTTTTTGTTTTTACTTGGGTTAAAGCTATTTTTTGGTCGGATGAGGTCTTTTTAGTTGTATAAGCCATCATTTGAAATCAGCATATTATAGCACCATAACATATGTGACCTATGGCTGACATTTCTTCTTCTAACTTAATACCAACTAATAGAAGTTATACCCATAACTATACATACGATTATATGCATATACATAGTTATTTGAAGTTGAGATATTATGCAAAAATTGAACTACTTCATATATACCTAGATGCCAACCCCAAGGATGAAAATAGAATCATTATTAGCATTATTTTAACTTTATCCTCTTATTATAATACTCTATATCATCGTATTAATTAAACTTACTATGTGTGTACACACACATAGACACGTTATACTAATTAAATTAAATAAAGTTTGTATAGAGTTTTAGAAATAGGGGTTTCATTTACAGGATAGAATTTAGTACATTTCAAAAGAAATAATATAACAAAACCTTTAGCTATGTACGTTATGTGATTGTTAGCTGAAATGAAAATAAGATGAATCTTATTTGATAAAACAATTTTGTTAACTCATAAATATCCTTCCTTCTATTCAAGACGTATTGTTTAAACTCAACATTTTTGAGTTCATCCGACATGAAACTATGTATGTACGAAGTATTTTTTTAATTTAAGTTGATTATTGGTCATAACTTTTAAGTACCTGCGTAATGAGCAAAAACTTAACTATTAGAAATTGAGGAAGGGAAGTAAAAAATTCACATAATGCACATATGTATGACCCCCCATATACATATATGTCAGGAATTAACAGCACTGCTAACATCAATTAATTTTATTTTTGTTTTAATTTATCAATTAATATTTATAAATCAAGGAATAGCTGAGAAAGAAAATATTTATCAACTTGAATATTTTACGAACAAAAACCGATGGTACCTTATCTCCGTATTCTTAGAAATATAAACAAAATTTCTCACTTTTGCTGTCAACGGAATTTAGAACTGAATTTTTATGATTCAAGTTCTCAATAATTCTCTATGGCAAAATTCAAAAAGAATGAAATGAAATGCAAAGCTTATTTGAATGGTGCGAATGAATAGTGAATAATATTTAAATTTTTACTATTCACTTTTTTTTTTTTTTTACTTCCTAGTTTAAAATCGAAAGTTGGCCTAATTACTTACTTACTTTAGGTGGCGCTACACTCAGCTACAGTCCTGTGTGAACTAGGGCCTCACCCAACAAACTTCTCCATCTAGCTCGGTCCCTAACTAGATGTCTCCAGTTTCGCGCTCCAAGTTGGGTGAGGTCACTTTCCACTTGTGCGCGGCGCACGCCACCTGATCCGCGGTCTTCCTCTACTGCGCTGTCCTGTGGGTGTGGATTCGAAGACTTTCCGGGCCGGAGCATTGGTTTCCATGCGCTCTACATGACCCAGCCATCTTAGTCGTTGGACTTTTACATTTCTGACTAAGTCTACGTCGTCGCTGTACAGCCCGTACAGCTCGTCGTTCCATCTTCTCCTCCACTCCCCTTCGATGCATACGGGACCGTAGATCACGCGAAGAATTTTTCTCTCGAAACGACCCAAGGTGCTTTCATCCGCTTTCGTCATAGTCCATGCTTCTGCACCGTATAGCAGGACTGGGATAATAAGGGTCTTATATAGCGACACTTTGGTCTTTCGAGAGAGGACTTTTCCACTCAATTGCTTTTTTTAGCCCAAAGAAACAGCGGTTAGCAAGAGTTATTCTTCGTTTGATCTCAGCGCTGGTGTTGTTTTCTGCGTTTACAGCAATAGCTGAGCCTAGGTAGACGAAGTCCTTGACTACCTCAAAGTTACGTCTATCAATGGTGACGTTTTGACCAAGACGTCGATGTTGTAGGTCCTTTCTTGACGACTACATGTACTTTGTTTTAACCTCATTAACCGTTAAACCCATTTTTGCCGCCTCTGCCTCAATACTCACAAAAGCCCCATCTTCCGATTATGTCAATGTCATCAGCATATGCTAGTAATTGGACAGACTTTTGAAAGATAGTGCCTCTAGTATTGACGTGTGAGCTTTGCACTATTCTTTCAAGTACGATGTTAAAAAAATCACATGACAGCCCATCACCTTGTCTAAAACCTTTTTTGACATCGAAAGGTTCTGTTAAGTTGTTTCCAACCTTTATGGATCTCCATGATCCAGTTTGGTAGGAATGCCAAAACTAGACATGGCTCTATACAGCTCGTCCCTCTAGATACTGTCATATGCGGCCTTGAAATAGATGAAAAGATGGTGGGTGTCGATTTGATGTTCTTGGTTTTTTTTCCAGGATCTGCCGTAATGTGAATATTTGATCGACTGTGGACTTTCCTGGTCTAAAACCACACTGATAATGACCTATCAGGTTGTTGACGATGGGCTTTAGACGTTCACATATTACGGCAGAGAAGATTTTGTAAGCGATGTTAAGTAGACTGATTCCTTTATAATTGGTGCAGTTTAGAGGGTCTCCTTTTTTTCAGGATTGGCCTAATTAAGAATTAAAAAATATCCCTGGGATATTTTTCAAAATCAAACAGAAATTGTGGGTTTTTCTCGTATAGATTAATTATTTTTAAAGCGAAATTACGGGGTTAAGTTTGTTTGATTGAGGGATAATTAAGCATCAAGCAACTACGCCCAAGAGTTTCAAACTGATTAAAAATTGAAGTGATGAGAGTGATTTAAAAAAGAAGCCATATGTATGTGGTCGTACCATTATTGTCATCATTCTTAGTATTTTGGTAGTCACATAGAAATACTGAATTTTAAAGGTGTCACACGTTGCAAAAGATTTTGTTGAAAACATACGCTATATATTAAACATTATTAATAATTATTCAAAATGCATAGTATTTGCAAAATGTTATTGATTTTTAACTTTGTCTTAAACATTTGTTCGTGAAACTTGTTTGTTTCTTTCAACAGTTATGCAGCCAAATGAACATTTTGAAAAAAAGGGCAAACACTTGGCAAAGGAAAACATATTTGAATGTAGGATTTCACATTTCTAAGTATTACAGCACCTTGGGTTTCCAAAACGTTAGTTTGATTGCTTGATTCGTAATTCAAATGTCAAACAACTGAAAAAAGGAATTCTCCAAGGATCTCCTTTACTGTTATATTTTTCAATTTAGCGTTCAACGACATCTCTGATATCTTGAAAAACACGAACTCTGTAAAATACTCGCTATATGCTGATGATCTTGTTCTTTTCACTAAATGTCAGGACCTAGAAATAGTAAAAACATTATTCTTAAATGTTTTAGAAAAAATACACACTTGGTGTAATACTTTAGGTGCTAAGATCTCTTCAGAGAAAAGCACAATATTACATATTAGTAAAAAAAAAAACAGTTGTACAAAAAATATAGCTCTTAATTTTAACAATACTAACATACATAAATAATAATAAATATCTTAAGTTCCAAGGTTTGTATTTTGACTCAAGTTATAGTTTTAAAACGCATCATTGTCTAGAATTTAAGAAAAACCTAGACACCAGGATAAATATTATAAAAGTACTATCATCTAAAAATAACTTTTGTCATAATATAAACTCACTTAAAAATATACCTAACTACATCTATTATCTTATCCAAAATCGATTACGGATTGGTTGTATATGACAAATGTTCTAAGTCAAACATTCCAGCAGTCTTACCACCATATCACGCTGCCGCCAGAATCAGTCTTAAGGCATTCAGAACGACACCTATCAAGAATATCATTACAGAAAGCGGCTTGTCAGCTATCACCCATCGGTTTGAATATTTGACGTCACTCTTAATAGCTAAGATTGCAACATCACAAAATTCGCCCATACTATTAGATGTGAAAAAAAATTGTATCCCGTAAAAAAAAACGAGCAAACGACCTTCCTTACCTTATTAAATGCTGTCACCGCTTCTCAAAAAATGAATATATCACTTTCAATCAATGGGCAAGGATTACAATCAATAACATTTCTTCCATGGTTGTTACCACATGAATCAATAATTACTAAACTTGCTTCATTTCCTAAAAGCACAACAAATCCATCTGTTTATGGACAAATATTCAAGAAAATCCAAGATTTGGTTTATTTATTGACCAATTTGTGTAATAATTGTGATTAGTGGAAGTGTAGTTTTCCGTCGGCTTTTTTCGAGGCATAAAAGACGAAAGAGAATAAGAACTCATGAGAGCACAATACAGCAACATGTTACACTTGTTCATAAGTCATCAAAAGAATGATAGATTTGCTAAATATTTACTTTATGTAAACAAATTAACAATTAATTTCTTAAAACAGCACAAGAATATCGTCATTGTACCAGCTGATAAAAGTAACGTCACAGTTGCTATGAAACGCAAAGACTATGACGGCAACACCTACAGAACAATAAGGAATAATCCAACAAGAACACTTCAAACGCGAAACAATGACATTGCAAATGGCTGAAAAACAACAATTATATTGACGATATATGACCACTTACACGTTACACCGCACAGCTCATATCCATTTACGGATTGCCAAAAATTCACAAAAGAGACATGCCTCTGCGCCCGATTACGCCATCCATAAATGTAAATGTTAGTCTAGTTTGATGCAGTTTCATTGTTCACTAACATCCCCGTTCTACTGGCTATTACCATTGCCAAGAAAAAATGGGATATAATAAATAAAAGCAAAAAGATCGCACAAAATAAATTTATTGAGATTCTAGAATTTTGTGTTAAAGAAAACAATTTTCTTCAATACAAAGACACTATCTACAAACAAATTTTCGGGATGCCAATGGGCAACCCACTATCTCCGACTATTGCAGATCTAGTTCTGGACCACGTTTTAGATGAATATTTAAATAACATTGAAGAAAAATCTGCGTTCATAGCAAAATATGTTGATGACATATTTGCAATAATGGATAAAAGAAAAAGACAAAGTAGTAAAAATTCTAAACGGATTCCACCCAAAAATTCAATTCACAATTGAAAATGAGTTTAACAAAACAATATCGTTCTTAGATGTAAAAATTTACAGTGAAGAAAATCGTTTGATTTTCGACTGGTATCAAAAACCAACAGCATCTGGAAGACTAGTCAAACCAAGCAAGGCATTTTATCATCAATACTGCGTCCAACTTCGTGAATAAAATTTTCAAAATAAGTGATGTACGATTCCACGTCGCCAACGAGAAAAAAGTCATCAAAATCTTAAGTGATAATGGTTATCCTTCTACCATAATCCGAAGTCTCCTTTTAAAATTCAAAATGCAAATTCCATGAGAAAATATTAATGAACCCGTTAGAACGCACCACAAAACCATGGTTTACATCCCAACTCTATCCGAAAACTTAAAAAAGAGGCTGGGATGCGACCCACACTGATAACTTCCCATCCCGTCTATCGATTTGTCTTGCTTAAAAGTTTGTCTAAATGTATCAGTTCTTGCCAAATTTGCGTTCTATTTTTTGTAGATTTTATTTTTTTTATGAAAAAACGGACTGTTGGATTTTTATAAAAAAATTACTGAATATAAAAAACAATATTTTCTGTGAAATAAAATAAGTTTGAAGCCAATATTTTTAATTTTTGAAAAGCTATTTGAGCCGAAAATCAATTTTTACCAACTTTTATTAATTTTTTTGTTTAGGTTTTTATTTTTTTAAAAAAAACTGTCAGTTCGATTTTTCTCAAAATTTTTCCTAATGTTGAAAACAATATTTCTTATAAGTTAAAATTAGTTAGAAGCCATAATCTCAAATTTTTGAAAAGATATTTAAGTCGAAAATCAATTTTTACCAACTTTTGTTAAATTTTTTTTTCGGTTTTTAATTTTTTGTAAAAAAACTGTCAATTCTATTTTTTTCAAAATTTTACTGAATGTTGAAAACAACATTTTTTGAAAGATAAAAGTAGTTTAAAGCCAATATCTCAAAGTCTTGAAAAGATATTTGAGTCAAAACTCAATTTTTACTAACTTTTTTTTTATTTTTTTTAGTTTTTTTTTTTTTTGTAAAAAAACTGTCAATTCGATTTTTCTCAAAATTTTATCAGATGTCAAAAACATTATTCTTCATTGCACAAAATTGTTTTGGAAATGAAATCATATTTTAGTCGTAAAATTTTCTAAGTGACAAATTTTTTTTTCAGTTTTTTTGATTTATAAAAAAAACCGTTAATTGAATTTTTTTCCAAAAATATAATTGTTTTGTATCACGTTACAATATATAATATAAGATTTAATTCAAGTCTCTAGCGTCATTGGTTCATGAGATATTTAGGGTTAACCAAAATTTTCACCTTTTTTTTAAACTGCTATGGTAAAAAAACCACCCACGCAATTTTCTTGAGAGCCCTTTCTGCATCTTTCTGCCTTATTATCTGTATAACAACATTTATTTGAAGTCGATATCTCTTCTGGTTCTTGAGCTATGGACGACGAAAAAAACGTCGCGAACGTACGGATGTACGGACGTACAGACGTACGGACGTACGGACGTACAGACGTACGGACGTACGGACGTACGTACACACGCACGCACAGACATCTTTCTAAAAATCTTTTATTTCGACTCTAGGGACCTTGAAACGTCGAGAAATGTCAAAATTTTCAATTTGTCAAATCGGACCCATTACAATAACTTCCTATGGGAAGTTAAAAATCCATTTCCAAAAAATTGACAGAGGTCTTGCTTTCAAATTAAACAAAACACTTGACCATTGTTTTACTAAACTCAAGACGAAACCTGATAAGGACAAACAAACAGGTGTGATCTACAAAATTAACTGCAATGGTACATCAAATGAACCGTGCAACCTGTGTTATATTGGGACCACAAAACAACTTCTTAGACAACGCATCTCGAATCATAAGTCAGGCATAAAACTAAAAAATTCTGAGAAGACAGCCCTGGCCAGTCACAGCATTGAAAGCGGTCATTCTCCTAACTTTGAAGGCGTGGAAGTTCTACAGACAGAGAAACATGTTTCGAAACGATACACGTTAGAAACATTACATATTCTCAATAACAAAAACAACATGAACTGCAAACAAGACACACAAAACATTTCTGCTGTATATTGCTCTCTTCTTTCTTCTTAAATGTAATTTGTGCTTTATTCCATTTAGACTTAACTTCATTCTTCGAAGTGCTAATTATATGTATAGTTTTATTTTTAATTTATATTAATTAATATAACTAATATTAAATTGCTTTCCTATTTTTCTTGAGTGAGTAAACTTTATTGTATTTGTATTCCATTGATATAACTAAGATCATTTGTATATTTTTTGTGTTAATAAAGTTCCCCTGAAGAAGGCAGCATCCCCTGCCGAAACGTTAAGAAAGTTAATGTAACTTAATTGTTTCATTGCGAAAATTACAGCGACCAAAAAAGCCGACGGAAAACTATACTTCCACTAATCACGAAAATCCAAGAAGACTACTCTCAATGGAACTTTATCTACACAGATAGATCAAAAAGCGAAACAGAAACATCATTTGCCGTCGTTAATCATCATTATTCAAACATATGTAAATCCTAGAGGTGCACCCATCATACATATCCAACAACTGTATCAAACCGAATGGTGAAATGCTTTCTTCGACTCGGACTTGGACACACTCTTGTTACATTGCTATCTCATTACTAAAGAACTGCAAATTTGCCATAACAACTCACCTCTTACAATTCAACATTTTATTTGTGATTGTCCATTTAAAAAAAAAACTTCAATAACCTTTTTCAATAACACTTACTTATGTGATATACTATCATCTCCCACAGAGTTAAACATTAAACCTACTAACTTCTCTTCAACCAGATACATTTATTTAATTTTTTTTGTTTAAAATGGCTGAAAGCCTGGTGGCTATGGCTTTATAAAAATTAAGTTAATAATATGTAATTTATTAAAAAATAAAAAATAAAAAAAAACTATTTGAACATTTTCAAAGTCACACGGTCGCATCGAACTCTCTTTTTTCATCGGAATAAAAACCATAATAATGAAATCAAAGCCATTGTTTAAATATTTAACTTAATATTAAAATGGTTTTCCTAAAAAGATTTTATTTATAAATTTTAAGAATAGTACTTCAGTACTGTATTAGGATGTTACTTAAGGTACCTACTAGGGTTAACTATTTTCGTCTTGATCTCGTCAAAATCAAAAATGTCACTCTTATCTCAGTATTGTCTCAATACCGTTTTTCTAGTGAATAATTTAATTTTCAGTATCGCTTTGTGTAAGTTCCATTACTTAAAATGTGTTTAAAGTGTTAGGTTCTTCCATTACATAAGTCTAATGATAAGGTTTAAGAATTGTGAGAAAATAAGAGGAAAATTAAGATATTTGTCATGATTTTTTCATCATAAATATATGTATGTTACTTATCTAGGTTACTTTGATAAACAAGCTATCATTTTTTTCTGCAAACCATTTTTACATTCTTCATGGTTAAAAACAAGAGAAATGTCACAACATTATTTTCTTGGTAATTCTAGGCACTTAAGTTAAGTGGGTTTAATGGTTCCAAGAAAAGTCTACTACCCTCAACATTCAAAGACTATTCCGAATAAATTCGGTGAAATGTAAGCAATGAGTTGTGTAGACATTGCATTAAATTGTGTATTTTTAGAAAACACTTATGTCCATTGTTCATACACAACAGTCCAAGGAAAAATCAAATGGTGTCAAATCTTAAAATGGGGCTCGTGAAGGACTTAACATTTGTACTAAACATACAAATATTTTATGATTTTAGCATGTCTCATGATAATTTTTGACATCAGTAAATAAATCTCTTATTTACTAACATTAACTTTAATTTTGAAACATTTACTATATCTGAGAATTTCAACTCTTTGTTAATGAAGACACTATTTAATATCAAAGTAAGTATACGCCCTAGTGTACTTCAACAAAACTAAAGCTGTTAGCGGCATATTTAAGGTTTTAATTTTTGACATAATCGACATTTTTTTCGATGAAAAATTCGATAAGAAATTAATTTTTTGAAACCTCTTTCTTGTAAAAAAATATTTGTGTCTAAAAATTGAAAATACAAATTTTATATTCAAGTCAAATATTATAGTCCAAGAGCCCGGGCCTGCCTTTTATCATAAAAGCTGAAAGTTTGTCTATGTGTGCCTCTAGTACAGGTAAGAACGATCCCCACCCATGATACCTGGGTAGTGGTTCCTTTGGCAGCTAACAGGTAGCAAAGGTGCATAAAATTCCATCTAACTTACCTTATTTAATTTAAACTCAATTTTTTTATATTATTTCATTCGTAACAACACCAAAATTCGCTTTACTCATTGCCAGACACTTGGTATGGTTCCAACCTCCTGCCAGGCACCCCTAAACTATAATATTTTGTAATTCAATTTACGTTATATTATAAAAGCTAAATTTAATATATGTTTTTTGGGGAGCTATTAAACGATGTTTCCTTAGCAGCCAGACATTTTCGAGGGTTCTATCATCCTGCAAGACAATTTGAATTGAGCAGAAGTTGCGAGAGCGCGGAGCATAATGTAGTAGACGGTGCGAGCGGAACAGAGCATTCTGTTTATTGCGATCTTTGGGGAGAGTACGATAACTCAGGCGACAAAGTTTAATGACGGATTCGTAAAACAAGCATTTTTTACTATGGTAGGGGGGGGTCTATCTCCCCGCGTTTAGTCGGGAGGGGCAATTTAAAAAAATATGTACGTTAAATGGAAAAAAATAATTGAAAAACATCGGTAACACTTACAATTAAGTATTTTACATTTTTTTAAAGCCAACATTCTGTTCTAACAGCTAGTTTTTAAATCAAGTCAAAACTACATATATGTGTAGTTTTTGAAAAATTTAATTTTAAACTCAAAATTTGTGCAAAAAAATTAAAAAAAAAGGGTTTAAAGTGTAAACTTTGAAAACTTCAAGATTATCTACTATTGTTTTGTTAGAATTCATTACTATCTTATTTGTTATTTTTGATCAAGAACTGAAAATTAGATGATTTTATGTCTTTTAGTTTTTGAGAAAATTGAAAATACCCACAACACTATTTTTTTAATTTAATTATTTTTTTAATATATTAATTCATATTAATCGTAAGTTTTATAAAATGTATTGTATTTAATTAGGTGTGTTCCATTGAGCCTTGAATCCATAAAAACACACACTTTTATTTGAATAACATTTAAATATAACCTCAAAATTAGTAGAATTTTCGGTAATGTGGACTGAATTGTAAAAATTAAGTCAAACAGAAAATATTTAATTAGAGTCCTTCTACCGATTTAAGTGACATTATTGACGTCTGCCGTTGATACATTTTCCAAAACAACATTATCCTTAATGATCTCTTCTTTAACCACAGATTATAATGGACTTTTTGTAGATTCTTATACCAGAAAAACCTAAGGCCGATGATACATTCCTATTGGCGGATTTAAGAAGAAGAAAGAAAACATTAAACCAAAATCTCTATTTTGCACAACCTAATTTGATATTGACTCAAGAAGGTGTATATATTTAACTTTTTCTTTATCGAATAAAATCAAATTAATAACAGAAGCAATTTCGTCTTTATTATGTTATACCTAATGCTGTTTAATTTGAATTTTTATAGAATTTCATTTAAAAGATTGTAGTAGTATCATTTTCGTTTTTTAAAAAACTCATTAATGGCCAACAGCAGCTCTCTGATGGTCTACAAGCAAATTATTTGTTTCTGATGTTTAGAAAAGAAAGACACAAGAACAACAACAGAACAGAAAATAAAAAACCCGAAGGTGTGCCTTTTTCTTATCTAAATTCCTTAATATACTTAACTTTCGATTAAAAGTTAAATAATTTAAAAGTAATGAGTAAGTTACCTGAAGCAATAAGTTTCATTTTCTTTCAATGCTCCCTAAGTCTTATTCGTATTTTTTTTTTGCTGTCGTTTTGTCTTCTTCTTTTTATATTCCTTTTATTTAATCTCACTGGATAGGTTAGATGGATGAAGGCATATATTATACAGAACTCTCACTATCAAAGTAACTGAGACAAGGATCACTCAGAGATATACAGATGAAGATAAAACTGGATACAAGAAAAAAGAATCTAATTTTCTGATGAAGTAACCTGTCTAACAAAATCTCGTCTGCTTATGTATGTACATATACAACTCACAGGTCCTGTTGGTCCTCTGCAGTGTGCCCCTCTAGGCAACTCCAACAACTATACCCACATACAATAATAATGTTCCGTCATAGTCACTAAAGGCCTGCGATATAGCTCATTCTTGTTATAAACCTACTCCCTTTCCCGGTTCTTGTGCATGGACCACTTCCGCTTTTTGTGCACAAATTATCCTATATAGAAGTTGTTGAATTGTTGTTATTAGATTTTGCAATAGTATCAGTTGTAGCAAGGATAAACGTAGCTTTTCAACGAGAAAATTACTGGGTGTGTAAATTACTCGTTAGGTATAGTATGAAGTTGTGTATAATGTGTATAAATATAGTACATTCAGATGTGTTTCTTCTTTTCTATACACAATGTTGTAGTTCGTCATATTTTATGGTTTTATAAGGGTAAGGTATTTGTTTTTAAGAAATATATCATCAATCATCACATAACAATGTCTGATAATTAACAACAATTAATGGTTCCTAAAAACACTTGTTCCTTTTTCTAAGTTATGTTTCTGAACACTTAAAAGAAAAAAACATAGAATTATAACTCAGGCAAATTTCCTTTCTTTTGAAAAGCGTTTTTGGCTTATCAAAATATAAAACCAAAAAAAAACATAGAAAACGTAGAATAATAACTATCACAAACATTTAACAACAAATTAAATTTCGTGAAAAAAGAAATACTTGCAAGTACCCACGTTTGCCAGGATTTTATTCAGAGAACATTATCAAAAAACATAGAAAATGTAGAACGAGAAGAAACTTATTTATATGATTTTCCTTATTTATATGAGGAAAAAAGGACCTTTTTGGCTGTTCAAATAGAAGTGGTACAGAAGTGGTTTCATTCAATTAAAAAATTCGCAAAAAAATGAAAAATATAGAAAATATTGAATTTTTTTAATAGTTTGCTTTAGTTTAAACATAAAATATCAACTAGGAAAAACATAGAAAACACTATGAATTCGATTATGTAAATATAAACCGAACATTTTCTGAACAACAGAGATATAAATCATTTTACTTTTTTTGATTTTAGGTACATACATTTTTAAAAAACATAGAACACATAGAACTTGTAAATTCTATAAAAAAAACATTAGGAAACATGGAAGAATTTATATTTACAAATGTCTACTTTTTGTGCATCCAATTTTTAAAAAAAAAAGAGGCTGGGATGCGACCCACACTGATAACTTCCCATCCCGTCTATCGATTTGTCTTGCTTAAAAGTTTGTCTTAATTTTTTTTGTCAATTCTTGCCAAATTTGCGTTCTATTTTTTGTAGATTTTATTTTTTTTATGAAAAAACGGACTGTTGGATTTTTATAAAAAAAATTACTGAATATAAAAAACAATATTTTCTGTGAAATAAAATAAGTTTGAAGCCAATATTTTTAATTTTTGAAAAGCTATTTGAGCCGAAAATCAATTTTTACCAACTTTTATTAATTTTTTTGTTTAGGTTTTTATTTTTTGTAAAAAAAACTGTCAGTTCGATTTTTCTCAAAATTTTTCCTAATGTTGAAAACAATATTTCTTATAAGTTAAAATTAGTTAGAAGCCATAATCTCAAATTTTTGAAAAGATATTTAAGTCGAAAATCAATTTTTACCAACTTTTGTTAAATTTTTTTTTCGGTTTTTAATTTTTTGTAAAAAAACTGTCAATTCTATTTTTTTCAAAATTTTACTGAATGTTGAAAACAACATTTTTTGAAAGATAAAAGTAGTTTAAAGCCAATATCTCAAAGTCTTGAAAAGATATTTGAGTCAAAACTCAATTTTTACCAACTTTTTTTTTATTTTTTTTTAGGTTATTATTTTTTGTAAAAAAACTGTCAATTCGATTTTTCTCAAAATTTTATCAGATGTCAAAAACATTATTCTTCATTGCACAAAATTGTTTTGGAAATGAAATCATATTTTAGTCGTAAAATTTTCGAAGTGACAATTTTTTTTTTCAGTTTTTTTGATTTATAAAAAAAACCGTTAATTGAATTTTTTTCCAAAAATATAATTGTTTTGTATCACGTTACAATATATAATATAAAATTTAATTCAAGTCTCTAGCGTCATTGGTTCATGAGATATTTAGGGTTAACCAAAATTTTCACCTTTTTTAAACTGCTATGGTAAAAAAACCACCCACGCAATTTTCTTGAGAGCCCTTTCTGCATCTTTCTGCCTTATTATCTGTATAACAAAATTTATTTGAAGTCGATATCTCCTCTGGTTCTTGAGCTATGGATGACGAAAAAAACGTCTCGAACGTACGGACATACGGACGTACGAACGTACGTACACACGCACGCACAGACATCTTTCTAAAAATCTTTTATTTCGACTCTAGGGACCTGGAAACGTCGAGAAATGTCAAAATTTTCAATTTGTCAAATCGGACCCATTACAATAACTTCCTATGGGAAGTTAATAACAAAACATATAAAACATTGAATTTTGTATTAAGACTCCAATTTATATATCAACAAATTGAAAATTGTTTTAGGCATATAAAATAAGCGAGGAAAAAACATAGAAAACACTGCGAAAGAAATTAAGTAAACATTAACCGACACAATACAACATATATAAACTTATTATCATGCTTGTTTCATGTTAAATAAACCAATAATCAAAAAAATATAGAAAACATAGAATGGTTAGTATCGTAAAAAACAAATTATGTATCTATAAAAAAGAGATAGGTACTAACAACTAATCACATTTGCCAGAGTTTGAATTCTGTAAAAATTATCAAAAAACATAGAATATGTAGAACAAGAATTTCAAATCTATCAAAACTTATTAATTTAAGGAAACAAGTTCTTAATTATTATCTGTACCAAAATATTGCCTCTTTTAGGTTGAAAATGACATAGACATATCTACATATTGACGTTTGTAGTAAAACTTAATAGCGGAAGTTTATTTATTAAATAACGAAAAATTATTTTGCTCAAGGTGAGATTTTTGTTAACTTCAATCTGAGCTTACAAATTAAAACGAACAAAAAACATAAAAAACACTGGAGTTAACTTATGTAAATATTAACTGAGAAATTACTGTATAATACAGAAACTAATCATTTCACTTTTCGGATATTAAATAAAGAAATTAAAAACAATCATAGAAAACATAGAATTTTGAAATACAAGAAAAAATATTAGAAAATATGGAATTATTTAGTATTAACAAATGTCTACCTTTTGTGGATCAAATTCTCAAAACAATTAAAAGAAAAACATAGAAAATATTGAATTTTTTAGTACAACTAAGTAGTTAAATTTTATTAATCAATTAACTGAAAACTATTTTGCATAAGATAAGATTTTGTTTGCTTCAGTTAGAGCTTGTAAAATAAAATAAGAAAAACATAGAAAATGGGAATATAAACCGAAAAATTGATAAACAATCCAAAAACAAATTAGTTTACTTTTTGAAATAAAATAAAAAAAATTAATACAAAAAACATAGAATTCTAAATTCTGTGAAAAACATAAGGATACATGAAATAAATCAGTATTTAAAAATGTCTACCTTTTGTGCATCAAATTAAGAAGAAATAAAAACATAGAAAACCACCAAAACAAAATGGTTCTTAAGGCTTCCTACCTTGAGCATTACGCTAAGACTTGATACAGCCACTTAACAAAGAACTCCTGTTTTTATGTGTATATTTTGCGTCGTACAACTTCGTTTCTCTTCAATTTTTCCCAATTACAGGACGTGAATGTCAGGGAGTGAATTGGTTGTTAGATTTTTTTGTTTGTCCTTACACATTTTTTCCTTATACGTACATATATGGTGTGTATAAGGAGGGTGAAGTATAGCGTAACTGGGATGGTTACAAGAATGAGTAGTGGTATCGATTTAATTTAAGGTCAGCATTTGTACATGTGCGGTCGACACTCTTCAGCATTATTATAGATACTACAGCTTTCTCTGTGCTTTGGCATTATTACCAGGTTGAGTTATCTGTGTTCGAAGTAGATGACTTGACTAGGATAAAGACTAGTTTTATGTGCTCCTGTGTAAAATTGATACAGTTTCAGAGTTGTTATGGGGGTTGGAAAGTATTGGAGGATTGAAGTTGGCATTGGCAGGTATGATATTGATATTATGGTATATATATAGATACGATTGTATGTGATTCGATTCGATTCGACTTCTGTAGGGAAACGCGTTCAGTTTTCTATGTTTTTTTGTTAGTATCTATTGTGCTTTTGTCTTTGATTGATAGTTTAGATTGAATAATTGATGAGAGAGAAATAAAGAAAAAAACAAAACTAGGATAGAATATATCCGACAGACAATCAATGTAAAAACCAGAGTTAGGAATATGTACGGAACATATATTTTTTTAGACAACAAAAAAGTTGGTTTTTTACTCGAATTGGTTTAGACGTTTGATTATTTTAATGAAAGCAACAAGCTTAGTTGCTAGTTTGTAGGGTTTTTTGTTTTAGTTTCATTTTATTCAGTTATTCAAATATCTTTTTAGTGGAGTGTTATTCCGAAGAAAAAGTAGTGGAATATATATGTATGTATATGTTGAACTACAAAGACACGTTTTAGTCATTATTGAATTAAATTTAATGAATGAAGCAATTATTTATGGTAACACTATTCATTTAAGAACAATTTTGATCACTAATTTAAACGGATGTGTTTATATCAAATTGGTTTTAAGTATTTTTTGATAAACACTTTCAAATTGATGGAGATTTTTATCATCCCATAGAAAATAAGGTTCCGATTTTTAAAAAAAGTTAATTGTTTTTTCACTTTGAGTTTCTATCTAGACTTAAAATATTTCCTTAGAATATGTGGATATTGCAGAATTATAAGAAAATTTGTCAACATACAATATAAAATGGCAATTTATACGAATTAAGAAAATAGAAAATCATGAATACATATTTTTAATTAACTGATGCTCAGAGTTCTTAAATAATCAAAATTGATAGTTTTATGAAATGTCAACTGGAAAACAACTACTTTGGACTTCAATTGAATTTTTTTTTTCAGTACCCAAAATTACCATATATTTCCATAGAAAATAATGGAAGGCTCAGATATTCTTTATTTATTTATTTATTCGTCTTAAAAGTTACACACTCCATTAAGACTAATAATTATGATACATAACATAAAAAGAGGCTAGGATGCGACCCACACTGATAACTTCCCATCCCGTCTATCGATTTGTCTTGCTTAAAAGTTTGTCTAAATGTATAAATTCTTACCAAATTTGCGTTCTATTTTTTGTAGATTTTATTTTTTTTATGAAAAACCGACTGTTGGATTTTTATAAAAAAATTACTGAATATAAAAAACAATATTTTCTGTTAAATAAAATAAGCTTGAAGCCAATATTTTTAATTTTTGAAAAGCTATTTGAGCCGAAAATCAATTTTTACCAACTTTTATTAATTTTTTCGTTTAGGTTTTTATTTTTTGTAAAAAAACTGTCAATTCGATTTTTCTCAAAATTTCTCCTAATGTTGAAAACAATATTTCTTATAAGTTAAAATTAGTTAGAAGCCATAATCTCAAATTTTTGAAAAGATATTTAAGTCGAAAATCAATTTTTACCAACTTTTGTTACATTTTTTTTTTCGGTTTTTAATTTTTTGTAAAAAAACTGTCAATTCTATTTTTTTCAAAATTTTACTGAATGTTGAAAACAATATTTTTTGAAAGATAAAAGTAGTTTAAAGCCAATATCTCAAAGTCTTGAAAAGATATTTGAGTCAAAACTCAATTTTTACCAACTTTTTTTTTATTTTTTTTTAGGTTATTATTTTTTGTAAAAAAACTGTCAATTCGATTTTTCTCAAAATTTTATCAGATGTCAAAAACATTATTCTTCGTTGCACAAAATTGTTTTGGAGATGAAATCATATTTAAGTCGTAAAATTTTCGAAGTGACAAATTTTTTTTTTTCAGTTTTTTTGATTTATAAAAAAAACCGTTAATTGAATTTTTTTCCAAAAATATAATTGTTTTGTATCACGTTACAATATATAAAATAAAATTTAATTCAAGTCTCTAGCGTCATTGGTTCATGAGATATTAAGGGTTAACCAAAATTTTCACCTTTTTTTTAAACTGCTATGGTAAAAAAACCACCCACGCAATTTTCTTGTGATAGGATTATACTTAGCATAGCTAGTACTGTGGTAAGGAACATTTAAGAAATTACAGTCACGAGGGTGCAAGTTTCTAAAAGGCGCATAAATAAAGAACATAGATAACAAAACTGGACAGTCAATATTAAAATTCAAGACATCAAAAGCAAAAAGTATTGAGTTTAATTTTCTTCTCTGAGCAAGAGGTTTTAGATCAATTAAAATACACCTCGTCTCATAAGATGGAACATTTGAATAACCAAATATTTTTCGTAAGGCAAACTTTGTGAACCTTTTTTTTAACTCTTTCTATACGACAAATACTAGACGCGGTAAAGGGGCTCCATATACTCGTAACAGTACAATATTCTAAATGTGGTCGGACGAGACTAGAATAAAGAGCTTTTAATGTATAGGGGTCTTCGAAATCTTTTGAATTTCGAAAAACAAACCCTAGCATAGAGTTTGCTTTTGAGATCGCATGGTCTATGTGATTTGAGAAATTCATTTTAGAATCGAAGATTACGCCTAGATCCTTATGGCTATGAAGTCTTTGTAAAATGTCGTTTTCAAGTTTATAATTATAATATAATGGACTATGATTTCTAGAAAATGTCACAACGCTACATTTATTATTGTTAAAATATAGCCCATTGATATTACACCATTTAATTAAATTATTTAAATCAATTTGAACTTTATTTGCATCGTTAAGTGAATTTATGGAACTGAATATTTTCATATCGACAGCAAATAGAAGACATTTAGAAAAAGTAAGATGTAGAGGTAAGTCGTTAATAAAAATGATGAAAAGAAGTGGTCCAAGGTGACTACCTTAAGGAACACCCGAAAAGTTTATAATTTCCTTAGACAAGGCATTGTGAATTTTTACCACCTATTTCCTACCTCCTAAATAGCTCTTTATCCACATTAGGAGCTGAGAGTGAAATCCATATATGTCTAGTTTTTTTAAGAGAACACTATGTTGAACGCGGTCGAAAGCCTTTGAAAAATCAGTGTAAATAGTGTCGACTTGAGAACGCATTTCCATCTGTGATAGAAAAAAATTTGAAAATATTGATAAATTTGTAGTAGTGGATCTACCTTTTAAGAAACCATGTTGATAAACTGAAATGTTATTGTGAATAAGATTATACAATTTGTTTTTTACTTACAGCTTCGAAAACCTTAGGAATTAACTGCAGTTTTTGCAATTGGTCTGTAATTTTCAATCGAACTTTTACCTGATTTATGAAGGGGAGTTATTATAGAGTATTTCCAGGTTTAAGGTTAAATATTATACAAAGTGGTGTAGCCCCTAAGAACGATTTTACAAGCTTGGTTTCAAAAAAGAAGTTTAAAAAAAAAGAAAAATACATTTTTTAAATTTAAAAAAATAAAAAGAAAAAAAAAACAAAACGATTCCGTCATTATATTCTATACAAAATTTTAAATACTAAAAACCCTTTTGATTGGATTTATTAAGAATTATCCGGTATACGGAATACCAAATTAATAATTAAAAACATTTCCACAACTTTAAGAAACAACATTTATAATTGTAGAAAGTTTTTTTTTTTCAAAGCGGTATCTTTTTTCAAGGTTAAAAAAAAAAAAAACTATGTAAATTGCAGCAACAGCTCATAGAGGACCAGGGTCTAGTGATTTATAGCTCTCAACCATTTCTGTGTAGACCTACAGTTTTAATTCCGAATCCAAACGGATAATTTGAGAACACAATTTTTATGACAACAATTACTATTGGAGGATTTGTTAATTCCTCGCAAGAGACAGTACCAGTAAACAAAACCTTAGGTAGTACAGGCAGGGACTAAACCTAAGACCTCTATTATGACAGTTCTATGCGCTAACCATCACGATAAGGGTACGGCATGGCGTTTCAAGGTTTTTGATATTAAAAAATTGCCATCGATAAATTCTTTGTTATGTGTTAAATCAAAATTCTGTAAATTATTAAATT
This sequence comes from Eupeodes latifasciatus, assembly GCA_920104205.1. Lineage (NCBI taxonomy): Eukaryota > Metazoa > Arthropoda > Insecta > Diptera > Syrphidae > Eupeodes > Eupeodes latifasciatus. The sequence continues at coordinate 36,218,827 of OV049926.1, forward strand.
TATTACAACATTTTTATGAAAAATTTAAAAAAATATTTCAGAACAGTGTTTCGTTTTTAAATAAATATTATAATATATTTTCTTCTTCTTGTTGAATTGAAAATTTTGACATTTTTTGACGTTTCAAGGTCCCTAGAATCTAAAAAAAATTTCAAAAGAGGTCTTCGTATGGATGTGTTCGTACGTTTGTACGTTCGGGATACGTTTTTTCTTTTTCTATTTATCAACAGCCTGGCACAAATAAATGTTGGTTTACATATAAAAAAAAAACACATGTAAAACATGTGTGTAGCGCACCATGGATTGTAAATAGTTTTGAATTGGCGCGGGTAGATTTTTGCGGCCGTGGCGGCCATTTTGTTTTGGTGACATCTGTCAAATCTTTTGTTTATTATTTTGTTGTTTATGTCCAATTATCATGGCAAGTTAGTTACACATTTAAACTGCACGTTCAATTGTTAAAACTTTATTATCAAAATGAGTGTTCGTTAACGCAAAAGTTGAGGGCATTGCGCCCATTTTACGATAGACGTGGTGGCCCTTCACAGTCGATGCTTCAGTGTTTGGTGGCCAAATTTCATAGTAAACTACCCGTACGTTCAAGGAACACAAGATCAGCCAAGAACATCGCCGCGGTCCGTGAAAGTGTACATCAGAACCCGAGACAATATTTTTCTCGCCTCGCACAAGAACTTGGCCTTTTGCAAACTTCAACTTGGCGAATTTTGCGCCGGGACTGGGGCCTACACACGTACAAGACCCAACTGACCCAGCACCTTAAAGTTCATGACCATAGACAACGCCGTTTGTTTGGCCTTAAAATTGGTCCGTAATATTTTGAAAACGACGTTAGTGAGGCGGTCACCGCCAACAGCGAGCTTTACATAACGATAACTAATTTCTTATGGCCCAAATTGAACCATATGGACCTAGACGACATGTAGTTCCAGCAGGACGGCGGCGCGGCGCGACGTGCCACACAGTAAACGCCACTATTGACATTTTGCATGAACGATTTGAGGGTAAGGTTATCTCTTGCAGGGGTGATGTCAATTGGCCAAAAAGGTCATGCGATTTGACCCCGCTAGACTTTTTCCTGTGGGGTTTCTTAAAGTCGCAGGTCTATGCAAATAATCCACAATCGACCGATGCCCTAAAGTTGAAAATAACACAGGCCATCGCTCAAATTCAGCCGGATCTATGCGGAAGAGTGATTGAAAATTGGACCACTCGGATCCGTGCCACCGTAAGAAGCCGGGGCTTCAAATACAAAAATACAAAAATAATTTTGTTAATACCTTACACATATCTTGTCTTATTCCATTTCAACATCTACCCACCCTTTACATTCATATTATCGCGCCGCGCCGCCGTGTCTCGCGATCCGTCTCGGTAGTGTTGCTAAGGAAGTGCATTTTTGGTATCTATTGATATAATTCAAAAATTATTGATTCAGATGGGTAAGAACTTTCTTTCGCTTAAGACAATTTTGACAAATACGTGCTTCAAAAGTTAAGAAAATGAAACCATATTTGTTTATATTCGCGAAATGTTTTAGTTGAAAATCAATTTTTACCAATTTTTAGTAGCATTTTTTGATAGTAAAATACTGTTTGGATTTTTCTAAGAAAATTGATTTATGTTAAAGAAACACATTTTACATAAAACGACAAAATTAAAAATCAATAACTTCATTAATTCACGAGATATTCCACTAGAGAATCAGTTTTTACAAACTGTGTATTGTGATGCTTCTTTATCTTAGGCTGAGGTAAGCTCGCCGGACTCCAGGGTCGTCTCGAGAAAGCACGAAACTCGAGTATAGAGAGTTGACCAAGCTACTCCTTTCCAAATAAAAAGAATTAGGTTTTATATTTTTTGGTTTTATTTTTTCTAATCCAATAAAGCGGCTTAAACAATAGGATACCTATCGATAAGAATACCTAGTATATACTAACTTAATTCTACGGTCAAGAGCCCATCGACACCGGAAGGGTGAAGGGGAATTACTTAATAATACGGCAAGTGCCCGTCGACACCGGAAGGGTGAAGGGGAATTACTTAATGATACGGTAAGTGCCCGTCGACACCGGAAGGGTGAAGGGGAATTACTTAATGATACGGCAAGTGCCCGTCGACACCGGAGGGGTGAAGGGGAATTACTTAATGATACGGCAAGTGCCCGTCGACACCGGAAGGGTGAAGGGGAATGATATAATAATTTGTTGTTACTACACAGCACGCTATGGAGCAACGGCCCATCGACTCGTAATAGAGAAGGGGAATATCGGGGGAAACTTGCGCTTTAGAATATAAAGTCTAAAATCTTTGATAATCTTCGGCGAGCAAGCTTCCCCTTTTTCGGATTTCTTGGGTCCATAAGCCAATTCTCCTGCAGGAACCAAATGTGAACTTTATAATGAACAACAATATCGCATGTATTTTGTTGGTGTCACTTATTTCACTTGGTGGGTATGCAGAAGGCGGTTGATTGGTGTCGGTCGGTAGATGGAGGTTGATTGGTGTCGGTCGGTAGTAGGTTGGTGGGTATGCAGAAGGCGGTTGATTGGTGTCGGTCGGTGGATGGAGGTTGATTGGTGTCGGTCGGTAGTAGGTAGGAGTGTGACGCTTCGTTACACATCCCCCTTCCTTTTTGAGACGAGAACCTTCTCGTCTTGAAGGTTTCCTGGTATGTAAAAAAAACCGTAAGTTTATTAATTATTAATAATATATATAGTTATATATTTTTTTTTTGTTTTTTTTTTTTTTTAATTAATTTTTTTTTCTAAATAATTTTACAAAAAAAAAAAAGGTTCTGTCCTTAATAAAAAATAAAAATAATAATTAACAATTCATAATAATAATTCATAATACGTTGATTGTTTTTTTTTTTTTTTTTTTTTATCCCCGAAGTGTAGGGAAGCTCTCGTTCCTTTTCGGTTCATGAGCAGCATTACTGGACCCCAGGGGCGGTGGATTATAAACCTTCTTTGGTGATTCCTTCCCGATAGTTGGATCCCCTCGAAAGGATCACTCGGACTCGGGCCAGTTCCTTCGGTTATGGCGCAACATGCCATGGCTTGGCGACTGGTACTGGGTTGGTGTTGGTCCGCAATGGTTGCATCCGGTCGGTTGGTGACAACGACTTTAATAGTCGATCGGTCGGCCACCTCGTCCATCTTCCATTTCTCCTTGTAGGCTCGGAGGGCCTGTTCCTGCTGCTCCCGGACTTTTGCCATGGTGGAGCTCATCGGAGATTTTGGCACGACGGGTTGGGCTGCTGCAGTATGGTGTCTCTCCTTTCTGACCACTCGTATTTTCAGCGGTTCTTCTAGTCGGGGAGGTGCCAGGATCGGTCTTGGCCGAGTGGGTATCCTTTTACAAGGATCCAATCCTTGGACTTCTCTCTCCGCTGGAGCTAGGCGGCGGTTGATCCTATTTTTTTTTCTGATTGCTGGTTGACTTGGTTGGCGAGGTCGACTTAAATCTGGTGATGGTCTGTTCGGCTCGGTGGTCGGTTGCTGAATGATTTCAGACAAATTCGGTGAGCTATCAGGGTTTTTAGACGGGCTGATTTTTCCGGTTTTTAGAAGTTCGTTGAATTCGTCGTCTATAACCTTTTGCAGGGCCGGGTTGCGAGGAAAATACCGTTGCTTAAACGGTTTGTCGGTTGTAAGTTCGATTCGGTGGGGAGGAACGGTTTATACATTGTTTATTCTATCGAACTTCGATAATTCTTGATCCAGGGAGGTATGGAGTTGTTGTTGCTGATTTGTGTTTAAGTGGGCTAAGGCGTGACACTGCCCATGTGTCGTAGGAGGCTGGGTATTGGAACTTGCAACGGATTTGCCGCTAACCGTAATTTTCAAGTTGGCTTGGTTCATAAAGTCCATCCCAAGTATGGCATCCTCGACGAGTGACGGTAGATAAGTCGCGGTCCCGTGGACTTCTACGTTTCCGATCATTAGGGTCACGTTGAAGTGTTCGGAAGTGCCAACAGTTTTTCCATCGGCCAGATGGATCGTCTGGGGTTGACTCGTCATGGGTAGTCCCCAATTTCTGAAGGCCGTCCTTATTCCTGGTCCAATGAACGTCTTCGTAGATCCTGTGTCTACTAAAGCTTGATAGGTATGTTCTCCTATTTGCATCGGAATATAACATCGGGGATCGTGACGTGTGTTTACCACTGAGCATGAGTTGCTATGGCACGGGCAGTCTTTTGTTAAACGTCCGTCTTCTCCGCAAAATGAGCAAAACAGTCGGAATGGACGATGACACGTCTCTTTTCGGTGGCCCTTCTGTTTGCAGTTCCAGCAGTGTGTCTCCCGATTGTACGGTACAGTCGGCGGAAGGGTTCGAGGAGAGGCTGCGACAGGGTTTGCGGTTACGGTCGGAGGGCGGCTGTTCCTTTCTTCTTTCTTTACGGCTTCCAATTCTTCTGCCAGAGTCATGAGTTCGTTTAGATTTTCGAAATCTCGCCGGCGGATATAAAGGCGATATTCGGGGCGCATGTTATCAAATATTCGGTCGAGATGTTCATTAATTTTCATCCGAGGGTGTTGGCGGATCAGGTATTGCATGGCCAGAATATATTCCTTCGCGTTCTCTCGTGGGCCTTGACGCTTGCGCATTATTTCTTCCTCTAATTTGACGAGATATCGTGCTGGCAGAAAGTATTGAACGAATGATTCACGGAAATCTTCCTATTTAGTGAATCCATCACTGTAGATGCGGAGCCATTCCAGTGCCTTACCCCGTAATAACTCTGGTAATGTTCGCAACATGTCGTCGGGTGGTATATTATAGCATCGAGTCAGCTCGGCAACTCGCTCGAGGAATTCCAAAGGGTTTCCTGAAGCGTCGAATTTTAGTCCCCATTTACGCACTATGTTCGTTATTTCTGCTTCATAGCTTAGGGTGAGTCGGTGGGGAGTGTGATTCATGAATGAGTTGAAACGTGCTGGCGCGTCTCCGGAGTGCTCTGGTCGTGGCTGATTCATCGGTTCTGGATTTGCTATACGAGGTTGTTCGTTATCGCGGTGTGCAGCATTCAAATTCGGGACATGAAAGGTAGTCTCCTCATATAATGATGTTTTCTGCTTGGTGATCGGGTCAGGAGCGGTATTCTTAGGGTGTTTATCGGCGGCGTCGTCATCCAAGGCGGCATTTATTCTCTTCTCGGCTACCTCTGCCCATTGGGCACACAGGTTTTGTGTAGAAACGTGTGCACGTACCTGTTTGAGATGATCGCTTAAACGCTGGCGGAGGACTTGCATGTTACCCTCGGTTTCTATATTCCGGGCGGTGAGCATTTCTATAAGCTCGTTTTTCTTGAGCATGTATATGAAGCTGAGGCTCCTGAACGGATTGATTTCGTCCTTGGCAGTGTTGGCTTCGTTTTCGCTCATATTATATGGATGGCTGGTGGTCGGTGATCGGCGGTCGGGAACGGTGGTCGGTAGTCGGCGGTTGGTGAACGGTGGTCGGTAGTCGGCGGTCGGTGATCGGTAGTCGGCGGTCGGTGAATGGTTAACGGTGATCGGTAGTCGGCGGTCGGTGGTCGGCGGCGGTAAACGGTGGTCGGCGGCGCGCCGCGGCGGTAATCGATGGTCGGTAATCGGCGGTCGGTAATCGGCGGTCGGTGATCGGCGGTCGGTAGTCGGCGGTCGGATGGAAAACCTCTAGGAATTCATTACGGTGGGCGGATCGGTCGGAATTTGGATGAATTCTCTAAAGGTCCCTGCTCGGGCGCCAATTTGTGATGCTTCTTTATCTTAGGCTGAGGTAAGCTCGCCGGACTCCAGGGTCGTCTCGAGAAAGCACGAAACTCGAGTATAGAGAGTTGACCAAGCTACTCCTTTCCAAATAAAAAGAATTAGGTTTTATATTTTTTGATTTTATTTGTTCTAATCCAATAAAGCGGCTTAAACAATAGGATACCTATCGATAAGAATACCTAGTATATACTAACTTAATTCTACGGTCAAGAGCCCATCGACACCGGAAGGGTGAAGGGGAATTACTTAATAATACGGCAAGTGCCCGTCGACACCGGAAGGGTGAAGGGGAATTACTTAATGATACGGCAAGTGCCCGTCGACACCGGAAGGGTGAAGGGGAATTACTTAATGATACGGTAAGTGCCCGTCGACAACGGAAGGGTGAAGGGGAATTACTTAATGATACGGCAAGTGCCCGTCGACACCGGAGGGGTGAAGGGGAATTACTTAATGATACGGCAAGTGCCCGTCGACACCGGAAGGGTGAAGGGGAATGATATAATAATTTGTTGTTACTACACAGCACGCTATGGAGCAACGGCCCATCGACTCGTAATAGAGAAGGGGAATATCGGGGGAAACTTGCGCTTTAGAATATAAAGTCTAAAATCTTTGATAATCTTCGACGAGCAAGCTTCCCCTTTTTCGGATTTCTTGGGTCCATAAGCCAATTCTCCTGCAGGAACCAAATGTGAACTTTATAATGAACAACAATATCGCATGTATTTTGTTGGTGTCACTTATTTCACTTGGTGGGTATGCAGAAGGCGGTTGATTGGTGTCGGTCGGTAGATGGAGGTTGATTGGTGTCGGTCGGTAGTAGGTTGGTGGGTATGCAGAAGGCGGTTGATTGGTGTCGGTCGGTGGATGGAGGTTGATTGGTGTCGGTCGGTAGTAGGTAGGAGTGTGACGCTTCGTTACAGTATTGTATTTTTTGTGGATTTTTATAAAAAAAACCGTCAATTGCGTTGTTCTAAAAAAAATGTTTGTACTGGAACAAATATTTGAGTCGAAAATAAATTATTAACAACTTTTAATGTTCAAAAAGGTATTTTTTTTTTTGTAAAGAAAAACTGTCACTTTGACGTTGCTGAAAATCTTACAAGATGTCAAAAACGTTATTCTTCGATGCATTAAAATATTTTTGAAGTAATACACATAATTTTTTTTTCACAAAATAAAATTTTTTGTTCAAAAAATAAAATAAAAAAAAAAAGTAAACGTAAATATAACACATAGAAAATAATTTTTTTTATGATATTTCTTTTTTTATTATAAAGTTTGAAGGTTGACATTATGTGTGAAATACTTCATCGATTATTTTGAGGTAATTTTAGACCAATTTATGACACATCTGCATAAACAAGGTCTTTCGCGTAGCCCCACAAAAATAAGTCAAATCGCATGATCTTGGTGGACAGTTGATATCGGCCAGGAAATGTCTCTTGCGATAAAGAAGTTGAAACCGAATGTTCTCCAAGTCATATTGTTCAAAAGCATTAAAAAAAATTCGGTTATCATATGACCATAACACTCCGAATTGACGGTGACAGTCGTTTTCGAAGAAGTATGGTCCAATTACACCTCCGGACCAAAGAACTCACCAAACAGTGACTTTTTGTAGATGTAATGGCCTGACTCTCTTCAATTACTTGAGGATTCTCAGAACCCCAAATACGACAAGTTTGTTCATTAGAATACCCACCGCGTGAGAAATGTGCTTCGTCGCTGAAGAAAATTTTGTTCGAAAAATCGCACCCATTCCGACGTATCTACGACGTTGTAAATAGTCAGCTGGCTTCAGTTGTTGTGTGAGCTGGTGCTGGACTTTATATGAATGCAGGTGTACATCCAAATGCAAAATACGCCATAATGCGGTGTATAAGACAGTCCTTATTCCTGAGAACTACAAGGAATCGACACCTTCGAGTCTTTGGCAAGACTTTTACTTACAGCAACGATATTTTCAGCGGTACGAGCAAAATGATGATGATGATCCAGTCTTTTCAACTTTTCCATAATTTCGCCAGTTGCTTGCATAGTTGGACGATTATGTAAACTATAATCTTCTCTTAAAGCACGATATGTAGCTGTGGCAGAATCACCTTTTGTGTAGTAGGTTTTAACTATTGGTATGCTTTCTGCGATAGTTAAGAGATCCATTTTCGTACATAAATGTCAGACTTTCAACTGACAAAAAAAAAATGGTTAAACAACTTAGTTTGACAGATGTCGAATTCCAGCCCTATACGTTTAAAGCTCCAAAATGGGAAACCCTTTACAATAATGGTTATAAAATAAAAATTTTATGCATACAAAAATAACATTTTGGACATTTTGTAAAATTATGAGGAAAATCGAAGTAGGTACCTAACAGTTTTTTACAAAAAATAGGACCTCCAAAAAATACTACTAAAGGTTGGAAAAATTGATTTTCGACTCGAATATTCTGGCAACAATAATTAAAAACAAAGACACTGAATACAAAATAATTGTATTGAATAAGAAATTTTGTTTGTAACATTAATACAAATTTTGAGAACAATCCAACAGTAAGGTTAAAAAAAATACTATAGGTACACTAAAACTTTTGCCCACGTAATTTGTTCAATAAATTATTTAAAATTAAAAAAACATACTTTACACGATACAACTATTTTACTCAATATCGTTGATAACACCATTATCAAATGTCCCTTTTAAAAAAATAAATTAGGTGGCGCAACACTCCGTAGAGAACCAGGGCCTAGTGACTTACAACTCTCAACCATTCCTGTGTGCGAGTAATTGCAGGGATGGAGGGGACCTACAGTTTATATGCCGAATCCGAACGGCTAATTTGAGAAAGCACTTTTTCATGAAATGTCCCTTTTACTCAAATAAAAGTTATGCCTATATATTTCCAAATATTATTTTAAGTGTTATTCAAAATTACTTCTGATCGTTTTGAAAACAAAAATAAAAATTGAAATAATTTAATTATGTCTACAATCAGCAGCTGTCTGTAGTTTAAATATCTTTCGCGCTGTTATCTTCTCTTCTTTAACCCAACCCAACCCAACCCCTCTGATGAAAATATAAAGTTAGTTTTATCCAGTCTTTGAAACTCAAACAGGTTCAAAACCAACAAAGAAAAAGACTTTTATCAAAAATATTCAATTTGTTTTGTAATCCATATACATACATACATATCTACTTTCTTCTTTAAGTGGAATTAAGAACTCTTCACGGACAAATATTTTATTTGTATCTTAAGTGAATTAGGATGTAGTTCAATGCCAGACATCAGCTGTTGTCGATGGCTCGTCACAATCCAACAGATACCTTTAGCCACCAGGCGGCAGGCTCCTTATAAAAACGCAGCTGTTTCCAATAACAATGCTAATTTTATTATTCAACAAACTTAAGTGCTGTAATATTGCAATTATTTATTACACCCGAGCTATATGAAGGTCAAAAGCATTTTCTAAGAAATTACAAAATAAAATGTTATGTTTCTAATTTTTTAACAAAGCTCAATGGAAATACCACCACCTGGACGCACAGATGAGTTTATTTTATTATACAATTTTGAGCTTAAATCGAATTGTATCTAATAAACATCACTTTATTATTATAAATATAATTTTGTTTGTGAATAATAAAAGTTTTTCAAAAAAGAAAAAAAACGTTTCAATAACAAATTTACATAAATAACTTGTACCTACCTTACCCTACACTATACTCTATATCCACATTACCAAATATTCATATTCTGTGGGTCTGATGATCGTCCTTTCTAATCAATTCTGTTTATATTAACTTAATTCCACCTACACTGAACTTGTTGCTAATCCACATTGAAACGATTCCTTTTATAACTACGCAAAAATATCAAAAATCTCTTCTGACAAAATAAAATGTATCCGATACATCATTGTAATGATAATCTCCTCCACTTTATTTTATCCTAATGTTTGAGCTTTATATTGTTTTCCTTTTTCTTAAAATACCCACCCACCCTGGGTTGGTATATTTATTTTACGTCCCCTCTTGTCATCACTGTTCTTTATCACAGCTCCTACTACTAAGACATAGAACTAGATAAACCTTAATTTAAACATCTTCCACTTGCCGCATACAATTCCCTAAATCATGTCACTTGCAACTTCAATTTATGTTTGACAGCAAAAATGAAAATACAAAACAAAAATATAAACCAAAAATGCCGAACAGAACAAACGGTACACAATTCAGCCATAAACACCGAAATAGAGATAGAAATTCAAATAAATCTAAACGCAATGTTCCTTTTGTGCAAATATTTGTTATAAACTCTCTACCGTTACTATATAACCTGTCCTTGAAGGCTGGGCGGTATTTCTGTGACGCTGATGACAATAAGGACGACGAGGACGATGACGATATACACATTCATATACCTTAGTCGTTGCTCGGCTTGGTCGTGGTCTTCATTGTCTTTGCTTCTTACCACAATAAACAAATAAAATTACAACAGCCAAAGGACCTGCACAACACAGGTGAGCCTGAGCAGCTGAGTGGTGAGTGGTGGGGGTTGTTATGTAGAAGTGGGTGTATCACATCACAAATTAAGGTAGCAATGTACAAAGCTTCAACAAACAAACGCAACAAAAGGGAGTGAGGCAGATATCTACCAAGACCCCCACCCCATACCCATTTCAAAAACAAAAAGGCCTAGACAATACCGATGATGGTGCGAATAAATTGACACGAACAAGGATTCAAAAAGTAGGTGAGAGTGAGAGGGGTGGGGGTTGTTGTAGAATGGGAGGCAAACAAGTATAAAAATGATACAAAAACAAACAGAAAGTGGGTTAATGTTTTTCATCCCCCTCTCTGACAACTTCTTCTTTGTATGGAAACAAGACCCCCAGAGGTCACAACAACAACGGCAACAGCAACAGCAACAGCAACAACACAAAAAAGACACATAAAACAATATGGGGTTCGAAATTAACCATCACGTGCCTACAAGCCTACATCCTGATGCCAACATTTCTACTACTTATGGAATTGTATTTGCGGTTTATGTGAACGTTTTTCAGGTTGGCATAGGTCCCCATCATCAGAGTCCCATCATAACCCGAGAGGGTGAATTTTCATTAAAGAGAGAGTCTTTCTTTTTTTTAGAGAAAAAATAAAGGAGAAGTAGAAGGTTAAAGTAGCCACAAATTCGGCTCCATTGATGAAGAGCTCTATACACATTTGTTCAGGTGCCAAAATAATATGTTTCTGGTTAGGAATGGAACACGAACTTCGTCGTCGAACACGTACGTATATCCCAAGCAAAAGACTGCTTCCGACAACGACGACACGAAGGTAAAAAAGGGTTCAGTTAGTGGTTTCATTTGGATGAATAAAGTTCATTTTTGGTTCATTCAAAAATCACTTTATACTCGTAATAGAAATTTTACTCTGTGAGATAAAGAGATGAGTTTGCGCAGTTGAAGTCAAAACTCTTACGAGCATACTTTAAACAAAGATAACATAATTTTATGACAGAAGATTTTTTGAGTGAGCTTTAAAGGATGCAGTAAAGTAGGTAAGGTAGTTTTATGAGATTGAGTGTTATTTTAAATCAACCGGGTTTTGGGCACAATTTTATGTTTACAAGTTTTTTAAAGGTGTATTTTTTAAAATTGAAGAACTTTGAAATTGAATAAAACAATTACGATTTTTTTAAATTGACATGAAATTTGAATTGTTCTTAATATATGTATACTCTTCAAGCATTTTTTTAAAGTAAGATTTCTGGCATTTAACCGCCGCGTCGTCGCGGCTGAATATCAGACTTACTCTTATCCGGAGGTTCAATTTTCGTTAAATTTCCCAGCATTTGTGACCGTTTATCAGCAGTTCCGCTTGCCTTCAAGTGGTCAATCCGTTTGGGCTCATCGGCGTAAACTAACGATTTCACATTCCCTCATAGAAAATAGCCAAGCGGTGTTAAATAGCAAGATCTTGCAGGCCAGTTCAAGGATCTGTAACGTGAAAATATGCAATAACCAAACGTTTCCTTCAAAATCAATTGTTAAAGCTATGTGACCTATTGTGCCAACTGAAACTACAGGTTTAAAATAAAAAAAAAAGAGGCTGGGATGCAACCCCCACTGACAACTTCCCATCCCGTCTGTCGATTTGTCTTGCTTAAAATTTTGTTTATATGTATCAATTTTTACCAAATTTCCGTACTGTTTTTTGTAGATTTTGTTTTTTTATGAAAAAAACGGACTGTTGGATTTTTATTAAAAAAATTACTGAATATCGAAAACAATATTTTCTGTGAAATAAAATAAGTTTGAAGCCAATATTTGTAGTTTTTGAAAAGCTACTTGAGTCGAAAGTAAATTTTTACGAAGTTTTAGTATTGTTTTTTTTCGGTTTTTACTTTTTGCGAAAAAAAAACTGTCAATTCGATTTTTCCCAAATTTTAACGAATGTTGAAAACAATATTTCTTATAAGAATAAATTAGTTGGAAGCCATAATCTAAACTTTTCGAAAAGATATTTTAGTCGAAAATCAATTTTTACCACCTTTTATAATCTTTTTTTTAGGTTTTTATTTTTTGTAAAAAACTGTCATTTCCATTTTTCTCAAAGTTTTTCCTAATGTTGAAAACAATATTTTTTATAAGTTAAAATTAGTTAGAAGCCATTATCTCAAATTTTTGAAAAGATATGTGAGGCGAAATTCAATTTTTACCAACTTTGAGTAATGTTTTTTTAGGTTTTTATTTTTTATGAAAAAAACTGTTAATTAGATTTTTCTCAAAATTTTATCAGATGTCAAAAACATTATTCTTCGTTGCACAAAATTGTTTTGGAGATGAAATCATATTTTAGTCGTAAAAAATAAAATATAATTGTTTTGAATCACGTTACAATATATAATATAAAATTTAATTCAAGTCTCTAGCGTCATTGGTTCATGAGCTATTAAGCTTTAACCAAAATTTTCACCTTTTCTTTAAACTGCTATAGTAAAAAAAACCACCCACGCAATTTTCTTTAGAGCCCTTTCTGCATCTTTCTGCCTTATTATCTGTATAACAAAATTTATTTGAAGTCGATATCTCTTCTGGTTCTTGAGCTATGGACAACGAAAAAAACGTCGCGAACGTACAGACGTACGGACAATGACATACGTACACACGCACGTGCAGACATCAACAGTCATCGTGTCACCGTCGGATGCTTTCTGGATGTGGAGAAAGCATTCGATACTGTTTGGATAGAAGGCCTAATACATAAACTGCATCAACTACAGGTACCTCCGCCACTAATAAAAATTCTGTTTTCTTTTCTTTCTTTCAGGAAATTTTTCGTACAACTGGACAACTGCAAATCAAGCATGAAGAACATCAGAGCTGGAGTCGCCCAAGGCTCAAAACTTGGCCCCTTCCTCTACAGTCTGATGACATCCGACCAACCCGTACCGATCGGATGCGAGAACCTATTATATGCTGATGACTCGCTCACCTATGCGTCATCATTATCACCACTTATCGTTCTCCACATCAGCAGACTCTTCAATTTCTACGAGAAATGGGACATCCGGATCAACACTTCCAAATCGGAACTTGTCTGCTTCAGGAGGCCCTCATCTGGCAGAGGTAGTCGCACCGCTGCCAATTGCAGAAACCTGGTCTTGAGACTCCCTGACGGACCCACCATAGCTGCCAAACAGAATGTGAAGTACCTTGGAATCCATTTCAATGAGTTGCTAAGGTTCAACCAGCACTCCAAAAATGTTCTTAAAAAAAACAATTTGGTCTTCCATCGCCTACATCCATTGATGAAGAAAAGAACAGGACTAAGTCAACCAACGAAGATACTCATCTACAAGCAGCTCTTAAGACCAGTCATCAGCTACTCCTTTCCAGTATGGTTTTCAATCTCGAAGACAGCCATGAAGAAGCTTCTAGTATTCGAAAGGAAGATCCTCAGGCAGCGACGGAAACACTACAGGAACAATCATCTATACTCCCAAGCCAAAATAATACCGCTTGACAAATACCTAGTAGTAGAAGAAACTTGTACGGAACATCATCGACCACCCGAATCAACTAATGAGAAGGATGACCACTGAACAAAGACATCCAGATCCAAGGTACCTCAGTGTGATGGAAACTCTAGATGACAGCATAATCATGGACAACGAGGAAGCAGTCTCGTTCTATGTTGCCATTGGGCCAGCCTTCTACCGTGGCTAAACACCACTTCCCCCAAACCTATACCCAAAGTATCATTGACAACCAGGAATGAACACCCTGAGAAGGATAAAACAGCTGACTTTTTAAATTTTTATTTTTTGACATGTAATTTATAATCTATAATTTTTTTTAAACTTAAGACAATGTATAACGTTAGGCCCTCTTATGTGCCAACAAAATGTAAAATTTATCATAAGTATCGTATTATTTTTAAATCCAAATTGTATATATTATGTTCAAGAAAAATAAATTGCACGTGCAGACATCTTTCTAAAAATCTTTTATTTCGACTCTAGGGACTTTGAAACGTCGAGAAATGTCAAAATCTTCAATTCGACAAATCGGACACATTACAATAACTTTCTATGGGAAGTTAATAAATAAGGTGGAGCAACAGTCCGCTGAGAACAAGGGCCTAGTTACTTAAAAGTCTCAACCATTCCTGTGTGCGAGTACTGTTGTCAGGGATGGAGTGGACCTACAGTTTTTTTTAAGCCAAATTCGAACTGCTAGTTTGAGAATGCACTTTTAATAACCTGGACCCTGTCAAAAAAAAATGAGGGCGTCTTAGGATGCTTCGAGAGAAAAATTCTTCAGGTGATTTTTTGAGAAAGACCACGACTCAGGTGGCGCACGCATTTTATCTTTGAACCTCTGGGATAACTTTTTAAAAAATTGAAATGAAACGCACAATTTGCATTTGTATAATTTTATGTTTATTTTAAATTTTAGAGCTTCAGATCCCTTACCCCTGGTGGGGGAAAATCTTTAGCTATATTGAGAAATTTTCAGATTCACTGAGTACATAATATTAACTTTATTCTCGTCATGCAAGCCCTTTTTATAGTTTTATATTTGTCTTTGCAGTGATGCTGCATGAATGTACAGTACATGATTCAAAAATATTGGATCGTTGTCGATCTTTGTTTACATTAATTTTATAGAGATACTTTGTTGATAATTTAACGGGTGATTTTTTTGAGGTTAGGATTTTCATGCATTAGTATTTGACAGATCACGCGGGATTTCAGACATGGTGTCAAAGAGAAAGATGCTCAGTATGCTTTGACATTTCATCATGAATAGACTTACTAACGAGCAACGCTTGCAAATCATTGAATTTTATTACCAATATCAGTGTTCTCTTCGAAATGTGTTTCGCGCTTTACGTCCGATTTATGGTCTACATAATCGACCAAGTGAGCAAACAATTAATGCGATTGTGACCAAGTTTCGCACTCAGTTTACTTTATTGGACATTAAACCAACCACACGAATGCGTACAGTGCGTACAGAAGAGAATATTGCGTCTGTTTCTGAGAGTTTTGCTGAAGACCGTGAAATGTCGATTCGTCGCCGTTCGCAGCAATTGGGTTTGTGTTATTCGACCACATGGAAGATTTTACGCAAAGATCTTGGTGTAAAACCATATAAAATACAGCTCGTGCAAGAACTGAAGCCGAACGATCTGCCACAACGTCGAATTTTCAGTGAATGGGCCCTAGAAAAGTTGGCAGAAAATCCGCTTTTTTATCGACAAATTTTGTTCAGCGATGAGGCTCATTTCTGGTTGAATGGCTACGTAAATAAGCAAAATTGCCGCATTTGGAGTGAAGAGCAACCAGAAGCCGTTCAAGAACTGCCCATGCATCCCGAAAAATGCACTGTTTGGTGTGGTTTGTACGCTGGTGGAATCATTGGACCGCATTTTTTCAAAGATGCTGTTGGACGCAACGTTACGGTGAATGGCGATCGCTATCGTTCAATGCTAACAAACTTTTTGTTGCCAAAAATGGAAGAACTGAACTTGGTTGACATGTGGTTTCAACAAGATGGCGCTACATGCCACACAGCTCGCGATTCTATGGCCATTTTGAGGGAAAACTTCGGAGAACAATTCATCTCAAGGAATGGACCGGTAAGTTGGCCACCAAGATCATGCGATTTGACGCCTTTAGACTATTTTGTGTGGGGCTACGTCAAGTCTAAAGTCTACACAAATAAGCCAGCAACTATTCCAGCTTTGGAAGACAACATTTCCGAAGAAATTCGGGCTATTCCGGCCGAAAGCTTGAAAAAGTTACCCAAAATTGGACTTTCCGAATGGACCACCTAAGACGCAGCCGCGGTCAACATTTAAATGAAATTATCTTCAAAAAGTAAATGTCATGGACCAATCTAACGTTTCAAATAAAGAATCGATGAGATTTTGCAAATTTTATGCGTTTTTTTTTTTTTAAAGTTCTCAAGCTCTTAAAAAATCACCGATATTATACTCAAGCAAATATGCTTGGTAGACTTTTATTATTGTTTGTGTTAGGAAGTAATTCTATAACTCACGCAGGTGGGTAAAGTGCTCAACCAACTTGCGAAACTGGAGAAAGCTAGCTAGGGACCGAGTTAGCTGGAGACGCATGTTGGTTGAAGCCGCCCCGGACTGTAGCGCCACCATAAGTAAATAAGTAAGTAAGTACTTTTCATGACAAGTATTTCTCTTGAGAGGATTTGTCAATTCTTCGCAAGAGGCAGTACTCGTCAAACAATCTTTAGATGGCACAAGCAGGGATTGAACCTAAGACCATTGCATTGGCGTAACAGTTCAATGCACTTACCATCTTGTCACGAGTACTATGCAACTACAGGTTTAGGTCAAGAAATATTAGAAATCAAAAAATCTAAGTGTCTACTTTTAACACTTTAGAACGCGTTTTAAGGAAGATATTTGCATTGTAAGTTTTAAGGTCAAGAAATATTCGATTTCAAAAATTACCCTCTAAGTGCCAACTTCCATTTCATGGTTGTTCAATTAATTAACGAACAAATCAGTAATCAAGGTTGTCACCATTGACGGTAACGTTCTGGCTAGCGTCGTTTTAAAAAGAAATAAGGACCAATTATTCCACTAACCCATAAAGTCTATACAAATTATTAAGATCTTCATTTGAGCCAGTAATTTTAAATTCCTATCATTTGAGTGAATGTATAATTAAAACAACTTTAACGAAGAATTTGTAAATCTTTTGAAATTTCATTAAACTACTAAAAGGTATGTACAATTGTACAGTACATAAATAATGTATGTACCTATACAAATTTTAGCAATAATAACATAATTTATCAAAAGAACCACAATCACTATGGTAATAAATAACTATCGTAATTTACGTCATAATTTTGCTGCTGCTGTGGTTAGAGGCACAGAATTATCTGGAATATCCGAAATAGCGGCAGGGAATGTTAAAGAGTAATATACGTGATGTTGGTTGTGGATGATGGAAACAGACGTCGAGTACATAACAAAGGTTCATTATTCATTTAATCAAATTTAGTATAAACCTTCTGAAGATATGGTTCCTTTATATACATAGAACTGTTTCCTGTTTCTCATGAAACAAACACGAGGGGAGCATATGTAACAAACAAACATTGTATATCATTTTTATGTTCTTATAATTATTATTAATTGATTCTAATGAAATAATTAAATTAATAAATTTAATTTATTCTGTATAGTTACACGATTTGATAATAAGTACATGATTTTATTAAAATATGAAATACCACTTATGATAGGGGTTTCCTTGTCTTTTACAAAATTGAAAATGATTCAAGACTAAGCGACTTTCATGAACATAGAAAGAAAAATGTTACTCAAAAGAAGCATTCATAGCAAATATAAGCTCAGATTCTAAAATTTCTAAGGCAACCAATCTTACATCTTGTTATCGTTTTGGTTGTTTTTGAAATGGGTTTTTGGAAAAGATAATAATTTCAAGCGTTTTCCAATAAAAAGGTTTAATTTTGAATCGACTGCTATTTGGTCAGCTGTCAAATTTGAAACTCTTGCTTTATGACATTTTACAGATAAAAACAACGCCAATACTGAAAATAAAACATTTATTCACTTTTGATCAATGAATTTTTGTTGAAATACACTACGAAAATTGTGAAAATTTTGCAAGTCTTTTAGGTCGTTGTAAAATACCTTTTAAGCTGGTAATAATGAAACTGGTGGATGAATTTAAGCAATTTGAACAAGATAATGATGTGAAGAAAAGAAGTCCGTTGTGTTGACGAAAACCCAGGTTTGTCGATTCCACGTAACAACATTACATAGCATTTTGCATAAAAACGAAGGTATAAAGGCTTTTAAAGTTCAGCATATGTTTCCTGTTTTATGTATGTCATCTAAGTGCTACGTTAGTTGAATTTATGCGTTTTATTCCAAAAGCTGGAAAATCCAGCCACGTTAACCCTAAAGACCTAAGACCTACATATCAGCTTATCATCATTCCTTCTCAAAACTTTTGAACGTTTGATCGATATCCACTTAAGGGCAAGTATTGATAAGTCCCTCCTTTCAAGGGCTCAACACGCCTACAACAAAGGGAAATCAGTTGAAACGGCTCTACACAGTATAGTTCGTACAATCGAATATTTCCTCCATCATAAAGAGTACACCTTAGTTGCCTTCTTAGATATAGAAGGTGCATTTAACAATGTTGACACATCTGCACTTGCACGTGTTTTGACATCTCTGAAGGTAGATAAGTCGATCAGTGAATTGATTAATCAGATGCTGATAAGCAGGATTATCAATTCAAAACTGGGCGATTTTACTACACAAAGGGGTGTCAGCAGAGGTACGTCACAAGGTGGTGTCCTATCCCCTCCCCTTTGGAACTTGGTAATAAATGAATTACTAATTACTCTAGAAAGAGAGGGATACAGAGTGTTTGCTTATGCGGACCATGTTGCTATTGCAGTAACGGGTAAACATCCCAATATACTAAAAGAACTCTTACAAAACGCTTTAAATAAGCTCACCAGATGGGCTTATCGGTGTGGACTAGACGTTAACCCACAAAAAACTGACCTTGTCCTCTTCACAAGAAAATACAAAGTCCCACACATTGACCCTCCCCTTAAATTAACTGAACTGAACTTAAATTCTCTGAACAAGCAAAATACTTGGGTCTCATTTTAGATAAGAAATTAAGTTGGAAACCTAATATTCAAGAGAGAATAAAGAAGGCCACAGTAGCTCTGTTCTCCTGTAAAAAGGCCATTGATAATAAATGGGGCCTACAGCCCCGCGACGTTTATTCGCGATTTAAAAATTTAATGTTTTTATTTTGGTCCAAGAAAAGTTCCGTGCAAAAACAATGTTTCAGCATTTTTGCATTGATTCATGAGCACATTTAATTAACATCACTTCTGCGTTGGATTATTTATTTTTGACCATTCTGGCTTAAAAACTTAAAAACTTAAAAACTTATAAACTATTTAATAAAATGAGGGTTAGTCCACTTTTGTTCTCATCTCAATACCAATAGTCAAATAGAGGTTGTTTTCTTAAAGGTATATATAACTTTAAATTGTTTCTGGTGTTCTTTAGGGTTCGACACTTGGTCCCCTACTTTTTTCTATATATTTCAATCTCAATTTTCTCAATCTGTTTTGAGTTATACTCTAAAACGGTAAGTTCAATTTTTCAAATAAAATTCTTAAGGGAAAAATGAAGATAGAAGAATATGAAACACACTCTTTAAGCTTTTATCCATTTTATGTGTGACATTTATGTCACTTTCAATATCTTCTTTATTCTTTATAACACATTTACATATAATTCCATGGCATAAATTATTTGACGAAGACATCGGGATTCGGGAAGCGTTCTGAGCTATTTGAAAAATACTGCATTCATTTGAATGCGGATGAAGTTCAAATGTACATGAGCTGCCCACTTGAACTAATTGAGCATGTAGCTATTTAGGTTAGAAGATATAGGTAGAGAACATTTCAAATATTCTTATGGTTCTGTTCGAAGTACGTAACGCGCACGACTTAGATTTTACGGTTTACATAATTTTGTATATCAGAGCAATTAATTCGATTAACTAAATGATAATATAAGAACTCACAGAGACGTCGCTCGTACTGTGCGTATAGAAGAAGTCATTGCTCCTCTAACGCGTAGCGTACCCTTGTCAGCCTATTGGCCATCATTCACAGGAGATGTAATCTCACAAAATACAACTTGAGCAGGAATTGAGGCCATAGGATCACCAAGCAAGACGAAGATTCGTTGAAATTATGTTATTATTGCTAAAATTTGTATATACATTATGTGTACAATGTACAGTACATACCTTTTAGTAGCTTAATGAAATTTCAAAAGATTTACAAATTCTTCGTTAAAGTTGTTTTAATTATACATTCACTAAAATGCTAGGAATTTTAAATTATTTGTAAGATTGCATAATAGAAATTAATCATTTTTAAAATAGGATAGAAACGCAATTTTCCGTTTCAAACTGTTTTGTTTTTTAACTAGTACTAACTCTTTAAAAACACATGTCACCTTTAAGTTTGTACCGTTTAACCGATGTTTAACGCTTAGACAATGTTTCTAAATTATACAAATTTATTTCAAAAATCATGGTTCGGCTCAAAATACGAACTGCGTTCAATTTACGGACAAAGAAATGAAGCTTACTTATTATCAAATGCATACGTCAATATGCCTGCGGGTCTGCGGCGCATGGCAGATCGGGTAATTGGTGACTGCCTAAAACTTGGTTAAGGCCCGCAATGCAACTTTCTTGTCATGTCGAAGTTCTTGGTTTAACTCCTCGTTGTGGCCCATGGGCAATGATTTGTGTATCGCTGTATACATAAATTAGCTAAAATTACAAGGGTGAACATTCATGACTCTTCATGATAGTTTACGGAGATTAGCACTCTTTGTAGCTGAACTCCATCCCGCTGTGGAAACCGAAAATACGCCCGGATATTAATGATAACTCGTTGACGATTTTTGGCTATTATACCAGGACAAAGATTGGTTTCTGGAATGTGAAGACGCTTCTGGACGCAAGGAATGAAGGTCCGCACAATGCCAGATTCTTCCAATTAGAGAGAGAATTTATGCGGTACAGGTACAGGATAGATATCTTAGGGTTAAGCGAAGTGCGATGGTTGGGATAGGGCATATATAAGTCACCGACTCGTAACACTGTCCTGCTCTACTCTGTTCATGCTCCTGGAAGCGCTCGAGAAGCTGGAGTTGGGTTACTCCTTACAAAAACGGCAATCAGGAGCCTTATTTCCTGGGAGCCCCTTGGGGAAAAGCTTATCAAACATAGGTTTCAGAGTAGAGTACGGCCTGTCACCATTATACAGTGTTACGCCTTAACGGAGGTCGCATCTGATGAAGAGAAAGAATGCTTTTACAGTCAACTAGGATCCGCCTATAACAACACACCCCGCGAAGATATTATTTTGGTTATGGGAGACCTCAATGCTAAGGTTGGCAGTAACATCGACGGGCGTTCACGGAGTCGGCAGTTGCAATGACAATAGTGAGAGGTTCATTGACTTCTGCAACGCCAATGGTATTGTGATTGGTGGCACTATGTTTTAACACAAACTGTGTCATAAAACTAGCTGGGTGCCGACGGATAGGCAATCGTCTTCCAGCCAAATTGGCCACTTCGCGATTAGTCGACGCTTTAGAAGCAGTCTCTTGGATGTCTGAAACAGAAGAGGCGCCGACATGGGATTTCCCGTGACCACCACTTAATGATAGCAACCCTAAGATTGCGTACAGCTACATTTCGAAGATCCAACAGAATAACAAAGCCCCCAAATTCAACATTGCTAAACTAAAGACAAAAGGATCAACGAACGCAAACAGTAAAGGGCTCGAATAACAGCTGCACAAGGGGAAGAAAGAAATGAGCGGGAATCCTCGTACCACATGAAAAAGAGAGAGGTTCACAGCAGTGTTCGCCGTAACAAGCGCAACGCATTGGTGCAAGAAGCAGAAGATGCTGCCAACAGGTGCGACAACAGGACCGTTTACAGAATAACCAAACAGCTGACCGGTGCACACAGCTCAAAGCAACACCTGCTGAAAGAAGTAGACGGTACTTTGCTAATTTCGGTGGACGAACTAGTCCGAAGGTGGAAATAACACTATTCCTCGGTTTAAAACCGAGTGTTTGCCGCCGATGCCTTTTGAAAAACTAATTGCTATTATAAAAGCAGCATTTTGATGGATCCAAGTGTCACGTTCTGCACGATGGTAGGTTGTCAGAGGATTTTAAAATCCGTAGCGGAGTCAGGCAGGGCTGTATTCTGTAGCCAATATGGTTTTTGTTGGTGATAAGCGATGTACTGCGCGCAGCTTTTTCACGTAGCGGAGGGATCCAATGGGCTTTGACATCCTATTTAAAGCACTTGAATTACGCGGACGATGTTTGCTTACAATCTCATAGGATCATAGATCTCCATCAAATGACAACAAGTGTGGAGAGAGAAGCAGAAGTCGTGGGGCTAAAAAATTAATCCCGGCAAAACAAAAATGATCAGCCTCAGAACCCGACCATCCTCTCAAATAAAATATTTCCTCGCAACCGGTGGAGAGCTTTCAATACCTTGGAAGTATCGTATCCATCGAAGGCGGAACCGAACAAGACGTCATCTGCCGCATCGGCAAAGCAAAAGCGGCGTTCGGTATGCTGTCGAAAATTTGGAGGAATATAACTCTATCAGCT
Organism: Eupeodes latifasciatus; assembly: GCA_920104205.1. Classification (NCBI taxonomy): domain Eukaryota; kingdom Metazoa; phylum Arthropoda; class Insecta; order Diptera; family Syrphidae; genus Eupeodes; species Eupeodes latifasciatus. Next base: position 36,241,402 of record OV049926.1, read on the forward strand.
TAAGAACAAAGCTACGACTGTTTCGCACGAATGTCGTTTTTGTGCTTCAACCTGGATGCAGCACCTGAAAGGTTACTTAAGCCATTACAAGAAAGCTGCAAACCTTCGTGAATAGATGACTTCGCAACATCTTAAGGATTTTGGATTGGATATCCAATGAGGTTCTTCATAGAAGGGAAGGTCAGGGATCTTTAGACTCTATTAAACGAATGCGTAAGTGGCAATGGATTGGACATACGCTTCGAAAAGGTAACGACTGCATTGCAGGCCAAGCAATGCAGTGTAATCCGCTCACGCAAGAAGGAAGAAGATCTGGACAACCGAGAAGCACATAGCAAGAGTTAGCGGTAGCTGAAACACATCTGCGGAAACCGCACAAACGCGCGTAAGCGTAGTAGAGGCCCTATGCCCATTAAGGGGTTCGCAACGGACCTAACAAGTCTGAGGACCTAATTAATCAAGTATAAGTCAATAAACAAAACTGCCTTCTTTGGAAATTTGATATTCATGTGTTTGTTGAGACACCGTTACATCCACCAAAACTGATGTTCGAATAAGTCATCAAACATTAGACCTCCAGAGTAGACTTCGGCCGAGGCAGATTTGGCGGCTTTATTTTGAATAGTCTACTATTTGAGCAGCTGTCACTTTTAAAATTGTCATATTTTGACAACAAATCACTTAAATTGTTACATTTTACTAAACAGAATTAGAAAAGTTTCCTGGACGTGATTATTTCGAAGAATTGATCAAAATTGGCCATAGAGATCTTGTGATTAAACAATGTTCCACAATCCATCACCTTTTGTTGAAAAACCTTTTATTGGGAAACCTTTCATTGAGATTATTTTCTTTCTCAACTCGATATGAAACCTTTTTTACTTTAGTAACGGGTGTTTTTTTAGACGAGTTGTTTTCAACCCGGCAATACTTTTTTCTGAGTTGGTCTTCTTGACAGCTGTCACTTGATTTATGTTACGTTTGTTTTTTTATTTCACAAAGAACAGACTTGCTCGTAATCAATCTTTGTAAATAGTTCAAATTTATTACCAAAATAATGTCCCCAATCGCTGTTGAAAATTGGGTGTCTCGCTGAAATTTTTTCGAGCCAACCACGGTGGTCACTTCCCCCAATTCACTTTTAAAACATAATGACAAACCCTTATCGTTATAACAAAGCAACTTTTTTTGCTAAAAATTAAATTATATGCTTTTTATTTCGTCTTGAAAACCACACGTCGAAAAACACACTTTATATAATATTCGGTTTGATTATGAAAAACATAAGTTCTGTTTGAATATTTATCTCATATGACTGATCCATATTTATGTATATTACGTTTCCCTAAAAAAGGCTTATATTTCCCAAACAATAATATTGATTTGATAAGATTTACATTCAATTGGGATCATGAGCATTAATTTATGAAATTAATTTTAATTTAAAGAATTATATTTCCTGAAACGAAAAATAAAAAATTAATTCCTAAAAAGCTTATTCTATGTTCGATTTTAATAATAATATGTTAATTCGCATTATTATGTTAATTCGCATGAAATACGGTTTTAATATACCTACAGAGTTGTTCCTTAGCTCTTTTTAAATTACCCGCTTCAATAATTTTTAATATTAAATTTATCGGTTTATTTTGGCTATATGTACATATGTATATGTACATATATGTTTTTAAAAGGTCAAATAATAGATAAAATAAAACTTAATATTCCGATTACGTATTACTATAATATTCAAGTTATTTGAAAAAAAAAAAATCATTGAAGTACTTATGGAAGGGACATTTAAGTGGATTAAAAAATAAGGACATTTTGTGACGCAAGAGCTCATAAGGATACCAGTTTAAAAAATATATAACTGTAAGCCTTTAAAAATGGTTAAAATGATTTACAAAAATAATGGCACGTGACGCACACTTGTGAAAACTTACCATTGATTTTTCTAAAATCTTGCACCGGACATATTTCGTTTGAAATAATTTGAAGACACTTAAACAATTACGTATTTTTGTTGGTTTTAATTTTTTGGAAAACATGTGTCAATTGTATTTTCATAAAAAACGTTCCCAGATGCCAAAAACTTTCCTTTTTTATTTTGTATCAACTGTTGTTCCCAAAATTTCTTAGATATAATATATATTATTTCAGTTTTTGTTGAAAAACGTCAAAAGCATTACGTCTTGTTTGTGAGATATTTTAGAGCAGGGAAAATTTGTATGTTATTTTTAAAATACTGTTGAAAATAAAAAAAACACTCAATGAATGTATTTGAAAGTCTTTTCTGCACATTTTGATAGTAATCTTGAGTTTACTGAATAAATGAAAATAATAAGTGAAACTGTGTGTTCACAAATTAAATTCAAAGTTATTAAGTCCTTATTGGAAAATCTGATATAATGTGTAAAGCAAAATTAATTTATGTAATTCAACAGGGTAAATTTTGACGCCCTGTGGCGGCCATTTTGTTTTGGTGATATCTGTCAAATCGTTTGTTTATTATTCAGTTGCTTATGCCAAATCATCATGGCAAGCTACACGATTGAACAGCATATTCAAATGATCAAACTTTATTTTCAAAATGAGCGTTCGTTAAAACAAACATTGCGCCCATTTTACGGAAAACGTGGTGGGCCTTCACAGTCGACTCTTCAACGTTTGCTGGCCCAATTTGAGATGACCGATTCCGTTAACAATCAGCCAACACCAGTAGGTACGTTCAAGAAACGCAAGATCGGCCAAGTACATCGCCGCGGTTCGTGAAAGTTAACAGCAGAATCTGAGGCAGTCTATTACTTGCCGTGCACAAGAACTCGGCTTTTCGCAGACTTCAACTTGGCGAATTTTGGACTTGCCCCTATACCCATACAAGATCCAGTCTGACTCAGGAGCTCAAAGTTCATGACCATAGGCAACGCCGTTTGTTCGCTGACTGGGCTTTGAATCGTTTGGAAAATCGTCCCGAAAAATCATCTTTAGTGACGAGTTGAATTTTTGGATGAATGGCTGTGCTAAGAAGCAAAATTGCCGTATAAGGGACAACACTAACCCCTGTGAGGTTCACCAGGTAACAATGCATCCTCAAAAAGTTACCGTTTGGTGTTGATTTTGGGCCAGCCGCGCGGCGGCGTAATTGGTGCGTACTTTTTTTGAAAACGACGCACGTTATTGAAGCGGTCACCGTCAACAGCGAGCGCTACACAATAATAATATCTAATTTCTTATGACCCAAATTAAACCATAATGGACCTAGACGACATGTGGTTCCAGCAGGAGGGCGCTACGTGCCCCACAGCAAATGTCACGAGATCTACTAACAATATCTACCCGCCCTTATAGAAAAATCCGATATAAGCCTGTTCGTTCTTAAAATACGTCTCTTTAAAAATAATAATGAATCATTAAATTTAATAAATATAAACTAAGATTATGTATATTCAAACCAACACTTTGAGTTGAAAAAGGAAGAATTCAAAGGAGCCGTTAGTACATATGATCAATCCACTATTTTTTTTTTTAAATTACATCATTATTAAATACTAGGGGCCCGTCCCGGCTTCGCACGGGTAGACATAAATAGGTACAAATATTTAAGTTATAAGCATGCTAATTAAAACGACCATGAATCACTAAATTAGATAACATTTTTTTGTCCTATCATTAATATTCTTCGCAGCGTATGCGATGAAAGACATTTTATGGCTAATTTTTTTACACCTTCGGTTGGTTTTAATAGGAATTTCTTAAGATTTCTATAGTAATCTAATACTAAATATAGCCTATGTTACTCAGTGATAATGTAGCTTTCTAATGAAAAAAGAATTATTAAAATCGGTCCAGTACTTTTTGATCTTATTCGTTACATACAAAAATACAAATCTTTGCTCTTTATAATATTAGATATATGTATATATTTTTAGGGAGACTCCATAAGTATTTACAGGATAAACTTTGACAGATGTTTCCTCAACAATATAACTGTCAAAAGTTATATGTCCCTTTTGAAATAAGTACCCTTTACTACTAATAAGTTATAAAACTTAAATATCTTATAAAAGCACTCATAATCCTTTTTGAATAAACAAAACAATAATTATTATAAGAATGCTTTGCATAAGTATTTTCTTTGATACTTCTTATTAACTATCATTTTAATCTTTTATATAAAGGGTGGTTAAATTTTAAGGGCCGATGTTGATTTTGAACAAAACACAAATTATTTAGGAAATCATTGTCATTTATTTTTATGTAAAAAATAAAAAAATAAATTAGGTGGCGCAACAGTCCATGAAGAACCAGGGCCTAGTGACTTACAACTCTTAACCATTCCTGTGTGCGAGTAATTGCAGGGATGGAGGGGACCTACAGTTTATATGCCGATTCCGAACGGCTAATTCGAGAAAGCACTTTTCATGACAAGAATTACTCTTGGAGAATTTGTCAATTCCTCGCAAGAGGCAGTACCCGTGAAAAAAACTTTAGGTGGCACAGGCAGGGATCGAACCCAAGACCTCTCGCATGACAGTCCAACGCACTAACCATCATGCCACGGGTACTACTTTTTTTTTTTTTTTTTTTTTTTTTTATGTATGGAACCAAATATCAGCACACCTTCAAACGATGACGCTGAGGTTCTATGCCGTTAATGTGCGTTTAATGTGCCTTTCTAATAACCCCAAAGAAAGAAGTGCTAAAGTGTCAGTACCACATGATCTTGGTGGTCAATTGACATCGTCACCACGTCAGATAACACGGCAATTGAATTTGTCTTGCAAAAGGACAATTGTTTCGTTTGCTGTATGGCAAGTGACACCGTCCTGTTGACATCAATATCTTCCAATTCGGACCATAAAAAGAACGTTATCATCTCACAAAAGCAAACAGCAAAATACAGGCCGATGATGCCTCCAATTTTTAAGCAGCACCAAACAGTCACTATTTTTTGGTGCATTAGTTTTTTGACAATCGCTATTGAATTAACATTCGCCTACATTCTGCTTATTGAATAATCCTTTGAGGTGGAAATGTGCATCATCAATAAAGACGTTTTTCTTCGAAAATTTATTACTGTCTGTTGCCATTTTTTGACACCATTTTGACCATTGACGACGTTTGAAAGGGTCAAGAGGCTTTAGTTCTTTGAGTCAAATGCAAAATCTTTGCGTGTAAATGCAAGTCTTTATGCATAATGTTCATCAACGACGAGTTCAGATGGACGGCTCTTCAACCACACTATCCTAAACAGCAGGAATATTTTCTTCAGTACGAGCTGCGAGCATGCAATAGTGTTTTCATATCTCCTACAGACCGATTTCCGATTTCACGCACATTTAGACGATTAAATTGACCGATAAAATTACAAAGTGTACAATATGCGTTTTGATTTGACTGCTCATTTTTATAATATGAGAGTGAGAGAGAGAGTGTACAACAAAGTCAAAAATGTCTCAGTTCTAAACTTTTTTATTTATTTAATTAATAAAAAGTTAACATTAATTATTAAAATATATTTAAAGTTGTGCTTAAGTATCGTACCAACACAAATAAAATGAAACATCCAGAATTTTGCTATCCAAGGTAGGAGAATTTACTTATTAAAGGGCTGTACCTGCCATCTGAAACTGCAACTGCGTTTTCCATTGCTTTATGGCACCTTTACCCAAAAGAAAATTGCCAGAAGTATCTCCGAATAACACCCCAAGAAAAAAATCTGTGTACGGAAACATTTCAAAAATGGCATCAACAACATTACAACACAACGAAATAAAATCTATTGTCGATGGTTGTCTCAATGTTCACCTGAAAAATATTTCAACAAAAGATGATGTCGCGGCCATATTAACCGATATGCAGCTACTATGGTCTCAAAACGCTCAACTCCCAGAGCGCTTGTCCTTTGTTGAAAATTATTGTGAAACACTCGAAAGGCAACTTGAAATACAGTCGAGAAAAAGCAACGAAAGATCTGTTGTGATGCATTTTCCTTCAGATAATAAGGCAAACAAGGTTGAATTTGCTAAACAAACTTGTTTGAACCTTCTTGATCTAAGCGAAAATGCTGACTTAGCTTTGGATAACACACAAGAATTTAATAATCGCCACAATAATAAAACAACGATGGTGTTGAATTTTAAAAGCTCAGACACTGCAAACAAAATTATTGAAGCCGCGCTTAAACTAAAGAGCCTGATATCTTTGTGTACAGAGAATAGTCTTTATTGTACCGAAAAAAAAGAAGATCACTTAACGAAATCAAACGTAAACTCATGGAAATAAATTCGAGACCTAAAATTTATATTAAGGGATCTAAATTGCAAATTGACAATTTTTCGCTTTTCTATGACTCTTTACGTGGATTACAAATCAAAACAAACGGGGAACAGTCATTTATTAAAACAACATTTGGAGAAAATGCGATGTGCCTTTTTGACAATCCTAGTTTCTTATCTAGAGCAGAGCCACCTGTCAATCAACTTACGCATGACCATGATGGGGTGCGCCCAGCTTTTCTCATCATAGTAAATGGGGTAGGGTTGCCGTCTGCCAAAAAATGATCAATGATTGTAAATTTAAAATGTTATGCTATAATATCGCAGGTCTTAAAAATAAATTATTTATGCTAGATTTTTTAAAATTAGTTTTAAGTTAATATAATAATACTATTATTTTAATAGAAACTTCCTTAGAGGATGGAAAAGAACTGGAATACCTAAAATATTTTGAAAATTTTAGCGTAAAGTGCTTTCCAGCTGTAAGAAATAATAGACTTGGGAGAGCTAGTGGTGGAATATTGTGCGGTTTTAAAAATAATATATGCGTAGATAATATAAGTTTCAACAAATTATTATTATTATGGAAACAAAATTTTGATTGACATAGTTTGTGGTTCAAAACATTTTCAAATTTGTCCTGTTTACTTAAATTATAATAATTGGAGCTCAGAATATGATGAGCTACAAAACTTTTTAGTGAATAGTAATTTAGAAAACCTCATGATTATAGGTGATCTCAATGGTCGTTTTAGCAATTTTCAAAACTCTCAGCTTCAGAACGATGGGAGGTTTTTCTCCACGAGAAACTCACTAGATGAATGTCTTAACGGTAACGGAAATTTACTGATAGATATGTTTGAAGATTTTGTTTTTTTGTATTGAATTCTAGTGGTAACTATACATTTATTTCAATCCAAGGATGCTTTGTTACAGATTTGTGCGTAGTGAAGGGAGATTGGATCAATTTAGTCAAAAGTTTTGAAGTACACCCAGCGAACTTTTCAAATCATTTACCAATATTAGTCTCATGTGAGTTCCTTTCAGAAAAAAATAATAGAGAAGTTGAAGAATTAGCAATAAATTAAGATAGGTTAAAAACAAGTCTGGTGTGTATACTGTATATACGAAACCTAAGTCAACTTATACGTTATGCGGATGGTCTGTTATTAGAATGTATAGAATCTGTTACAGTTTCTATTTTTGAACTTATAAGACAATGAGCAATGCACAGATTTTTTCCTTCAACACTGATACAAAAATCGAAGTGGTATGACGATGAATGTAAGAAGTGTAGGGAAAAGTCTTTCACTTACCTAAAATTGTTTAGGCAATCTAACAACGAAACTCACTAAGGAAATTACCTTGAACAGAATAAAATATATAAATATTTGTGTAGACGGAGGTCGCAGCAAGTCATCGTCTTTAAGTATTAGTGTTGACGACCTGGCCACTTACTTTGAAGGTTAACTACTACCAGATCCTGACCAGAATTCCATCAGTTTTGCCTGCAAAATGTTTCAATCGATGAGCTAGACTCTCCTTTTACCATGGGTGAGATGTTGGCATCTTTAAGCAGAATGAAACATAACAAAGCAGCGGGTTTGGATGGCATTCCTATCGAATTCTATAAGAATTCAACTCCTGAATTTCTCGAGCGTTTGTTGGGGTTATTAAACAAAATGTTTACAGAGGAGAAATTTCCGAGCTATGTACTTTCGTTTGGCTACAATATTTCCTATATTTAAAAAGGGTAATCCGAGTTCACCAGAAAATTATAGAGGCATTTCAATTCTGAGCTTACTAAGAAAACTGTTTGCACAAATGTTGTACGTTAGGCTTGTGAATTGGATTGAAAGAAATAATTTAATAAGTCGATAGCAGGCTGGTTTTCGGGCGGGCCTTTCAACGATTGATCAAATGTTTGTTCTTACGAGTGTTGCCAGGCGTTTTATCGACAAAAAGAAGCCCCTATACACTTTTTTCGTCGATTTTAAAACTGCTTTTGATACCATCATCAGAAGATCACTTTTATATTATAAGCTAGCAGTTATTGGCCTTTCAACCAAATTTATTCGGATCTATGAAAAACTTTTATTAAACACGTCTGCAATGGTTTGTAATAGTATATCTATGTCAAAATCCTTTAATACCGAAACAGGTGTTCCACAAGGCTGTATATTGAGTCCGCTGATGTTCGCTCTTTTTATCAATGATATTGAAAATAAATTACCGGGAGGCGTCAACTATGGTGATTTTTCTTTGAAGATGTTGCTCTATGCTGATGACCTGGTGGTGTTCTCTGATAACCCAGTGACATTGCAGCTTCAGATAAATAAACTTAAACAATATTGCGATTCGTGGGATCTCAAAATCAACATTTCTAAATCTAAAATTATGATTTTTAAACCTCAAAACCGTTCAGATAATAATGTACGAAATTGGACATTAGATGGTACCACTACTGAAGTTGTCAGCGAGTATAAATACCTTTGTTTTACCATCACTCATAATATTTGAACATCAAAAATCATATTAAAGAGAAACTGGTACTAGCTAAATCAGCTAAAAAACTCGATGTGGTCACATTTTTTTCAAGAAGCTTCGTGGACCCTACATCGAAATTTATGGTTTTTGAGGCTACCGTGAACAGTTGCTTTTGTTATGGGAATCAAGTGTATGGTTACCAATTTCTAGAGGATATCTAAGTTATTCAAAGATACTTTTTCAAAAGAATCTTCCGGCTACCGCGTATATATGTTGAGTCCGGGCTTCCACAAATATATGTTAGGAATTTAAAGGCCAACGCAGACTATCTTATTAAAGTTATGCATAGACCCGATAGTAATCTGCACAAGCAAATCCTGCTTATATCACTCCATTGTGCATTGTGGACATTCCCCTTTCAGAAATTGGCATGCTCTTGCCACAGCACATAATTTAGCAATGAATCTAAATGCAAACAACAAAGAAGAATGGAAAAATACCTTTTACAACTGCATTTCGATGGTTGATGAGGAAATGTACAAAACTAATCTCGAAAGGGCTAGGGAATCACTTTCTAGAGCAACCTATAGCCGTCTTAATTTGACTTTGGGCGATTATAATTATTTCTGTGAGGATCTTTCTGCTTCTGATATAAGTTTAATATTCAAAATACGGACTGAAACTCTTGAACTCAACTAGAGGCCACATAGAACTGACTTAGATGCAATTTGTTCACTCTGCAACTCAAACCAAAACGAAGATGTTTACCACTTTTTAGCACATTGTCCTATTTTACAAGAAATCCGTAGACTTCATTTTGATAAAAGCTTCTTTTCGTCGGAAGAATGTTTACGTGTTTTGAACGGGGAGTATGGTTAGAAATTACTGGTACGCTATGTCTCCCATGCAAATAATTACAGAAATTCTTATTAACTTCCCATAGGAAGTTATTGTAATGGGTCCGATTTGACAAATTGAAAATTTTGACATTTCTCGACGTTTCAAGGTTCCTAGAGTCGAAATAAAAGATTTTTAGAAAGATGTCTGTGCGTGCGTGTGTACGTACGTCCGTACGTCCGTACGTCTGTACGTCCGTACGGCCGTACGTCCGTACGTCCGTACGTTCGCGACGTTTTTTTCGTTGTCCATAGCTCAAGAACCAGAAGAGGTATCGACTTCAAATAAATTTTGTTATACAGATAAAAAGGCAGAAAGATGCAGAAAGGGCTCTCAAGAAAATTGCGTGGGTGGTTTTTTTGCCATAGCAGTTTAAAAAAAAGGTGAAAATTTTGGTTAACCCTAAATATCTCATGAACCAATGACGCTAGAGACTTGAATTAAATTTTGTATTATATATTGTAACGTGATACAAAACAATTATATTTTTGGAAAAAAATTCAATTAACGGTTTTTTTTATAAATCAAAAAAACTGAAAAAAAAAATTTGTCACTTCGAAAATTTTACGACTAAAATATGATTTCATTTCCAAAACAATTTTGTGCAATGAAGAATAATGTTTTTGACATCTGATAAAATTTTGAGAAAAATCGAATTGACAGTTTTTTTACAAAAAATAATAACCTAAGAAAAAATAAAAAAAAAGTTGGTAAAAATTGAGTTTTGACTCAAATATCTTTTCAAGACTTTGAGATATTGGCTTTAAACTACTTTTATCTTTCAAAAAATATTGTTTTCAACATTCAGTAAAATTTCGAAAAAAATATAATTGACAGTTTTTTTTACAAAAAATTAAAAACCGAAAAAAAAATTTAATAAAAGTTGGTAAAAATTGATTTTCGACTTAAATATCTTTTCAAAAATTTGAGATTATGGCTTCTAACTAATTTTAACTTATAAGAAATATTTTTTTCAACATTAGGACAAATTTTGAGAAAAATCGAATTGACAGTTTTTTTACAAAAAATAAAAACCTAAAGAAAAAAATTAATAAAAGTTGGTAAAAATTGATTTTCGGCTCAAATAGCTTTTCAAAAATTAAAAATATTGGCTTCAAACTTATTTTATTTCACAGAAAATATTGTTTTTTATATTCAGTAATTTTTTTATAAAAATCCAACAGTCCGTTTTTTCATAAAAAAAATAAAATCTACAAAAAATAAAACGCAAATTTGGTAAGAATTGATACATTTAGACAAACTTTTAAGCAAGACAAATCGATAGGTGGGATGGGAAGTTATCAGTGTGGGTCGCATCCCAGCCTCTTTTTTGAGTCTGTTTTGAAGTATCTACTTAAGTAAAAAAAGAAAATAAAGTTTTGTTTTAGCTAAACTAAAAGCCCCAATATTCCATAACTTGAACATCTTAGAGTTCACCTTTTTCCGTTTTAACTAAACTAAAAGTCCTTATTCTCCGAAACTTTTCTACTTCTTCGCCATCTTCGGTTTTTTAGTTTAAAAAAGAAAAATTAAACTTAAATATTTTGAACAATCATTTAAAGTACCTAATTTTTAATTGTTTTCTTTTTTCATTGTAACACCATATTTATTGTTAACTATTCTTTTTCTTCTTTAAATTACTTTGCCACTTTAACAAAATAACATTTAAAAAGTTGACCACATTTCTGTAATATTACTTGTATACATATGTATGTTCTTTATTTTATATTCCATAATTGTACTGGTATACTCTTTTTGCTCAATGTAAATGTCTTGATAATATTGGGCAGACGGCTCTAATGCCATGCTTGTAAGTTTTTTTTTCTATTGTAAAGTATTATGTATCGTTTTTAATGATAATCTATCTATCTATCTATCTATCTATCTATCTATCTATCTATCTATCTATCTATCTATCTATCTATCTATCTATCTATCTATCTATCTATCTATCTATCTATCTATCTATCTATCTATCTATCTATCTATCTATCTATCTATCTATCTATATATCTATCTATCTATCTATCTATCTATCTATCTATCTATCTATCTATCTATCTATCTATCTATCTATCTATCTATCTATCTATCTATCTATCTATCTATCTATCTATCTATCTATCTATCTATCTATCTATCTATCTATCTATCTATCTATCTATCTATCTATCTATCTATCTATCTATCTATCTATCTATCTATCTATCTATCTATCTATCTATCTATCTATCTATCTATCTATCTATCTATCTATCTATCTATCTATCTATCTATCTATCTATCTATCTATCTATCTATCTATCTATCTATCTATCTATCTATCTATCTATCTATCTATCTATCTATCTATCTATCTATCTATCTATCTATCTATCTATCTATCTATCTATCTATCTATCTATCTATCTATCTATCTATCTATCTATCTATCTATCTATCTATCTATCTATCTACCTATCTATCTATCTATCTATCTATCTATCTATCTATCTATCTATCTATCTATCTATCTATCTATCTATCTATCTATCTATCTATCTATCTATCTATCTATCTATCTATCTATCTATCTATCTATCTATCTATCTATCTATCTATCTATCTATCTATCTATCTATCTATCTATCTATCTATCTATCTTATTTTTATAATAAGCCTGAATCCTGAATAACTTTAACGCTTTGCTTGATTGTGTATCTTTTCATGGTTAAAATTAAGTTAGTCTAAAATTGGAATTGACGTTTAAGTGTGGTTCACATTCAATATCGTCCCTTAAAATTTAGCCCCCCGTTATTATATAAAAAAAAAAAAAAACTAACGTCATTAGCTTTTATATTCGTATTAACGTAGAGGATTAGTGTTGTAGAATGCATGAATCTATAGAAATTGATTGATTAAAAAGCTCTTATGCACTTTGTTGGATTTATTTTTTAATAAAATACAAAATAATTAAACTTGACAATTCTAAACGAAATATTGAAAACAATATTGCCCCTCAAAACATCTGAGCACCTGAATTCCGCATAAGCCTTTCGGTGATTTTTTTCTATATTTTTTACACCTAGATTTATATCACCATGACACACAAAACTAGATTGACACACATCCACCATACACAACACATACATTAATATGAATTGGCTACGATTTCCTTTTCGTCCTTGATACTGACATAAAAATTCATATACCTACTACGATAGAACCAAGCCATGCTGATGCCAAAGTGTTGCAACAAAACAATTTTCACTCTTCTATATCTGCAATGGAAGCCCTCTTTAAGAGCACCCAGTAACGATTTTTAATTGCACAACAATTGTAACAGCACTTTAAAATGTTTTTTTTTTATTTCATTTTTACCCCCTTATCCTTTTTTAGCAATAGAGCAACACACCGATGAGGTTTTAATCCTTGTGTCTTATAATTCATCAGTATTAAGAGAATAAAATGGATTTTCACAAAACTTTGCCCGCGTTAACCCAGTTTAAGCATCAGCTTGATGGGTTATTTAGATTCATTTTCATTTTTGTAGTTGTTATAATATGTATACTTTTTTGTTGTTGTTTTATTTTTTTGGCGCGAAAAAAATAATTTCACAACGACCAACAACGTAAGCGTAAAATTAATGAAACCTATCAACTGAAGAATTAATGGTTCTTGTGATTTAATTAAAAATTTAATAAGGCATTCATCAAGGAAACGGACACAGTACAAACACACACACACACAAACATACACAGAAAAACAAATCCTGAGAAACCAACAAGCAAAGCATAACTTATTATTGAGTTCATGATCTTGTGCGGTTATAGCCCCAGAAATCTAATCAGTTTAAGTTTAAAGTTATAATTGAGAAAAATGTTTCGCCTTTGATATTGATATTAATCTTTTATCCAGTCCAGGATTTACAGAAAAATATTTTATTTGAATTTGGATTTAGAGCTTTGCGATTGGGCCCCAGATTTTCAAGCTTTTCATAATTTTATAATTTTTGATACTTGTTGAATATATTTTATAAAGCAGTTTTCTAGAATGGTACAAAGTTAATATGCGACTTACTCGATTGAATTATGTAGTTCTTTATTTTAGTATTTTTTAATTAAATAAAATCAATAACAGCAAACCCTTTAAGGATTTCCATGACCTCTTAAGTGAAAGATTAAATCATTTCTATTACAGAAAAATGCCTTGATGTCGTTAGAAATTTAATACATTTATTTCGAAAAGAATCCTTTAGGCCCTCAATTGACTGAAGAAGGTCCTGGTTTTGTTATTACAGACAATAATATTACTCATTAAGTCAAATTGATACAATTATCTATAAAAAAAAAACTATCTGATTTTTCATTCGTTGCAGTTTTTTTTTACATTAACATTGATTGGTTGCGATTTATACACTCCACGTCACTTGTTTGAAGCCACTAGCTTATATTAATTAATCGGAAAGACCAAACTAAATCGTTGGTATACAGATTAAACTACTGAATCGAAACTTAACATACTTAAGCGCTTTTGAATAGCCGAAATAAAAAAAGAGGCTACGATGTGACCCACACTGATAACTTCCCATCCCGTCTGTCGATTTGTCTTGCTTAAAAGTTTGTAGGTTTTCGTGTTTTGTTAAAAAAAGTTGAATTATTCTTAAAAATATAAAAATTACCAACAATATTTTGCATATGATGAAGTAGTTTGATTTTAAATCTATTTTTGTTAACGAGATTTTTAGTCGAAAACCAATTTTTACCAATTTGAGTAGCATTTCTTAAAAGTTTTTAATTCTTATATGAAATTAATTTGAAGTCAATATCTTCTATTGTTCTCGAGATATCAAGAACCGAACATCAATTTTTACCAAATTTTCGTACTATTTTTAGTAGATTTTATTTTTTTAATGAAAAAACGGACTTTTGGATTTTTATAAAAAAATTTACTGAATGTCGAAAACAATATTTTCTATAAGATAAAAATAGTTTTAAGCCAATATTTTTAATTTTTGAAAAGATATTTAAGTCGAAGGTAAATTTTTACCAAATTTAAAAATTGTTCTTTTTTTAGGTTTTTATTTTTTGTAGAAGACTGTCCATTCGATTTATCTCAAAAATGTACTGAATGTTGAAAACAATATTTTTTGAAAGATAAAATTAGTTTAAAGCCAATATCTCAAAGTTTTGAAAAAAAATATTTGAGTCAAAATTCAATTTTTACAAAGTTTTAGTATTGTTTTTTTTCTAGGTTTTTATTTTTTGTTAAAAAAACAGTCAATTCGATTTTTCTCAAAATTTGAATGAATTTTGAAAACAATATTTTTTTATAAAATAAAATTAGTTGTAAGTCATAATCTCAAATTTTTGAATAGATATTTGAGTCAAAAATCAATTTTTACCAACTTTTCGTATGTTTTTTTTTTAGGTTTTTGTTTTTTTTGTAAAAAAAACTGTCAATTTGATTATTCTCGAAATTTAAGCAGATGTCAAAAACGTTATTTTTTGTTGCACACAATTATTTTAAAGATAAAATCATTTTTTGTTCGTAAAATTGTCGAGGTGACAAATATTTTTTTTTCAGTTTTTTTATGTATTTATGAAAAAACCGTTAATTGTCAAATTGAAAGTTTTGACATTTCTCGACTATTCAAGGTCCCTAGAGTCGAAATAAAATATTTTTAGAAAGATGTCTGTGCGTGCGTGTTTGTTGTCCATAGCTAAAGAACCAGAAGAGATATCGACTTCAAATAAATTTTGTTGTAGGTACAGATAATAAGGCAGAAAGATGCAGAAAGGGCTCTAAAGAAAATTGCGTGGGTGGTTTTTTACCATAGCAGTTTAAAAAAAAAGATGAAAATTTTAGTTAACCCTAAATATCTCATGAACCAAAATAACCTAAAAAAAAACATTATTTAAAGTTGGTAAAAATTGAATTTCGACTCAAATATCTTTTCTAAACTTTAAAAAATTGGCTTTTAACTACTTTTATCTTTAAAAAAGTATTGTTGCCACCATTCAGTTAAATTTTGAAAAAAAATCGAATTGACAGTTTTTTTACAAAAAATAAATTTAATAAAAGTTGGTAAAAATTGATTTTCGACTCAAATATCTTTTCAATAATTTGAGATTATGGCTTCCAACTAATTTTATCTTATAAGAAATATTGTTTTCAACATTGACAGTTTTTTTTACAAAAAAGAAAAACCTAGAAAAAAACAATACTTAAACTTGGTAAAAATTAACTTTCGACTCAAATTGCTTTTCTAAAATTACAAATATTGGCTTCAAACTTATTTTATTTCACAGAAAATATTGTGTATTGAGTAATTTTTTTATAAAAATCCAAAATCTACAAAATATAGTACGCAAATTTGGTTAAAATTGATACACATATAAACAACCTTTTAAGCAAGACAAATCGACTGACGGGATGGGAAGTTATCAGTGTGGGTCGTATCCCAGCCTCTTTTTTATATTTGACCTTGATTTAAAGATGGCTAAAAGTTTATCGATATCAAAAATGTCTACATTACACTCAACGCACGTGTGCTTACCTCTGAGAAGGTAGAGTTTGATGTTAATCATAAAGATACAACAAAAACAAAAAAACCTCAAAAATTTGTTCGCCCTTTTAAGAGACACAAAGCTTCAATTAAGGTACAAAACATTATGTTCACATAAATATCTACTCTATGTTCACGTGTAATGAAATTATTATTCGAGAAATAACTTGCGTCTTTACTTTTTTCCTTCAAGTAGGTTCAATTTTCTTTTTATTATTTTTCCTTTTTGTATAGAGACAGTATAGACACAGAAAAAGAGAGGAGTATATGTGAGACTACAGATTGATGGAGTGATTAATTTGAGTGGAATGTTTTACTTGACATCTAAGGATTTGGAAAATGTCTTTTTAGCTTTGAGGTTGAATGAACTGAGTTATGTCTCAATTAAAAAAGAATCCTATTTTATTGCTGCAAGCCTATAAGGAATTATATAATATTTTAAGAGAATTATAAGCTTTACTTTAGTATATAGATGATAAGATAAAATGTGTATTTTTGTTTTAAATGCAAGACAATGTGGCTTTAACGAATTTTGTAGGTATTTGCTTAAATGTATTATACAGAAAAAATTGTTTTAAATTTAAATAGAAGGTTGATTTGTGGTAAGAATTTGGTAAATATGCAAAACTTTATTTTCTTTTACAATAAATGTCGTTATGGCCCTTATTATGAGAAGCAACTTAAGCGAACGTTTGAGAAATCCAATACACGCTTAGTCCTAATTTTAGTGTTTTTTTTTTTTTGAAAAAAATACTACGAATTAATGTAAAAACCAAAGTGATATATATATATGATATTGGAAAAAAGTTATTTTCCACCTTTACGTTTTTACCAAATTTTAAAAAAATGTGATTGTGATTTTCAAAATACTTGTTTTCAATATATTGTTATAGTAAATATTTTATCTCAGAATCAACAAAAAGAAAGCTGCTGTACGTAGACTTTTTGGACTATGTGTAGATCAAAATTAATAGGAGTGAATTTCGACGTTCAAATAGGTCAGCATCTCTTTTTCCAAAAAAAGTTGGCTTTTGAAGTGAATATTGAAATGGGATTCACAAAATGAGTGATTTCAAAAATATTCGCTTTCAGTCGAACGTTTCATTTCGCTTCTCGTACTAAGGGCCATAGGACCATAGTACAATATGATTTATGCTTCCTTTTTACTACTTAATGTTTAAATACGGTTATAATAATTCCCATAATATTTGAAACAATCATATCTTGAGATGCATTTTATCTGGCCCGAGGTGCAAGAGCAACATTTGGTCAGTTATAATTTGTTGTACACCATTCAATGAGATTTCTTGAACATAAAACAAAAACAATGAATCTGAATTATCATGACATTTTAAAGCTTTAAGGAGTAAATTTGAATTTTTAACATTTTTCTGCAACTAAATTTAAAAAGATTTCAGTGATGATGAGCTAGTACCCGTGGAGTGATGGTAAGTGTGTAGGACTGACATGCCAGACGTCTTTGTTGATCTCTGCCTGTACCACTTAAAACTTTTTTTTTCACTTGTACTGCCTCTTGACAAATCCTCCACGAGTAATTCTTGTCATGAGAAGTGCGTTCTCAAATTAGCCGTTCGGATTCGACATAAGAGTTGTAGGTCCAATACATCCCTGACGCACTCATTAATGATTGAGAGCTGTAAGTGGCCCTTTTTCTACGCCTTATTTATTTAAATTGATCCAATTTCAGTGATGTTCACTATGGCGTATACGTACTTATTTTAATTTGATTTTTTAAATTTTGCAGATAAAGATTTTTGTTATGTCAATAAGTGATTTGATTGCTCCATTCTCGGGTCTTCAGATTAATCAGATTATTAAAATCTTCTCAAAAAATAAAATTCATTGTTAAATGTTGAAATTCAATAGCAAAGCTAAATTTATAAAGGTACATACATACTTTAAAAAACTCAGACCCTTTGATTAAATTCAGTCGTCTTCTTTTAGCTTCTCACAGACAAACGCACATGATTCATTTTTCACATGAAACCACTTTTTTCCTTTTGCATATTCTCATAGATGCTCAAACTTCTGACCAAAATGTCATTCTTTATTTTGTATTCCATAGTAACTTCCTCTATCCGAAACATATCCTTCATCAACACACGCAAACACATCACATAGCTATGCACCACAAAAATTTTATATTTGTTTACTTTCAAACCAAAAATGAAAAAAAAGTAAAAAATAAAAGTACAAATAAAAAAAGAATTTCTGAAAAGATTCCGGCGTATTGTAGAAGATTTTGACATGGTTTTTCATTGTTTTGGTTACAAAACTAGAGTACAAATAGAATCGTCCTGCTTGCTTTGCTGTCCGTTTGTGAAGACCAACAACACAACATAAAAGAAAACACACCATATCCTATCCATTCCCCTTTGCAATAAGGAACAATGACTAAATCAAGAAAAATAAGCAAAAACGTATGTCATATGAATGAGTGTGTTTTGTACGAGTATTTGTTGTTGTTGTTGTTGTTTTTTTTTTGAGTTCTTGACTTTTAATTCTCTATATAGCTCTAGATTCATGAAGTAGCTTTATACAGCCCTTCAAATAAAGTTGAAGTTGAATAGGGACATCCGAACTGTGTCCAGGTTTTTTTTTTTTTTTTTTTTTTTGAAGAGTCATTCAATTTGGTTGTTTAGATGATTTGAAATTTTGATCGTTATTTCTTTGAATTGTTGCAAAATAAAAACAAACATACATACATATGTACATATTTTGAAAAGAAGAGAAAAAAGTCATAAACTGCATTGACTTAAGTTCGCAACAAAACCCAGAAAAATAGAAATATAAATGTGATGTTTTTTGGATCTAGGTTGATTTTAAACCTTTTCGTTTATCATCTATTCGTTGTTTTTTTTTTTTATTTTGTATTGAGTTTTGAAAATTAAAGCTATTTTAGAGAAAATCAATGTGTTTTCTATGAAAATATAATGAACTCCTGTCACACAAACTTAGAATAGAGTATGTCTGATTATTAAAACTATTATCAATAATTGTCTCAACAAATATTGAAAAATGGGGTAAGGGTGCTGCTAACTTTCATTGGTGCCCTTAAAAAAAAAATAAAATTTTATTTGTTGCAATAAATTGTATAGTATTTATTATAATTTTGGTAGAGGTTTAAAATTCAAGTGGTTTTATAGATCGAGATATTCGAGACGTTAAATTAGTTTAGTAGAATTTTTGGTATGGTTGAACTATTGGGGTTGGTATTATTGTCTTTTTAAAAATTGGATGTTTTTAAGAATTACATTTTTTTTGCAAGTGTTATTCTTTAATATAGTAAAAACTTTTTCCAAATAAGGAGTGCTAGACGGTTGTGGTGGTTACTGAATTTAGCATAGTAAAATTCACTTTGATAGTCAACGGACTACTCACTGATAAAGCTTCGGTTCCCATGCATCACCGAAATCAAGCATCAGTGAGCGTGGTTAGTAGAAAGATATAATAATAATAATAAGCTTCAGAGGTACTGCAACACCTGGGATTTGAAAATTAACGCTATGAAAATAAAAAATATGGTGTTTGAAGCTCGGAAATGTAAGAGGCCAAGAGTTGAAAACTGGCTTTTGAATGGTGAACGCATAGAGGTAGTACATAAATTCAAGTATTTGGGTGTGCTGATCTCTTCAAACATTAGCTTTGCAAAACATGTACAGGAAAAGTGTAAGGAGGCCAAAATTGCATTTAACGTGATGTGGCCAAACCTCTTTGCAAACCAAAATATAGACTTAGGGTCCAAATACCGTGTGTTCGAAGCTAACTAACAATGCTTGTTTGTGTTATGGAGTCCAAGTTTTCGGTTACAAGTATTTCGAGGATTTCGAATTGATTCAAAGGTTCTTCTTCAAACGTTTATTTCGTTTACCGAACTCCACCCCAACACATGCTATCCACGTCGAGTAAGGTATTACCCCAATTTACATTCGAAACCTCAAAGTAACTTCCGATTTCTAGATAAAGACCATGCAAAAGCCTGGTTTAAGTCTTCACAAATCGATTATGGCTTACCTACTGCGTACACATTCAATACCATTCAAAGAATGGAGTGATCTAGCAACCTCTCATGGCCTCGAGTTTGATCTTACTGAATTTAATTTAGATAACTGGAGTGAGATATTTGCTAATGTAATAGCAAAGGTTGATGAACAAATATACGTT
This sequence comes from Eupeodes latifasciatus, assembly GCA_920104205.1. Classification (NCBI taxonomy): domain Eukaryota; kingdom Metazoa; phylum Arthropoda; class Insecta; order Diptera; family Syrphidae; genus Eupeodes; species Eupeodes latifasciatus. Next base: position 36,261,799 of record OV049926.1, read on the forward strand.
CAACATCTAAGACGCGCGGCGGCTTCATCAACAAGGCTTATATACAATGAATTAAATCATCGACTTCGAGCTAACAATTATTTTAAAATGGAATTCCGTGTGAAAGTCATAAGCACCATTTTTCGAGCAAGAGTGGAAATTCTGAGCTTAAATTATGTCCCTCATCGTTCAGACTTACCAATCATGTGTAATTTTTGTAATAGATTCGAGTGCGATGATGTTTTTCACTTCATAGCTGTGTGCCCAATTTTGCAGGAAATTAGAAGACTTTACTTCCATCAAAGCGTCCTCTCCAGAATACAATTGATAGGAATTTTGAACGGATTGGCAGGGTGGACAAGCCTGTATGGGTTTTGTGAACAAGCTCTTAATTATCGAAACTGTTTTTTGTAACTTCTAATTATGTGAAGCTTTATTATTCAACCTTTTAACTATTCAAAAACTGTTTATTATTTTTGTGTTTCAAATCACTTTAAAATTGGAAAATGTTTATATGCATATCTAAATGGAATCTTTTTTTCTTTATTGATCTTTTTTTTTTCTGTGTTTAAAAATCACTTTAAAATTGTTTAAAAAATGTTAGCTTTCAAAAATTTGAAAATTATTTAAGATTTAGTGTTTAAAATTGATATACAGCATTTTATTTTAAATGTTATTTTGTACTTATTTTGCTATTATTTCATTAACCTATTTATTAATTTCTACATTGATCTTTTTATATATTTTTCTTTTCATTTTTTATTATGAAATGTACTCTCAGGAAGACGGCAGTATTGCCATGTCCTTATTCTTAAGTTGTATTGTAAAACCCTAATATGAAATAAAGAATCTATCTATCTATCTAGTAGAAAGATGGGGGACCATCTCGAAACCTACCGCGTGCTTTTGTCATGTGTTCTTTCTGTCTGTTGTTCTTTCTCCTCTGTCATTCTGTCTTGTGTAGTTATAACCTTATATAGTCTTAGTCGTTCAAGGTGCTGTGTGTCTACTCTGTACATTTATGTGCTGAGTAGTATGCAAGGTAATGTAATGTTATGTAATGTAATGTCACTTTGATAATGATTGGTAAAATGTTAAAATTAAAGAGTACTGAAGAGAAAAATTCAGGAATCAAGTAATAGGTAAAACCACTGCGTAAACTTTCCCATCTGATATACTCTACAGATCTCTTTTCAAGTAGATGGAACACAGAATTTGTCCAGTCGTCTTTAAAAAAGACCAATCCTCCTCACCCTCTAATTATCGTCCAATTGCACTTATGTACGTACCTTCTTTCTAAGGTAATGGAAACGCTGATCAGTTTTAGAGTTTGGCATAAAGCTCTTTCAAAAAATGCATGCATTAGGTATTAATGAATCTTTTATTATTGGGTTAGAAATTACCTTTCAGATCGCTCGATTCAATCTGAAAAATAAACACTAGTGTGTCCCATTTTGTCTCCGACTTTCTTTCTTATATTATTTATAAATGATCTTTTTTCTTAAACTTCTAACTCACATAATTCTTTCGCTGATTATAGTAACTTCAACTTTTCCTATCTTATCCTTCCTCAGATTCCCATCCTTGTCCTTTAGATGTGGACTATCAACGGCAACGTATGATAAGCTCATTAAATTCTGATCTTAACAGCATATTTCAATGGGGAATCAAGCGTTCGAAAACGCAATACTTTCTACTGTAGCAAAAGCGTAATCCTCCCTCAATTCCAATATCCAGGGGTTGTACTTGCATCGAAGAGACTAAACGGCTTTCAGTTCTAGGTACGTGCATCACAAGCCATCTTTTGTGGAGCGAGTACTTACATTTATATGAAGTCACCAAAATCGCTGGTAAGTGTTTATTGTTTTCCATACCATTTTTGAAAAACACCTCTCTAAAAAAAATGTGTTACCATCTTTTTGAGACTATGCTGAAACTCAAAGTAGTGCTTAACAATTTTATACAATGACATTGAAAAAAAAAACAAATCTAAAATTTCTAGATACAGTTTAAATCATTCTAGTATCTCACTGAGTTTTCGTACATTCTAAGATATGACTTATAGGTCTTTATTTGATTCTATATGAAGTTTTGAATTTTTTTTTATATTATTTTGGGTTTGAATAGCTTTTTTTAGAGTTAATTTGTATGCTTATTTCGAATCCGAACTTCAATTTGAGCTACAATACTCGGAAATACACGATTTCAACATTATTTTGTCATTATATGTTTTAAAAATTAAATGTTATGACCTTAAAACAACACATTCCAAATAAGAACAAAAATTGCTTTTATACCGTTTTGCGTTCTTTTGTTAAGAACCGTTTTTGTATAAATAATTCAGGGTTTTTTCACATTTTTTTCAGGTTTATGTAGATAGGTGAAGACTTAAAACCTATGAAGATTGAAGTATGAGAGATTAATAAAATAAAAAAACTTCAAAAAACCTAATATAAGTTTTTTTTGAATTATAAAAGTTTGGATCTCAAAAACCTAACATGATAGATTGATTTTTCAGACCTTGTTGACCAGTATTATCGCACGTTTGAAGTTATTTCCAGTGTTATCATCATCATCGGCTCAGCAACCATGATCCAGTCCTGGTCTCATACAACAATTGTCTCCATTTATCCCAACCGCTAGGCGACGCCACCTTATAGCGCACCCCAAGGCTTCGAGCATCCTGGTTTACGATATTTCTCCAGAGTGCCACGCTATCGCCTGTCATGAAATGTACTACAAAGGACTTTTCGAGCTGGTTCCTCTTCACTCATACGAGCAAAGGACTTTTCGAGTCCAGTTCACTAGAGTCTTCCGAGCTTAAATCTTTAACAAACTGAAGAAGGCTCAGTTGGCTTTGAGAAACCGCCCGTGTTTGAAGGATTGCACAAGGTTAAATTCATGCTCCACTACCTTGATTAATTGGCCAATTGTTCACTTGTGTAATAGATTATAATACGGATCTTCCAGTTACAGTTTGCATTTAGATTTTTAAACATCGAGTTCTCAAAATGTGTGTATTTTATTCTGTCGAAAAGGTATATTGTTAACAAAAAACAGGATTTCAACCAAAAAGATACGACGCACGGTCAAGGTCAAATCACAACACCATTGCCCAAAAACATACCACACCACACAAAAGATGAAGAAGCTTTTCAACATTTTTAACTTCCCATAGGAAGTTATTGTAATGGGTCCGATTTGTCAAATTGAAAATTTTGACATTTCTCGACGTTTCAAGGTCCCTAGAGTCGAAATAAAAGATTTTTAGAAAGATGTCTGTGCGTGCGTGTGTACGTACGTCCGTACGTCCGTACGTCCGTACGTTCGCGACGTTTTTTCGTCGTCCATAACTCAAAAACCAGAAGAGGTATCGACTTCAAATAAATTTTGTTATACAGATAATAAGGCAGAAAGATGCAGAAAGGGCTCTCAAGAAAATTGCGTGGGTGGTGTTTTTACCATAGCAGTTTAAAAAAAAGGTGAACATTTTGGTTAACCCTAAATATCTCATGAACCAATGACGCTAAAGACTTGAATTAAATTTTATGTTATATATTGTAACGTGATACAAAACAATTATATTTTTGGAAAAAAATTCAATTAACGGTTTTTTTATAAATCAAAAAAAACTGAAAACAAAAATTTGTCACTTCGAAAATTTTACGACTAAAATATGATTTCATTTCCAAAACAATTTTGTGCAATGAAGAATAATGTTTTTGACATCTGATAAAATTTTGAGAAAAATCGAATTGACAGTTTTTTTACAAAAAAAAATAATAACCTAAAAAAAATAAAAAAAATGGTTGCCTGTAAAGTCGGTTTTACGGGCAAAGATTTTACGTGACAACGTCTTTTTCTCGGTAGAATATCTATTGATATGAATATAATTAAATTGCACAATAGGAACAAGGAATTGAATGAAAATAAGAATTGCACAAATTTTTTAAACTAATAATTTACTTAACACTATCAACATTTATCAATAGTATGACATAACCTATAAACTCAGTTTCTCAACTTTTGTGTCAATCTAACAATTAATCAATCAATCATAGTTTACGATAGTGAAATATCAGTGTACAATTATTTACCTTTATTGTTGTAGTTGTTGTAAATGACGAATCTAAGCACTCCACATTTTCACTACAGACACAGCTGACGATACTTTAACCACACGTGTGAACTTGTATTATGACGCTTTCTTGTTTTTCCAACGCCAAGAACGTTCGAGAAAGACAAAGACAGAGACACAAGCATGCGCCGATTCAATGCGCCTAATTCTCTAGTGCTGCGCGCGCGGCAGGCCGATCATAGTTGAGTGGGAGAGAGACGCAAGGCATTCGGCGGGCCTCTCTCTCGTTCGGTGACTCATCGTAACGTTACCGGGCGTTACACTTTTTCATAAGTGACTCCCAGCCGCAACCTAATTTAAGACGTTGTCACGTCAAAAAAAAAAGTTGGTAAGCATTGAGTTTTGACTCAAATATCTTTTCAAGACTTTGAGATATTGGCTTTAAACTACTTTTATCTTTCAAAAAATATTATTTTCAACATTCAGTAAAATTTTGAAAAAAATAGAATTGACAGTTTTTTTACAAAAAATTAAAAACCGAAAAAAAAATTTAACAAAAGTTGGTAAAAATTGATTTTTGACTTAAATATCTTTTCAAAAATTTGAGATTATGGCTTCTAACTAATTTTAACTTATAAGAAATATTGTTTTCAACATTTCAACAATTTTGAGAAAAATCGAATTGACAGTTTTTTTACAAAAAATAAAAACCTAAACAAAAAAATTAATAAAAGTTGGTAAAAATTGATTTTCGGCTCAAATAGCTTTTCAAAAATTAAAAATATTGGCTTCAAACTTATTTTATTTCACAGAAAAAATTGTTTTTTATATTCAATAATTTTTTTATAAAAATCCAACAGTTCGTTTTTTCATAAAAAAAATAAAATCTACAAAAAATAGATCGCAAATTTGGTAAGAATTGATACATTTAGACAAACTTTTAAGAAAGACAAATCGATAGACGGGATGGGAAGTTATCAGTGTGGGTCGCATCCCAGCCTCTTTTTACTTCTATTTTTCGAGCTTCAAATGCGTATTACTCGCTATAGGTCAACGAAAAATTCATAAACCTGGGTTTTCGTGTCAAATGTCAAATATATTTCGTCTAACTTTTGCAACTTTTTCATATATCGATGGAATTAGTGTTATAAAATGTTAAATCCAAACCTTTCATTTTTGAACGAAAAATAAATCAACTTAATTAATTAATTTAAAGAAGCGATTTTTTAATAAAATTCACACCAAACAATGTGGGTCTATACTGCCCATAATCTCGTAAAGGCCCTAACTAACATTTTCACTATTTCGAGATAATTATGAAAACATTAAATTGTTAACCGCGACCTGAAGGTAAAAAGTGAAAAATACCAAAAAATATTTTTTTGAAAAGCTTTTTTATTGCTTTATTTTTTGGAATAGTTTTAAACTCAAAATTTGTATGCGTTTAGAAAACAAGGTAGATAGGGCTTTTAAGCTTTGGACGAAAAAAAAGGCCCTATGTACAACAATTTACGTTCGGTTAAAGAGTTAAACAGAATCAAGCACGAAACGAGGTTACGACCTTTACGTATCAAAAATTTCATTCAACTGAAGGCCAATAACGCACTTTCCAACAAAATCAAATTCTAAGTTCGACACGTTACGAGGTTTAAACCTTTTACATAAAAAATTGCAGCTTGAAAAAAAGCCCTAACTACAAAAATTCTTGCATCAAAATTTATAAAAAGCCCTAACTGCCACATAGGGCTTTTTAAAAAAGAACATGAATATGCTTTCTCTATGCAGTGTATTATAAACGGCCCTATGTGGTAGTTAGGGCTTTTTAAAAATTTTGATGCACATGATTTGTAGTTAGGGCTTCTAGAAATTGTGTTTTTCTGGCTTATTTGAAGATCTAAGGTTAAGAAATGAATGTACAAAAATTGGAGACAATGCCCTAACTCCAAATATGCAAAAAACTCAAAATCGGAAATTTTGTATATAGGGCCTTTAGGAGATTATGGGCAGTAAAACATACCTTAAAATCAAATTGAAAAAAGGTTTAAGCTAAATAAATGTATACAATCCAAAAACTAGAAAAAAAAAACAACTTAACAAGTAAAAACCTACTTAGGTTTTTAATTACTTTTAAAATAAAATTATACAGACTCGTCCTTTAACTATCCAGCACATACATAAATCGTAGCAAATTTCTATTAAGGGTCTAAATGCTTTGCCCTACTAAAAGCTTCTTCTTTTTTTTGCCTCTATAATGTAGGTTCCATCTACTAGCTTGAGGCAATTTTCTCTCTTTTTTCTGTCGACCATCGATGTGTTATGTTAAGCACGTTCGAACAATAGTTTCCGAGAGAGAAAAACGACAAGTACCATGGTAAATTGAACACATTGCATATAAGAAAAAGGACGTGTAAATACTTAGGCAACTTAGAATACTGCTTCTGCTAATATATACGACCATATATTTTTCCTACCGCACGATGCCACGCCCGCCACGCCCGCCATCCACCACCAACGTCACGTTTTCAATGTCCATCGCTATACAGAAAAGAAAAAATAAATTGAAAAGCCGAAGAAGATTTTACTGCGCTGTGACCCGCTACCACCACCACACACCACCGCCGCGCCGCCGCCGCCAAAGGACTTTCAGGACAAAGGAGAAACAAAATATATTAAACAGCATACAAAAACTATATTATAAAAGTTCAAAAAACAGGACGAAAGAATGTGTGAATATGTGTTCTGTGTCCTGTGAAGCTACCTAACCTGCCAAGCTACAGGGAAAAGAACGATGAATGGGAAAGTAAGTAGCTATAAGGTGTCAGGTGGTATTTTTTGTCTCTTCTTTTTTATTCTATTTGTCTGGCTATGTTTTGCATATTGGTGCTGGCGATATACTTAAATAAGGATTTTTGGAATAAGCTTCTGGCAACTAATTTCTCACTCCGTTGCCATACTTCACCCAAGCCACCTACTTCTAGTCCATATCTAGCTAAGAAGGAGCAACAAGAGATGGAGACGGCGGAGCGGCGCGGCGTAGTGGTGGCGGTGATGCGATGTGTCGCTTCAATGAAGGGTATTCGAGTGTTCCAGTTTCAGTATATGTCCATAACACGAGATTTCATTCGTTTTTCGTACATAAAGTAGCATCTATCCCACTGTACTCGTGCTCCTGTTTCGACCTACTCCCAATAACCCCCCCCCCCTCCCACGTCAAAACATACATAATGTAGATATAATGGTAATATGGCTGGAGCTGGAGCTGAAGCTCAAACTGATGTAGAAGTTGTTGATGATGTTGATGGTGATAGGGTTTGTGTGGTGGAATGGTCAATAATGTTGCTGCCAAATGCATATGCAATGCAAATAAGCTGCATGTATCGTAGCTGTCACAATATCCAGAGTGGTACAAGAAACACTTGTCAAATGAAATCGCTGGTTTTGAGATGCTTTTAATGTGTGGTAAGAAAGAAATTGACCAAGTTAATTTTATTTTTTGGTGGTGAATTTTTAAGCTTAAGTTCAATTTAAAAAAATATAAGGTTTCAAGAAACATAACCTTGAGTTTATAAGATTTTAAAACTTCTTGTAATCATTTCGGAAATTCGCGTAAATTTTTTTAAATAAATTAACATTAATTCTGCTTAAAAAGGGCTGGTCTTCAGGTTGCCTGTCTCCTTGTTAATTATATTTCTGTTTCTGGCTCTTTCCTTATCTCTCGGTCCCTTCTATTAGCGTTTCTTGGCTGGTGATGTTTATTCAAGGTTTTTAACCTACTTATCAATTGCTTTTATCCGGCATTTTCAACGGCATTAAACCGGCCTACCAATGGTTTTTAACCGTCTTAAAAACGGCTTCAAACTGGCTTTTAACCGGGTTACCAACGATTTTTATTCGGTCTCTTAACAGCTTTAAATCGTGTTATGAACGGCTTTTAATCGGTGTATCAACGGCTTTACACCGGATTCTCAACGGTTTTTAACCGGGCTTTTAACCGTCTTATCAATGGCCTTTAACCGGTTTACCAACGGGTTTTAACCGGCTTATCAATAGCTTTTCCACGAATTTTAATGGGCTTATCAACGGCTTTACACCGGACTCTCAACGGTTTTTAACCGGTCTCCTAAACGACTTTTTGAACGGCTATAAATTGCTTTTAGCGGTTGCCCAATTTAAGTTGTTACGTTAATTGTCTACTGTAGGTAAATAATTCGAAACTTTGAGTAGAATTATCTTCAGGCTGATACTTAAATTGTTGATTTATTGATATCGATGACGTATTGACACGGAATTTCTCTTAAGATGACCCACCACGGCTATTTACTTTTATTTACTTATCTACTCGTATTTAACCAAAAGTGAGTTTTATCGCTTAACAAAAGAAAGGGTTTTTGGATTGGCGGTGGTAGATTTTAGCGCCCCATGGCAGCCATTTTGTTTTGGTGACATCTATCAAATCTTTTTTAATATTCAGTTACCTATGCCAAATTATCATGGCAAGTTACACGATTGAACGGCACGTTCAAACGATAAAACTTTATTATCAAAATGAGTGTTCGCTAACGCAAACGTTGCGCGCATTGCGCCCATTTTACGGTAGACGTGGTGGCCCTTCACAGTCGACTCTTCAACGTTTGGTGGCCAAATTTGAGACGACCGGTTCAGTAAACAATCAGCCAACACCCGTAAGTGTACAGCAGAACACAAGGCAGTCCGCGGCAGTGCACAAGAACTCGGCCTTTCAAAGACTTCAACTTGGCGAATTTTGCGTCTGGACATGGGCCTACAGTCTACACCCGCACAAGATCGAACCGTTTGTTCGCTGACTGGGTTTAGAATCGTTTCGAAGAGGACTCCAATTTTGGGCGAAAAATCATATTTAGTGACGAGGCGCATTTTTGGATGAATGGCTATGTTAACAAGCGAAATGTCGTATATGGGACAACACCAACCCACAGCCACGCGAGGTTCACCAGGTGATAATGCATCATCAAAAAGTTACCGTTTTTTGGTTTGGATTTTGAGCCGGCGCGGCGGAGTAATTGATCCGTACTTTTTTGAAAACGACGTTGATGAGGCGGTCACCGTCAACAGCGAACGCTACATAACGATGATAACTAATTTCTTATGGGCCTAGACGGCATGTGGTTCCAGCAGGACGGCGCTAAGTACCACAGAGAAAACGCCACGATTGAAATTTTGCATGAACGGTTTGATGCTAAGCTTATCTCTCGCATGGGCCATGGGAATTGTTAACCAAGGTCATGCGATTTGACTCCGCTAGACTTTTAAATAAAAAAATAATTTTGTTTATAATGAAAAACCTTTTACAAGCGATATATACAATTTTGAACGGAACCATGATTTTCAAATTTTTTCATAATTTGGAAGCGTTGTATATTAATGTTAAAATATTTAACCAAACTTAAAATCAGCTGACAAAATGGTCATACAAAAATAAATAAATTAGGTGTCGCAACAGTCCGTTGAGAACTAGGGCCTAGTGACTTACAATCCTTAACCATTTCTGTGTGCGAGTAATGTTTTCAGAAATGGAGGGGACATACAGTTTTATGCCGAATCCGAACGGCTTATTTGAGAAAGAACTTTTCATGACAAGAATTACTTTTGGAGGAATTGTCAATTCCTCGCAAGAGGCAGAACCCGTGAAAAAACTTTAGATGGCACATGCAGGGATTGAACCCAAGACCTCTGGCATGACAGTCTAACGCATTAACCATCATGCCACGGGTATTATGGTCACGTTAGTTAAAATAGTGTTGCCAGCTTTAAGATATATGTCTATTAAAAAACACTTACTACAAAAATAAATAACCATACCATACCATAGGGATAGTAAATATTTATTTTTTGTTAATTTTTGTTGGCCCTTTGATACTTTATGTTGCTAAATATGTAAATAAATATATTTCTAACGACCTTAAGTGTTCGTATTTATGTTTCTTGAGGTTATTACATGAGTCGAAAAATAAATATTAATTTATGGTTTCTGAACTCTGAAGTTTTTATTTATTTATGTAAATCTGGCAACGGGCAGGTAACGAGCCTGCATATTTCTTGGTCATAAGTGATATCAAGCCCATAGACAGTACCACCTATGTATATAATGTTATGCATATATCAATTAAATATTAATATTGCAAGATTATCAGAAATCCATTTCTTAATCTCTTGCAATTGATTTTCGTCCACATTATAACTATACAAGTATACATACATACATACATACGTAGCTTCAAGAATATGTGTTTGCGTTGTTAACCCTACTGTATATTTTATTATTATGCTTGTTATGCATTGAGTATATACAATTTACGTATTTGTATGAGTATGTATCTGTATAATGTATCAGGACAACTTCAAAAGCCATTATATCAGTACCGGTACGTTACCTACACTCGTATGGGAAAATGAATCTGCATTGAATTTACACTGCGGATAAAAGTAGATTTTCCAGAAAATGGGAACACTTAAAAGCATGTTGGTTTAAAATTCACTTATTTGGCTGGGCGCACAATAACATTATCACTAAAAGATTGAATTTTGATGGCATATCATTTATCCCTACACTTACCTATGTATATAATATATTATGTCGTATGCATTTAATATGTAGATTTCTTCAACGGTCCTTCATCTCAGTCTCAGGATCTGTTGATGTTCATACAAACATGTGATATGTAGATATAAAATAAATACATAAATAGGATGTAAATATATTAATAAGACTCATACCCCAGTTTTAAAATAATGCCCATCGAATTAAAAGCTTTTTGGTAAGGCAAACTTTCCTTATTTTTTGTCGCCTCGTTACTTATTAACATTTTAATATTATATAGGTTACATATCCCGCTCATTCCCACTCCATATTTTCACTCCCTATTCCCGTATCAAAAGCTCATTAACATCTTTGTTGATACAGCTTATTTTATTTTTCATTTTTCTATTCCCATAGAGCTAAAGTTCATTAACATTTGTTCATACAAATTATTTTCATTCAATATCAAATATCACTACATTTCCCACGGAAAGCTAGTTCCCAATGCACGCGCATTTTTTATGCCTTGCATTCATTTACCTCAAATTTACTGTAACCCGAACCCACATAAAAATGAATAACGAAATAGTTTTAATATAATAATTTGTAAATCAAATCTGCTGAGAATGCAGTTTGATTAGAATAAGAAATTTTCATTATATTAAATAATTAATAAAGCTGGCAGTCAATAGCGAGACATGGTTGAATAAAGAACTTTTTATTTTTTAAAAACCTTTTTCGCGTAACTCATTTCATTTCTGGCGCAGTCGGTAGGATTCCTATAAACTGTAGGAATCCATATGAGAACGAATCTACTAAAAAAAAAAAATAAATCGTGTTAACGTGTATCGTACAAACGAATATTGTTGAACCCTTAACGTGAATAATTTTTTTTAATCGTAGTTGATAAAAGAAAATCAGTTAGTGCGTATCATACAAACGAATATTGTTGAACCCTAACGCGAATAAATTTTAAATCGAAGTTGATAAAAGAAAAATCAGTTAGTGCGTATAAAGCAAACGAATATTGCCAAACCCTAACGCGAATAATTTTTTTTAACGACAACGAAAAAAAAAAAATATATAAAATCAGTGTGTGCAAAGTCAAATTAACATTGACATAACATCTACATTATCTGCATTAAAAGAATTAACAATTCGTCGGAACAGAGCACTCGGATTCTGGAGGAGAGAAGTTGAAGAAATGATGAACGAAGAGATGATGAACCGATTAGCGGACGTGTTGGAAGCATTAGCGGCACCACACGCCCAAAGGCCGAGTAGAATAGTCTACTTAATGAAAGAAATTCAACACATCCCAACTTTCGAAGGAAAAAACGAAACATTAAGCCAATTTTTCGCAAGCGTTGAAACTCATCTTAACTCTGTAGAGGAACCACTAAGAGGAGAAATCTGGCAAACTATTTACAACACGAAAATCATAGGACGAGCAAAAGAGCTACTTCTTAACAACAGACCTGAAGGATGGGAAGCAACAAAGGTAATCCTGAAGCAACACTTCCGGCCGATATGCAGCTACAAAGATATATCTAGGAAAATTTGTAATCTTAAAGTAAGTTCAATTCAAGATTTAAATGAAAAAATTGAAACAATAACTCAAGAAATTAATCAATTCGCTACTTATGAATCTAACCCTGCGGAGGCAAAACAAACTTTTTATACAGTGTTAATCAATAGAATCAAGCAGTTAGTGTCAGGAAATTTATCTAGAGAAATCAAAGACCTTTATAACTTACATTTAATAAAAGACATCCTATACTCCTATGTAGGATATGATAATAACAACATAGAAAGAGAATTTTTAAGTCAGGATAGACGTAGTGTACAAAATCCAAATAATAATCACCATAACCAGAACAGTAGGAATTGGAGAGATAATAATAATAATCCCTTCAGACAAAATAACTCAAACTCAAATCAAAATTACAATAGGCAGAATAATAATACCTTTAATAATAATCGTCACAGGCAAAATGACAATGATACTAGGCAATATAATAATAATTCTTATTCTAGGCAAAATAATAATAACTTCAATCCAAATTATAACAGACAAAACTATAATAATACAAATAGCAATGGACAGAATACATCAGGTCAAAGTAGGCGGAATGTCCAACCCACTTTTAACCCTTCTGGACAAATACGAAATTCAGTACAATATCCAGCACCGATGTCTGTAGATCAGACAACAAATGAACAAATTACGACTCGGAATGAAGAAATTCATAACGTAGAGTCTGAGTTTTTTCTCATTTAGGCCTCGGAAATAAAATATTTATAAACTTAACTATTGACCAAAAAATTTACAAAGGACTAATAGACACAGGTTCTACGATGAGTATAATCAATTCAAGTTCAGTAGACTGTAGCAATTTTAAGTTTTACGAAAAAGTAAATATGAAACTTCAAACCATTAATAATACAACAATAGAATTAATAGATAGAATAATAACAAAAATACCAGAAGAATTTAATTACGATTCATTAGGTAAAACAAGATGGTTTAAAAGGGACTTAGGAGAAAAACCATACGACATTCTGATCGGTATGGATTTGCTTAGCAAAATTGTCAAAACATTAGATTTTGATAATAGAACCCTTGTTTTAAATAACGGTACAAGACTCCCAATATATTCCGAAGACGAAAAAATGACATTTGATTGTTTTGAACTCTTAGGAGAGGGAAAAGAAATGGACTTAAACCATTTAAATGAAGAAGAAAGAGAAGCAATAGAAAATTTATTAAAAAAATTCAAAAATTTAGTTTATCACGAGGGTGACCAGCTTACAAATACAGACACAATAATGCATGAAATTAAAACAACAATAGATCAGTCAGTGCACGCCAAAATATATAGATTACCACCGAAACACGAGGAAGAAGTCAGGCGGCAAGTACAAGAAATGGAGAATCAGGGAATTATCAGGAAATCGAATAGTCGATATGCATCCCCAATTGTAGTAGTAGAAAAGAAAATGGACAATTCAGGGATAAAGAAGTTTAGACTTTGCGTAGATTATCGTAAGTTAAATGAAATAACAATTGACGATAAGTTCCCCCTCCCAAATATCGAGAGCATATTAGATAAATTGGGTAGAGCCCAATATTTTTCTTCAATAGACCTTGCAAAAGGATATCACCAAATTAAAGTTCATCCCGCGGACATTGCAAAAACGGCTTTTGTGACACCTAATGGACTCTATGAATATCTTAGAATGCCATTTGGGTTAAAAAACGCGCCGGCAACGTTCCAAAGATTAATGAACAATATATTAAGAGACTATATTAACAAAATTTGTGTCGTCTATCTAGACGACATCCTAATTTTCTCAACGAGTCTTAAAGAACACATTCAATCCTTATCCCTTATTTTCAAAAAACTCTCTGAACATAATTTAAAAATTCAATTTGATAAATGTTCATTCATGAAAAGAAATACAGAATTTTTAGGACACATATTAACGGCGGAAGGAATGAAGCCGAACCCAAATAAAATAAAATGCATTCAAGAATACCAACTACCCAAAACAGAGAAACAAATCAAATCATTCCTAGGTACCACAGGGTACTATAGAAAATTTGTAAAGGATTATTCAAAAATTGCTTATCCCATGGTGAAATATCTGAAAAAGGGAACGCAAATAAACCTTAATGATCCTGAGTATATTCAAGCGTTTGAAACACTTAAATCAAATATTATCAAACACCCCATTCTTAAATTTCCCAACTTTGAAAAACCCTTCACACTTTTCACTGACGCAAGCAATTACGCGATAGGAGCAGTACTTATGCAGGAAGGTCAACCTGTATGTTACGGGTCAAGAACATTAAATGATCATGAAAAAAAGTACTCAGCAACGGATAAAGAGTTCCTAGCAATTGTTTGGGCAGTTACTTATTATAGACCCTATTTATGGGGTAAACGATTTAAAATCGTCACAGATCATTTACCAATTAAATACTTAAATAAAAAATATACGGGAAAAGAGTTTAGTCAGAGAACCCAAAGATGGTTATTAAAATTACAGGAGTATCAATATGACATCGAATATCTAAAGGGTAAATTAAATAATATCGCAGATTTTCTAAGTAGGATTCCAGAAGAGAATAACAAAAATGACATGGTAGATGTAGAACAATCAGTCAATAATGTATCAGATAATGCAACAATACATTCAGTAGAAGAAGAACAGCTTAATCACATTCCTATAAAAGAATCAATAGTAAATATATATAAAACACAATTAATTTTAGCAAACAATGCAGATAAAGAAATAGAAATTTTACATGGAAGAAGAATTATTTATATTGATATGACAAAAGGAGAAGAATATTGGACAGATGTGTTACGTAGATTTATTAAGTCAGGAATTACAGGAATATACACAGAATTGACATATCACGAATACAATAAAATACAACAATTGTTGATACAGTTGTTTGGTCATGATAATCAGATCAAATTTATTAAAGCAACATTGAGAGCACAGGAAATAAGTAATTTAGAAGAAGCACAGAAACAAATATCATTGTACCATACTCAAGAAAGTCTCCATAGTGGAATTGTTGAGACATATCATAGTTTAAAAAATAAAATATACTACCCCAAATTAGTAAAAGAAATAACCAAAATCATTAATAATTGTAAAACATGTCTGAAGACAAAATACGAAAGAAAACCAATTAAAAAGAAATTCGAACTGAGTGAAACCCCTAATAGGCCAAATGAAATTTTGCACATAGATATCTATTACTTCATGAAACACCCATTTCTGACCTTAGTAGACAAATTAACAAAGAAAGCATATGCATACTACTTGCCGAATCGAAATTGGGTAAAAAAGATAGAAACTCTTGAAGAACATTTTTCTAAATTCGGAAAACCTTCTAAAATAATTGCTGACAATGAATTTAAGTCCGAAAACTTAAAAGAATTTTTTAACGCACATGAAGTAGACCTTCACCTAACAAAACCTAACACGCACACTGGTAACAGTGATGTAGAAAGATTCCATTCAACACTGCAGGAAAAACTAGTAACAATGAGAGATTTTGACCTTACAATAATCCAAAAGGTCCATAGAGCCGTTAGCAACTATAATAATAGATATCACTCAACCATTAGAATGACTCCAGAGGAAGGAATGTTCGCTGACATAGCTACTTTGAGAAATCATATTAAAACAGAAAAAGAAAAGCGAATAGAAAAGCTTAACAGAAATAGGCAAGATTATACTGAAAATAGACAGGTAATACCAGTAAAAAACTATAAAAGAAACTATTATAAAAACGAGCCTAGATATAGAATCAAAAAATTAGAAAGGGAACACCCAACTAATATCAAACGACCTCGTTTATTTGCAGATGATAATCTTAGCGTTTCTACTACTAACACAAGTAACACCAATAACACCCACACTAACGATTGATAAAATAAAGACAGAAAATGGATATTCTGTAATTAACATGGGTGAGACAGAAATTATTCAGGACGCCAAGACAATACTCCATATAATAAACATTCAGGACTTGAAACTGACAATTGGTGCAATTGAGACGAACATCCAAAATTTAAAATTATATAACGACCCGACAATTAGAAGACAATTAGATACAATCAAAGCCAAGGTAAAAGCAATTGAACCAAATTCAAATATAAGAACGAAAAGAGGATTAGTGAACGTTGTAGGCAAAGCAACCAACTTCCTCTTTGGCATAATGGATGACGATGATAGAAAAAATATACTAGATCACATTAGCATATTAGAAACAAACACTGAGAACGCAATCTATACAATAAATAAACAGATAGAAATAAATCAAAGTTTTAACGAAAGCATAAGGCATTTCAAAAACATTATAGAAACTGACAGGATAGATTTAACAAAGTCCTTTTCGGAACTAAAAGAAAATGAAAAACAGTTTATACTAAAACAAATTAAATTAGACCAAATCATAAAACTTAATATGTTAGAAGAAAAAATAAATCAGATAATAGACAATATAGCATTAATAAAACATGGATTAATACATCCCAGTTTATTAACAATGACAGAAATCTTGGACACAAAGCTTGATTTATTGAAAATAAAAAATGTTAAAGTTGGAACTCTTAAATACAATAACGAAACAGTAATAATAGCAATCAAAATTCCTAACAACTATGAACAAGTTGATTTGAAACTTATAATTCCTATTCCAAATAAACATAATTTAGAAATCCAATTACAAGAATATTATTTCGTTGAAATTAACCAAACAATGTACTTTTATCAAAATAATGAAGTTCAATACAAAAAAGATTTAATTATTGTTAATAATTGTATAACAAATAGAAATTGTTCCCTTAAGGAAAATTATACAACCGAAATAAAAAGATTAGACGAAAGTACAATCATTTGTAAAAACATGAAAAATGAAAATATTGTTAATAAATGCGACGACAGACAAATAAAACTGGAAGGAAATTATTTAATTACTATTAATAATTGTACTATTAATATATTTAATGAATCAATAGCTAATAAAAATATATATTTTACAGAAAGATTTTTCTATGACGAAACAATAAATTATAATTTTACTAAACAACCAGAATTTGAAGAAATTATCCTTAAAAATATTGTTAACCTAAAACCAATAAAATTGTTAAAAATACATAAAAACATACAGTACGTCATAGGATCAACAACTATAATATTTATCTTTATACTAGTTTTACTATTTGTCAATATCTTAAAAAGATATAAAAAAATCAATATTTCAGTTAAAAACATTACAGAAAAATATATTCAAAATATAGAAGAAAATTATTGTAAAGAAACTCCAAAAATTCAGGAGAATTTTAATCTAAAGGGGGGAGAGGTTACATATCCCGCTCATTCCCACTCCATATTTTCACTCCCTATTCCCGTATCAAAAGCTCATTAACATCTTTGTTGATACAGCTTATTTTATTTTTCATTTTTCTATTCCCATAGAGCTAAAGTTCATTAACATTTGTTCATACAAATTATTTTCATTCAATATCAAATATCACTACATTTCCCACGGAAAGCTAGTTCCCAATGCACGCGCATTTTTTATGCCTTGCATTCATTTACCTCAAATTTACTGTAACCCGAACCCACATAAAAATGAATAACGAAATAGTTTTAATATAATAATTTGTAAATCAAATCTGCTGAGAATGCAGTTTGATTAGAATAAGAAATTTTCATTATATTAAATAATTAATAAAGCTGGCAGTCAATAGCGAGACATGGTTGAATAAAGAACTTTTTATTTTTTAAAAACCTTTTTCGCGTAACTCATTTCATTTCTTATAAGAAGATAAGGTACTCGTATAAGTATGGTACAAAAATCAGTCATTCGATTAAAAATATCGAATTCGAGGTTTTGATTACTATGCATGTATTTTATGTATGTCAGTGCAATTATAATACCAAAAAGACAAAAACTGACTTGATAATAAGATAGTGAGAGTAATGTGACATATTCAGAACCTTTGACTTTTATAGGTTATGACGATCGTATTGACATTAATTGCCAATGTCCGTAAAAGAAACCTAGGTATACAGAGTGCGTACGTATGGGATTAAAAAATTTAAAAATTGTCTGTACACTCTTTAAAGTATTAAGGGAACAATAATCTTTGTATTAACTTTCCATAGTATGTTATTGCAATTGCTCTGTTTTGACATTCTTCGAAGTTTCAAGGTCCATAGAATATCGACTTTAAATACAATTTTCTTTAATAACATCAAAAGATGAAGCATAGAATTTCACAATACACAAGTCAATAACGATAGATACTTCAAATTAATTTTATATTACACATTGTGAAGTAATACCAAATTGGTATAGACTTAAATTTAAACAAATTATTTTTTGTCTACAACGCAAACAACTTAAAAAAAATATTACCTCCAAGATGGTTTAAAGCGTTAAAGAATAACTTTTTTTGATATAAAAATAAAAAATAAAAATAAAAAAATAAATCTAAAGAAAATTCAAAGGGACAGTTGTTTTGCCAAAAATAAAAAAAAAAACAAAACAAAAACTACTAAAAATTGGTAAAAATTGATTGATGATCGATTCAAATACCTTGGTGAAATTTGAAGACATTGGCTTTAGACTAATTGTGTCTTATCAAAAAAATTGATGTTAACATTCAATACAATTGTACAAATCTTCAACTGACAGTATTTGTAATTTTCGACAAAAGTATCCAGACAAAAAAAAAAATATTGACTTTAAACTTTCGTTATCTTAGCAAATAGTTTAATTCATTTTGGGTAACCTTAAATATCTATTATAGTATATTAATATCTATTTGACAAAACTGAACAAATAAGAAGTTAACAGTGTGGTTTGCATAAGAGGCTCACAGTTTTTTGAAAGGCTAATAAAAAGTTTTTGTTTAGCAATATATCGAAATATTCACATGCCTACTTTTCAATTCTTTTTCAGCAGATATTGGTATCGATTTTTTTTGACTCTTAAAAAAACACTTTTCAATTTTGTGACCTTATCAAAGTTTCAAAATATTGTTTTTAATTTTTTTTTCAGAATCTAAAGAACTGATTTATTTGGTTTGAAAAAGCTCTTATATTAATTTTTTGAATTCTTAAAAAATATTATTTTTTTCCAAAAAATCGATTTCTCAAAACAAGGTTAACATTTATTAATGAAATTCAATGTAAACATATACTTACTTACTTAAGGTTGCCCTACGGTCCTGTGTGAACTAGGGCCTCACCTAAAAAACTTCTCCATCTAGCTCGGTCCCTAGCTAGATGTCTTCAGTTTCGCGCTCCAAGTTGGGTGAGGTCACTTTCCACTTGTGTGCGCCACCTGATCAGCGGCCTTCCTCTACTGCGCTGACCTGTGGGTGTGGATTCGAAGACTTTCCGGGCCGGAGCATTGGTGTCCATGCGCTCTAGGTGACCCAGCCATCTTAGTCGTTGGACTTTTACCCTTCTGGCTAAGTCTACGTCGCTGCACAGCCCGTACAGCTCGTCGTTCCATCTTCTCCTCCACTTCCCTTCGATGCTCAGCAGTAAATCCGTCCGTATCAGAGGCTTGTTGGTGTTTCGCAACTATTACTTTTTTACGTGGCCAGGAAGTCACCCCGACGGCACAACTCCCAACCTGGAGGGCAAGATCCTTAGAATAAGTCCAAGGACGGGGAGCCGGATAAACCGCTCCTTATAGGCCTGGGCTCCAAATAAGTCGTATAAGCCATATAAGGTGTTCACTTAGTAGTTCAACCTAACTGGAACGCCGCCGTTGATTCCATCTTGGGAATTCCTCCGCTTGGTACTATGTTCACCACGGGGAGGTGAGAGTAGGAGTTGATAGACAGAGGTGGGTTTTGAGAAAAACATGTGGACGCTTGTGTTCTCTTGAATGCACATGTCATTCATTTGAACATATGTAAGCCTTAAATAACGGAATGACAAAAACATTCTTCAGAAAATTGAAAAATTTGTAACTTACAAAATTAATTTTGAAAAAACCTCTCTAACGGTTTTCAAAAACAAAAATAAAAAGAGGCTGGGATGCGACCACACTGATAACTTCCCATCCCGTCTGTCGATTTTTCTTGCTTAAAAGTTTGTAGGTTTTCGTGTTTTGTTAAAAAAGCTGTAAGTTGAATTATTCTAAAAAATGAAATAGTTTGATTTCGAAATCTATTTTTGTCAAAAAGATTTTCAGTCAAAAACCGTGTTTTATCAATTTGCTTACTTTTTTTTGTAGGTTTTATTTTTTTATGAAAAACCGGACTGTTTGATTTTTATAAAAAAAAAAAGAGGCTGGGATGCGACCCACACTGATAACTTCCCATCCCGTCTATCGATTTGTCTTGCTTAAAAGTTTGTCTAAATGTATCAATTCTTGCCAAATTTGCGTTCTATTTTTTGTAGATTTAATTTTTTTATGAAAAAACGGACTGTTGGATTTTTATACAAAAATTACTGAATATAAAAAACAATATTTTCTGTGAAATAAAATAAGTTTGAAGCCAATATTTTTAATTTTTGAAAAGCTATTTGAGCCGAAAATCAATTTTTACCAACTTTTATTAATTTTTTTGTTTAGGTTTTTATTTTTTGTAAAAAAACTGTCAGTTCGATTTTTCTCAAAATTTTTCCTAATGTTGAAAACAATATTTCTTATAAGTTAAAATTAGTTAGAAGCCATAACCTCAAATTTTTGAAAAGATATTTAAGTCGAAAATCAATTTTTACCAACTTTTGTTAAATTTTTTTTTCGGTATTTAATTTTTTGTAAAAAAACTGTGAATTCTATTTTTTTCAAAATTTTACTGAATGTTGAAAACAACATTTTTTGAAAGATAAAAGTAGTTTAAAGCCAATATCTCAAAGTCTTGAAAAGATATTTGAGTCAAAACTCAATTTTTACCAACTTTTTTTTTATTTTTTTTTAGGTTATTATTTTTTGTAAAAAAACTGTCAATTCGATTTTTCTCAAAATTTTATCAGATGTCAAAAACATTATTCTTCATTGCACAAAATTGTTTTGGAAATGAAATCATATTTTAGTCGTAAAATTTTCGAAGTGACAAATTTTTTTTTTTCAGTTTTTTTGATTTATAAAAAAAACCGTTAATTGAATTTTTTTCTAAAAATATAATTGTTTTGTATCACGTTACAATATATAATATAAAATTTAATTCAAGTCTCTAGCGTCATTGGTTCATGAGATATTTAGGGTTAACCAAAATGTTCACCTTTTTTTAAACTGCTATGGTAAAAAAAACCACCCACGCAATTTTCTTGAGAGCCCTTTCTGCATCTTTCTGCCTTATTATCTGTATAACAAAATTTATTTGAAGTCGATATCTCTTCTGGTTCTTGAGCTATGGACGACGAAAAAAACGTCGCGAACGTACGGACGTACGGACGTGCGGACGTACGGACGTACAGACGTACGGACGTACGGACGTACGTACACACGCACGCACAGACATCTTTCTCAAAATCTTTTATTTCGACTCTAGGGACCTTGAAACGTCGAGAAATGTCAAAATTTTCAATTTGTCAAATCGGACCCATTACAATAACTTCCTATGGGAAGTTAATAACTAAATGTCGAAAACAATATTTACTGTGAGATAAAATTAGTTTGAAGACAATATTTTTAATTTTTGAAAAGATATTTCAGTCAAAAGTAAATTTTTACCAAGTTTTAGTAATGTTCTTATAGGTTTTTATTTTTTGTTAAAAAACTGTCAATTAGTTTATTCTCAAAATTTCACCGAATGTTGAAAATCATATTTCTTGTACGACAAAATTAGTTTGAAGCCATAATCTCAAATTTTTGAAAAGATATTTACGTCGAAATTCAATTTTTACGAACTTTTAGTAATTTTTTTAGGTTTTTATTTTTTGTTAAAAAACTGTCAATTGAATTTTCTCAAAATTTTACCAAATGTTGAAAATCACATTTCTTATAAGACAAAGTTAGTTTAAAGCCATAATCTTAAATTTTTGAAAAGATATTTGAGTCGAAAATCAATTTTTACGAACTTTTATTATTTTTTTTTAGGTTTTTATTTTTTGTTAAAAAACTGTTAATTCGATTTTTCTCAAAATTTTACTGAATGTTGAAAACAATATCTCTTAAAAGACAAAATTAGTTCGATCCCTTAATCTCAAATTTTTTAAAAGATATTTGAGTCGAAAATCAAGTTTTACCTACCTTTAGTAGTGTTTTTTTAGGTTTTTATTTTTTATAAAAAAAAATTGTCAATTCGATTTTTCTCAAAATTGTACCAAAAACGTTATTCTTCGTGGCATAAAATTATTTTGGAGATAAAATCATTTTTTGTTCGTAAAATATTCGAGGTGACAAATATTTTTTTCGTTTTTTTTTTTTTATTTATAAAAAAAATAGTTTATTGTGTTTTTTTTTCGGAAAATATACTAGTTTGGAAGAACGATACAATATATAATTTAAAATTTAATTCAAGTCACAAGCGTTATTGGTTCGAGAGATATTTCGGGTTGACCAAAATTTTCACTACTCAATTTCCTTGAGAGTCCTTTCTGCATCTTTCTGCATTATTATCTCTATAACAAAATTTATTTGAAGTCGATATCTCTACTGGTTCTTGAGCTATGGACGAAGAAATAAACGTCGTCGCGAACATAAGTACACACGCACGCACAGACATTTCTCTAAAAAGCTTTTATTTCGACTCTTGAGACCTTGAAACGTTGAGAACTGTCAAAATGTTCAATTCGACAAATCGAAACGAGAAGTTCATATAATTCAAAAATGACAGATTTTTGTATTCTTTCAGATTTAAGCTTACTCTAACATTTCTTACATTCTCTGAGTCATTTAAGGGCTAGTTCACAAAATTAAAATTATAATAATGTACTATTTGATTATACAATTTGTGTTTGTTTGGAAACATAGTTTTTGCTGCGAATTATGTCTTCATATCCGTTATCTACTTGATAATATTTATGATGTTGATGTAAAAGCCATTAGTGTGATTCTGGTAATTCTGGACTACCATTTTAATGTAATAGATTATTAAAAATGATTAGCGAGTGACACACGAAATAAAATATACTGTCTCAAGGAAACTGAGCACCAGCAATCAACAAGCGTTATATCGACCAAAACAACAACAACAAATCTCTGCTTTTCCTTCACATTTAGTTTGAAAAATGGCAGACACATTTTTGTATAAATTGTATCTGTTTTTTGTGTTTCGTATAATTACACTTCAAAATGCGAACAAAACAAAAAACAGAGAGAAAGAGAGAGAAAAATAAAACAACATTACTGAACACATCCGACGACGACCGACGACAATGTTCTGACTTCTGATATATGTAAGATTGTAGGTAGGCGTACTTTACCTGTAGTAAGAGTATAAATATATACATACTTGCATATTAAAAAGGATATTCTTTGTTGCGTGTGTTGAATGTCAGAAAAGGGAGCTTTCAACATTTTAGCTTTCATCATAGCGTCATTCAAAAGTCGAATAAGGGTTTCTCCCTCCTTTCAAACTCTTAAACCAACTGTTGTATATACCTATATATGTAGTGAAGGTGTATAGATCTATCGTACCTTACGTACCTTACCTATTCTCTGTAGGTCTGATGATATGGTCGGTCTATTGCGTAGAGCCTGAATATACTTTACTACTACTCCAAACTCTTATGTGACTTGGGGTGTCACAGTATAGGCTCGGTCTTTTCTATCTAGTGAATTCAAATAAACTAACTATTTATAATGCCATTTATATAAAAGCACATCAAGGGCGAGGCGAAGCGAGGTGATTAGATTTAATTTTGCTCCTCGTTGTTGTTGTTGATGTGATGTGTTTATGTTTAGGTGTGTATGAGATGCCAAGGTCGAAGGTAAGGTAATATATATGATGGTTATCCTGACTAGAACATGAACAGATACATAGATGGTTATGTAACGTTTGTTTGTACTCGTATTTGCTTTGTTATTTAGTTTCAATCTCAAGGATAGAATAAATAATTGTTTGTTTTGAAATGTAGCTTTAAAAAATTACTCAATTATTTTTGCTTTAAATAGGTCAAATAATTTGGACACACAAATTTTGTAACTGAACACCTTAAGATTTTTGAAAAACGGGTCCTTAAGCTTTATTTACAATACATTTCAAAAACTTCAATTTGGCGGGAAGTGGAATTTTTGGATTATGGTCCAAATTGAGTACATGCGTCAAAATATTGGTTTTAGAATTTGTACGTAGAAAATATTGCTGTTCAAAATTCGGGGGGGTCAAACTGACTCCCGTGTAGATGTAGGGAAGCTCATGATATATATATCATATGCTTGTCTATAATCTGGGAGAAAGATGTACTTACTTGCACCTCAACGTGGTGGCCCCTGGACACAAGCAATGAGACTTCAGTGTATTATTCGATGAAGAGGCGATACTGTCCAATTGATTATAATTGAAAAAAGGCACGCTGAGAATTGCACTGACAAAGGTCTCTACTTGTGAACGAACGCAAGAAGTTATTGTTTCTCCCAACTTGAGATTGAAAAATCTCAAGAACGGCTGAACGAATGGACCGTCGTCCTGCCTCAATGGTCTGTGAGGCTGACTTACTGACAAAATTATAAATAACCATTCATACAAGTCAGTAATAAACGAAAATCGACCTCTTCGTGAAAGTTGATGTTTATAAAAATTTAAAAAAAAAAAATTCAGAGTGACTCCAGTAAAAATCATTCTAAAAATAAAAGAATGATGTTAATGAAGATAAAGCTGGTGGATTGAGGTCCCAATCATGAAGCTGAGCGGTCACCCTAGGGTTATCTTCCCTAGATCTGACCTATCAAAGACTCGAAAGATGGTGAGCCGGACCCGGGCTATAAGCGGGAACCACGGGATATGATCAGCCCCCATGATTTCGGTCGTGGATCATATAATGGGAACGGCCCTTTTGGGTGTTTCGTGGTGGCTGTGGTTTATCCTATAATGCTTAGGGTTTGGTTCTTCGTACCCTAGAAAAATCAAATTATGATAGAAAATACCATGACCAAAGGTTAGCAAATGAGTCAGCATTTGTTAGGTCTTGGTAGTGTAATGTATAAATATTGAAGTTACTAAGTTAAGTTATCAGGTGTAGGTTAGTACATAGTTAGTATATAAGTCATAGTATGTTTAAGCTTTTAATCCTAGTATTTATTTAATAAATCATTTAGTCTTAGTTCAACCGCTGCTCTGCTCATTTCATTTATCTTTGGACATATTAATTTGGCGACGAGGAAAAAGGCAAAAAAAAAAAAAAAAAAAAAAAAAAAAAAAAAAAAAAAAGTTGATATGCCGGACGACAATAAAAGTGCAGTTGGAGTTTTAAAACCAAATACAATGCCTATAATAGGTGCAATTGAAAGTTTTGTGGTCGGAGTCGATGATTTCGAGACTTATTTGGAAAGGATGGACCAACTTCTTTCGCTTAACCAAATAATTGATGATAAGATGAAAGTGGCGTTTTTTATAAGTTGTGCTGGTGGTGATATCTACAAGCTCTTTAAATCAATTGTGGCACCTCATAAAACCACAGAGTTTTCATATGAGCAAATGACGTCCAAGCTTTTGGAAAATTTAAAGCCTAAAAACATCATTATTGCAGAGCGGTACAAATTCTGGAAGCGGGAACAAAAAGATTCAGAGACGATAGGGGAGTTTGTAGTGGAACTACAATCGCTTGCCCAGTCATGCGATTTTAAAGCTTTCTTAAATGAAGCTTTACGAGATAAATTAGTGTGCGGGTTGAGAGACGCACGTATACAACAGCGTCTTTTGGAGAAAGATCATACGTTTGATGAAGCGGTAAATTTCGCAAAAACGTTGGAATTAACAAATAAAGAGATGCTCACAATTAACCCATCGGCAACAACAAACTGGATTGGCAGGTCTAATTACCATGGTCAAGCTAAACCACAACAGCAGCAGCATGGGCGATCAAATCGAACGATTCAACAGCAAAATAGAAGTAGCTTAGAGCGAAAGCAACATGGAAAGGAGAGAGGGCATCAGTGTTTTAAATGTGGTGTGACAGGCCACTACGCTAATAATTGCTTTAAAAGACGAACCGGGAGGAGCAGACAACGAGGGAGAACCAAGAACAGAAGTAGGGTAAATCAAATTGGTAATGACAGTGAAGATTCATTGTGTTCAAAGTATTCTAATAATTTAGATTTAAAAACAATTTACTGTATTTCAAAAATTAAATCTGATCCTTTATATAAAATTATGCAGGTTGATAATTATAAGATCAAAATGGAAATTGATTCGGGAGCAGCTCAAACAGTGTTTTCTCATTTAGATTATCTTAAATATTTCTCTGATGTTCCTCTGCTGAATGTACAAGACCAGCTTTATGTTGTGACCGGTTCAAAAATAAAAGTTATTGGTGTCTTGCATGTAAATGTTTCGCATGCTGATAAAATAGATAATTTGAATTTAAAACTTCCAATTTTGATTATCGAAGCT
The DNA here is from genome assembly GCA_920104205.1 of Eupeodes latifasciatus. NCBI lineage: Eukaryota > Metazoa > Arthropoda > Insecta > Diptera > Syrphidae > Eupeodes > Eupeodes latifasciatus. The sequence goes on from OV049926.1 coordinate 36,288,467, forward strand.
AGTAAACAATTCACTCCCTTAATGGGGAGAAATTGGATTGACGTTTTGTTCTGTGAATGGCGATTAAATTTTGCAATTAATAACATAAGGGAAGTAAGAAGTGGGCCTGTTGAGTTATGCAGAAAGGAAATCTGTCAAAAATATAGTTGTGTTTTCAATACAGATTATTCTCTTCCCATTAAACATTTTAGTGCCGATATTATTATTCAACCAAATACAAGTCCTATTTTTTTTAAAGCCTATACGGTTCCATATGGCTTGAGAGAAATAGTTGAAAAAGAAATCGATCGTTTGTGCCAAAATAAGATTTTGAAACCAGTTAGTTATTCCTCGTATGCCTCACCGGTCGTGGTAGTACCCAAATCAGATGGCAGCATCCGCTTATGTATGGACTGCAAGGTAACTATCAATAGAGTGATTGAAGTTAACAAATACCCGTTGCCAAGAATCGACGACCTTTTAACAGATCTTCATTCTTGTAGTTGTTTTTGTGTATTGGACCTTGCGGGCGCATATCAGCAGCTTGCGGTTGCCGAAGATTCTCAAAAGTATTTGACGGTGAATACCTTAAAGGGTTTATTTCAGTATACGAGGTTACCATTTGGTGTTAGTTCTGCCCCTAGCATTTTTCAACAGGTTATGGACCAAATTTTAAAAGGATTGTCCAAAACAAAGTGCTATTTAGATGATATACTAATAGGAGGTTCATCATTCGATGAATGTAAGGCAAATTTGTTTGCTGTTTTGGAACGTTTGTTATATTATGGTGTCAAAGTCAACTTTCAGAAGTGTAAATTCTTTAAACCCGAGGTAGAGTACTTAGGTCATACAATCTCTGCTAAAGGGATTCAACCCAATTGTAAGAAGGTCGAAGCCATTAGAAATGCACCTGCTCCAAAAGATTTATCACAACTTCGTTCATATTTAGGGTTAGTAAACCACTACTCAAAATTTATACCTAACCTTTCAGCCAGGTTGAGTTGCCTTTATAAATTGCTTCGAAAAGAAATTCCTTTTGTGTGGTCAAAAGAATGTGATAGTGTTTTTAATGAAAGTAAGGAGTGGTTAGTTAAAGACAGTTTACTTGTTCACTACGATCCTTCGAAACCTATTATTGTTACTTGTGATGCCAGCGGATATGGTTGTGGTGCCGTGTTATCACATATAGTGGATGGTGAAGAAAAACCAGTGCTTTTCGTTTCAAGTACGCTGTCAGCAGCTGAGAAGGGCTATTCTCAGCTCCATAAAGAAGCTTTAGCCATTATGTTTGCGGTGCGTAAGTTCCATAAATATATTTATGGCTTAGAATTTACCTTGTTTACTGACCATCAGCCGTTACGAGAGATCTTAGGTAATAAAAAGGGTTCATCTCCAGTAGCTGCCCAGAGGCTGCAACGTTGGGCCATAGAGCTTTCTATGTATAATTTTAAAGTTGTTTATAAGAAGGGCAACAGCATCGGTAATGCTGACGGTCTTAGCCGATTACCAATGGAAACAAAAACCGATATAGATGATAATCGTATAAATTTCTTCTCCGTAGAAAATGCAGTCAATATTTCGAAAGATGAGATAGCAAAGGGGGTTAAAGATGACCTTATCTTAAGTGAGGTTTATCGCAGTCTAATGAATGGTATATGGCAAAGTCCACCGCGTTTTGAACTGAAAACGTTCTTTCAAAAACAATCAGTTTTATCGGTAGAGGACGGTTGTCTATTTTACGGAAATAGAATTATCATTCCAGAGTCTAAGCGTAGTCAAGTTTTAGATGTTTTACATTCTGGACATGTAGGCATTGTCAGAATGAAATCCTTGGCTAGATCCGCGGTTTGGTGGATTGGTATCGATAGAGATATCGAAAAGCTCGTAAGTGATTGTGAAGTATGCGATTTCGCATCGAATAAGCCCAGTAAAGTGAAGTTGTCTTCGTGGCCAGGTACAACTTGTTTTTATCAAAGAATCCATGTAGATTTTTTTTATTTGGAACAGACAAATTATCTGGTACTTGTTGACTCATATTCGAAATGGATTGACGTGCGTATAATGCCTAACACTAGAGCAGACACGCTTGTTAATGTATTACGAACAAATTTTGCAACTTTTGGGCTTCCGATTGAGCTAGTTAGCGACAATGGTCCGCCTTATAACTCCAAATTCTTTACTGATTTTTGTCATGCTAATAACGTTAAAGTTCTTAAATCTCCTCCATACCATCCACAGAGTAATGGTTTGGCAGAAAGGGCGGTGCAGACCGTGAAAAGTGCATTGAAAAAGTATTTATTAGACAATAGAACCAAACGTTTGAGTGCACAGCATAAAGTTGATGATTTCCTTTTTAAGTATCGCAACACGCCTTCTTCTGTAACAAAATTAACCCCATGTCAAATGATTTTTAAACAACCAATTAATACGCCAATAAGCATGCTTACATTAAAAAACAAAAATGAAACGGTGGAGGAAGATAAGAGTAAAAAGAAAAATTTCTTTGAAAATAACAAACAAAATAAAGCTACAAATAATTTAAGTAAAAAGGTAAGAGCTTCTCCTGATCAATATTTTAAAATAGGAGATAAAGTTTGGTATGTAAGATATGTAAATAACAACAAATTTAAAACACCAGCAATTATTAAAGAAAAGATTGGAAAGGTTAGATATTTAATAACATTTGATAATCGAAATATTGTTTGTCACGGAACACAACTTCGTAAAATAACAAGTAAGAAAGTTAAATTTCAAAAACCAGTAGCTTACTACTTTTACAAAAAAGATGAAAATCCTACAGCTAATGATTCTGAAAATACTTTATCAATTTCGTCTGATGACGAATATCTTAGTTGTGATGAAGAGGAAACGCTGTCAAATCCAAAAATAACTGTGCGTAGGTCAAAAAGAAAACGAAAGCGACCTTCATTTTATCACGACAATTATTAAGTACAATATCTTCAAACTAAAAAAAGTATAAAAAAATAAATAAATAAATAAACAAATGAAATTTAAATGAATTAAAAAGAAAAACTAACAAATGAAATTTAAATGAATTATATAGAAATAAACAAATGGAATTATGTATTATATTACGAATATAGATATCTTGTTATATAAATGGAATTATGTATTACATTACGAATATATATTGTTATCTATTATAATAATTTCAAAAGAACGAAATTATCTTAAGAAAGGAAAAGTGTAATGTATAAATATTGAAGTTACTAAGTTAAGTTATCAGGTGTAGGTTAGTACATAGTTAGTATATAAGTCATAGTATGTTTAAGCTTTTAATCCTAGTATTTATTTAATAAATCATTTAGTCTTAGTTCAACCGCTGCTCTGCTCATTTCATTTATCTTTGGACATATTAGGTAGCTTAGAAAGAGGAATTGACGGAAGGAATTTTGAATAGAGAGAACTAAGCGTCAATGCAATGCTTGCCAGTGAAATAAAGGCTTACCGCTAGGTGTCGCTGTTGCGGGCTAACCTATCTTAAACTGTTCAAAATTCGATATTTCAAAATTCTTTTTTTCCACATATTTCGAGAATTTTTAAGTATTGAATTTTTAAAACTTAATGTTTTTTTTTTTAATTAATCAAAAGTGTACCCATGGCGTAATGGTTAGTGCGTAAGACTTATATGCTAGAAGCCTGCCTGTGCCACCTTAAGTTTCCTCTTGCGAGGAACGGAAAAATCCTCCAGAGTAAGTGCTTTTCAAATTAGCCGTTTGGATTCGGCATTTAAACTGTAGATCCCCTCCGTTCCTGACATCACTCCCACACAAGAATATTTGTAACCCACTAGGCCTCTACGGTTTGTTGCGATACATTATTTCCTTTGTTTTAAAACAAAAGCCTTAGATATTTTTGTTATTAGAAACATCAATGTTAAGTGTCTTTATTTTCCTTCAATGATCATATCGATTATTTTATGGAATTCAATATCGGTCGGTCAAGTTTCTACTTTCACTGGTACTGTATTAGCGTATTTTATATCACTTCTATATTCCAAGACCTTGATATCGGTCTTTACCTATTGCCTTCCTTGGATAATGTTGGCCTTGAGGCTTTCCAGGATGTTGGCATAACGTTGGTTGTTTACAATTCTTTTTCACAAAAAATAGTTAAAATTTTATTTCAGACCGCCCGCCCGCCGATTAGAAGCACATTATTTCACTTCTGTAAAACAGAAACAGTCTATTAGAATGACTATGTAAAAGTTACCGTTGACTGAAACATTGATCCTATTTTCGAAGAAAAATATAACAAGAATACATACCTAAACTCCAAAATCCGACAGTAAAGTGAGGCTTTTTTGGAGCCACAGTTGTGCCCGCAGATATATGTAAAACTACGCTTCGTCAGAAAAGATGATTCATTGCCTAAAATTGTTGCTCAATGCAAGTTTATTCCACGCCCTCTCAATTGCTGAGTCAATTGAAAGCCAATATTTCGAGATCTTTTAGAATTTTCTCAAGGCTAATGCCTAAAATGTTGAGATGTCTACATCGATGACAGTTTGATGATCGTGAATTGCATCTCATACGCAGCAGGGTAAATGAGTATTGTCACGAACTTTTTGCACAAACTTGCTTACAGCAAGTGCGCTGGTGCTTAATTAAGGCCAACATTTCTTTTCAAAAAACGCACTGTTTGGACTTCAAAGCACTCAATTAATTCAATTAGTTTCCAATAAAATGAAAAATTATTCAATCGTAAAGAAACTCATTTCGTTCCTCGGAGGTATGTTACTGACTTTCTATTAAGCTTCCGAACGGGGAAGAGATATTTGTTCTAAAGTGACTTACAATATAAACCGAAACCACTAAATGGTGCAAGCTGTTGCAATATAATTCTTTTTGTACTACAATTCTAATTTAATTCAATATAAATAAATTAATAAAAAATAATTTAAAAGTAAGAATTTACACATCTTAAAGCACTTAAAGTGGTTTAATTGAAAAACAAAAAAAAGTCCCAATATTCGTACTTAAAACTGTCAAAAAAAGTTCAAAAGAATTAATTGAAGCGTTTGGATGAAGAAGGGGGTAAGTGACATTTTTTCAATTTTCATTTTTTTCCGAAATATGAGGATGCCTTGCGAAAACTTAAATTTCTGTCCAATCAACGTTGCGCTACGATTCGTATTTTCTTATTTAGCGCTTTTATTTTTGGTATAAAAGGGTTACTAACAACTAAAAATCATATAATATGAGTTGAAGAATGGGCTAACAGCACTTAACTCCTTTTTGGGGGAAAATGAAAAAAAATTAAAAAAGTGTGTACTTCCCTCCTTCTTGCCGACAAATTAAAACCCATATTTAAAGTGGTTATAGTAACGATGAAGGTTCTAAGCGAGTATATGTACTCCAATGCATTTAGTAGGCTGTGGCAGTGAAACCGTTTTTTTTTTTTTGTTTGATATTCCTTTTATGCTAACGCTATTCGAAGTAGGCTGTGACAAAAATACACTCGTAGTAACCGCCTTTTGTCGAATTTTAATTTACTCAGTGTCAGTCTTCTGTGTGATGCGTTGATTATTTTCTGTTTATCACTTGAAATCAATTTGGAGTTTACAATCATCAATCAATTTCCGTGATAGCGTCAAATGGCTTAGAATAAACAAATATGGATCCTATTTTTATAAGGAATGCTACGAGGAAGATGCTTTATTCAATGAAACTGTTATTAGCAAAAAAAAACTTCCAAATAGTTCCAGACAAAAACCAAGACTTTTTCTTCCGAGAAAAAAAGATAAAGCAGCTTTCTGTTGAGAAAATAAAAAATTTAAAGGAGCAAATGATGTTCATACCAAGGGAACAGCACTGGTTTTATGAAAAAGCTTTATCGGAACCATGCGAACAGAAAACAACTTTTCAAAATAAAAAGAATAAAAAATGAATTTTTTTACTTAACCCCTTTGAACTCTTAAACATAAAAATTAAAAAAAATACTAATAAGCTTTTTGTGCAAGAAATAGTTAAGTGCTCTTTTTCTGAAAAATTTTAAAAAATAACAAATTTTTTTTTAAATATACCAAGCTACTGTAATGAAAAAAAAGTAACATTGTTAAAAAGCTATTTTTTTTTTCTTGTTTTATTATTTTATTCAATTTTATTTAGATTGGAATACGAAAAAAGCTCAACAAAAAACTTTAAGTCCTTATATCTTGAAATGTTGCAAATGTCATTTACCCCCCTCTTCATCCAAACGCTTCAATTATGTTCTTAATTCTTAGCTTGATTTAACTACAAAGAAATTGTAAAGTATCATTATTTTACAGTTATGATTATGTTAACAATATAAATTCTACCCAAAATTTAAACTTTTCCTAGTACAGTCAATCCGTTTTTAAGAAAACCCCTTTTTCTTTGATATTTTGTAGTTTTATTTTTCTCGACTAATTGGCGTTAATAAATTCAACAAGTTACGTCTGACTGGACTAGAAGATCAATATACGTTTTTGTAAGGTTGTGTGCACAATGCATCACCATTTTTACGTCTATCATTCATGACTTTTCCGTTTTCGTTTCAAAACCCTACCCACACCGGTTTTATTTGTATCCTTGTTTTTTTAATCTTTTTATTTACCAAAAAATAAAAAAAAACTGCCTTTCATTCAATTTCAACTTTTATTTTGTTTGTTTCAGAAAAAATAGTCCTTCACAGTGTTGTTCATCATAATATCACAGGCATAAAACCATGTTTTTCTGTTTCATAGGCATAAATATTTTGTTAACAACAACATAGTGAACATAAAGCTTACAGTTTTAGTTCAGCAACACAAAAACAAAAACTTTTTGGTTTTTTCAGAGTCCTGGTGGACTTCAGAGATAGCCTCTCATATTAAAAAAGCCGCAAAACATCATTTCTGTTTTTTGGGTGCATTCATCCGTTCAATTTGCTCTCACTACACTGTCATGTCAGTCTAAAAGTAAAATATTAAATGCGCACTTTTGCATCTTGTTGCATCCAGTTTTCACTAGACCGTTTCCATTTTATATAAACATATACATATATAACAGATTCCTTAATAAAACCAATATTATTTTATCATGATATTAAAGGATACTGCTTTGTCGTATATTATTGCAATCTCTAAAATAAATTTAAACCACAGGGTGTTCAAGTAAGGGGCTTCCGAAGTGATATTTGATACATGTTAGGTAAAAGTGGCTGTCCGTGATGGAGTAGGACACACTTAGGCCAGTTTAATGGTTCATTGTGATAACACATCAATCTTGAGGCTTCCTCCTCAGCTCAATGAAACCAGTTTGAGTCCCTTACGAAATGTCAGGACTGATTATGCTAATATGATTCAGATCGTTTAGATCGTTATAGAAGAATTCTCCTAGGTAATTCTTGCGTTTTTGAGCTAGTACAGGTGGTGTACAGAGAAGGTGAAGAATTATTTCCTCCTCTCCCTCGTCCATACAGTTTCTACAAAAGTCATTTGAGAATACGCCTAGCCGCTTAGCATTGCTTTCCTATTAGACAGTGTCCCGTTATGACACCTATTATCGAGCTCATATGCGATCTGCTTAGAAATAGCAAGCCTAGTGTAGGCTAGAATTTTTTTGTGAACTGACACGTCGTGATGATGTTTCACCTGGTGTTTGCCTTCTTCAAAGCGTCCTGCATTAGCAATAGTTTACAAGTAGCGATTGGTATGCCAGCGTTTGCCAATAGTAGTAGATTGGGTTGTACTGCACCGCTCCTGGCCAGTTCATCTGCCTTACAGTTACCTGGAATGTCTCTATGGCCCGGCCCGGCACCCAGTAAAGGTGAATATTAAACTCTTAAGCCATCTCCATTAAAGATTATCGACAGTTATGGACTGTTATAGAGTTTGTAGAGACAGAGTCCAGAGATTTTATAGCGGTCTGGCTATCTGAGAAAATACGGATATCAGATGCTGATATCACGTTTTCTTTAAGCCAGGACAAGACTTCTTTTATCGCCAAAAGTTCCGCCTGAAACACACTACAATGATTGCGAAAGCGGAATGAGAGACTTCATTTCAGTCGTTCAGAGTACACACCTCCACCAACCCCTTTTTTTGTTTTTGTATAAAAAGTGGATTGACTCGTCTTCCAGGAATGCTCTATCCTTCCAGAAAGATCTGGAAGGTATAGAAATCTGGAAATTTTTGTCGAATTTCTGTTGGGGGATGGTGTAGTCTGTGTGCATTGGAATTGATTCTTAATACCTAAGAATTACGAAGTGGCCAATGTTGTTGTTAATTCACTGCGACGAAGCTTTGACGCGAATAGCAGAGCTTGCAGCTATTTGTTTCAAGAGGTGTTAGGTAGAGTAGGGTGTCCAGTGCCGCAGATGCGGTCGTGCGAAGCAATCCGCTTATACATAGGCAAGAGTTCTTTTAAGGTGTTAAGATGCTTTCCTGAAACCGCTATAGCAACGTCATCCGCATAGGCAATCACTCTGAAACCCTCCGCATCCAGACCAGTTAGGATTGTATTTACCACTAGATTCCAGAGGAGAGGGGATAGAACACCTCTTTGCGGCGGTGTCCATCTACTAACGAATCGTCTGGCAGAAGAGTTGCCTAGTTTTAAGTTAATTATTCTACTAGTCAGCATTAAATGAATTAACTCCCCAAGCGAACTCTGTAGATGTGATTGCAGATGTGCCCACGTTGTTAAAAGCACCTTCGATGTCAAGGAAAGCAACGATAGTGAACTTTCTATGGGGAGTATTCGATCGTGCGTACTAAGGTGTGTGTAACGCCGTTTTCACCGATTTAGCTTTACAGTAGGCGTGTTGAGACGTAGATAGAAGTCTTGTACCAATACTTGCCCTTAAATGGATATCAATCAATCTTTCTAAGGTCTTAAGAAGGAATGATGATAGACTTATACATGTATGTGATGTAGGTCGTAGATCCTTAGGATTGAATTGCGAGCATTAACCTCCTTTGGGTGTAAAAACAACTTTAACTCTTCTCCATGCCGAGGGAATATGGACCAGGTATAGACAGCTGGTAAAAATTTCCGTAAGGATTGGTACAAAATAATGTCTGAAGTTTTTTGTTCTTCGGCTGGTATTATCCCATTTTCTGCAGATTTAAATGGTTCGAAGGTGTTGAGAGCCCATTGTAGCTTGTTCCTTGTGATCAGACCTTGTGGATATGTTATATTCGAACTTGAACGAATATGTTTGTTGCAAGTTGCGGTTAGAGAACTACCAGGAAAGTAAGTATCCAGTAGTAAGTTCAGCGTTTCTTCACTTGAATTTGTCCAGGAGCCAGGAGCATCGCTGGATAAGTTTAGAGGATAGTTGATACAATTTGAGGGAATTTTTAAAAGGTGTTAGTAACACCACGCTATACTTCCAACACTTGTTTACAATTACACTTCTTTTTCGAGCTCATAAGATAAATATACTTGTAGAACTGTTTGCCGTCATTGCGACGCTATCATAAAGTTCCATAACTCGTCCTAACCATGCGAGTTTCCTCTTCCGCACTTGTGCAGTTGCAAGAATACTGAAAGACCTTAGCATACAAAAATACTTTGGTCCGGGAAGTATTCCTAATATTATCATTTTGAAAATTGTCCTTCTGTACAATTCTGCAGGTATCTTTCAGAAATGATGTAAAACAGCATTTGCAAAGCTGCTGAAGGAAAGTTCTTAGTATTTCGTATGGATTTCCCAGCATAGGTCCACCAATGAATCTTTACTTTGTTGGATTAGAAATTACCTTTACATAGGTTGTATTAGATGATTTTAAGTCTGAAAATTACAAAACAAATACTTCTGTTCCCCAGGGTTCCGTTTTGTGTCCGACTCTTTTCCTTATTTTCATAAAACACCTCTTGTATGCATCTTCTATCCCATTGAAGAACTTCGCAAGTAGCAGAATGTTTACCTTCTCAACAGAATATGTAATGCTCATAGAATTCGTATTTCGATAGCATTTTACTTAGGGGGATTATTAAACTAAATACTATCTATTGTCCTCAAAAGCGTACAGCCGTACACTATCGCCTAATGTCACTTTGAAGAACTTGAAGCGAAGAGACAAATAAATTTTAAGTTACTCGGAAACCGTATCAGAAAACACTTTTCATGGAATGATTATTAATGGTTTTAAAAAAGGAAGATTTATTTTGAACGGCACGCTGATTGGGCAGCTGCCAATTCTGAAGTAGTCATTATATGACATTTGACAAGGTTAAATAACGCCATTAAAAATAATAGAAAGATGAATGATTTGAAAACGTTTTGAAATTTGTATAATCTAAAAAAAAATTGAAAGGTTTGGAACCACAGTTGGTAAAAAGTTCGTATATAGTTTTCCAGTAAGAGGTTTTATATTGAATGAACCGTTGTATGGACATCTATTACTCTTTAAGTTGACATTTTTTGACAATTGACAAGGTAAGACTACACAAAATCACTGAAATGTTTAATATCCTGTGCAAAAATTGTGAATATTTAGAAGTCGTTAGCAAAACTAAAACACTTTTCAGTCGCCGCCGCCGTGTGGTATTTTCTCGACTGATATCGGGAAAATAAAGAATATCTTCCGTAATTTGGACTTAAAAAAGATTTATAGATTCTTCGACAAAGACAAATGACATAACAGTACATTTTGCACAAGGATTTATATCGTAAACCTTTTAAAGAGCAGTTAATACAAGAATTTAATCCGATTTATTATTATTAGACATATCGTTTCACCTCGGAGGCTACGTTAAAAAGGAGAATTGTATCATTGAGGCTCAAACAAGACTTGACAAGGTGATACGCAGTCATGTGATTTCTTTAATACTGTCATTAAAAGAATAGTGCATAGCTCCCACTGTATGTTCAATAACTCGCATATGCTGATGACATTGACATAATCAGAAAAACTCAGTTCGCTGGAAATGGGGCTTTTGTAAGTATTGACACAGACAGATGTTACTTTTTGATAGTAAGAGCTTTTTCTACCTGGACTCCGTTATAAATTCAATAAACAAGACCAGCTTTAAGATCAAACAAATTATTATTATGCCTACCCGGCGCCGCCGCCGTTGGGCTAAGAAAACAAGTGAGTAGTAAAGTTCTCTCTCAAACAACCAAAGCGTTGATATAATACAAGACACTCATGATCTCCGCCCTTCTATACGGGGCAGAAGCATGGACTATGTCAAAATCTGATACAAACACTTTGGGTCCCACGTCAACAATAGAGGCACTATCTTTCAAAAGTCTGTCCAATTACTAGAATATGCTGATGAGATGACATTGACATAATCGGAAGAACTCAGCGTGATGTCAATGGGGCTTTTGTGAGTATTGAGGCAGAGGCGGCAAAAATGGGTTTAACGAGGGCAAAACAAAGTACATACTGTCGTCAAGGAAAGACTTTCAAAACCGACATCTTGGTCAAAACGTCACCATCGACAGACGTAACTTTGAGGTAGTAAAGGACTTCGTCTACCTAGGCTCCGTTATGAACGCAGATCAACTGAAGAATAACTGTTTATTTGGGCTAAGAGGGCAATTGAGTAGGAAAGCCTTCACTCGAGGGACCAAAGTGTCGCTATAAATAAGACCCTCATCATCCCCGTCCAGAACCATAAACTATGACAAAAGGGGATAATAGCACCTTGGCTCGTTTCGAGAGAAAAGTTCTTTGTGTGATCTACGGTCCCGTGTGCAGAATAGGGGTGGAGGAGAAGATGGAATGACGAACTGTACAGGCTGTACAGCAACGTAGACTTAGCCAGAAGGGTAAAAGTCCAACGACTAAAATGGCTGGGTCACGTAGAGCGCATAGAAACCAATGCTCCTACCCGGAGAGTCTTCGATTCTATAACAACAGGACAGCGCAGTAGAGGAAGACCGCGGATCAGGTGAAGCGCACAAGTGGAAAGTGATATCTACCAACTTGGAGCTCGAAACTGGAGACATCTAGCTAGGGACCGAGCTAGGTGAAGAAGTTTTTTGGGTGAGGCCCTAGGTCATACAGGATTGTAGCGCCACCATAAGTTAGTAAGTAAGAGTCGTTTCGAAAGAAAAGTTGTTCTCGTATGGTCTCCGGTCTCGTACGTAGATGAAATGATGAGCTGTACGACGGGCTGTACGTATACTTAGCCAAAAGGATAAAAGCCGAAAATCTTGAGATGAGGTTACGTACAGCGCATGGAAACCAATATTCCCGCCCTGAAAAGTGACTTCACCCAACTTGCAATTCGCAACTGAAGATGAAGACATCTAACTAGGGACGGAGCTAGATGGAGAAGTTTGTTAATTGAGAGTCTTATTCACACGAAACTATAGATCCACCTTAAATAAGTAATTAAGTTTAGGATCTTAAAACCAAAAGGTTAGTGAAACAGCCACTCCATGTAACTTTTTGGTGTAGTTTTTGGGCTGGGAAATCTGATTTTAAAATGGCCGGTTAATGTATTGCATTATCAGGCTGTAAACAATTATTTTTTATGGCTGGAAGTGTTGTTGAAAATTTCATGCCTTATATCGTTTACTATTCTTAATGGCATAGGTTTATCTTTACGATGAAATAAACATCCATTGATTTTTCTTAAAAAATAAGTCCGTGGAAAATATGAAAAATGTCATTGGTAAGCTTCAGCCTGTTATTGTCCCAAGGAGCCATGGTCAATTGAGCATTTCGGAATCGTGCCACCCAGAAAAACAGCAACGTAAAAGTATATTTAAAAAATATTATTTTCGATCGATATATACATAATGGCATCAATAGGCTTTCAAAACCTTCAAAAACTTCCGTTAATGCTTTAAATTCATTTTTGAATATAACTGAAATTTTTTGAAATTTATGACAGAATTCTCTTCAGGATGACATAAAATGTCCGACTTTTATTTTTACACATCAGAGAACTATTTTAAGCCCGTGTTTTTAAACGCTAATCTTTCACAGGATTATTAATTTTTGTTGTGTTAAAATATTGATTTCTACTATGAATCCGATGTCCTAAATACGGAACCCTTTTATAAAAACCCTCTGTCTCTATTAATAAAATCTTCCTTTGAATAAATTTTTATCAGACAACCCAAAGGAAGGAACAAAAATAAAAATTCATATTAAATTTCATATGAATATTTACAAAAGAGCATAACAACAAATTACAAAAACAGAAAACAATTTTATTTACTTTGAAAAAATATTTATATGGGTACGTATGCCCTAACCTATAGAGGTATCGACCAAACGGACAGTCGTCGAGTCGTCGTTCTGCTCGACTCTACTGTGTACTGTATATGCAACACTCTTGGAGAGAGTGTTCATTAAAATCATCAGTTGTTGTTGGAAGCAAACGCGGCAAGTTTATGGTAAATTCATGGCCAGTTGAATTGCTTGTGTGGCATGTTGGCATTGGCGTTGGCGTTTTGTTGGCATTGGAGGACGAGTGAAAAAGCCGGCAAAACTTTGAGTTAAAATGGATATAAATGTTGAATGGAAATGGTACTGCATGGTGCAAATCCTTATGCTCCTGCAACTTCTGCTATCCCACCATCGACCACCCTACCGTTCGATGCCGTCGTGAGTGGAAGTCGTCTATATTCAATGATGACCATGGTCTAGTGGGTGTGAATGATTCCAAGTAAAACTTGTTTAATTGTTAGTGTACAATGTTATTGCTGTGTAGTCAATATCTTGTCAAAAGTTATGGACGTTGTTGCAGATTTTTTAAAATTGTATTTATTGTTTTTGTTGTAACTTTTGAAATGAATGGGATGCTATTTTATTTATTAACATTGTCATAAATTGCATACTTTATTTCAAAGAATATTCCTTTTGACAAAAATTTCATATTAATTGCAAGGATTTTTTTTTTAATTAATGAATCAAGTTTGAAAAACATGTAAGTACTCATATTCATGAATCAGAAAATTAAGGCCAAAGTTGTTTTGTTTATTAAAGTCTGTTTTTGTAATCCATCAGTCAAAAGTATTTGAAAGCTAAATTGTTTTTGACGAGCCATATAACATATAAATTTGGGTGTGCGTGCATACTCAAAGGTTTTATTTATACCCTTAATATGCCTTTTATACAGAGTGGGTACTATTAAGTAAAAGAAAGAGTTTCGAAAATAAGTGTCGATGAAAATTACTTTTGAATTCATTAACATTCAAATGCAAGAAAAAGTAAGAGCGTAGGAGGGCATTCCACATTCGTGTAGTACGGTTAAAGAACGAATCTTTTTATAGGACAGTACGGTAAAAGTTGAGCTGATGGAAACTCCTGAAAGAAATATAGTAATACGTATAAACTGTGTAGGTGACAAATGGAGCTGGCTATTTCACTTAAGAAAAAAGTCAGTTAAAATACGGATAAAAAAAAGTGAAGTGTCTACGTTCATCCAGAGTTTTGAGATTAATTAATTTAAGACGGTCTTGATATGGAGGAAGGATAATGGGATCATGCCAAAGCAGGCCTCGGAGGACCGTCTTTGCGCGCTTTTAATTCCTAAAATATGTACGAATTGGTAAGTAGACCATACTTGAGAGGGGTATTCGAGGAGGCTTGGACAATAGTGATGTATAGAGAGATCGTGACCAACGTTGTACAAAACCGAGGGCTGATTTGGCTTTTAATAATTATATTATCTATATGAGCACGGAAATTTAGTTTTCGGTAACAAAAAAGTCCTAGGTCACGAATAACCTCAACAGAGGGATTGGTTTGGTTGTGGAGAAAGTATTGACTTTTTATATAGATTTGAATAGTACTATCATGGCACACAAAATTGTGTTACGGAACCCAAGCCATGAGGGCGCTAGCGCTGCCTGTACGAAAATTAAGTGTGGAATCTAAGAGCGTATGGAAATATAAAATATTGAAATAAATAAATAAAATAAATTACTCAAATGTAAACAAAAATCAGTCGTTTCCAACATTAACTGAGATGTTTTTTATTCATACCTATTAATGTAAATAGGGTAGGTATGCATACACAATACATTTTATTGTATGTGTTTTAGATTTGTTTTTAGAAAATTATATTTATTTGATTTTAGATTTTCTATTTTTGTGAAATCTGAAAAAAGCAACGTTTTCAAATTTAAGTTTTGATACAATGCTTCGTTGCCATATTTTGAATTTTTTTATATCAAATACATTCGATGTAGGTTTTTTAACTTCCCATAGGAAGTTATTGTAATGGGTCCGATTTGTCGAATTGAAAATTTTGACATTTCTCGACGTTTCAAGGTCCCTAGAGTCTAAATTAAAGATTTTTAGAGAGATGATGCCTGTGCGTGCGTGTGTACCTACTTATGTTTGCGACGTTTATTTCGTCGTCCATACCCCAAGAACCAGAAGAGATATCGACTTCAAATAAATTTTGTTATACAGATAATAAAGCAGAAAGATTCAGAAAGGTCTCTCAAGAAAATTGCGTGGGTGGTTTTTTTACCATAGCAGTTTAAAAAAAGTGAAAATATACGCTAGAGACTTGAATTGAATTTTCTATTATATATGTATTGTAACGTGATTCAAAGCAAGTATATTTTTGGAAAAAAAAACAATTAACGGTTTTTTTTATAAATAAAAAACAAAAGTATATTTTTGGAAAAAAATCCAATTAACGGTTTTTTTTATAAATAAAAAAAAATGAAAAAAAAAAAATATTTGTCACCTCGAACATTTTACGACTAAAATACGATTTCATCTCCAAAATAATTTTTTGCAACGAAGAATAATGTTTTTGACATCTGATAAAATTTTGAGAAAAATCTAATAGACAGTTTTTTTATAAGAAATAAAAACCTAAAAAAAACATTACTCAAAGTTGGTAAAAATTGAATTTCGACCCAAATATCTGTTCAAAAACTTGAGATTAAGGCTTCAAACTTATTTTATCTTATAAGAAATATTGTTTTCAAGATTCTGAAAATAGTTGAGAAAAATCGAATTGACAGTTTTTTTACGAAAAATAAAAACCTAAAAAAAAATTACTAAAAGTTGGTAAAAATTGATTTTCGACTCAAATATATTTTCAAAACTTTGAGATATTGGCTTAAAATAACTTTAATTTTTCAAGAAATACTGTTGTCAATATTCAGTAAAATTTTGAAAAAAATCGAATTGACAGTTTTTTTACAAAAAATTAAAAACCGAAAAAAAAATTAACAAAAGTTGGTAAAAATTGATTTTCGACTTAAATATCTTTTCAAAAATTTGAGAAAATGGCTTCTAACTAATTTTAGCTTATAAGAAATATTGTTTTTAACATTAGGAAAAATTTTGAGAAAAATCGAATTGACAGTTTTTTTACAAAAAAAAATAAAAACCTAAAAAAAAATTACTAAAAGTTCGTAAAAATTGATTTTTGACACATACATAATTCTTTTCAAAAATTTGAGATTATGGCTTCAATCTAATTTTGTCTTATCAGAAATATTGTTTTCAGCATTCCATAAAATTTTGAAGAAAATCTAACTGACAGTTTTCTTACAAAAAATAAAAACCTAAACAAAAAAATACTAAAACTTGTTAAAAATTTACTTTCGACTAAAATATCTTTACAAAAACTAAAAATATTGGCTTCAAACTTTTTTGATCTCACAGAAAATATTATTTTCGACATTTAATAAATTTTTTATAAAATTCCAAAAGTCCGTTTTTTTCACAAGAAAAAATATAATCTACAAAAATAGTACGCGAAATTGTTAAAAATTTATGTTCGGTTCTCGAACAATAGAAGATATTGACTTCAAATTAATTTCATTCATCCAATTTGTATTTGTTTATATAAGAAATAAAATCTTCTAAGAAATGCTACTAAAAATGGTAAAAATTGGATTTCGATTAAAAATTTCGTTAACAAAAATAGATTTTTAAATCAAACTATTTCATTACATATGCAAAATATTGTTGGTAATTTTTAAGAATAATTCAACTAACAACTTACCTACAAACTTTTAAGCAAGACAAATCGACAGTCGGGATGGGAAATTATCAATGTGAGTCGCATCCCAGCTTCTTTTTGTTTTTTGTATTGTACTTAAAATATTGATTTTCACGTGAATTTCAATGTTCTTTTGAACTAAAATGACATTTATTATGTACAAGTACGTAAATTGAAATGAAATAATATCGGTAACACACCTTTTTTTGAAAGAAAAGAAAAAATAATTATTGTTAAGTTAAACTAAGGTAGTACCCGTGGCGTGATGGTGAGTGCGTTAGCCTGTCATACCAGAGGTCTTGGATTCAAACCTTAACATTTTTTTCACGGGTACTGCCTCTTGCGAGGAATTGACAAATTCTCCAAGAGGAATTCTTGTCATGAAAAGTGCTTTCTCAAATTATCCGTTCGGATTCGGCTTAAAATTGTAGGTCCGCTCCATTCCTGGCAACATTACTCGCACACAGGAATGGTATTGAAATGTAAGAAAAAGTAAGAGCGCAGTAGGGCATTCAACATTCATGTAGTACGGCTAAGGAACAAATCTCTACATTCACAGTTAAGTCCAGCTACCATCCTCTTTTTTTAGTGCGCGGTCAACATCATCACCAAATTTTGTAGAGCAAAATAACATTTCTTTTCTGGAAATCCAACTTTCACTTTCTTTGCCAGTAGGTATGGTAAAAGTTTGGCTGAGAAGAATTCCTAGAAGTGATAATAATACGTTTAAACTCTGTAAAGGACAAATGAATGAATCTAGTTGCGAAGCACCAACAAGCCTCGGATACGGACGGATTCACTGTTGACAACCCAAGCAAACGAAATAAGGACTACGAACTTCGGATCTGTACGTGGAATGTTAGGTCCCTTAACAGACCACGTGCAGCCGAACAATTAGCGGAAGCCCTAAACTGCTGCAAGGCAGATATTACCGCCATCCAAGAAGTGCGATGGGATGGACCGGGCAAACGCAAACTAAAAGACTGCGATATATACTACGGCGACTGCTACCGAGAACAAAGGCAGCGTCTATTTGGGTGTGGATTTGTTGTTGGAACTAGACTCAGGCAAAAAGTCTTGAGTTTCAACAGTGTGAGCGAGCGCATCACGACAATCCGCATCAAGGCTAAATTCGCCAACATAAGCCTAATATGCGCGCATGCCCCAACAGAGGAGAAAGATGAAGACACCAAAGACATATTCTTCGAGCTCTTGGACAAGACATATGAGCAGTGCCCTGGCTATGACATTAAAATTGTCTTAGGAGACTTTAATGCCAAGCTAGGAAGAGAAGACATCTTTGGTGGCACAATCCGAAGATACAGCCTGCACGACACCACCTCCGACAACGGATTCAGGCTGATCGATTTCGCTGCGGGGCGAGACGTTCTGGTAGCTAGTACGCAGTTCACACATCTCAATATCCACAAGGGGACATGGAAATCTCCTGATCAATCAACCGTCAACCAGATTGACCACATTGCGATCGACGCACGACACTTCTCCAGTATACAGGATATCCGAACATTCCGAGGGGCCAACATTGACTCGGACCACTACCTCGTTGTAGCCAAGGTACGGCTACGGATATCCCGGTCCAAGCCAAAACAAGGAAGTACTGTGAGAAGTTTCGACGTTAGACGGCTACAATCGCAAGAGACTGCCATGTCCTTTTCCGATCGAGTCTCTAGTAACCTCTTAAGGAGTCCTATGCTGCATGCATTAAGCATTGAAAACCAGTGGCAACATTGCCTTGCAGCCATCAGAGATGCCGCCTCTGAAGTGCTAGGTTTCACACGTCCAACACAGCGAAACCCCTGGTTTGACGACGAATGCCGGCAAGCGCACGCAGCGAAGCAAGAGGCATACAAAACGGCCCTGCACAGAAGGACCAGAGCTGCTCGCGAGCTCTACGAGCAGAGGAGGAGAGAGGAACACCGGCTTCTTAGATGGAAAAAAAGAGAGCACGAGAAGCGCGCGATCGAGGAGATAGAGGGATGTTACAACAGGAATGAGGTTCGTAAATTTTACCAAAAGGTAAAAAAGAACTCCCAAGGGTACCAGCCACGAACCGAAGCCTGTAAAGACGATCAGGGGAACATCGTAGTAGAACCGCAGTCTATGTTGAGAATATGGAAAGACCACTTCTCCAAATTATATAACGGCGATGACGAACCGAATCCCGCTGTAAGGGAGGTAGAACCACTCAACTTAGGCGACGCAGATCAACAATTCCGCCTACCCGACCTAGACGAAGTGAAGATAGCTATATCTAAACTGAAGTCAAACAAAGCTGCTGGAGCTGACGGCATAGCTGCCGAACTATTTAAAGCAGCAGGCGATGACTTGGTAGGGAGCATGCACCAACTCATCTGCAAAATATGGTCGGAAGAAAGCATGCCCGATGAGTGGAATCTCAGCATAGTTTGTCCGATACATAAAAAAGGATACCCTTTAAATTGCGCCAACTACAGAGGGATCAGTCTCCTTAACATTGCATATAAGATCCTTTCTGCCGTACTATGTGAACGTCTGAAGCCGTTCGTCAACAACCTGATAGGTCCTTATCAGTGTGGCTTCAGACCAGGAAAGTCCACTATCGACCAAATATTCACATTACGGCAGATCTTGGAAAAAACCCAGGAGCTTCAAATCGATACCCACCATCTCTTTATCGATTTTAAAGCCGCGTATGACAGCATCCATAGGGAAGAACTCTACAGAGCAATGTCTAGTTTTGGCATCCCTGTCAAACTTATCCGTTTGTGCAGAATGACGATGGAGAATGCACGCTGCTCCATCAAGGTCGGAAAAGATCTCACCGATGCATTTGATGTCAAAAAAGGTTTTAGACAAGGCGATGCACTGTCATGCGACTTCTTCAACATCGTTCTGGAAAGAATTGTGCAAAACTCAACCGTCAACACTAGAGGCACAATCTTCCAAAGGTCCATCCAATTACTCGGATACGCAGATGATATTGACATAATTGGAAGATCAAAGCGTGATGTCAGTGGAGCGTTTTTGAGCATTGCGACGGAAGCGAAGAAGATGGGTTTAGTGGTCAATGAGGGCAAGACCAAGTATATGCTGTCATCAAAAAAGGACATTGAACAACGACGTCTTGGACAACACGTCACCATGGACAGCTATAACTTCGAGGTAGTTAAGGACTTTGTCTACCTAGGCACCGCTATAAACACAGGCAACGACACCAGCGCTGAAATCAAACGAAGAATAACTCTTGCAAATCGCTGCTTCTTTGGACTTAGAAGGCAATTGAGAAGTAAAGTCCTCTCTCGAGCATCTAAAATCACCATCTATAAGACACTCATCATCCCGGTTCTCATTTATGGCGCTGAGGCCTGGACCCTGTCAAAGAAAGATGAGAACGTCTTAGGATGCTTCGAGAGAAAAATTCTTCGGGTGATTTTTGGTCCCGTACGTATAGATGGAGAATGGAGGAGAAGATATAACGACGAACTGTACGGGCTGTACAGCGACACTGACCTAGTTAGCAGAATAAAAGTCCAACGGCTTAGATGGCTGGGTCATGTAGAGCGAATGGACATCAACGCTCCAGCCCGGAAGGTCTTCGAATCCAATCCCGAGGGACGGCGCAGTAGAGGAAGACCGCGACTCAGGTGGCGCACTCAGGTGGGTGAGGACCTCAACCAACTTGGCGTGCGAAACTGGAGACAGCTAGCTAGGGACCGAGCTGGCTGGAGACGCATGTTGGTTGAGGCCCAGGTCCGCCCCGGACTGTAGCGCCACCTTAAGTAAGTAAGTAAGTAAGTAAGTAAAAGTAAAGGACAAATGAAGCTGAATATTTCAATAGAAAATAGTCCCTTAAAATACCTGTAAAAAAGTAAAGGAAGAAATTTATGTGGCGGCAAAACCCCCATTTATCTGTCTTAATTCAAGCTATTAACTTAATGTCTTACGTGAGAAGTTGAAATAAAAACTTATCATTTAAATTGAAATTCTGTAACATACCATGTGAGTGATATGGAGGAAGGATTATAGGATCATGCAAAGTTAGGCCTTGAAGATCAAATCGAAGGAAACATATTTGAACGTGTTCAATTCTTGAAATACATATATACGCCTTTGTAAATTGAGGAGACATAGACAATGGTGGTTAGAAAGATCGGGTTATGTACGGGTTGGGAAATTCCTTTGACCAACACTTTACAAAACCGATGGCAAACTAGCTTTCAATATTGTATCATCTATATGAGCACGAACATTTATTTCTCTGTTGCCTTAGAGTCCAAGATCGCCAATAACCTCAACAGAGGGAATGGTTTGGTTATGGAGAAAGTATTGACGGTGTGAAGATCTTGCTCACTTTCGTGAAAAAGTTATTGATTGACATTTATGTATACTCGTATTTAGGTCTTAAAAGTTTTATTTGCACCAGACTGAGCAACTGTCGAGATCTAGTTGAATAAAGTAAGAATCAAAAATCGACGTAATGGACTTGTACAATTTTACAATATATTTAGAATATATAAAAATCAACTCCATATCAATAATAGTGAAGATAAAAAGAATCAGGCCTACCACGTGGTACGGCAGAGGTAGCAAGAAAAGGGCTACGACTATGTTCGAATGAAGTAAACAAGTTGCAAATATTCATTTAAAAAAATCGTCTTTGAATATTCTGCTGGAGTATCAGCCCAGAAAAAATAATTATTGTTAAGTTATACTAAGGTCATCGTTTTGAAAAACCAACCCAAACATGTTGCATAATTTTTGACAACATCATGTATTTCAAATGTGGTTGGTGTTGCACATACCGAGAATTTTTAGGTGTTTTATTTTACTAATTGTAGTGCCACTCATGGATAGTGAAGTTATATTGGGTTCTTGAACCATTAAATACCAAGTGGTTTCTAATTCTCTATTGTATGATGAAGAAGCGTATCGCCAGCAAGGAAACTAGCCTTGCTAGGACACTCATGTATGCATATTGAGATCCTTTAGTAGGTACTCTCACTATAGTACGAGTAAAAGCAAAAATGTGTCCTATATAGCATTAACGTGCTTAACTAGGGGTCCGGCAAGGGGGAATTGATGGCGAACTACCTTAGAAACAATTGAGCCTTCCCAATATATCTAAAAAAAGGAGTTTCATTGATACAACCCTACGGACGGAGGAGTAATATTTCATGTTATTTACAACTGGCAAAAGATTTTGCTTTGATCGGTGATAGTCATGCTTAAATTTGGCACACAGGAAGACCTGGCATCCTAGTTTGTTTAAGCTTTTTTCGGATTTTCTTACCTGGTTTGATTCTAAAAAAACAGAAGATTTAATATTTTTTTATTGAAGCATCAAGCCACGACTAAGCCTTCAGTCTGATACTTTTTACCCTATTCGGATAAAAGTCTCCATTCCTAAAAGAATCATATTATTAATGATATCTGCTCTGGAGTCTACCCTCAAAGCAAATTGACTAGTTAAAGAGCCGGACAAAAACAGTATTAATACCATCCTAGTTGACTTTCTTCTATCGCCATACTTCAAAGGTGATAGTAAAAAGATGTAACTTCAATTATTTTGATAGCTCCAAAATTCTATGAACAGTTACAAAGAGCATAGGCTATGAAGTTTGATAGTCATCAATATAAGTCACAACAGGTTTCCTACACTGTCCTATAGTTCTCACTTTTCTTTTAAACTCCCTACCAAACAGACACACAGACAAATGAAACTACTCGTATTTTGCTCGTTTTATAAATAGATTGTAGTCTGATTTATGTCCCGGCCTTTTAACACCTTTTGACTGTGTCACAAGCCATCTTGCGTCCAATTTGGAATTTAAATTCTTCTACTTTATATGCCATCGTTATGCTATCTGCAGTGTTTCCAATCCGCCCTTCTAGCTAACAATTATTTGCCTCAAACATCTTCTACACTCTAATACTCTAGTATTGTCGTCGTCGTATGGTCGGCCATCAGTCGTTAGTCATTGATGGACTAGACAGTAGAAATCTGTTTCCCTCATGAACTAGGACTTTGGTCGAGAACGTCAATAACAACACCTTTTGTGCGAATACGGATGCTGAAAAATTTGTCCGCATTTCCTTTGGGCGATGCATGATAGAAGATTTTCTCCCCCTCCTGCATACGTGCGTTGATGAGCGGTGTAGCTGTATTCCAATTAAGGAGAGTATTTAATTTCGGTCCTCTTTCAGCTTCAAGTGGTCGTTGTTGTTTGAAGTGTGTGTACGTTAAGCGGGAGTTACCTGTACTACCATTAGGCATACTTGAACCGTTTACAATTGTTGGATCCTAATTCAGTCATATTAAATTGTCCTTTGGTCTGACTTATCGAATGAAGAAGATAGCAAACAAAAGAAAGAGAAAGAGCCAAGCTTATAATTGCAGACTGTACTATCTGTTTAAGGATCACTAAACTTCACGTGCTCTCTCTCGAAAACACGACACATTTATACTGAACTGATACAGTGCGGAGCGGACTCATAGTCAAACCCTTTTCATGTTCCTGAATAAACATCTCATCAAATAATAGATGCATGGATGTTAGCATGGTATAGGCTAAGGACTGGTGGGGGGAATTGGGTTGGGGGAGTATAAGGAGGTATTGGCTATATGAAAATATCTTGTTGCAGAGATTTTACATTTTCACATACATTTAAAAGAGTAGGAGATAGGACTTGGTTGGATATGTACCAATACCAGAATTTGAAACAACCAAACGAATCTAACGACTCTCTGTCTTGCTCTTATAGATCCTGTGTTGTGTCCCCTTTCTCTTCGTCTCTCTCTCTTGTTTCTTGTGCAAGCCATATATTTGTCTAATAGGCTTTACTTATATATACATATAGGTACCAGTTTCATGCTCATAATGCAAATTCTCTTCTTGAACGTCATGATGACATGCAAGTGGATTGAAGCCAGGAACCTATTCATTTAAAAAAAAGGGATTCTAGGCAAGTTGGGTTTCTTAAGATTACCAAAGCAATTTAAAGCTTGGTGGTAGCTTTCGAGAAATTGACAAATCTTTCAAGTGTAATTGTGTAATTCTTGTAAACTGTAGGTCACCTTCAAACAGGAATGGTTGTGAGTTGTAAGTAATTAGGCTCTGGTTCTCTTCGATCTGTTGTGCCACTTAATTTATTTTTCTTATACAAAAAATCCACCGACCTAATTTTTTGGAAAGTCCTTTTTACATCGATTCATTTTATCATCTGTACCTACCTAAGGCAAAATTTATTTAAATTTATTTAAAGTGAAATACCCACTGAGAAATGTATCTATATATCTTCGATTCAGATTCTAGGAACCTTGAAACGTCAAGAAATTTCAGAATTTTTAATTTCAAAATCAAATAAAATCAGACCGATTGCAATAACTTCCTACGGGAAGTTAAAGATACTTCCCACTCATTCTTGCCCCTTTCTCCCCTACAAAACTAAAGGAATGAACTAGCATAGTAGAAGGTATCAAGATAAGAATTTGGGTATCTAATCCAAGGACATAAATTGCTGCAACATGATAATAAATTTATATAAAATTACTTCTGGGTTAGTGTTAAGCACATTAAACTGCATTCACTTGGGGATACTTTTGTAAGTTTGGTAATACGTACATATCATACCTCAACAACATACAACTTACAGACTACATACAGTTAACGATACGACCTTAAATTGTACATATCTTTAGATATGTATGTATGTACATAAGTCTCTATTTATACCTACTAAATACATTATACTATATAGGAATATGAGTATATATAGAATTTAGTATACGTGATGGCATGATAAGGATTCCAACATTTAGATTCTTCAAAAATGTTATGTTCTTTCTGCAGGAAGATATTTCTTCATTTATAATATTTTAAGAATATTATTTAACATATGAGTATTCTAACAAAAATTCCATTGGGAATTTTATGTTTTGTATTTTGTGTAGATACCTTTCTATTTCTATTTCTATTTTTTTATTTTTGTTTTATGCAAATGAAAATTCTCGTTTGCAAATGTTCAAGTTAATTCATATTGGAATCGTGTATTGAAACACATGTCTTCAATATCCTCTTTATATAACGATATTTGTAGTTAAAAAAAGAGCATTTAAAGTTATGCATGTAAGATACTTTTGTAAATTCCAAAGATATTGTGTGAAAATAAAACACACGAACAAGTTACACGTAGTTGCTTTTATTACGAGAGGATTTTAAGTGACTTAAAATTGAAGTTAGAAGCGTACCTAAATTGCATTTGCTAAGGGCTTTTATATGGTGCGCTAGAATAAATTTTAGTTTTTATAGAATTATGATTCTATGAAAATAAATATACCTATAAATATGTACGTGTGAGGTTATTTTCACACCACATCAAAAAACAAAAGGCTTAAGAATGCAGGCTAAAGAAATACATACATTTCTGCTAAGGAACTCTCTTTTTACTTGCGACATGTAGGAACTATGTATGTATATTGTACATATGTAAATATATACGTCCGTACGTCCGTACGTTCGCGACGTTTTTTTCGTCGTCCATAGCTCAAGAACCAGAAGAGATATCGACTTCAAAAAAATTTTGTTATACACATAATAAGGCAGAAAGATGCAGAAAGGACTCTCAAGAAAATTTCGTGGGTGGTTTTTTTACCATAGCAGTTTAAAAAAAATTTTGGTTAACCCTAAATATCTCATGAACCAATGACGGTAGAGACTTGAATTAAATTTTATATTATATATTGTAACGTGATACAAAACAATTATATTTTTGGAAAAAAATCCAATTAACGGATTTTTTATAAATCAAAAAAAACTGAAAAAAAATGTGTCACCTCGAAAATTTTACGACTAAAATATGATTTCATCTCCGAAACAATTTTGTCCAACGAAGAATAATGTTTTTGTCATCTGATAAAATTTTGAGAAAAATCTAATTGACAGTTTTTTTATAAAAAATAAAAACTTAAAAAAAACATTACTCAAAGTTGGTAAAAATTGAATTTCGACTCAAATATCTTTTCAAAAACTTGAGATTATGGCTTAAAACTTTTTTTATCTTATAAGAAATATTATTTTCAACATTCTGAAAAATGTTGAGAAAAATCGAAGTGACATTTTTTTTATAAAAAATAAAAACCTAAAAAAAAAAGAATAAAACTTGGTAAAAATTGACTTTTCACACAAATATCTTTTCAAAACTTTGAGATATTGGCTTTAAACTACTTTTATCTTTCAAAAAATATTGTTGTCAACATTCAGTAAAATTTTGAAAAAAAAATCGAATTGACAGTTTTCTTACAAAAAATTAAAAACCTAAAAAAAAATTAACAAAAGTTGGTAAAAATTGATTTTCGACTTAAATATCTTTTCAAAAATTTGAGATTATGGCTTCTAACTAACTTTAACTTATAAGAAATATTGTTTTCAACTTTAGGACAAATTTTGAGAAAAATCGAATTCACAGGTTTTTTTACAAAAAATAAAAACCTAAAAAAAAATGTATAAAAGTTGGTAAAAATTGATTTTCGACTCAAATATCTTTTCAAAACTTTGAGATATTGGCTTTAAACTACTTTTATCTTTCAAAAAATATTGTTGTTAATATTCAGTAAAATTTTGAAAAAAAAAATCGAATTGACAGTTTTTTTACAAAAAATTAAAAACCTAAAAAAAAATTAACAAAAGTTGGTAAAAATTGATTTTCAACTCAAATATCTTTTCAAAAATTTGAGATTATGGATTCCAACTAATTTTACCTTATAAGAAATATTGTTTTCAACTTTTGGCCAAATTTTGAGAAAAATCGAATTGACAGTTTTTTTTTACAAATATAAAAACCTAAAAAAAAATTATAAAAGTTGGTAACAATTGATTTTCGACTCAAATATCTTTTCAATACTTTGAGATATTGACTTTAATCTACTTTTATCTTTCAAAAAATATTGTTGTCAACATTCAGAAAAATTTTGAAAAAAATCGAATTGATAGGTTTTTTACAAAAAAACAATACTAAAACTTGGTAAAAATTTACTTTCGACTCAAATAGCTTTTCAAAAATTAAAAATATTGGCTTCAAACTTATTTTATTTCACAGAAAATATTATTTTCCATATTCAATGAAATAAAATCTACAAAAAATAGTACGCAAATTTGGTAAAAATTGATACATATACACAAACTTTTAAGCAAGACAAATCGACAGACGGGATGGGAAGTTATCAGTGTGGGGCGCATCCCAGCCTCTTTTTTCACTTTAAAATTGGCCATATTTCGCTGTCTGAAAGGAAAATAAAGCCTTACGCTTTATTGACCTTCCTAGTTTTTGGGCGATTTGACATTTCTTCGGTAAATATTTGTGTTCATTTTGGGCTTTTTCTTCGAAAAAAAGTTTTTGGGCGAAATGACATATTTAATATCTTGGGGTCATTTTATTGAGCAGTAAGACCGAAAGCTTCTTTTTATTTGGAATTTTATAAAACTCAAAAAAGTTTTAACGACCAAAGTTTCGGTAATATTGCCAAATTGTGCAACAGCAAAATATTAATTAAATTGTTTTGGGTGCTATAGATTTTAAATTTTGGTGTTGGTCAAATGTCTACAAAAACCAAATTCACATTTTTATTTTCAAAAATATAAACCAACGAAAATAATCATCTAAAAACTGGGACAAATTTATTTTTGACTTCAATATCTCGAGATTAAAAAATGATATTGACTTCAAAAATTATTGCATTCTACACAAAATATTTTTGTTAACATCAGGTACTTTTTTTAGAAAACTGCAATAAACGTTTTTTTTTTTTAAATACTCGTACTTAAGATCAAATTAAAAATTCGTACAAAATAGTTGTTGAGTAAAATGACTCATGAACAAGAAAAGATATTGAAATCAAACTTATTTTATCATTATTATGCAACATTTTGTTCTTTACATTCAGTTAATTTTGTGGTAGAATCAATCTCACATTTTTTTTCTTAACTTTTGACAGAAAACAGCAGACAGTTTTTTTTCATACTCTTTAGCTTTTCACTTTCACTCTTTTCAGCTTTTTTTACAGTGAGCAATTTTCATTTTTTGATATTAAAACTTTTTAATTAGTGATTTGAATCCAAAAACTATTGCTTATAGCTGAGATTTAAAATTTTGTGAAAATTCAATAACAGGCTTGTTATTGTAAATAGTATGTTTATCTTGAGTTCTTTTGTCTATAATTTAAATTATAGTTAAATTTGTTGAAATATTAATTATTATTATTATTTTAATAAAAGGTTTTAATATGAATAGCCCATTATTTGGCAGCTGCGACTTTTCAAGATGTCATGTTTTAACATGTGATAAATAAAAACTACATCAATACTAAAAATTCGAACAATCTACTATATAAAAATAAGTCGGGTTTTCCTTCCTGACGCTATAACTCCAGAACGTACGAACCGATTTTCACGGTTTTGCATTCGTTGGAAAGGTCTCGGGTTCCGTGAGGTTTATAGCAGACAAAATTTTGGAAAAATTTCAACAGAAAAGCGGTGAACTCCGTTTAGCTTCCGGTTAGTTCCGATTTGTGGAATTGAACATTTTTAAATTTTTTGACATTTCAAGAGCCCAATATTCTAAACCAAAGCTTATTTTTGGGAACCTTTTTAAGTCAACCATATCTCTAGAAACGTCAGAGATATCGACTTCAAATAACGTTTGTTTTAAAGATAATAAGAAAAAATATAAAAATGTATTATAGAGCAATTTAAGAAAAAAGTGAAAAATTTGGTTGACCCCAAATCCACTTATATAAAATTCTGAATGAACAGCAAAAGTATACGAAACATTAATGCAAGCGGTGGACAATAATACTGGTGGTCTATTCTTCCTGGACGCACCTGGAGGAACAGGGAAAACAAGATCTTTAGCGGCTTGATGATATTGTTGGCAGGCGGTTTCAGGCAGACGTTGCCAGTAATTCTCCGTGGAACGCTTGCAGATGAATTGAATGCTTGCCTGAAGGCATCACTTTTGTGGAATAACGTAAAAACACCACTAATATGATCAACTTCAAACTGATCAAAGTGCTGCACAATTTTCCAAACAATTGTTAGTTGTTAGTTGAGAATGGAAAAGTGCCAGATCATGCGACAACTGGATTAATTACTCTTACCAACGACTTTTGTCGATTTGTAGACTCTCAATTAGCTCTTTTTGAAAATGTTTTCCCAAACATTAGTGAGAATTATCAGAATTATGCTTGGTTAAGTCAACAAGCAATTCTCGCCGCAAAGAATAATGATGTACACGCACTGAATTTCACCATTCAATCAAAAATCGCTGGCGATTTGGTGACATACAAATCCGTTGGTTCCATAACAAATCCCGATGATGTAGTAAATTATCCAACGGAGTTTTTGAACTCTCCGCAGTTACCAGGATTTCCACCACATAACTTGCAACTCAAAGTTGGTTCAGTTATTATGATATTGCGTAATTTGAATCCACCGCGACTTTGCAACGGTACTCGACTTGCGGTGAAAATACTTATGCCGAATTTGATTGAGGCAACCATTATTAACGGAAACTACGCAGGTGAAAATGTATGTATTTCTCGAACACCAAGGATTCCGACTGATCAGCCGTTTGACTTCAAACGATTGCAATTACCGTTTCGCCTTGCGTTCGCAATGACAATTAACAAGTCGCAAGGCCAATCGCTTAGTGTTTGCGGGATAAATTTAGAAAACCATTGTTTTTCACATGGGCAGCTATACGTTGCGTGTTTACGAGTTGGGAAACCATCCGCTTTGTTTGTGTTAATGTCAGACCAAAAAACAAAAAATGTGGTTTACCAAAGAACACTTCAGTCAAAGGGATAATTTACGGACAAGTATAACGGTATAACGCTTCGATTCAGTATTTACTTTGGATTCACTTTCATTTTTTACTTAGAGAAGTTCAACTAAATTACACTTCATTTTTGTAATCGAAATTAATTCATTACGGTTGTGAAATGAAATAAAATTTTTCCTTTTCAAATATAAAACAAAAAAAAAAAAAATGTTCTTCAGCTTTTAATCCCCAAACGAAATATTAAAAAAACGAAGCCAACTGGTGGCGAAACGGAGTTCGCCGGGTTTGCTAGTACTCTCTAAAACGTATTGAAATTCTAAAATTCACTAAAAAATGGTGAACGTTTTTTATTTATAATTCACAAAACTAAAGAATTTTTAAGTGGTTTTTAAGCAACATCTCGCTTGGCAATATTGTCAAACTCAAATTAAATTAAATTTGAGCTATTGGGATAAGTTTTTGATGTAAGCAATTGAAAAGGTTTGTATTTCTATTTCGAAATTAATCTTTTATTAGTATTAAACTTCCCATTCGTTTGACATTCGCCATCCAAAATTATTTATTTGAGTCAATATCATCTCTTTGGGTATATAAAGTTTCTAGTTTCTATTAATTCTATGTACCTGAACTATGTATATTTTGATTGTGATTCTATATTTATTGCCTTTCAGGCTAAATTTGTATTTGTAATTTACATAGCATGAGTATTATAATTTCTAAAATACCTACTTACAAAACAAATTGCATTCTCATAGTAACCTAAGATACCTTAACTTATAAGATTGTGTGTATAATAAGTTAGGCATGTATTATTTAAGCTTAAAATTTAATATTATATCTATTCTGAGAGTTAATTATATTCTGTAAAATAATCTACTATGTTCAATAAGTGATGATATCTTTAAATTTTCTATCTTAATGTATTGTATTTATGTATGTAAATATTTGAGTCTTGTGTTGTGTAAACAAAAATAAAATAACCCAGAAACTTAAAAATTTTCTTGATTGAAAAATGTGTGGGTATTTAAATAATATTCAGTGTTGACAGCCATTTTGACAGATAGACAGACCTAGAAGAAGTTTGTCAAACTTTAGATCCAAAATACAAATTTGAACTACCTAAAGGCAAAAACGAAGAAAGGCGAATTTTGTTATTTTAACATTTTCCGTCTGTTAATAGTCCAAAAATGGGTTACAACTAAATTCATAAGAAATCTCCTTAAAGGATTTTCAAAAGCAAAATGTATAAAATATTTTTAATGAAATGAAGTAAAAACAAAAAACTGAATTCGAAATTCATTCATCAACGTTCTTAAAAAATATAATTTTATTTTTGTTGCTCTTTTCTCTATTCTTGACCCATTTCACTCCCATGTTAAGACGACAGAAGACATATACAGTATCATTAAGGCTACAAGAATTGTAGCAGCAGAACAAGGTATTTTATATAACCTTGCCTAGCAGCAGCAGCAGCAGCAGCAGCACATAGTTTGGAGTAAAGTAAAGTCATACGATATGCGTTGCAGGTTTTGACGTATCATTATTTCTGCAGTGCCACAGCGATAGCAATTTGGAGCTAGGTTATTTTTTACTTTTAACACATTTTTTAGTTTGCAGCAATTGCATAAAATTCTCTACCAGCATAGTATAGACTCTTTGCCATTGCCATATGCTACATATATCCCTATACATATACAAAGGTGTGTGTAGCTATGTTCTGCTGGCTTTTAATTTAAATATGCATTTTTTATATTTCCAGGAGATTTGTTAAATTTTTGTGTTTCCCTTGTATGTACGCTGAAGTTGGAAATAGGAACATGACAGGACGAAGAAGAATATCTTATGAATATAGACATCATGGGTGCCACTCTACTATTTAATTAGTAAACAGTGATGCCACTTTTTTTACTTTTCTGTTTCTTTTTGTGGTTATAGTAAAATTGCAAATTTTGGGAAATGTTAACGTATCAAGGTCCTTAAAATAATTAATCCTGCAACTTTCTATGGCAATATCTTATGAACAAATCAAATACACATAACTTAAATTCAAAATAAATTTTATACAGGGTTATCCATTTTGCGGTTTCAAAATTAAACGTAAATAAAGCATATTTTAAATATTTGTTTTCATGATATTTCTATTGTATTATAAATGTTGAACGTGTATATTATTCTTCGATCGATTCTTTTGAGGTAGTTTTCGACCACTTTTTGACACATCTTGGGCGGTAACTCAGCTATTACTTGACGAATGTTGGTTTTTAAGTGCTCAAGAGTCAAAGGTTTATCTGCATAAACATTAGTTTTCGAGTAGTCCCACAAAACAAAAGTCCAGCGTTGTCAAATCGCATGATCTTAGCAGCCAGTTGATATCGCCACGAAGAGAAATTATGCCGCCAGGAAATGTCTCTTCCAATAAAGCTATATTCGATCGAGTTGTGTGGCATGTGGTACCGTCTTGTTAAAACTATATATTCTCTAAGTCGTCTTTTTCAATAGCAGGCAAAAAAAAAGTCGGTTATCACATGACCATAACGCTCCGAATTGACGGTGACACTTGTTCCATTGTCGTTTTGGAAAAAGTAAGGTTCAATCACACCTCCGGACCAAGGAGTACACCACACAGTGAATTTTTGTGGATGTAATGGCCTCTCTTCAATTACTTAAGGATTCTCAGAACCCCAAATACGACAATTTTGTTTTTTAACATACCAACCGCACCGAGTGAGAATTGTGCTTCGTCGCTGAAGAAAATTTTGTTCGAAAAATCGCCGTCCACTGCCTGTTGTTCAAGCATCCATTCAACGTATCTACGACATGGTGAATGGTCAAGCTGCCTTCAGTTGTTGTGTAAGCTGGACTTTATATGGATGTAGGTGTAGATCCAAATGCAAAATACGCCATGATGTGCCTTAAGTCAGTCTTAATTACTGAGAACAACACATTATGGTCTTCGGCAACACTTTCACTTAAATCAGCTATGTTTTCAGTGGTACGAGCGAAAACGATGATGCACAGGGTTTACAACATCTGTAACCAATGCAGTCTCTTCAAATTTCTTCACAATTTTGACAATTGCTTGCGTAGTTGGGCGATTATGTAAACCATAATCTCCTCTCAAAGCACGATATGTGGCTGTGGCAAAATCACCATTTTTGTAGTAGGTTTTAAAAATTTCGATTTCAAGCCCCCATACTTTTGAAACCGCAAAATGGATAATCTGTAACGAACTAATTATTATATATACTTTAATTTCATGTTTTCTATTAGAATAAAATCCATTCTATTCCTTCTATGAAAATAACAAGTATACGCCCGAGTGAACCTTTTTATAAAGTATCGCATTTTCCATATCTGCATGGATAACAGTCGCGTTATTGAATAGAAATTAAAGACAAAATAACTACAAACACCTTTCTATGATTTGATTCACCCTGACATAATGTTCCCTTTCACACCTGAACTTTTTTTGAATCCAACCGCTACAGGTCATTCAGACCATTCCAGAACGGTAATGAAAGGGTTGTCCACTTCCTTTAGCAACGGGTAGGCCTGCTAGCACACGCTCGTCCTAGCTCGTCGACGGGGTGGGATCTTGTTGCCGAAAATGGACGGTGTTACGTTTTTGTTTCAGGCCTTAACATTCGAAGCTGTCATTCGAGAAATATATTATATTGTATTAAGAGTTGTGGAACCCGAATTTTGATTACTCAAAGAAAAGATCGTCATACTAGTTGAGAACATAGGTGGTAGTGTTCCCTGAGCTTTATACCCTCCCCTCACGTCAAAAATAAAAAAAAATAATTCGTATTGAGACGTGGTTATTGCCAGGACTCCTTATACGACAATAACCCCTAAAATGAATTAAAACTTGCTTACTTACATTATCCCGTCGAAAGTCTCAATCGCCTTCTTTTGATCTCACATCCTTATTTTAGTTACTCAAAACTTCTTCATATTATTATAATTTCTACCAAAAATTTATCCGACAAAACATATTCAAACTTACTAAACCTGGAACATCGATAATTGTATGGTCTTTATAAACCAAAAACTGCCATACAAAAAAAAGGATTCATACTGCATGAAAATTGCATAAACAAAAACTTCAATTTAATAAGTGTATAGTAAGGTAGATTTTTACAACATACAATATACATAATGCTTCTTTAGTTATTCTTAGGCGTTAAGGGAAAGACGTGGTTTCATGAACTGATTAGGATACGGATAGGAAAAAAAAAGAGATGAGATATGTTTTTAAAGATATTACTTCTGTCTTAGTTATTTTTGTGTGCTTTTAAATTTTACTGGATACAAATATAATAAAATATGATTTTTTTTTATAATGTAGTTTAACATTTACTTACTTTGTTCCTTTATTAAACTTACGGCTGCGACTCCTGGTGAAAACTGTGCACGGTTTTTACTGGATTCGGTAGATTTTAATTTTCTGTCAAATTTAAAAATTATATTTATTTCTCTCAATTCCGATTTATTGGAATAATACTTAGCTTGAATTTTAGTTATTTCTTTTCACAGATGTTCTTCTCTTTAGATTTTTGGTGGGGGATGGGGGTTATAATATTGGAAAGTGACTGGAATTCAGGAGAGGAGAATTGATGTTTTTTTGGGTGTTTGATCTTTGCTTTAGTTAAAAATTGCTCTTTATATGTTGTTGCTGCTTTCTCAATTATGTTGGTATATGGGATTCTCAAGTGTTTCGTTTTGTTCCGAACTTAAGTGAAGTGGCTATTGATCGAACCAAATGGTTACTCATAAATAGGTTAGTTAGGTTTGATATAATTCTTCCCACCCGCGTGGCTCTTCTCGTTGGCGCTTCGTGTGTCAAACCAAATAAGTTCAACTGGCGCCTCTTGCTGTTATCTGATAACAATTCAGAGAGAGTACAGAAGGATGAATACAAAAAAAATACGTATACCAAAAAATAAAACGTAAGAGTCTTACCTAAAGTGGAATTTCACCAGCTCTAATTAAGTGTCAACCGGACTATAGCGTCACGCGGTTTAATTCTGGCACCTAGATTTTCAATCCATTTAGTTTTTTATTTTAGATTGAGATGATATTAAAATATTAACCCACCAGTTAAACTTTTAATAATATCGTATAGCTTAGGCACACTTTCACTAGACTTTAGATTTTTATATATGGATTGAATTTACCAACCTATTATTCTTTCGCGTAGGTGGAAGAAATATTTCTCAATTTACTTGTTTGATCTTGTGACGAAACGTGTTAAAGATCTAAAAATTATTTAAATAAAAATCAGACGATAGCACTATAAAATTAAAGTTTGACTGTACCTAATTTTATCAATTTTATAAAATATAAAAAATAAATACTAACTTTAGGACTTTTTGAGCTTATGTCCTTCTCGTTCACGAATTATGCGCCAACTAAACCTAATCGCGCTGGTCACTTTTCTTAATTCTTGTTTCATAAAAAGATTATGAGAGCTTAGAATTCCGTGTAAAACGTACGATTTACCTGCACTGCAGAAGTCCGTTTCCTGACGTTCCGCTGCGGTATCACTTTTCCTTACATTTATTTAATTCGTTATACATACAAAAATTTCTTTTCCATCGCTTTTACTAAATTTCGAATATTGACAGTGTTAGTAGATGAGTTTTATTTTATGGTAGGATATATTTTATCCTATTTTTATATTAATTTTAAATATAATTTTGTTTGACCAAAGTGATTTCCCTACAAATCCGTTATAGATTTTGATCAACCAACATCAAAATCGGAATTTTTTTGTATTATTTGTCTCTATTTAGCTTAATAAAAATCCATTTATTTCGTTTTTAAAAGTCGTCAGCGCTGTTATTTGACACTTTTCAAATTTACAAATTCAATATTGAAATGTCATAATATTAGATACATTTTTTCCATTTACTTAATTACTAGATGCACTTTTCGTGCATTGAGCAATTATTATGGTCATCCCAATCAACCTATTTCGAAAGCAATTGGTAAATTCTGTAGACATTTTTAAGCGTTACTTTTGTCGTAAGGCCTGTGCTGTGCATCATCGTAACGCACGCTCAATTAAACATTTTAGTACTTCAAGTGAAAGTGTTGCTGATAATCAAGTTATGATTGAAAATTTACAAATGTCAGGCTCGTCTCGTCTCTGTTTTGATCTTGCAACGGATGTGTCCAAGAGAACCAAATATCTTAGTGAACGATAGTGTATCATTTTCAAAGATGTTTTTTTCAATTCTATCCGAAAGACTCGAGCCCGTTTCAGGAAAGCCTGCCCAAAAATGAGAATTATACTCGAGTTATGAACAAATTAAAACTTTGAAAATTATATCCAGATCAGAAGGTTTAAAACATTTCTTAAATAGTCGGAGAAAATCTAAAAACAAAAAACTTCGTATTTAATAGTCACTGAGAAAGGCAGTTCTAATCGATCCTTAAGCTTGTTCACATTTGTATTAATGTATTTTGGTTTTATTTCACAATTCAAAATAACATTAACACAAGAAGAATACAAAACCTAAAAAGACTGAAATTATCGTCTAGATCTAATCTTGGAAGCTTCAAAAGTAATATCGTTTCGTCTTGTTTCGCGACAAAACCAAGAATTATCTCGTCTCTTTGCCAGCCCTCCAAGTTAATTCCAAAGTACCACCCGAAAGGCGGTTAAACATTTACTCAATACAATCTCATGCTGCAAATCCTTTATTTGGGTAATATTATTTTTCATACTTAATGGAAAAATCTCAAAAAAAAAAATCATTAGGATCTATGCGGAAGAGTCATTGAAAATTGGACCACTCGGATCCGTGCCACCGCGCGCCGTAAGAAACCGAGGCGGGCATTTGAATGATGTCATATTCCACACTTAATGGCATACATGCGCCTTTCAAATAAAAAAATAATTTTGTTAATACCTCATTGTTTTATTCCAATTCAACATATTCCCGCCCTTATCTAAAAACCTTTTCATATCATTTTCTTTAATGTTGCCTGACAAGCATGGCTGATAAACACAATCAAAATCTTACTTTTTCTATCAGAAAACATTTTACATCAAAGATCACCAAAATATTTGCAAACTTTTTAAGTACCGACCCATGAATTAGTTTCACTAATCTTTATCCTTCTTTTATTCTAATTTCATCAACGTTCGTCGGTTCTCTTAAGAGGCATTAAGTTGGTAATCTTCAAAGCCCATATTCAACGTTTTAGTTCTACTTGTTTCCTTTCTTGTTTCAATTCACTCCTTAGAATCCAAATTAGCATTAGTGCATTTGAATTTTAAAAAGTTTAAGTGTCAACACTAAAAGTCCACTTCTCAATTTATATAATGACACAATATGACAGCCGGATCTGATAGCCTTTATGCTTCTATAAAATTATAAACGAGTATATACATAGGTAGATGATGGGTAATACTTATATGCATATTTACAAAGTCATTTTAAGTTTTATGAGTGAAAAAAAAAACATACATACATACATAACATACATATGTATATCAATATAGTCAAAATGTGTATAATGTAGAGTGTTTTATTTTATTTAATTTCAAGACATATTGTGTACCAGTATTTTTGTATTATTATTATTTATTATGAAATGCTATAACGTTGTCATCTTTTCCTTAGAAAAATGCGTTAGGTATACAAGAATCTTGGCCAAATTACATGCCGATGATGACAAGGACCAAATGTGTTGACATAATGTGTATCTAAGTAAATAATCCACCTATAAAAATATGTGTACAAACAAATGAATTAGACTGATTCAAAAATAAAAACCAAAATGTCTTCAATGTTCAATGCACCCACCACTGTTTCGATTCTGCACTTCGAGAAATTGCTTAAAATTAAAACTTTGAAATCCCAAATAACAATAATAATACAAAATTAGCTTTTTCAAAATCAACCGGCAGACGGCCCATGAGCCATTTTTCAGAAAGTAGTTCGCTTATAGCAAGCGCCAGACTACGATCAGAGGCTCATCATAGGTGCATGTGTTAGTTGTTAGTAAGAAAATAATACAATTATAGCCTAACACACGCACAAAATACAAAACATAAATAACATTTAATTAGAACTATTACAGAACAAAAAATTAAAAAAAGACGTTAACGATTGGTTCTAAAGAACGATTTTAATCCCACCTTATTAAGTTATTGTAATGGGTCGATTTGTCAAACATTTCTCGACGTCCCTAGAGTCGAAATAAAAGATTTTTAGAAAGATGTATGTGCGTGCGTGTGTACGTACGTTCGTACGTCCGTACGTTCGCGACTTTTTTTTCGTCGTCCATAGCTCAAGAACCAGAAGAGATATCGACTTCAAATAAATTTTGTTATACAGATAATAATGCAAAAAGATGCAGAAAGGGCTCTCAAGAAAATTACCATAGCAGTTTAAAAAAAAAGTTGAACATGCTAGAGACTTGAATTAAATTTTATTTTATATTAAATAAATATATTTCTGGAAAAAAATCCATATAACGTTTTTTTTTATAAATCAAAAAAACTGAAAAAAAATATTTATCACCTCGAAAATTTTACGAATAAAAAATAATTTTATCTTTCAAACAATGCAACGAAAATAACGTTTTCCACATCTGGTAAAATTTTGAGAAAAATCTAATTGACAGTTTTTTTATAAAAAAAAATAAAAATCTTAAAAAAAGTCACTCAAAGTTGGTAAAAATTGAATTTAGACTTAAATATCTTTTCGAAAATTTGAGATAATGGCTTCCAACTTATTTTATCTTATAAGAAATATTGTTTTCAACATTCGGTTAAATTGTGAGAAAAATCAAATTGACAGTTTTCTTACAAAAAAAGAAAACCTAAAACAAAAAATGAATAAGTTAGTAAAAATTGATTTTCGACTCAATTAACTTTTCAAAAATTTGAGACATTGGCCTTAAACTAATTTTATTTTTAAAAAAATATTGTTTTCAACATTCAGTAACATTTTGAGAAAAATCGAATTGACAGTTTTTTTTATAAAAAATAAAAAACCTAAAAAAAATTAATAAAAGTTGGTAAAAATTGATTTTCGACTCAATTATGTTTTTTAAAATTAAAAATATTAGCTTTAAACTAATTTTATCTTATAAGAAATATTGTTTTGAACATACGATAAAATTTTGAGAAAAATCAAACTCACAGTTTTTTAACAAAAAATAAATACCTTAAAAAGGCATTGTTAAAAGTTAATAAAAATGTACTTTCGACTCAAATATCTTTTTTAAAATTAAAAATATTGACTTCAAACTAATTTTACTCACAGAAAATATTATTTTCGACATTCAGTAAATTTTTTATTAAAATCGAACAGTCAGTTTTCTTCATAAAAAAATAAAATTTACAAAAAATTTTACACAAATTTGGTAAAAAATGATGTTCGGTTCTCGATATCTCGTGAATAATAATAGAAGGTATTGACTTTAAATTCATTTCATTCATCCAATTTGTATTTGTTTATACAAGAAATAAAAACTTTTAAGAAATGCTACTAAAATTGGTAAAAATTGGTTTTCGACTAAAAATCTCGTTAACAAAAACTGATTTTGAAATCAAACTATTTCATTATATGCAAAATATTGTTGGTAATTTTTAAATTTTTAAGAAACAAAACATGAAACCCTACAAACTTTTAAGCAACACAAATCGACAGACGGGATGGGAAGTTATCAGTGTGGTCGCATCCCAGCCTCTTTTTTAGATTTAAATCTATCGATGAACAGTTTATGTTATATAAATGCTCATTTGACTTAAAGCATCATTCTTCTCATTGTTAGTTCTATCGAAGTCAAAATGTATAAAATCAAATGAAGACAGGTGATGAGTTGCGCCTCGGTAATTCAAATGTACACAAGATAGCAATAAAGGTGCAACAACTTCACCATTGATGAAGACAAATTAAGTCATTATTAACCCGACTTTAATGGAGAGATTACATTTTAAGAAGCTGAATACGATGTTCAGTTCATAGGGAGGCAGATCATAAGGATCATCCCAAGGAACACCCTTTAGGGCACAGCGAATGAAATTATGTTATACCTGCGAAGCATATTCAAGATGTGGATGAACATGGCAATTGTACAAAGAAAGAGTAACATAGGGATCATTGAACTCCTTTTCCCAGGGTTTCATAGAACATGCCTTATTCACAATAAAATTAATGTGATGTGTAAATTCTAAGTTGGAACAGAAATGAACACCTAAATCTTTAAATGTGGAGACGCGACAGAGTTTGTCGCGTCTGTCTGTGATATACAATAATCAAATACACTACCGATTCGTTTTTTAGTAAAAGTTATCGTCTGGCATTTTAAAGGGTTGAGGGCAAGGTTATTTTTCCCACACCAAAATGTGGAACTCTAAATGTCGGCTTGTAAAATAATACGATCATGTGTGGACTTTATTATTTAAAAAATCTTCATGTTTTCAACAAAAATGAGAATTCACTTGAGCGTAGACATGACAATACGTCGTTAATAGACAGGATGAACAGAAAAGGACCAAGATGGCTTCACTGGGGAATACCAGATTGAGCCACAAAAGGTTCTGAAAAAATGCTTCACTTTCACAAACAACTTGTTCAAACAATTTAGGAATGCAAGAAAGCTTTGCATTGGGCCTGTAGTTTGTTATATCCGCCTTGATACAATTCTTGAAAATTAGTGTTAGAAATGACTCCTTCCATATACTGGGAAATTTGCTTGTTTTTAATAAAAGTTTGAATAAAAACGTTAGGGGTTCAACTAAAGTATTTCTACACTTTTTTAATACCTTCGGGGAATACCATCGGGACCGGCTAAGCAGTCATCATTCAACACG
Source organism: Eupeodes latifasciatus (assembly GCA_920104205.1). Taxonomy (NCBI): domain Eukaryota; kingdom Metazoa; phylum Arthropoda; class Insecta; order Diptera; family Syrphidae; genus Eupeodes; species Eupeodes latifasciatus. Next base: position 36,329,033 of record OV049926.1, read on the forward strand.
GATAAAAGATCAAGGACCGTACTTTGTAGCACAGGGATGTGAGTACAGCTAGATTGTGAAAAGGAGTGAAGATTATGAAAATATACTTCAACAATTTCTTCAAGGCTATTAACAAATGACGCGCGGAAATTAGTTGCAAAAGCGTTACAGATACCAAAAGATTTTATCTAATGAAAGGTTTTTGTAAGGGAAGTTAACTGGAAAGCCATCTGATTTTTTCTTTAAGTTTACAAGTTTCTCTTTTAAAGAGGTTCCCATATCAGTAACATAACAGAATATACAAAATTAGAAAGAGACTTAAATTCGTTAAAGAGTTCAACATAAAAAGAGAAGTTGACTGGAGACACAGTTTTGGGATAAGTTTTCCATGCCTTATTTCTTTTGTTACACAGTATTCTTTTGAGTACTAAATTTTGTATTTCTTGATTTCTGAAAAGGTCCTTTTTTCAAACAATATTTTTAAAGATCTTATAAAAATTTGAAAATGCTAATATATCAGCAATTCCAGAAATGTTTAAATCTTCAAACAACAACTGGAAATCAGCTCGTCTGAAGTCAAAATTATATAAGCAATCAAAGGAATTACTGTATTCAAAAAGGTGATTACTTAAGTCAAGAAAAATATCCAAAAGGGGTTGATATTTATCAATATTAGTAATTCCTGATCTAGATTCTAGAACAAGAGTACTAATAGCGTCAGAAGAAAAAACTAAATCAAGAATTCAATTTTTTGAGTTTTTAATACAGCTTGTTTGCTGTGAGTCAGTAAGAAGGATTCTATCGAAAAAAGATAGTTCCAATTGTGAAGAAGAGAGAGAGGCTTGAAGGCAAGATTCGTCTTCCGATGGAATCCAGTCAATGTGTTGTAAATTAAAATCACCTACAAGTAAAAATATTGGTGCCACAGCAAGACAAACTGATAAGAAAGTCTAATGCCAAGGAAAATTCGGTATAAACAGACTCCAAACTCTTTGGGGGAATGTAAACGTTTAAAATGAAAATAGTCTTAGTCTGTATAGTTACCATTATCTTTACACAGACCAGTTCAATTGATAGGTCAAATGGAAAAGGTACACAAGAAGATAAATGTGTATTTTATACCATTTTTAAAAATGGTATAATAATCAAATAAGCTGAAATTTGGACATACGCATTAATTCAAAGCTAGTTGCAATGAACAGAAGGATATTTAAGTCTTTTCTGAACCAGTCTAATATATGTGTATGAACACTATGCACAACTCTCCAATGTAATATACCTAGCCTTCATTTATTTTTTCCTTAACATTAATTTTTCTCAACTCATCCTCTTAATTTTTCACATCTTCATCGTCGTTGTTGTTGTTGTTATAGTCGTTATCGTCATATTGCATCTCCATCTCCATATCCTTATCCATCTCCATATCTATCGCCATCTACTTATTCATCTCCATAGTCATCATCGTCGTTGTCTACTTCATCTGGTTTTTGTGTTTGTGGTCCCAAACTAATGAGGTGGCAGTAAGTATTAAATTTACATGTATGCAAAATAATAATTGCAGTCCATATACTGCCGCACGTATAACTCTCTTTCTCTCTCTCTGGCTCTGTGGTATTCTCCTCTATACTCGCTTTAAGGACTATAAGGACGACACAAATGTGTAGGAAGGTAGGTTTATAAAACCCTACACCACGTATAGGCACTGTGATGTGTTTTTATTTTTATATTTTGTGCTACGCCTCGCTCATTTGTATCCAACGAAGCGTCCTGAAAACAAAACTAGTCTGCATTTAAAACACAAACTTGTATACACACTATCTCACCCATACTAATGGAAGGAGGGTGGCATTTTTTTACACACAGTATAAAGGACGATGACGACGACAATGATGATAATGATGATGATGATGATAATGATGATGATAGGGATATGGTATATGGCGAAAAGGATTTTGTGGCCTAGGTTTTGCATTTGTATGCATTTCTGCCAAGGCCATCATAGTAATCAGGGTAAGGAAAACATTGATGCACAACATACTAACCAACACACAATTCTCTGCATTTATTCATCCTGTAATAATTTTATATGCAATTGTGGCAGCTGAGCACTGAGCACTTCAAGGATTAACCGAATGCAAAAAGCACAGAGAATTTCGCTGTATAACACGTATGTGTGTACATTATACTAGGCTATAGGGCTACACCACATCCTAGAATGTTTAAAAACTATCTACATACACTCGTATGCATAAACAGGTTTCCCGTCGTCGTAGTCATTGTTCGTCGATTTGATACAAAATTTGAGAATCGATTGAGAATGAAAAATGTTATTTCAAGTGCAAAAGTGAAAATAAAATACATACATACATACACAACACACTACACACAATAATCCTTGGGAAAGCGATCTTTCAATGAAACCTACGCAAATATACAATATGTCAATTGCTGCATCACTATAGAACCATACCTACACCGTTTGTTGTATACAAACCTATATTCTACAAGACATAACATACCGTATTTGGGACAAGATGAAAGTTAACTGCTTGCATAATCAGTTTGAAATAGATTTTCAGAATTCATAAAAGATGAGTTGAGAGAAATTGCACATGCACAAGCCCACACATAGAGTCTTGGTATCTAAGACTTACCTTGATACGAGTATGACTGCCACTGGATGCAAATTCTTGACTTATGTATGAAGATTGCTCAAGTCGATTGGTTTTTGGTTTTCAATAGAAACTAGGAGCTGGAGTATGTCATCGTATGGTTATCTTCTTTGGCTAGTTTGTGGCCTGGCCATATACCATATGTATCACTTATCACAAACAGAAACACAAACAGCCTTGACACAGAAATTCCACACATGAAAGGATGTTTTTTCTTCAATAAAATTCACTTTTATTTTAAATAATTTATGGATTTAGATTTTGAGAAACAGAAGATGAGGAAATTTATATATTTGATATAGTTTTTATTTATATGCTCAAAATATGAACAATTTTAACTTGTGGGAAATTATTTGACGTACAGAAATTAAGGAGGGTAATATATTAACTTCCCATAGGAAGTTATTGTATTCGGTCCGATTTGTCAAATTGAAAATGTTGACATTTCTCGACGTTTCAAGGTCCCTAGAGTCTAAATTAAAGATTTTTAGAGAGATGATGCCTGTGCGTGCGTGTGTACGTACGTTCGTACGTCCATATGTCTGTATGTCGTCTATAGCTCAAGAACAAGTAGAGATATCGATTTCAAATAAATTTGGATTTACACATAATAACGCAGAAAATGCAGAAGGACTCTCAAAAAAATTGAGCAATTTAAAAAAAGGTGAACATTTTGGTTAACCTTAAATATATCACGAACCAATAACGCTAGAGACTTCAATTAAATTTTATATTATATATTGTAACATGATACCAAACAAGTATATTTTTAGAAAAAAATCCAATTAACGGTTTCTTTTATAAATCAAAAAAAGTGGAAAAAAAATGTTTGGCACCTCGAACATTTTAATTATATATACATATATATGTATGTATATAATTTCATGTAACGAAGAATAACGTTTTTGACACCTTGTGATGGAGATATTACTTAGCTGGACAGTGGTGGTCATGAAATGCATATCCACTTATCCGGTTGCGACTGTAGGCACGATTGCTACGCTCGACTATATACCTCGATGACGGAGGGGGAGGGGTAGGATCATGTCGCATGATATACCTAAGTACACATAATATTACGTGCCTGTTTAGGTTCAATTTTAGGTTTTTATTGAAAAGGGGAAAGCCAAATGGAAAGGAAAAACGTGGAATAGGGAATTCGATTGGAATTGGGTTAACTTCACACACAACCGTGGTTTCGATGTTGATAAACCTTGAGTATACCCTCCCCTATATATCTTTGAGGCTGAAATCAAAAATACACCATGACTATCTTACTCACAAATGTTGAGATAGCCCCTTACTAGATTTACTCAACTCACAAACTCACCAGATCATTCTTAATAGCTAGGATGGTTTAATTACTGAAACAAATCATTTTTTTTCTGTTCTAAAATTCAATTAAACTTTTAATATTCATTTTTCTTTTTTAAAAATTAGATTATGAACAAATTCGTGCCGATTCGAAAGAATATTAATGTAAAATAAATTTTGGAAATTGAATAATACGAGTAGTATTATTTTATGTTAGTTGGAAAAAAAACTTTCTCTTTCTTGCATGTTTCGTTCTCTCTTATAATTTTTTGTTTATGGAATCCTACTTTAGCTTTGTGTTTAAACTAATTGATTTTCCTTTTATCAAATAAGTTATTTGATCTTTATAAATTTATATTTTTATATGTACTTCAAGTATTTGTTCATAAAACGCTATCGAAATCTAATAGGTATACAAAAATTTGAAGACAAAAAAAATATAGTGGATCGTACAAATAAGTAATTACATACTTGATTCTCGGCGTTGCGACGAAAGTTGTGGCCACAAGTTTCCCTCGCTGAACTTCGAGTATTAGCCAGGGCTGTCTTTACCCTTTTGGGGGCCCTGGGCCCCCAGAAAAAATCACATAACTTTAAATTGATATTTATTCTTTTAATTTTTTAAATAAATACATTTTTTTAATTCATTAAAAAAATAAATAGTACACATACTCATAAAATAAAAAAAAAAATATCTCATATAAAATTGAAAAAATAAACAAAATTTAAATAACCGACAATTAAATAAGTTATTGAGAATGTAATTTAAAGAACAATATAGTGACACAGACTATATTTTTGCAGGTAAAAGAAAGGAATATTTATTGAAGGGGTATTTTTCATGATTTGAGATTAGTAAAATCATTGATCACATCTTCAAAATCGATGCCTTTGAGGATGTCGCTTTCGATTGACATCAACGACAAACATGCCAATCTTTCTTGAATCATTGTAGTTCTGAGTTCGTTTTTGATTCTTTTTAACTTAAGAAAATTCTTAGTCCAATTTCAACATTTGGAAATTCATCTTCAATTTTATTAGTTTTTAAAAAATTAAAATTATGTTGTCAATTTTTTCATTTTCGTTTCGACTAATTTTCAAGTTGTCTTTTAAATTCAGGCATTCAGCATGTAGTTCATCTCCGTTCACATCTTCGGCGTTAAATTTAGCAAAAGATTTGCAGTTCTCTGTTAAGTCTTCTGAATTCAGATTTTTTAATCGAAAAAAAAAGTCAAAACGTTAGCCAATCTTTGTATACGAACCTAGTCGATGTTTCAAATGAACGATTAGTGTGTCGACAATGGGAAGAAAGGTTTCAATTTTAAATCTTTCTTTCTCAGTCAGAATTACTAAGGGTCCAGAGCCTACACCTACACCTCATCCTTTCAGAAAGGTCCTTATATTCGGAATCCGGGTTTTATTGTCTGGCTGATGAATCAAAGTTATCAAAATTGTCCCTGAGCCAAATTATAAATTCATCTATTGCACTCAGCAAATTTATTGCAACATCCAGGTTAATATTTTGTTTTTGAAGTAAAGTACTTGTTTTATTAATTTTTTGCAATACAGAGTTCCAAAGTTCTGTAAGTATGGTAAATTCAAGCTTGGACATTTTTTTGCAAAGACTAAATGCTTCCTCTCTGGCCTCTCGTGCCTGTCCTAAATCGTTCGCGATAGACATCAAAGTTTCTTCAATTTCTTGAAGTGCATCAGCTCGCGCCGACCATCTTGTTTGAGAAAGACTTTTTAAAACTTTTTTGGACCTAAATGAGCAGTCAACACACTCCATCGATGAGAAGATAATGACAAAAAGTTATACAATTTTTGAATAATATCAAAGAATTTGGTTGGTTCTAAAACACAACCAGCGGCATGCACTCCTACTAAGTTTAATGAGTGCTCTGCACTCCTGCACATGGTAACAAAGTGGCAAATTTACATTTTTCCTTTATTCTTGCCTGCAGACCAGAAAACCTTCCTGACATATTTGCCGCGTTGTCGTAGATTTGGCCTCTGCAATCTGTTGAAATGTCATGATCCTCCAAAACCTTCAGTATGGTTTCCGCTAAATAATAAGCAGGTTCAGACGACATAAGGGACTTGAAAGTAAGACAAGTTTCTAGTATCTGATTGGCCAGCTGCCAAAAAATTACCTTCCAATTAAGGCAACTTTAATGGAAAGTTGACGGGAAAGTTAGTCAAGAAAAATCTCCCTAACTATTAAGTCAAGTCTATTTCTATCAAAATGACAGTTGATCATGTTTTTTTATTCAACTGAAAGCTGACCTTTATTACTCTATGATTTATTTATTTTCTGCACAACTTCATTTAATGCTTTCTGTAAAAAAAAACTAATATTTCTTTACAATACAAAATACAAATTGTGATGGACTTGTAGCTTGCCTGAGAAGTGTTTTGTAGATTGTAGGCAATAATGTTTTTGGTAGTTTTTGTATTATGAACTCAAAGTAGAGGTTTGCGAAGTAAAGTTCTGAATTTGAAATCTTGAAAAACTAACTAGTTGCCTTGGTCAAAATTTACGTTCAAAGAATGAAGTTGACTGCAAATGAAGTCCCTTATGTTGCCTGAACCTGCCCAATCTGATCTATGTTTGTTAATTGGAATAAATTCCAAAAACCTTTCAACAGGCTCGTGATCTTCTACGTAACGAATAGGTAATAAATGTTAGTTGATCAACATGAGACAGATCGGGTATACTATTAACGCTTACTATTGACCTATGGAACAAATAGTGAGAAGTGTAATCTTCCATCTATCTCATTGAATGGCCAAAAACAAAAACTCTTTACCTTGAAATCTTAAAAAATTGAGTGCCGTTCATCCGACGGATAGTTAAATCGCTTATGTATGAGTTACTGCGTTGATGCAAACTTGTATGCGCGTTGCAAATATAGAAACACCATTATCATTATTTTTTCATACAGATACAGTGATATTCAAAATGTGTGTGTGTTTTTTTTTGTTTCTGTCAGAAGTCAGAAAGCCACTCAGTTAGTTATTCATATTTCTGTTTTAATTTGAATATAATTTCGCAGAGAATGTTATTTAAATTGTTCAGCAAAGGTTGTTGTTCAGAAAGGAAAGTACGAATTCTGATCATTCTTTATGCATCTAAAATTGTATTGAAATATTTTTTTTCTTAAAAATAGACCAATAGAGGTTAAGTGATGTTTCAGCAATTTGGGGGCCCCTGGTGATATCGGGGCCCTGGGCCTGGGCCCAGTGGGCCCAGTGGTAAAGAGGGGTCTGGTATTAGCTTTGTTAAACAGTTTTAAGATTTTTTTTTAAGTATATTTTTTTTTATCTATCAAACATAGTTTTGACACCAAGATTTCATGAACCTTATTAGTAAGTTATTTATATTCTTTTTTTTTAATCTTTATACTTCTTATGTTGAGTTTAAACACAAATCTATTATAACATTACTTATAACTCTGATTTTTTTTTTTATTCAAAATTTTGAAATTTCTTAATATTTAATTTATGTAGATATATGTATTTTTTTTTCGTTGTTTCTTTTTAATTTTGTATGAGATGTGTGGCTTGGGGATGCTGGTGCAGACTGAAGCGAGACAATTTTAATTAATTCTGGTATAGTACCACGTGTCTGCGTTCTGCTTTTGGCCTTGAAAAACACCTGATTTTCTCTTTGGTTTCTTTAGTTCTTTATGATATTTTCCTATTCGATTTTGTTTGTTTCGATGGATTAAACTTTTTAGGGTCTGCGGACGCACTGTCCTTACTCTTTATTGAGTATTTTAAGACAATATACGTCCGCAGTGAGCTGTGGGCGTATAAATGTCGATTAGTCTGACGTTCTATATAATTGTCTAATTGCGTTTTTTTTTTATTTTATGAGAAAAATTAAAAGTATTACCTTTTTGTTTCTTTTTTTTTCTGTGAGTAATTTAATCAGATTCCTGAATTCTTTCTGTTTTTCTGTTTCTTATGCCTTTTGTTTTTTTACACTTTTAATTTAATTTGTTTAATTTTCTTTCAATTTAATTTTTAAGTTTTTCTTAGCTTCTAAAAGACCTAAGAAGTTTATCAATTTCCAAAGAACTTCTCAACAGCTCGGGAGTTGGAATCAAAAGGAGGAAGATCCACGATGAATCCCTCAAAAAAAAAATGGATTAGTTTCCGTAAATAACTGAGTAATTCGAAACTCAGAATAGGTTTCGTCATGTATCGAAGATAACCAGTATAGTAATTTACACGACGATTTTTCTTTTACTTCTGTTCATATTAACTCTATGTGTACGCTACAACCTATTTAAATTTTGAGAAAAACCGAATTGACAGTTTGTTTTCAAAAAATAAAAACCTAAAGAAAACATTACTAAAACTTTTTAAAAATTGATTTTCGAATCAAATATCTTTTCAAAAATTTGAGATTCTGGCTTTCAAATAATTGTATGTTATAAGAAATATTGTTTTCAACATTAGGAAAAATTTTGAGTAAAATCGAATTAACAGTTTTCTTACAAAAAATAAAAACCTTTAAAAAAATTAAAAAAGTTGGTAAAAATTGAATTTCGACTCAAATATATTTTCAAAGCTTTGAGATATTGGCTTTAAACTAGTTTTATCTTTTAAAAAATATTGTTGTCAACATTCAGTAAAATTTTGAGAAAAATCGAATTGACAGTTTTTCTTACAAAAACGCAGTTCGCAAAATTTGGTAAACATTAATGTTCGGTTCTCTATACCTCGTGAACAATAGAAGATATTGACTTCAAATTAATTTCATTTATCCTTCATTTGTTTATATAAGAAATAAAAACTTTTAAGAATGCTACTAAAATTGGTAAAAATTAGTTTTCGACTAAAAATCTCGTTAACTAAGATAGATTTTGAAATAAAACTATTTCGTTATATGCAAAATATTGTTGGTAATTGAAAAATGTTTAAGAATGATTCAACTGACAACTTTTTAACAAAAATCGATAACCTACAAACTTTTAAGCAAGACAAATCGACGGACGGGATGGGAAGTTATCAGTGTGAGTCCAGTGATGGATTTACGCCTAGGCTCGTGAGGCCCAGGCCTAGGGCGGCATAATTTGAAGGGCGGCAAAATTTATAAAAAGCTTAACATTTGAACAAACAAAAGAGAACTGTAAGAATAGAAAAATCTCACCTCATCTCTTTGTTTTTGATTTTATTTTTTTAATTAAATATGAGTGGCTATCCAAAAAAAATAAGCGGTGCTGAATATCGTTACATAAAAGAAAAAGAATCTACGAAGTTAGATAATTTACTTCAAAAAATCCAAAAATATCTAGTTTTATGACAAGCCAAACTGAATCTTCTAACAATAACCAACAGGCATCATGTTCATCGGTTGTAAGTACATTTATCTTGTTTTGATTGGTAATAATTTTCTTATTGGCATTGATTTTGTATTTGGAATCAGAAGAGACTTCAGAACAAGATAGCGAAAAAGTACACTCTTCCCTGTCACAAGGTACGAACGAGGCACCGTCAAATTTTTCTTCATCACAATATACTGAAGAAATCCCGTCAACAGCTGATATTTTTAAATTTAATACTGATCCCTTTTTATGGAACTTTAATGAAGAAACACGGGATTTTATATCTATAAATGGTGTACCACGAGATGATAAAGCAGACTTTAAAAATTCTAGAAATGTTTATGGTGATAAAATGAGGTATTGTTCCAAAAGTTTATTTCAACGTACTTTAAAAAATGGAGAGATTCAACGCCTTCGTGAGTGGTTGATTTATTCAGAAACTAAAGGCTCCGTATTTTGTATTCAATGCTTATTATTTGGTAGAAGTAGTGAAATGAATATTTTTACTGACTGGAAAAACTCAAAAGCACGCATCGAAGCTCATAAAAATTCTGACTGTCACAAAACTAACATTAGTCATTTTAAAGCTCGAGCAGTAGTTCACGGTTCTAATAAAACAACTTGATGAAGAAATAATGTATTGGAAAAAAATGGGAATTTTTAGGAACAGTAGAGCTCCTTGCTGAGTTTGATCCATTTTTATCTGAACATTTAAAATTGTAAAATAATCTATGAAGAAATTATACTGTTGATTTAAAATAAAGTACTACAACAAATTTCTAGTGAAGTGCAATCTGCTGAGTATTTTGGTATAATTGTAGATTCTACGCCTGATATAGCACATATCGATCAACTTACTATAATTATGAGATATATATGTACGTGATAACGGTGAAATTGTTGAAAGGTTTTTAGAATTTCTACCAAATTTGGGCCATAAAGCTAAAGATATTGAGGATGCAAGGATTATGTTCCTTGTTGCGCCCATTCTTTAAATTTGGTAGGGTCATGTGCCAGTTGAATCGGTAACATTAGTTGTTGACTTCTTTTCTACTTTACAAGAATTATACAATTTCCTTACTATATCAACTCATCGTTGGGAAATCTTGGTGCAGCGTACAAATTTAAGAAATAAGAGTCTTTCTCAAACTCGTTGGTCTGCTCGACATGATGGATGTTACACATTAGAAAAAGAGTGGTCTGCAATAATTGATGCACTGGAATTTATTGCCGTAGCGAAAATTACAACATTTAGGAACAGCAATCCTAGTCATTGCCTGGAATGTAATTTAAGGTCGTTTTAATGCTGCTTGTAAGAAGCTTCAAGATTCTCAAGCTGATTAATCATCCGTTGTAAAGATCTATAGTTCTCTGGCTTTATTTCTTCAAGACATAACGAGACAGACAATTTTCTGAATAAAAAAAAAAAGCTAAAGCAATGTCTGTAGTTCAGGATTATTATCGTTATTATACCCATCGCAAAAAAAAATAGAAAAATTGAGCCAGATGACTCACGGGTAAACAGTCTTCAAGATGTTTATTCGAATGTGGACATTGCTCTCCGAATTTTTTTGAGTTGTCCGGCTACAAATTGTTCAGGAGAAAGATCTTTGTCCACTCTAAAAAGATTAAAAACATATCTACGTGCAAGCATGGGCCAAGATAGACTTAATGCTCTTGCATTACTATCTATTGAAGCACAACTAGTCCAAGAAATTAATTATGACGATATAATCGTCGTTTTTGCGCGGACGAAAGCCAGGAGAAAAAATATTTGAATTGATTAATATAAAAAAATGTATTATTTGTCTATCTAAGGATTATAACTTATTTATCTTTTTAAATAAAGTTATTTTGAAAAAAAAAATATTGGATCAAAAAAAAAATATTGGATCAGAATTTATGAAATAAAATTTATCAATAAGGGCGGCGCATCGAATGGGGCCTAGGGCGGCAGCAAGCCTAAATCCGTCACTGTGTGAGTCGCATCCCAGCCTCATTTTTTATTTTATATAACTCAAATGGTTATAGAAACCCTTTTTTTGATTTAACATAGTGCTAGCAACTATGAAAGGGGGATAGTAAAAAGGAGATACCGATGCACATTGATTGTGAATGTCTGCCCATTGCAATGTGTGAGAAAAATTTTACCTGATAAAGCATTTCACATTAGTTTTGTGAGGAGAACAAATGGATGTCTGATCCAAATAGTACGTCCAAAATTGGGTTCAAGGCTTAACTGATGACCATTCCTAGACGTACGATTATTAAGGTTGAATTGTTTGAAGGGAATAATGAAATTGTTGATTTCACTAGAGCATTGTTTACTGAAATAGCGATAAAATAATGATAGACAAGAAACCATACTGCGAGACGACTGTAAAGAGGTGTAAATGCTTCAGTTAGACAACGATCAATGATCACCTTACCTTACCTTACCTTTTTTTAGAGGTATGTTTTGAATTCTGTCCAAGAGGTTCAAGTTTTTTATTGAAGCACCTCATAGATAATTGCATCAAGAGGAGTAGATAGGACTTTAAACAAAAATCTTTAAATGGTTTTTCTTAATATATGAAATAAAAATATGTTTCATTTTGATAAAAAAACGAGTGCTTTTAAGCTAAATTATTGAACGTTTAAAATGAAAGTGATATCGGACATTTACGAAAATGGATCGCTTAACTATTGCACAACGCATAAAAGTAGCAGGCAGCAAATAAATGTAAAATCAAAAATTTTATTTCCTAACGCTCCTGCAATGTTTTTTGCCTCTAGATTTCTTAATTCTATAAGGGCTTCATATATTTCTTCTTAATTTGTTTTTAAAGGCCTCAATGCATCTAACCTGCTCTCTCATCTAGTCTCAGAAGGGGGTTTAAAAGTATGACTTGGAATTTTTTTCTTGAAAAAAAATTATACAAACATTGAATTGTATCGAAAAATTTAACTGCATAAAATAAGCACCAAGCAGCATCATTAACCACTAAATTTAAGGAATGCGGGCAACATGGAACAAAAAATGCTCTTTTTTCGATTCTCAACACCCGCTTCTTTTCCTTTCATATTCGAACCATTATCATAACTTTGGCTTGGACATTCTAGGTTCTAGGTTCGATTCTCAACACCCGCTTCTTTTCCTTTCATATTCGAACCATTATCATAACTTTGGCTTGGACAGTTTATTAAAATTCCATGTAATTGAAGCTTGTCTAAGATCAACTGAGTCAGTCACATTCCGGTCTTGTCACAAAATACGTCACTTCTATTAAGAACTGATAGCTATTTATTTAATATTAATTAACCAACAAAGCGAAAAAACAATTGAAACAATCTGCATTCTGCACCAGACTAGATATACATTAAAAGTAGCCGTTACAACAGTCATTAACTTTCAAAAAAAAAAAACAAACTGCCTGTGCAAGAACAATTCGACTCCACATAGAATCATCCCTCTTTAATTTTTAAGCTCTATGCTCCTTTTCCATTCTATTAAAAATTTCAATAAGAAAACCTGCACGCTCTGACCCATATGAGTCTGAGTCTGAGTCCCAAAATTAACATACGACAAAGCAAAATACTTATTCATATTGAATCGTATGGCCTAGAACGTGCAGGTTTTGTATCACGCACCGTACCTCCAAAGAAAACAACAATGTCATTGGATTGCAGTAAGTACCTTCTACCTACCAATAACATTCTTTTAATATCATCAAAAACGTGTCTTTATCTATCTATCTGCATAAAGCTGAGCACGCCAGTGAACTATTCTTTATTAGTTTTAGATCACTTTACATTTTAAACATACATGTTCTTCCTCTTTCTTATCTTCAGATAATTTATTTTCCATCCTGATTCTTCTAATATGAAATTAAAATAAAGCTATCCAAAGGAAAAAGCTTTGAACGAACTGGTTGAATACACAAACAATTGTTTTCGTTAACTATGCTTACAAGTATTTTTTCATTTCCGGGATGAGTTGTCCTAGGATGAGTTGTGTCTTGGGATGAATCGCGCCTTTGTATGTATATACAAAGGAAATACCTGGAAACTAGCTTACCGACAAAAAATGGTGTGTATTCGATAAGTTCATTCAAATACACAAACCATTTCCCTTAACATAATAATTTTCCGAGTATTTCATATTTTTATTATAATAAAAAGTTAAGTTTTTTCAACAAACTACAAACAAATTTCCCTCCGCCATAAGCGCACTATTTGCTTTTGCACCCGAAAAAAATGTACCCCATATCAATCCTGTCTTAATTTTTTGATTAGTATTAAATTTTCTCTATTTTTTTTCTTAACTTGGCTTCTTTTAGTTAAAGAAATTTATTTTTGTATTGCTCCGGAATCGTACCGGTCATAGAACAGTAATTTTGTTTTTAATCAGGAACTAATGAACCGATTTCAATATTTGATGATCAAAAGTGTATACCTATATATTTTTTTAAGATTTTTAAAAAAATATTGATTTTTTTTTTCAAAATCCGATATCTCGAAAAAGGTTCCACATTGTTTTTTACGAAATTCAAATCTAAAAGGTATATTTACAATCACTGAACCACTGCATAACAAAAATATTTTTAAGAAAAAATGGAAACTTTTTATATATAAAAAAATTAATTTAAATAAAACCGGTCTAACGATTTTCAAAAAAAAAAAAAATTGAAAAATGGAGTTTTTTTTGACAAATTAAATGGCATTTATATCTTTGAATACAAACTTATTTTACAGGTATATTTTTAAATCTTATATACCTAGGTACTTTTTTAAACAGAGTCTTTGCATACAGGAGCAAGTTCGTGCGACCCAGTCGTGCATTTTATTTTCTTGGATTTTAAAATTATATTTTTAAACCTTTTTAAAACTCTTAAGGTTCCTTTTTTAAAATTTTGAAAAAAATATTTTCTTATGTAAGTAGATACATTTAGTTTTTTAGTAAAATGATGATCAATCAATCAAGGATGAATAAAACAAAACAGTTTCATGGAAAAGGTACAACACTGATCTTGGCATCACCAGAAAACCAGAGAAACAAATATATATATTATATATAAAAATTTGAGCTTCTAATTAATGATTTAACTTGCTGATGTGGTTTCATATTATTCGTATATGATATGGCGTATCGCGTGCGGTAGTATTACATTTAATTAAAAATATGAATGTTTGTTTTGATTGAGTTATCATTAATCAAAGGTTTTTATTTGGAAAGCGTAAATTAAATTCATTCTTGTATATTGTCTGTTGGTTGTTGTATTTGTAAACATTTTTTTGTTTTCATGCACAAAATTTTATTAATGAACCAAAAATTCCCAAGGATTTATTTAATCATTTTTCCAAAATCGGTTTATTTGGTATTTGAAACATAATTTTTCTTCCCTGGCATTTTCTTATAATTCTTATATAGAAACCTTGATTGTTAATTTTTGTTTACTTTTCATTTTTCAATTTTCAATTTAGAACTTTAACTCGTCCAGCTGTTTCCGTTTCCCTTTTTCTTTCTCTCTCACTCTTCATTGAATTTTATTTTATAGCTAATTAAGTATTCTCTTGTGAATTCGTTGCAAAAAACAAGACTGTAATTTATATTCCACCACAATTGTCTATAATTATTTTTAAAAGAGAAATAAAATTTGTGTAATTTTCATTGCGCGATGCGGTGTGATAGTGTTGAGTTAGGGTTTGAAAGAGGGGTTGGGGTGGTGGGAGGTGGTATTTAAGTTTTCGTTTTTATGACATTTGCAGCTCGTTTTTAAATATTTTTATAATATATAAAGCGATACCACCAACATTTCAATTACCACCCAACTGCCATTAAAATTAAAAGAATGAATGAATGACGGATAATTTTTGTTTTATTGTCGATGGCGCCAGTAATAAGAAAATATTATGTATGTATTTTTGCATTGAAGCAATAAAAATATGAAGAAAAAAAGTGAAAAGAGATCAAGAGTGCAATTACAGTATTTCAACGTGCAATTATTTTTATGACGGAGTTTATAATGAACTCATAGATATTTAAAAAACGTCCACCTTTCTACAAAAATAAAAAAAAAAACACGTTGAAAGTTTTTAAATTTAATAAATGTACGTCTTTTCAAATTTAATAGATGTGTTAAGGGTGCAAGGCTTGTTTGCGATGACTTTTTGAAGGGATTAAGTAGTATAGAATAGAATAGAATAGAAATGACTTTATCTAATATATAAAATTCTCCTGTCACAGTGTTAGTTGCCATTATCCTCCGAAACGGCTTAACCAATTTCAATGAAATTTTGCATATACATTCGGTAGGTCTGAGAATAGGTTTTTATCTATTTTTTATATTCCTAAGTGCTATTGTTTAATAATTATTGCTAGTTTAATAATTTTAAACTCGGTCAATAACTGCGCAAGTGATAATTTATCAGTTATCCTTTAATATTAAAAATAAAGACAAATGATAAACAATTATTTTTTGAACTATGTTGATGGCATGAAATAGAAATTGCCTGCTTTTAAAAGGAAAATGTTTGAAGTAAAAATCTCGAATTCGTTTTCTATCGAAAATTGTGTCATTTAAAAATAAAAAACTAAGAAGAAAAGTCATTTCTTTGATATTTTGAAAAATTCTGATAAGCTCTTATATTTTTGGAATAAGTTTTAGTACCACTGAAAAAAAAAAACAAAGAACGTAAATTTGTTTACATTAATAAAGTGGAAAAAACAGCCTAGATAAAATTTCTATAAAAAATGCGAAAAGCTAAAATTTTGAAAATTTCAATAGCATTTGAAAGATAAGAAAAAAAGAAAAAATAAAAAAAAAATAATCTTAACAAAATAAAATTAATATTTGTTGATAGAACTACAGTCGTTTCCTGAAGTGTTTTTAGATACAAGAAACCCTTTTAGGCAAAATATAGGAAAAATCGAAATTTTCGATATTTGACATTTTTCTGAAACCACTGTTACTTCTAAAATCATTGTTAAACACATTATATTATGTTAGCATTTATCGTTCAAAATCTTCAGCATAAAAATTGAGATTTTCGACATAAAAACATTAATTATTTTGTATGCCCACATGGGATTTAAAGAGACGTTTTGTCACTTGAATATAACCATGTCCTAAGTGTCTGTACTAAATTTCAGCGATATGCTCATCATTCATTCAACATAGAAGACGAAAGCCAACAATCCCATCTTCCCTTAGACGAAGTTAAGATTGCCATATCTAAGCTGAAGTCTAACAAAGCAGCTGGAGATAATTTGGTTAGGAACATGCACCAACTTAGCATACCCGATGAATGGAACCTTAGTACCTATATTGTTTGCCCGATACTTGAAAAACGAGACCCTCCAACCAGCACCAACTATAGAGGCATCATTCTACTTAACATCGCTTGCAAAATCTTCTCTGCCGAAATATGTGAACGTCTAAATTTCATTGTCAACAACCTGATAGGTCTTTATCGGTGTGGTCTTAGACCAGGAAAGTCCACAGTCGATCAAATATTCACATTATAGCAGATCCTGGAAAAACCCAAGAACATCAAATCTAAAACCACCATCTACAGGGACGAGCTGTATAGAGCCATGTCTAGTTTTGGCATCCCTGCCAAACTCGTCCATTTGTTCAGGATGACCATGGAAAGTTCACGCTACTCCATAAAGGTTGAAAACAACTTAACATAATATTTCGATGTCAAAAAAGGTTTTAGACTGTCATGCGATTTCTTTAACATCGTACTTGAAAGAATAGTACAGAGCTCTCACGTCAACACTAGAGGCACAATTTTTCAAAAGTCTGTACAATTACTAGAATATGCTGATGAGATGACATTGACATAATCGAAAGAACTCAGCGTGATGTCAATGGGGCTTTTGTGAGTATTGAGGCAGAGGCTGCAAAAATGGTTTTAACTGTTAATGAGGGCAAAACAAAGTACATATGCTGTCGCCAAGAAAGGACTTACAACACCGACCGACGCACAGTGGACTCAAAAGCGAATTTAGCGGGCCAAAAGTCCAAAAAAAATACATTTTATGTCAAGGCTGAAGCTACATAAAGTGATTGTCAATATGTCAGAGACAAAGAAATGATTTAAATTTTCTGAGAGAATAGTCTACTCTAAGAGCGATAAGTACCGTCTTATGCGGAAACATTATATTTAGTCATTGTTCGTTCAATAATTGTGGTGGTAGAATGCTATTTATTTTTAATTTTTGTGAAAAGTTATTCAAGGTTTTGGTATTATTTCAAGACTACAGTCAACAAGGTTTATTAATTTTTTTATTATGATTTACCATGTTTTACCTATAGAAACCATGGCGATTTCTTCGCTAGTAACAAAAAAAATGACAAAACAGTTATTCTGTAGGCTGTAACTTTTTCTGTACAAATCTGTACAAAAAGATTTAACAAAATTTTTGTTCTACCATTAATAGAGAAAGCATGTATTTATTTTTCATCTGCCCGTTCTTTCCCGTTTGGAAGTTATTACACATAATGTATTGCATGTGGGTGTTTTTTTGTGACGAGGAAGGCGCTGCTGGATGAATTAAGATGTAAAAAACTACCACTGGCAAACATCTCAACGGCGAAAAAAGTTTTGATTGATATAGTTTTGCTTAAGTTCGCAATTCCAAACTCATCATCAGCCCAAAAAACTGAGATTGATAAAAATATTTCAACATTTCTCGTATCAGCTTTCAGATATTGGAAACATTGCAATCGATCGTATTCTCGTCTCAAAGATGAATTCAAGGAATGGTTTGAAGGGAAAATTGTTTGTGCCAACAAGGATGCTCCACCTTGTAGCTCTCGTGCACTGCTTCGGGCCAAAGGGCGCCCAAGTAAGCGATTTTTAGATTGCGGATCAAAAGCTAAAAGAAGAAAAATTATTTCGGTAATGGAAAACAGGTCACCTGAAGAACTATGTTTTGCTGCACAGACAAAACTAAGGCAGGTAAGTAAAAGGGATGCTGCTCAATTTATTGGAAAAATACTTGAATCTGCAGAACAAGCTAAGGCCGTACAAAAAATTTATAAAGGAAACTCGTTTAATCAGAAAACCACTTCATACGAGTATACTCCCGATAAAGCACTAAGCCTACTAGTATCTTTGAAACTATCAAAAATGCAGTATTGTCAAATATGTATAGGTGCTCTTGAAGTAGGAAATGATATTAACCCCTCCTATACAAAAATTATGAAGGCTAAGGAACGTTGTTATCCACAACCAACGGATATGACCTTAACAGATACTATGGCGGAGGTACATTTACAAGCCATAGTTGATATGACTCAATTAGTCAATCAAAATGAGTTTTCTTGTCGTGTCATGTTATTTAAATGGGGAAGTGACGGTTGCGGTAGTCTCAATCGCTTCAAGCAGGTCGGTAGCGATGGAGTGGTTGAGGACTGCACTATTTTGGTGTCTTCTTTTGTTCCACTGCAGTTAAAGGCTATGGGTACAGATAACAAAGACTTCATACTGTGGCAAAATCCTTGAACTTCTTCAACACGGCTATGTCGACCGATCCGTTTCCGGTTTGTAAAAGAAACTGCGGAGGAACTCGTTTCTGAAACAAAACATATTCAGGACCAAATCAATAAATTAGTGTACGTTGATGTTGATCTTTGGGGTCGTTCTGTAAGCATCAAATCAAAATTCCTTCACAATATGGTAGATGGGAATTTTTGTAACGCCTTAGCAGGTAACCGGAACACCCAAAAATGTTATATCTGTGGAGCAAGAAGCCTGGAAATGAACGAAATTAATACTGTATTGTGTCGAGAATACAATACGGAAAGTTTATCGTGGGGTTTGTCAACTCTTCACGGGTATATTAGGTCAATGGAATGCTTGCTCCATATTTCCTATATAGATTAGGCATAGAAAAGTGGCAAGCTAGAACCATAGATGAAAAAAACAAAATGTTGCGGACAGGAAAAAACGTACCATTGACGAATTTCGAGTAAGAACAGGGCTTCTAATTGACACTCCAAAACAAGGTGGAGGTAATACCAATGACGGTAATACCGCTAGAAGGTTTTTTAATAACTCAGAGGTTACCTCAGACATTACTGGTGTTAATAAAGATCTGATTGAAAGCTTCAATATTGTTATTCATGTACTTTCGTCTACCCATGAAATTAACCTTGATTCCTTTGAACACTTTACCCAAGAAACTGCGAGGAAGTACGTTACTCTAAATAAGTGGTACCCTATGCCTGTGACGGTTCACAAGCTGTTGATCCACGGTCCTACTGTAATTAAAAACTTTAATCTTCCCATAGGAGCATTAGCTGAGGATGTGCAGGAAGCCGTCGTAAAGGGCTGAAGAGATATCTAGAGCATTTTTCAAGAAAGGTAAATATGATTTTGACGAAAAGATCTCGAGTTTGTTAATTATTGCAAACGAAAGTGATGATGAAAGTGACTGTAGTGACAATATCAGTGAAATTGGATTCGAAAATGTATCACTTTAATAACTTGTACATATATATGTACCTTAATTGTAATCACATATCTACTGAATATATTGAATTTTTGAAACAATGTATTAAAAAATCTAAAAAACTCATTTTTGTTCTCCTTGTATTATTAGCTACTGGCGTATACCCTATATTACTATGGATATTTACAGTAAGTACGAGTAATAATAATGAGTATTTATTTGGAACAAACTAATCTAAGTAATTTAGTAAGATTTTAACAAAAAAACACCTCATTTAGAAATGATATGATTTATGACCTGCTAGATTCATGTTTAAGACCACTGTGCGACGTCTCGGTCAGAACGGCACCATCAACAGACGTAACTTTGAGGTAGTTAAGGACTTCGTCTACCTAGGCTCCGCTATCAACGCAGATATCAAACGAAGAATAATTCTTGGTAGCCGCTGTTTGGTTGGACTAAAAAAAGCAATTGAGTAGCAAAGCCCTCTCTCGAGGGACCAAAGTGTCGCTATATAAGATCCTCATCATCCCAGTCCTGCTTTTGCTATGACAAAAGCGGACGAAAGCACCTTGGGTCGTTTCGAGAGAAAAGTTCTTCGTGTGATCTATGGTCCCGTTTGCATAGAAGGAGAGTGGAGGAGAAGATGGAACGACGAGCTATACGGGCTATACAGCGACGTAGACTTAGCCAGAAGGGTAAAAGTTCAACGACTGATGGCTGGATCACGTAGAGCGCATGGAAACCAATGTTCCGGCCCGGAAAGTCTTCGAATCCACACCCACAGGACAGCGCAGTAGAGGAAAACCGGGAATCAAGTACCACTCACAAGGGGAAAGTGACTTCACCCAACTTGGAGCGGAAAACTGGAGACATCTAGCTAGGGACTGAGCTAGATAAAGAAGTTTGTTGGGTGAGGTCCTAGTTCACACAGGACTGTAGCGCCACCTTAAGTAAGTATAAGTAGTAAGCGCATCATCCCGAATTGGAATTTGACTGGATTACTTAAGTGCTTTTTCTTTGCAAAATGTAATCTACCAACAAATTGTGATAAGATGTCGACATAACCTTTTCGTCTACTATTAGTTCAAATATATTTCTTAAAATAAATAACTCTTAAGAAAATGTATAAATAAGGATTATTCCAACTCTCATAAATATCGTCGAAAATGTAACAGATGACCGTTTTTGTGATTGGTTTTCATAAGTAAATAAAATGCACGACTGGGTCGCACGAACTTGCTCCTGTATGCAAAGAGTCTGTTTAAAAAAGCACCTATATAAGATTTAAAATTATACCTTTAAAACAAGTTTGTCTTCAAAGATTTAAATGCTATTCGATTTGTCAAAAAAACCGCGCGATTCATCCCAAGACACAACTCATCCTAGGACAACTCATCCCGGAAATGAATTGGTATTTACAATAGTTATAGTTATAAACAATACATACATATGTACCAATCAGCCCTATCATGAATTCCATCGTAGTCGGAATTTTTACGAATCCCGAAAAACTGTATCATGATGCAAAATTCTTCGTTCCTAATGCAAAATTGTATGAGATTTTCCACTACGAACGGATTTCATGATACAGTTTTTCGGGATTCGTAAAAATTTCCGATTACGATGGAATTCATGATAGGGCTGAATATAATAAAAGTTTTGTAAATCTAATGCGCTTTTTCGGGCTCACGCACAGGATTTGATCTGGTGAGATGTGAGGGGATTACATTTAATGCAGTTAAAATAATTTAAAAAAAAAACTATTTTAAGATTCAAAACTTTACCTGAAAAATAAGTTTGTCTTCAAAAATTTAGATGCCATTTTATAAATCAAAAAACCCTTGATTTTTCAATTTTTTTTTTTGAAAATCGTTAGAGCGGTTTTTTTTTTAATTAATTTTTTATATATAAAATTTTTAAATTTTGTTCTAAAAATATTTTTGGTATGCAGTTGTTTAGTGATTGTAAATATACGCTCTACATTTGAATTTCGTAAAAAAATGTTGACCCGTTTTTGAGATATAGAATTTTGAAAAAAAAAAATTCAATATTTTTTTAAAAATCCAAACAATAAAAAATTTCACTTTTGATAATCAAATATTGTTAAGGCAATATAAGAGCTTATTCAGAAAAAAAATTATTGAAATCGGTTGATAAGTTGCTGAGAAAATTAAGAAACAAAATAACGGTTCTATGAGCGGTACCTTTCCTGAGCAATACAAAAATATGTTTTTCTTATGAAAAGAAGCCAAGTTTAAAAATAAAATTTTAGAGAAAATTTAAAAAAAATCTATCGGTTTGTTTTTGAGAAAATTCGAATTTTCGTTTTTTGACCAAAAAAATTGTATGGGGGCCACTGTTAGTTTTGGTCTTGAAAAAAAAATGAAAAAAACGCCTAACGCGAATCTGCTGAAAACCTTAACTTCCAAGTTTGAACTCAATCGACCCAATGGTTTAGGCTGTAGGAGCGTGGACAGACAGACAAAACAGACCGGACGGAATCGCGGGACCCACTTTTTTCGACTTCTCTACCATCGTAATATCATGTTTGATTAAAATCTCGAGTTCGAAATTTTGCACGAATGCAAAACTTGCCATATAGTTCCTATATGTCGCAAGTAAAAACGTTTATCTAGAAAAGCAAATACATAATTTCAATCTCTAATACTTTTTCCAACTAAATTTATTTACATTTACATATATTCCTGAAATCAAAGAACTGCGTAATTCCATAAAGTTGTAAATGTGTATATCCACAGAATTTATAATTTCTTGTGAAGTAATTTCACATTTCAAAACATTTGAAAATCAGCTTTTCATTTGAAATTGCAACGTGCATAATTTGGTTCTGACAATAAAAGACATGAAATGTTATTTCGAAAACTGACATATCAAATATCTTCCAAGAACTATTACAACTTTTTACCCAATGAATTGTTTTCAAATACTACCACTTTATGTCTTTGAAACCTAAATACTCGTACTTACCTTTAAGTGGAAGAAATCCAATTTTAAAATGTCATACTTTATTCTGCTAAGAAATATCATGTTTTTAATGTTAATACTTACGTCAAGTATTTATGTATAAGCTTTCAAATTATCATTTCTTCAAAGTTTCCAAATTAATAAACAAAAACAACAATTTCATAAAATATACTGATGTCTTGTATATTGCACTGGAATTTTACAATTTCCTTATTATTAGTTTCAATTTTAAATTACATTTGGTATTGTTTTTTCGTACATAAGTATTATTATTTTTGTTTTTCATATACTATTTTTTTAATAATAATAATAAATAGTTATTTTTTTCATTTAATAATAAATTAATGTTATATAAACTTAATTTTAAATTTATTTAAAAAAGTCTTCAATTTTACATTATTTATTTTTGGTTTTAGTTTTTTGAATACTTTACTATATTTATTATTCTATGAATATTTTTTTTTAATAATATTATAATGTATCTATATATATGAATAAATAATATAATAATTTTGTTGTCTTATATAATGTTTTCTTTAACCTTCCATTTAACTACCGGAATTCGTTCGAGTTTTCTTATAAAACGTCTATGTGTTTATTTGCAAACATCAATTGATTGCTGATTTGATTACAAAATTGATACATTTCTTTAAAATATTTAAAATTTAATTTAATAAATTGATTTATATTTTGTTTTTTAATTATTTTCTATTTTTATATTTTTTTTTGTCTCCTACTTATTATGTAAATTATATATTCACAATAATAACATAATTCTCAGAGTTAATTGCAAGAACGGGCCGTATTCATAGAGAGACGGGGCTGATGTCGTCGGGTCGTTGGAATAATAGAATAAATTTTCTAACGCTAATTGAATTTTGACGCTAACATTTCTATTCCTATTTTTTTTTTAAGATTCTTTTTTAAAGAGAATCCTGCCAAGTGGTATGAAATTGTTATTCACATTTATTTATTTTACCTTTGTTCTTCCCTATTTTCTGACAAAAAAGGTTTATCAATGAATATGACGAGAAACTCACGACAGGTGTGAGATGGAGAGAGAAAGATATTTCAATTTTGTTTTTGAGCTTGAATAAAACCATTTCTGCTGATGGCATATAACATCTAACATCTGATATTTTTAAACTAAGCCATTGGGCTCTGCTAGTGCTGGAATAGAAACCGATACCGATACCGAAAATGCAAGGACGATGACTGACGACACGTTGCGTTGCGATGCGATGCAATGCGATAAGGACGATCCGTCGCCGCCGCGAGACCACCAACCGCTACCATTAATTTTGACGTCCTCGGTGTCGTGGTCGGTTGCCATTGTGTTGGATTAAATTTAATTTCGAGAACCACAATCCTGTTAAATTTATTTTTCCAGACTGCATAGTTCTCGGAAACCCAATCCCCATCCCAATCCGAATCAACAAAATATAAATAATGCATATGTTTACTCTATTCCACCTAAATTGTTTTCTTGTTTGTATATAGATATGCATCTATTTTTGAATTTTATGTTTTTATTTATTATTTTATATATTTTTTTATTTAAGTCTGTGTGTTGGTTTAAATCAATTAAATAAAATTGTGTTCGAATGTATGTTTGAAATTTTTGCGTGTAGCCGGATTTAATGCAATTGGTTTGTATTTTGACGTGACTATGGGCTTAATCATATTAAAACAGATATATGCGGTGTCTGGATATAATTTTATATAAAAGTTTTTCTGTTTTTTTTAGTTGATATCAAGCCTTATTTTTCAATTGGGAAAATTAATAAACTCAATATATTGGTAGCACTTGTTTGGTTATGTTTTAGCAAATGAAGTGCGACATTTCGTGGGTAATCAAATTATATTAATTTAATGTTTTTTAATAATGATATTATTTTTGACTGGAATGAAAAGTGTTTTATATTTATATGTATGATGTATACATTATTATAGCCAGCAGAATAAAGTGGTGAATATGATTCAGATTAAATAGTCATCACATCGTTTATAATGTTGTATAAAATGTTGAATTCAAGAGAATTACAATTAAAATGCAATTCATGGTTTAAAATTGCTTTTAGAGCTTTTGGCACTCTTACGTTTTTGTTGTTGTTGTTGTTGTTGTTAGAAATAACAAAACTGAAACAGACAGTTTCAAAGGAATTTAAAAACATTACACATACTCGTAGATATAAAATTGATTACTCTCATCATTTTACATGTGTTTTTGAAACAGTTAATGATTTTATGGATGTTTTGAAATTTAATAAAAGTATCTATTGAATATTATTATGTCATATTGGAAGCATGAACGTGTAGTTTAGTTGAAAATAAATTAAATTAAAATGATATTCATTAAAAAAAATAAGAGTGCTTTGAATTAAGATTTTTAAATTTGTGTAAAGATTTAAAACATGTTTTTTTTTACAAAAATCTGCTTTGAAAAAAACATTTTTTAACATGATTTTGGCGCCACTTGGCGGCCATTTTGTTTTGAAGACACCTGTCAAATCTTTTGTTTATTATTTAGTTGTTAATGCCAAACCATCATGACAAGTTACACGATTGAACAGCACGTTCAAATGATAAAACTTTATTAACAAAATGAGTTTGGAAGAGGACCCCAATTTTGTCCGAAAAAGCATCTTTAGTGACGAGGTGCATTTTTGGATGAATGGCTGTGTTAACAAGCCATATTGCCGTATATGGGACGACACCAACCCACAGCCATGCGAGGTTCACCAGGTGCATCCTCAAAAAGTTACCGTTTGGTGTTGATTTTGGGCCGGCGCTGCG
Source organism: Eupeodes latifasciatus (assembly GCA_920104205.1). Lineage (NCBI taxonomy): Eukaryota > Metazoa > Arthropoda > Insecta > Diptera > Syrphidae > Eupeodes > Eupeodes latifasciatus. The sequence goes on from OV049926.1 coordinate 36,354,562, forward strand.
CGGCGGCGGCGTGGCGGCGTAATTAATCCATACTTTTTTGAAAAAGACCTTAGTGAAGCGGTCACCGTCAACAGCGAGCGCTACATAATGATGATAACTGATTTCTTATGGCCCAAATTGAACCATATGAACCTAGACGACATGTGGTTCCAGCAGCACAACTTCTACCCGACCTTATTGAAAAACCCAATAGAATCTCAATCACTAAGATGGTCATATATAGGAGTTTTCAATAAGAGGTTTTATTAAGAATATCCCACTATTCAGACAGCTTTCACTTTTGAAGCAGTCATTTAATGACATTTGACAAATAAAAATTAAGTCATTATCAACAATGGAACAACAAATAAATAAATTAGGTGGCGTAACAGTCGTTAGAGAACCAGAGCCTAGTGACTTACAACTTTCAACCATTCCTGTGTGCGAGTAATGTTGTCAGGAATGGAGGGTACCTACAGTTTTAAGCCGAATCCGAACAACTAATTTGAGAACGCACTTTTCATGACAAGAATTATTACTCTTGGAGAATTTGTCAATTCCTCGCAAGAGGCAGTACCAGTGAAAAAAACTTAAGATGGCACAGGCAGGGTTTGAACCCAAGACCTCTGGCATGACAGTCCAACGCACTCACCATCACGCCACGGGTTTTACCTGTGATGTGATGTGGACCTTTCTAATTAAAAAAAAAGGCTAGTGCAACTGTTTCATTGAATGGATGTGCCAGTGGTTCATAAACGATTTAAAATTTAGCGAAGGAATTTGTGAAGTAATCGAGGCCATACAGCCGCAAATGTGCGAGTTGGAAATAAAAAATTTCATGAAAAGGATAGGAAGCTACAACCGTAACATCGTTGACTAATTTGCTGATATCTTTTTTTATTGTTAATTGCATACCTTTCGTTTTGCCCTTCACAGTTGACTTTTCAATGTTTGGTAGCCAAATTTGAGACGACTGGTTCAATAAACAATCAGCCAAGGCCGAGAACATCGCCGCGGTCCGTAAAAGTGTACAGCAGAATCCGAGGCAGTCTATTCCTCGCCGTCCACAAGAACTTGGCCTTGCGCAGACTTCAATTTTGCGTCGGGACTTGGGCCTACACCTTTACAACACCCAATTGACCCAGAAGTTCAAGAGATTTGGAAGAGGACCCCAATTTTAGCCGAAAAACATCTTTAGTGAAGAGGCGTATTTTTGGATGAATGGCTGTGTTAACAAGCAAAATTGCCGTACCGTTTGGTGTGGATTTTGGGCCGGCCGCAGCGGCGTAATTGGTCCGTACTTTTTTGAAAACGACATTAGTGAGACGGTCACCGTCAACAGCGAGCGCTACATAATGATGATAACTAATTTTTTATGACCCAAATTGAACCATATGGACATAGACGACATGTGATTCCAGCACGATGGTGGGCGCTACATGCCACACAGCAACAGCAAACGCCACGATTGACATTAAAAACATCTACCCGCACTTAAGTATTAAAATTCTTACTTTTAGAAGAGATAAAAAAATTAAAGTGTGGTACAAAATTCTCTGCCTTAAGAAATTGGTCGTTTATAGGTAAGTTTTTAGATTTTACATTTGCTTACGACACAACTTCACCGTAAATTTTTGGTAAGAATATGAAAGAAAGTCATCAATATTTTTGTATGAATATTTAAATTATTAAAAATAAAAATATGTTTACAGGTATGGAAGTACTTCACCACGTCTTTGTTTTCATAAATTCTATAGTAACATTTAACTGCTATTTTATTGACTTTGTATGATAATGGAAGCTGTGATATATGTCGCCGTTAAATAAATGACGTTCTCGTACTAATAAGTTTGATACATTTGAAAAAGTATGCATCTATCATTTCTACCAATGTACCGGTACACGTTCAGAAGTCTTAACCGGTGTTTTAATTGAGAAGTGTTTACATTTCTTTTTATTTATAAAGGGTTTTCCAATAAGGACTTGACAACTTGCCCAATTGGAGAACGTACGTCACTTCAAATGGTCTATCGTTTTCAATTCTTGAGAAAGCTTGATCTTGAAAGGGTTTAAACCTTACGCAAAATACCCTATAGTGTGGTCTGACCGATACCCAATTCTTGACAGTATAATTTACTGATTTGGATCGTTTGCTACGGACGCCTGAACGGGAGCGATATTTTTGACACTTCGACCAACCAATTGTCTCACTGAAAGGGCAAAATGACAAAAGAAATATTTAGACTCAAATTTTTGCACTTAGGCTCTTATTGCCTGGCTACTAAGGCCAGAGTTACGATCGCGAATCAATCCTCTTAAAGTTACGGTCATCGATTCGTAATTTCGGTAAAAAATTTGTTTAATTCGGAGACGTTGCTAGTTTATGAATTTTACAGTGATAAAAATGTTGAGTTTACTGAAACAAATTTTAACGACAGTTTTATGATAAGTCAAAGGGTGCGTTTACAAATAAAATTCAAAGTTGTCAAGTCCCTATTAAAAAAAAGGGATATTTGTTCACATTGGCTTTTATAAGTTGGATCAAAATGTCGATTACGATGTTTTTGAAAATCCAATATTGTACATGTACATCATATCTACCACCAGAAGTAGAAAGCAGACATCGATCCCATGAAAACTAATTGCTTATGCTTAGTCAGCAAAATAATAATTCATACTCGAAAATGAAGGGTTCTATCATAACATGAAAACTTTTCCTACCCAGACTTGAACTTCTACGACTTTTTTAACTTCATCTTTTCCATATTGAATAAAATATAACATAAATCTACATAATTTATCCCCTTTTACTTTTACGCACCACCTGCAAAATCATAAACATATATCCGAAAAAAAAAACACACAAATAATGAACTCAAAATATAAAAAAGGTAGATTTCCAAATTGATTTAAACAATCAAAACTTTTTTTTCTTTCAAAAATTCCTTCCAGCTCATTTGTCACTGATAGTATTTATTTTATTTCTCTCAAGGTACTAAAAATAACCTCTTCCACTCAATTCGCTTGTCTTAAATTCTACCTCCTCTATTGAATTCTTGACTGGGAAAACAATTTTCATGCCACATTAGCATGATTCTCTGCCCCCCTTTACCGCACTCTACTCCACCACCATTCAACCACCACCTGTCTATCATAGTGATGCTGAAAATGGTGATCCATAAATGGTATTTCAATTCAATACATAACCAGCCCATTATCACAAAAATTCAAAAATTCCTCTCACCTTTTCGTTATACGTCACATACCTGTCATACATATAAAATACACATCGAGCGAGAAGAAAGGTTGAAAATGAGGAAGAGAGAGGGAGTAAGAGAAAGACTATGGAAGTCCTTGATTCGTCGTTCTTGATATTAAGGACTTTTTGTTTGATTTACATCATCGACCTCACTCGAATGAGGAATATGAAATCTCACCTCGATAAATTGTTATACCACCTGCCCTGCTCTGCCCTGTTCTGCCCTACCCTACCTTACCTGGCCAACCCCTCCTTAACTTATCTCGACCTGTTTTATGCTTTTATTTTTCTTTTTTTGGACTGGACTTTTATTCAAACCGATTTGCATTCATATTATGAACCTTCGTCCTATATTTTTGGGTCGTCCTTTTTTTTCCACTGCTTCTTCTTCTTGTATTTTTGGTATTTTCGGAAAGGAGGTATCTTGATACTACTGCAACGTGGTAGTTCTGGAATTTGATTCATTATTATTCATCGATGCGGTCGACCATCATTTTTCTTGCATGTGCTCGTACAGAGATACAAAAGAAGAAAACTCCCTGATGATCCGTTTTATCCTTGTTAGTTGTTTCTATATGAGGAAGAGGCAGCAAGCTGCCTCTGGAGGATCCTAACTCCGGTCTGACATTGATGGTAAATGACTTGGAGGATTCCGATGCAATGGGAACACCTGATGGAAGTTATAGGAGGTTTTTGCATGGCTGGCATGTGTATCATCCCCGGTAAGTCGAACTTTCAAATGTGATGACCGCAGGACACTTGCCCAAAATAAAATACATACATATGTCCTTATACGTTGTTTGTTAACTTCGAGTATAGGAGTACGAATATATGTCCTAAATTCAGAGGTGGTTTTGATTGATTAGCCAAGAGATGTACGGCATTCAGTTGAGGTCACGTCGACGTCGGTCGTCATCGTTATATGCCATATGGTGATGCCCCAAGTGTTAACCTCATATTGTTGTCTTTGTCTGGAAAGAGGACTCTACTTCTGCTATTACGTTGCAATATGTAGGTAGGAAGGTAGGTATGTTTGGTAATTCTTGTTCCGTTGCCGTATATGGGTTGCGGAGGTCCTTTTATATCAACCATGTGGTTGAATGATGGAACTCTCTGCGACCGGCCTCCTCCTATCAGAGTAATTGCCGCCTTGGGGTGTAGCTGGCCAAAAAGTTGAGGGAAGGTGACGTTGTGACAATTGTCTGGCGGGAGATGTTCGTCGTCATCGCCGTCGTTGTCGTTTCGCCACAACTCAGTTCTGACCCCGTTTCAGTGTTGGTGTCATCGTTATTGTGATGGGCTCCCCCCAGTGTTGCACTAGTTCGTCTTAACGGCACAGTTGTGGATCCGGTCGTTGTTCCGGCATGGCTGGCTGAGTATGGCGGAGGTGGTGGGGGTTTCCGATAGTCTAGAACGCTGGAATTCTTTTTAACGGTGGGTGGGCGCTGGTAGGATCCAGTTGAAGGATAACGCAGCAGTTGTTTCGCCAACTTGTCGTTGGGTGGCGCTGGAGGCGGCGGAGGTGAGTCTGAGCCTCCATTTGGCGACGACGATGCCGGTGCCGGAATACACGACATCTCTCGCATCAGGTCCATATATCTGGACTGTAAATAGTCCGTTGTGGACCTACTGACATGGTCGTATTTACTTTTGGCCAAATTGCCACTGTTACTGCTATTTGCATAATGGGTGGCGATGGTTGTGGTGGTGGTTGGATTGGCATCTTGAGTGGTAGTTGGGTGTTTTATTGTTGTAACTGCAGATGACGATGTCAAGGATGGAGCGGTGGGGGATTGTGGACCATAAATGCTAGAGTTCTGAAGCTGATGATGATGATGCTGCTGCTGCTGCTGCTGCTGGTGATGGTTCTGGAGCTGGAGTTGGTGGTGGTTATGGGAGTACTGATCCTGAATTTGGTCAGCATATGAATTCTGGTGATTTACTGTTGTTGTTGTAGCCGATGTTGGACTATAGAGGCTGCTGTTGCTGTGGCTTTTGTTTTTATTGCCGAATGAATGCTGTGTTGTGTTCGGTAACAAATCGGGTTGGTATTCAGCTGTAATGGTACCATCTGCATTTTGATGATGACGTTTCAAAGGTGTTATTCGATTGATTTCGGACATATTTGGGCCATGTGGAAGGTAAACGGTGTGCGAGGGTATGTGGAGAGAATCTGAAATGAGAATTAAAGAAATATTAAATTGTCTATATATTTACAATCAGGACACAATAATATTTTTTTTTGTATTTTATTTTTATGGAAGATATTTTTATTTTTGAAATAAATAAAAAGTATGCTTAAAATTCAACGGAAAAATTTTAATATTGGCCTGGTTTTGTACTTCTTCTTTATTATTAAGGTTAAATAAAGGGATGTTTTTAAAGGTCATATACACAAACATTTGTAAGTAAAATTAAACTTTCCATTGTTTTACTTTCGTTATGTGTCGTTTGTTTGATTGTGAAAAAAAAAATGATAATGATCATGAACACAAAATTAATCCTTGAGGTCTGACATTGAGCTGGTTTTTAAAAATTCATTTAATAAAATTATGATAGTTTCTAGTAGGTTTTTGTGGTAAAAATACCGTCAAATTTACTTAAATGTGTTATTTAATTCCTTATAAAAACATAATAGCAAGATTTGGCTTTATAATTGAAAATAAAAATGGAAAGGTGGTCCCACAAGTGATATCACAGGAATATAGAAACAATTTAGTAATAGAAAATAACAAAGTTTAAATGAAACTTTTGAAGCTCTGTAAGGGTTAATTATTTTAAATAATAATGGTTTTCATTTTAAATAGCCGTCTCTTTGGGTAGCTGTCAGATTTGAAGTTAACATCTTTTGATATTTTACATTAAAATAGTGTACATTTTGCAGTCATGAATCAAGACTGAATTGTCGTAAAGTATACCATTCAAGCTGCTAACAGTGAAACTAGTAGTGTTGATAAAAAAACCCACGATTATCGATTGGTTCAAATTAAATTCTTATGAAGCAACATATTTTTGAACTATCTTTGTATATCTCAACTTCAATTATTCCAACAATTAGCAACCACACATGAGTTTTTCGAAGTTCGAAATGTATTTCCCCAACAATCTCTCTTCTAGCGGTTGTTTTTTAAAAACGTAAATAGACAATGTTTTAAGAAATTGTGCAAATTGTGTGATGATAATTATCAAATGTATTTTGAGACACCATTGTATCCACAAAAACTGACTGGTTTGCTGGCTACAACGTTACGCGTCATTGGTGACCGCTATAGAGCCATGATTATTGAATTTTTCGGTCATCAATTGAACAACTAAGATGTGCAAAAGCTGTGGTATCAATACGACGACGTACAGTACGGTATTTTGACCTAAAACTTGGTCATAAATCAATTTTCTCAACTTTGCTTCTAAAAATTAGTAATTTTGAATTTCTAAAAATTAGTAATTTTAAATATGCGCAACACCCCGCAACATGGTCTGACATATTATATAGAACAATAGAATATATAGAACAATCTCTCATTTCAGGAGTTGCACTTAAAAAAAAGCTTTTGAAAAACTAGTCAAAAACGACCATTACTACAATTTTTTTAAATTATTTCAAATTACTTTAATTCCAAATTGTCCATAACCAAATAACAGCTTCTTGAGTTGGTAAGAAAAATTTCACAAAGGATCGAAATTATCAAGAACAGAATAGCGTTTCTATGTTAAGAATGGAGAGTGCCTTCGCGAAGAAATAATACTACCTGATGGAATCATCTCGGAAGGTCTAAAGGTCGCGCAAGAAAGAATTAGACGAATCAAGGGAACAAACAAAACGTCGAAAAACATTGGAACTTCGAAAGAGTGTGCCTGCGGATGAACTGACATTCGCGGAACAGATGAGTCGAAGAGTGGTGAGAAATAATGATTTAGAGCAGCTATACTCAACCAACCTGCGGCCCTCTAGCTTATAAAAATTGGCCCGCAGTGTGGAAAAACGTGAAAGTTTTCAAAATAGAAGCAACACTAGAACGTACATCAGCAGAAAAGTGGACATCATGTGTTTTCAAAAAATTATTCTAGATGTCACTCCTTTTAACGCCAGGAAAAGTTTGCACAACTAAATGAAAAACAGATTTAGCTGAGTATTCCTTACTTTTCTTGCCATTGCGAAATTGAAATGGAATCGTTTTATTCAAATTTTGAATGGTAAATTCATAAACACAGCAATCCAGGTATAATAAGCCAAGGAAACTATTTTGCCAAAACACCTCGTTTTGATGATTAGGTACTTACATTTTGAATTTCAGTTATTTTTGTAAATTTTTTTAAATAAAGATTTTTTGTAAATAAAGAATAATGGCAGGAATTTCTTCGAAACTAAAACGAAATATGTCTGATGAAAATAGATCATTTTAAGACGAATGGGAAATAGAATATTTTGTTGTGTCAAGCAAAAACAACGCGGCTACCTGTTTAATATGCCGTGAAAAAGTTATTTTAAAAAAGTATAATATTTGTCGTCATTTTAATACAAAACACAAATCTTTCAATGAAACTTATCCTCCTAGAAAACAATTAAGAAGTGAGAAATTAACTTTTTTAAAGAGGTCATTAGAAGAACAACAAAATGTGATGTCCGTGGCTTTATCTCAAGACTCTGTGCTAACTAAGGCATCTTACGAAATTTGATATACTCTTAGTAAGCACATGAAACCGTTCACAGATGCAGAAATTGTCAAAGAATACTGTTATTGAATACTGATATACTGTTTGATAAATTTAGAAACAAAAAACAATAATATTGTCTGAAATAAAAAAAACTATAGCTGTCTGATTTAACATATGTAAGACGTATTAAGTCATTTCCAAATATATTCGTGACAATTTAATAGAATACTTAAGGAACTGTACGTTTTTTAGCTTGGCTTTCGATTCCACCACTGATATTTCACCAACATCTCAATGCTCGGTGTTTGTTAGATATTGCACAGAACAGAATTTAATCTTCGAAGAATTTTTCAAATTCCTCCCGATGAAAGGTCAGACCCGGGGAACAGATTATCTTGATACAATTTTCAAATTTTCTAGAGCAGAATGATATTGATATTAAAAAAATCGTGGGTGTATGTACAGATGGCTGTCCATCCATGACTGGATCTGAAATTTATTATAATCCTCTTCTTACAACAAAATAAAAAGTTTACCCAGAATTTCAAGATGATCAGTGGTGTCTTTAAGCATTTTTATGTGATATAACAGGAAAACTAAATACCTAGCCTAAATCGAAATTTACAAAAACAAAATAACATAAATTCACAGATGGCAAGTAAAATATTTCCTTTTGAAGAAAAGTTTAATATCTTTCATGAATAAATAAGAGATGAACAGCTACAAAATTGTCCAACAAAGGTAATAGCTACAAAGGACCTCATCGACATCTCTGAAGAAAACTACTCAACAATATTGAATTACTTAACAGCACTGTCAAAAGAATTTAAAAAGAGGTGTCATGATATCAGAAAAATAAAAAAAATGCTTAACGCTTGTAGAAAACCCATGGCATCTGGAAACAATCACTATCCCACGGGTGGTGGCTTCTGTTTTAAATCAAGATCAGGCAAAGTTTTTTGATGAGTTCATCGATTTTAAAAACGATTCAAATCTTCAAGCTCTGTTTAAGGAAAAAAGGGGAATACTTAGAATTTTGGAGCATCGTCCCCGAAAAATATGCAATCGTCAAAAGAAGTTCACAGATTCTGCTGACATTGTTTGGATCTACATTTGTTTGCGAATCTTCGTTTTCGAAAATGAAATATGCAAAAACTATTTACCGAAACATGCAGCAACAAGACAGATCTAAAAAAAGTTTTGAAAATGTGTTCTGTTATTGAGTATGGCTGATTTAGAGAAAATGATGCAGGTTGTGACCGAAACTCCAACCAGGGCTAGGTTAGGTTAGGTTAAAGTGGCTGTTGGTTGGGAAGTCCAACAGACTTAGACCAAAGTATGGTCCGTTGTGATACCACATGGATCAGTTGATCAGCTTAACTCGTTGAACCAATTGGAGCCTCGAATGAAGCGTAGGAGACAAATAATGTCAGAATTTTTTAGATCGCTGGTATCGTTAAAGTAGTATTCTCCAAGGTGGATTCTACGTCTTTGTGATAGATAAGGCAGGGCATGTGCACAGAAGATGAGAGATTGTCTCTTCTTCTTCTTCGTCCATGCAACTCCTACAAAAATCATTTGCAGGGGCTCCAAGTCGAATAGCATGCCTTCCCATTAAGCAGTGCCCAGTCAGGACACCTATAACGTAGCTAATGTGCAATCTACTCAGAGAGATTAATTGTTTTGAGCGCCTGGCGCTAAGATTAGGCCAAATAAGTTTTGTTGCCAAACAGGTGGTGGTGTTATTCCACCTGAAGTTTGTTTTCTCTAAGGTATCTTGCTTTAGCATGAGTTTACATGTAGCTAGGGGGATACCTATGCTAGCATTGTGAGCCAGCAGAGGTAAAGTTTTTCCGCTTTTTGCAAGTTCGTCAGCTTTGCAATTTCCTGGAATGTCTCTATGGCCCGGCACCCAGAGAAGGTGAGAAGGTGAATGTTGAACTCTGAAGCATTCTCCGTAAGAGATGATCGACAATTTAGGGCTGTTAGTGAGTTAGTGGAGACAGAGTCTAGGGACTTTAACGCAGCTTGGCTATCCGAGAAGATACGTATATCATTAGTTGATATAACGTTTTCTCTAAGCCAGGATAGTACTTCTTTTATAGCCAGGATTTCAGCTTGGAACACGCTACAATTATCGGGTAGACGAAAGGAGAGACTTAAGTTTAGTCTATCTGAAGACCTGGGAGGTATAGTCACTTTGAAGCTATAGTTATTAAACTGAGGATGGGGTATGGTGTAGTCAATATTACTGTTTATAGTTCTGAACGTGTTCAAAATAGTGGTGTGGCCAATTCCATTATTGATCCACAGAAAGGAGGCTTGAAGCCGTATGGCTGTATTATAGCGGCCGTTTGCTTGCTGAAAAAGTCCAGCGGTATTAGATGGGACAGAACATCAAGTGAGGCGGAGGGGGTAGAGCGAAGTGCTCCTCCCATACACAGGCAGGCTGTTCGTTGGACTTTGCTGAGTTTATCGCGATTTGTCGCTATATCTAGCGCCGTCCACCATACCGCTACTCCATAAGTAAGGATCGGCCTTATGACCGAGATATATAGCCAGTGTGTAATGCGGGGCTGTAGGCCCCATTTATTACCAATGGCCTTTTTACAGGAGAACAGGGCTACTGTGGCCTTGTTTATTCTCTCTTGAATATTAGGTTTCCAACTTAATTTCTTATCCAAAATGAGACCCAAGTATTTTGCTTGTTCTGAGAATTTAAGTTGTACACCGTTTATGAGGGGAGGGTCAATGAGTAGGACTTTGTATTTCCTTGTGAAGAGGACAAGGTCGGTTTTTTGTGGGTTAACGCCTAGTCCACACCGGTTTGCTCATCTGGTGAGCTTATTTAAAGCGTTTTGTAAGAGTTCTTTTAGTATATTGGGATGTTTACCCGTTACTGCAATAGCAACATCGTCCGCATAAGCAAACACTCTGTATCCCTCTCTTTCTAGAATAATTAGTAATTCATTTATTACTAAGTTCCAGAGGAGAGGGGATAGGACACCACCTTGTGGCATGCCTCTGCTGACACCCCTTTAACTTGTCGACTTTAACTTGTCTCCAAGACATCGGGATGTATTTCCGGTGATCTTTTTGATTGCCAAACGTGTATTGTTGCATAATTGATGTGGATTCAAATTACGCAGAAGAATAATAGATGAACTAATTTTTAATCGAAGATAATGACGTGGTGGTATCCCAGTTATATCTATTTACCCTATCATTTTCATTAACAACAGTATCGATTTATTTAAAATACATAAGATCGCCTGGTATAATATGAATTTAATTTTTACTTCAGTCTAAGTAACACGTGGCCGGCTATGTTAACACCAAAAATTGAAAAAGTAAAATTCACTGTATTTCTTTTACTACAAAATAAATTTAACCTATACTCGTACCTTAGTCTCAGTCTCAGCAACATGTGGTAGTTATGCTATTAAATTGTATCTTATATGAAATATTTGGAAGTTTGACATAGAGCCATCTATTGAATACTTACTCAATCCAGTCAACAGACGTTGCCATCTGTTAGAATCGATTCGACCTAACAGGTAATTGTGATTGTCAAATAAAAGACAAATAATTTGCAATAAAATAATATTGCGATTATAAATTTAGATGTGAACTATCCTATCTTTCAAGTTGCATCAAACTGCACACAGTTTACAAGTACGATTAAAATCGGTTAAGTAGTTTAGGAGTCCATCGCGGACAAACATCATGACACTTGATTTATATATTATATTAAGATTTAAATAATGATGCCAGATAATTATCTTTTGAATAAAGTTAATTTAGTATTTTTTTTAGTATTTATTTGTCTATGAAAAGCTTACACTGTAAGATACAATATCTTATAAAAAAGTGAAGCTAGCGATGTGTTAAATTGCTACAGGTTTGATTGAAATTCAAGTGTTACATATTTTTATTTTTATACATTGATTGGTGCTAAATAAACTAAGAATTATAATAATATAGTTTAAGTTATTTTCCTAATTGCTTCGTGTTGCTTATATTTTATATCTCTCTTGGCAATGAATTCCAAATTCTTACTGAGTACACAAAAAATTGGCGTTCGGATGTCAGGCAACGAAAACGCGGAATTCCAAGATCTAGAGATCTATTTGAATTAAGGCAGATTATTTTACTGTACAGATCTTTAGGCTGACGGGTTAAAAGTATATCAGAAAATAAGGTAATTGTTCGGAACTTTAAAAAGTTTTCAAATGACATTCCAAGAAATTGCTTTGAATATTGAGAAACACTATCGTAGCGTCGTAGCACGTAAACATATCGTATGGCACTATTAAAAGCAACTGTTAATTTTCTTTTACTTTCGTAATCTAAGTAGCAAAAGATTTCGCAACCGCATGTAATCAAAGGTAAAACCAGTGTTTTCACAAGTAAGGCTCTAACATGTGTTGGAATAAAGTGTTGACTATACCATAGCGTTCGAAGGACACCATACGATTTACCAATGGTGTTATTAACATGGTTCGTCCAGGTAAGGCTGCGGTTAAAAACAACTCCTAAGTTTTAAGCGGAATCTACAAAAGAAATCGGACATTCATTTAACAAGATTGGGGGAAAGTAAGACAAATCAATTTTGCTTTTTGAAATCACAAGACACTTTGATTTATTTGGGTTCAGGATTAGACAGTTTTCAAGTGACCAGCGTTCTAATGTATACAAGTCTTCATTTATACAGGCTACATGGTGTTCAATAAGACCCAACGGGCAGCTAAGTAGAGTTGGGTATCATCAGCATACGTACGTATTGATCAATGATTTAAGATCGAAGGAAGTTCATTGACATATATTGAAAATAGCATAGGTCCCAGAATTAAACCTTGTGGAACGCCACTAACGACAGATACAAAATCAGATGGCGTGTTGTTAAGTGTTACTGCTTGAATTCGACTTGTAAGATACGAGAATAAGAGTTTGACCGCGTGCGTAGAAAAATTGAACAAATTGAGAAGCTTTTCACAAAGTATGTCGTGATTGACCATGTCAAAAGCTTTCGAAAAGTCGAGAAGTATTAAAAATGTAACATTATGCTCGTCAATAGCTTTCCTTATATCTTCGGAAACACTTAACAATGCCGTTATACAACTATTTTTCTTACGAAATCCTGATTGTTTAGATGTCAGTAAATTAGATAAATCCAAGGAACTCGTTGATCTGTTTTTGAATGACCTTTTCAAAAACCTTTGATAGAAATGGTAGTATCGAGATTGGTCTAAATTCGTCTCCTTTATAGAGGTCTTTGGAACAGGTACAATTTTCGCTATTTTCCATTGTTCAGGATATACACTTGTTGTTATGATGGTATTGAATATATGTGTAATAAATTGCAGAAGGGTTGGTAAAAGAATTTTTAAGAAAGATGGATGCATGTTATCAAGACCTATCGCTTTGGATTTGAAGAAAGTACCGCTTCAACCAGGTCCTCCGCTGTAATTGAAGAAAATTGAAAAGAATTCACATTTGAATTATTAGATGAAAATATTCTTTCGTTTAGTCGTAAATAGCCTGAAGAATTATTTCTTAGATTAACATTTGCAACAAATGATTGGTTAAGAGCGTTGATATTTATGTCTTCTGGATAGACATTAGATCTGCTCCTTATGCCAATATTCTTCAGATTTTTCCAGATTTGTTTTGTACTTAAAGAAGTGTTAATGCGACTTGAATACAAGGCAGCTTTTGCTTTTCGGATTTCGTTGACAGTTTTGTTGCGCAGAGTTGTATATTCTTGATGAAAGGTATTTATATGAAACATTTTCCATCGTTTATAGGCTAAGTCACGTTGTCTTATCAGATATCGCATTGCATAAGTAAACCAAGGCTTATTTTGTGGGGCACAAGTTTTAGTTTTCAAAGGAACATGGTTTTCGAAAAGTCTGTAAATATTGCTATTTAGAAATTCTACCTGGTCACATGGTGATGGCATTTCAAAGATATTGTTCCAATTTATGTTACCAACATTCGTTTCAAGAGAAGTATAGTCAATATGTTTAAAATCACGGTATTTGATTACAAGGCTTTGAATCTCAACTTGAAAGTCAAACGTTAAAAAGATTAGATCATGCTTCGAGAAGGCTGGTGCCGAGAGCTGATCATAAAGCATGACTTTACTTTCATCAGCAACAAAAAATAGATCCAACAGAGTGGGGTCAGACATCGAAAAATGGGTGGCAGTGAATGTGTTAACGGGGTGAAGATTAAGGCAACTGAAATCGTCCAAAAAATTGTTTTCGTCAAGGAGATTACAATTGTAATCGCCACATAGAACAACATTTTAAAAAGAAACTGTTATTTGTTCTAGGAGACCAATAAGCGGAGACATACATACGTTTCTATTTGGCCTATATATAGTACCCATCAGAAGCTTTCCATTGCTGTTGTTTAATTGGACAAAAACAAACTCGAATTCATCATCCTCAAGAGAAGAAATTATGTGTTTGCTTTTAATCCCTTCTCTCACATACATTGCAACCTCCGCCCCGACATCGCACCCTATCCGAACGATATACCTTATAACCTGCAAGTGAACATAGTTACCTCAAAAATTTCATGTCAATTTAAAAAAATTATCCTTGTTTTGTTCAATTTCAAAGTTGTATACCTTTTAGAAAAACACCCTTTGCTGAGTTAACTTCATTTCAAAACCATGTATTAAAAAGAGTCAAAACTACAATAATGGACAAAAAATGTTGAAATAACTAAATATCATCATTATGATAAGTTCTTACTTTCGTCATCTTTGAACAAAAATACGTTTTTATGATTATCACCGTCATTACCTACTCTTTGGACAAAATACTACGAAATTCTTGGCTATAAACTAAGCATTCAAGCAGAAATGAGCTGTGGTAGTAAATCTGTAAATAAGTCCTTCCAAATTGAATGTTAACATTCATCTTTTTTATATGTCGAAACGAGCTTAAAAACTAAACCATCAAAAGAACACCCATTAGTTCCGACAATTTTTGTATAAATCAGCTGAGGTTCAGGGTGAGGTTCAGCAAGTAGCTGGTTAGTTTTTACGAGAAACCAAATGATTCCATTGTGTATAGATTTTTTTGCGACCAGAGTTTCATCTAAGAATCAGAATGACCCATTTATAAAAAAATAAACATTAAAGCTTAAGATTGGAATTTATACCTATCAAAAATGTGTTTTCCCCTTCATTAATTTTCAAAAATCCATTCCTAATATTTATTTGTTGTTGGTCGTTTTTTTGTTTGTTGTTGCTCTAGGTATAGCCTTTATCTCAATTGGGGCCATACCAATTCTGTCTTTTTCCAAACCATTAACCGACCTTCTGAAATAATTAATTACAATCAAAGCACCACACACTCTCCCTTAAGGTTAGGTATAATAAGTAGCTTATTGGCATCAGAACTCTTACCACTTCATATAGATTTTCACCATAATACACACGTTACGCTACGTATACGTCCAAATGCGTACACTTCTGCCAACGCAACGCAACGATACGAAAGGATTTCCAACTGATTTGTTGCCACATTTAATCGCCTCAAACACCTCTCTTATGTCAGTAATAAATTTTATAAATTTGTCACGTCATTTCGTATGCCAGCACATAATCTAATCACTTAGTGGTGCTGTGCTGTGCGGCGCTGCTGTGGCGGCGTCACATCTAAAAGCTACCCCCGAAATTCC
The DNA here is from genome assembly GCA_920104205.1 of Eupeodes latifasciatus. Lineage (NCBI taxonomy): Eukaryota > Metazoa > Arthropoda > Insecta > Diptera > Syrphidae > Eupeodes > Eupeodes latifasciatus. The sequence continues at coordinate 36,370,154 of OV049926.1, forward strand.
ACAACCATCAGCTACTAGATTAGTCCCATTAAATACATGTCCCGTGTTGTCAAAAGCCATTGCGAATATAAGTCGATCAATTAAAATTCCCCCAATAAAACTCACCTTATTTCTCTTTTTTGACAATTGATAGCGCTCTTCAATTACCCATAAATTCTACCTATCACCTCGAATAGTCTAAGTCCCTCTTTCGTTTCTTTTTCTTTTCCTTTCTGAAATTTCATCTTTTCTTTTATAAAAGTTCAAGATTTTGGGTGGGTTTTGGAGTTGAGAGATGAAGGAAGGTTTTCTAAGTTCTATAACATTCATAAATACAATACACCAGGTCGGATTTCAGAGCATACCTTTTAGCACTTTTTGTACCTTGATTTGCCATACATAAGGCACTAGGCTTGAGGCTTGAGGCATGGGATATGGGGCATGAGTTGCAAGGAGCGGAGCGCGTCCCAATTGTTTCTTTATGGCTCATTTATTTTTTGATTTATTGCCATTTTAGGCGGACCCTACGTGAATTATGACTGTCGAAACCTGTGCATGGTTCTTTGGAACGCAAGGATACAAAATCCAAATAAAACAAAAAATTAAGGAACAATATTTATTAATAAATTCTCCCCATGGTTCAACGCTTGTAAATATTTCATGGTGCCGCACGAAAAAGTAAAGATTTATTAGAATGTTTTCATTTTATAAAATATTTTTTTTTTATATTGTTTTATTGTTGTTTTTGTATTTATTTTATTTGTAGTTTGTTTTTATTTTTATTTTTATTTTTATTTTGATTTTTTTTTTTTTTCCTTAAGGAATTTCCCTTAAGAGTGCCCAAAAACTGATATCATGCCAGACCAGGTTAAGTTAAGGAATTTTGATAATACGTTTTTTGTTTCATAAAACATTTGTTTGGGGATATCTTTTAAGAGACTTGTGGGTTAGGGAGGAAGGCAGCACCAGGCGAAATCTACTTAGTCACCTAATACTCTACTACTTGTTGACTTGACAGCTATCTTAAAAAATTTGTAGGTATTTTAGCAGCAAGGAGTTTAGGAAATAAAGTTTGACATGGTGTTGCTTTTTTATCAGAAATTTAATTATGATCTTTATAACTTTTGCCATTCGAATAAGTGCCACACGTGCTTGCAAATAATTTCTTCTCAATACGTGTCTGGGAAAATTTCACTTGGGTGTTATATAGAACTAGGTACATTGCATAGCGGAGCAGTGTTGCCAGGATGTGAAGAATTTATAGTAAAGAGAAAATAGTGGTAAATCAGGATACGTTGTATGTCAAATTTTAAAGATATCTTTGGAACAATCAATCTTAAACACTAGGATTGAAGTTTTCACTTCTATTTCCTTTTAAAAATGATTTTGAATTAGTGATGATGTTGTGGCATGATATATGGCAGTTAAAGTTGTTAACTTCTTACAAAAGAACAGTACCTGAAGTTATTATTTTTATGAATGTAAATTAAAAGGTCCGAGGTCACACCATAGGTAAACAGTGACATTCTTTTGCTGATAATATGAACATTTAAAGTGAAGGTTTGTCACGCAATTTTGGTCATACTTTTATATTTCTTTGAAAGCATGAACGAAGCATGGTATCAAGAAAAATGTCACTTAGGGTCGAAAGTGTTTACGTTAATATACAAATTTTATTTCAAAATTCGGTCACTGACTTTTTTGTGTATAAGGATGAAAGGAAATAAGAGCTCTAAAACTTTTTCTCTGTTAACCAATGCCATGAAAAGATTTTTTTTTTTGATAAATGGATAAGAGGACAAGATTGAGACTTTAATAATAACCAAATCAAAACCAGATGAGAGCAAGAGTAAGAAAGAGGATGAAAAGAAATTTAATGAAAATTTATCAATATTTGAAATTTATCAATAGTTGAAAGCTGTTTTCGAGTAGTTTAACAAATTAAGTGGAATTCTGTTTGGTAAGAAAATTATTGTCCATTGACATTCTTCTGAAAATTTTTGACCAGATGAGCAAAACTTCACTCTTCATATTGAACATTTTTCAAGGTACTATGAGTTTGGAATATTACAGATAATCACATACATTTGAAAAAAAAATGAAGTGGTTTTTGAAAAGCTCAACTTTTAAAAAAGTGGTTGTATCTCTAATTTTCAATTCTCTGACAAAAGTTATTTTTAAAAACAGTGATTCAACATTGAAAGCAATCATTCTAATTTTTGTACAAGTCGGTTAGGTTGGTGAAAATTTTTGTCATAAAAACGGAGTTTCCAGATTGGAATCAAGCCTTTCATTATTAGAATGAAGCATTTGAGGTTAGTATTAATCATTTAAAGTAAAACTGACAGCTTTAAATACAAATTAAATGGAATCAGTATAGTATGTGAAATCAAAAATCAGCTATTCATTAAAAATGATTTCATCATTGAAAAACTAAAAATTAAATAAAATGAAAGTTCTGATTAAAGTAATGTGTTTTTTTAGTAGCAAAAATTCACAACTGATCAGCTTTATTTTGACAGAAAACATTAAAAACAAATCCGACTCTTTTATTCGCTTTTAAATTTCAAGACAAAAATTTCAATAATGAAAACCAATGATAGCTATAACTGGCCCTTAATCAATCAGTTTAGACATAGACGCGAACGTTAAAACTTTAATTTTCTTGTAAGACTAATAACATACTAAAAGACAAAATCAGAACATTTTGAAAATTAACACAACAACCTGTTTTTTAACCTTTTTTAAAAATTTGTAAAATGGCGAATATAGGAATTCCAAAACGGAATTATTGAATTGTCTTGAAAAAATTTAAAATAGGTAAGTTTTAAAATGTATGCCCAAAATGATGTAATATCTTTATTTGCCAACATATTGGTAAACAGACAGCAGAATAAATAAACTTTTCTTATAACAAAAACATTTGTCAAATTAAATCTTAATTTAAAAAAACAGAAACTCTAAGCAAATTTACGAAAATATTGTTCCCCTAAAGGGGTCTGTAGGGACCCCATACAAATTTTTTTAAAGATAATATCCGAAAACAGACGTACGGAATTCCACACAAAAAAATCCTAAAAGGAATCACCCTGTACACATGAAAAGTCTTACCCGAAATGTATACCTTTTGTTTTCCTTCGTTAAATATCGAAAAGGAAATATGTGACAATTTCTATCTGTCCCATCCATTATCGAAGAGATCAATCGATTGGTCTTTTTTATTTCAACCCCGGCCGAGTCAACAAGTGTAAAGCTACCAAATAAGTACAGTCATTATACTTGAGACTAGTTCATAGTTCACCTTTAAATTAAATTTATTTTTAATAAAAATAAAAGGTAAATTTCGAAGTGTAATATAGTGATAAATTACAAAAATAAGTATATGTACTTTAGAAACAATCCCGCGTTCAGAGGCTAGAGCTTTCCTCAAAATAAGTTGAGGAAAATACCACAATCTGGCGTAAGTTACTTATTAAGTAAATCTAAAAAAAAGTAATGTAAAACCTAATAAGTGTTTCACACAATAAAACAACAATTTTAATTAACTATGCTCGCCACATGCTAGGTGTTTGTCAGGCTTACGATACCGTCCAATTTGCCGCAATCTACTAATCGACAACGTCAACCACGGCGTATGAGCAAGAGGCTACGACATAAGTGGTGTGCTTTAAGCGTAGAAATTTGATCGTCTCTAGTCTAGCTGCTCAAGTACCTGTGGATAAACACAATCCCGACACGAACATATCAAGCCAATCGTTAACCAAGAAGCATCGGTCGCATCGCTATCCTCACCAACTTGCCGGCGGCGGCGACGCGCGCAAGCCCAGAAGCGAGTACGTGCTCCACACGATCACCCAGCTTCGGTCAAATATATTGATTTGCTTCCGACTTCTTATCGCGCTTATCATTAACTATGAACACACTGTTCAAACATACATAAGTATCGGTTAGCATATAGGCAATAGATTATATTGTAAGCTCTTGTGTGATCAGCGATAAACGAAAGAAAGAACAAAACAAAAACAAAAAAAGAGGCTGGGATGCGACCCACACTGATAACTTCCCATCCCGTCTGTCGATTTGTTTTGCTCAAAAGTTTATAGGGTTTCGTGTTTTGCTTCTTAAAAATTATTTTGCATATAACGAAATAGTTTGATTTCAAAATTTTTGTTAACGAGATTTTTAGTCGAAAACCAATTTTAGTAGCATTTCTAAAAAGTTTGTATTTCTTTTACAAACTGGATGAATGAAATGAATTTAAAGTCCATATGTTCTAATTTTCACGAGATATCCAGAACCGAACATCATTTTTTACCAATTTGACCAACTTTTGTAGATTTTATTTTTTTTTTTATGAAAAAAACTGACTGTTGGATTTTAATAAAAAATTAAGTGAATGTCGAAAATTATATTTTCTGTGAGTAAACTTAGTTTGAAGCCAATATTTTTAATTTTAAAAAAGATAATTGAGTCGAAAATCTATTTTACCAACTTTTATTAATTTTTTTAGGTTTTTATTTTTTATAAGAAAATTGGCAATTCGGTTTTTGTCAAAATGTAACTGAATGTTGCAAATAATATTTTTTAAAAAAGAGGCTGGGATGCGACCCACACTGATAACTTCCCATCCCGTCTATCGATTTGTCTTGCTTAAAAGTTTGTCTAAGGCCGCGGCCACGCAGTAAGCGGCTGAGCGGAAAAAAAATATAAAACATATGAAATCACATAGAAGCGGCACGCAATGTGCGAGCGGCGAAACAAAATTCTGAGCGGCTAAGCGGCGCCGCTCAGCAACCAAACCTGTTTTAATTTTCTGAGCGGCAAGAAGTAAAGATGGCCAAAGTAAACATTGAGTTGTTAATTTGGTGTGTGCAATCTCCAATCTCGACTTTAACTACTCATCGCTCAAAAGCAGTTGCTCAGTGCCTGGCCATACGTCGCTTAGAGTTGCCTCTCAGCCGCTTGCCGCTCAGCCACTTACTGCGTGGCCGAGGCCTAAATGTATCAATTCTTACCAAATTTGCGTTCTATTTTTTGTAGATTTTATTTTTTTTATGAAAAAACTGTTGGATTTTTATAAAAAAATTACTGAATATAAAAAACAATATTTTCTGTGAAATAAAATAAGTTTGAAGCCAATATTTTTAATTTTTGAAAAGCTATTTGAGCCGAAAATCAATTTTTACCATTTTTTATTAATTTTTTTGTTTAGGTTTTTATTTTTTGTAAAAAAACTGTCAATTCGATTTTTCTCAAAATTTTTCCTAATGTTGAAAACAATATTTCTTATAAGTTAAAATTAGTTAGAAGCCATAATCTCAAATTTTTGAAAAGATATTTAAGTCGAAAATCAATTTTTACCAACTTTTGTTAACTTTTTTTTCGGTTTTTAATTTTTTGTAAAAAAACTGTCAATTCTATTTTTTTAAAAATTTTACTGAATGTTGACAACAATACTTTTTAAAGATAAAAGTAGTTTAAAGCCAATATCTCAAAGTCTTGAAAAGATATTTGAGTCAAAACTCAATTTTTACCAACTTTTTTTTTTTATTTTTTTTAGGTTATTATTTTTTGTAAAAAAACTGTCAATTCGATTTTTCTCAAAATTTTATCAGATGTCAAAAACATTATTCTTCGTTGCACAAAATTGTTTGGAGATGAAATCATATTTTAGTCGTAAAATTTTCGAAGTGACAAATTTTTTTTTTTCAGTTTTTTTGATTTATAAAAAAAACCGTTAATTGAATTTTTTTCCAAAAATATAATTGTTTTGTATCACGTTACAATATATAACATAAAATTTAATTCAAGTCTCTAGCGTCATTGGTTCATGAGATATTTAGGGTTAAACAAAATTTTCAACTTTTTTTTGAACTGCTATGGTAAAAAAAAAAAACCACCCACGCAATTTTCTTGAGAGCCCTTTCTGCATCTTTCTGCCTTATTATCTGTATAACAAAATTTTTTTGAGCTATGGAGGACGAAAAAAACGTCGCGAACGTACAGACGTACGGACGTACGAACGTACGTACACACGCACGCTCAGACATGTTTCTAAAAATCTTTTATTTCGACTCTAGGGACCTTGAAACGTCGAGAAATGTCAAAATTTTCAATTTGACAAATCGGACACATTACAATAACTTCCTATGGGAAGTTAAAAAAAGAATTTTTACACACCACAATACCGGTAAACTTTTATAAAGTTCAATCAATTCAGTCCAAACAATTTGTTCCTCTTGTTTATTCATGTTAACTCTATGAGAATTGGCATCGTTTTGAGCAAAATTCAATAAACACCACACAAACATGTTTGTGCAGGCACGGAAAATTCAAAATTTTTTGATTTTATTCAAACCGCTTGCGCAAACACGCATCATCGCTACACACTACTCAAACAGTTTGCACAAACATTTTTACAACAACAAAATACATTTTCGTTTGCTCAAACAATTTGTGTAGTGTATGGGCCCTATATGGGAAGTTAATAAAATATCAAAACATTTTGAAAATTAACACAAAAACCTGTTTCTTAAGCTTTTTCAAAGCTATGTAAATAGAATGGCTAATATAAGAATTCCAAAACATAATTATTAAATTATCTTGTAAAAATTTAAAATAGGTAAGTTTAAAAATGTATGCCCAAAAATGATGTAATATCTTTATTTGCCAACACATTGGTAAACAGACAACAGAATAAATAAACTTTTCTTATAACAAAAACATTTGTCAAATTAAATCTTAATTTAAAAAAACAGAAACTCTAAACAAATTTACCTTCGCGCTCAAGTTTCGGGCCTATTATTCGATGGATGGATGGATTGTAAAATAACTACACATGATATTTGAACAAAATTATTTTAATAAATATGATTTAAAATATAACCAGCGTAAATGTTCATACATGCGTTTCGCCCCGGTGCAGTGTAATGGTTGGGCTCATCAGAAGATGACCATTAAACCTTGTCTCGACGCATATTTTCCCGAAACGCATACAAGAACACTTATGCTGGTTATATTTTAAATCATATTTATTAAAATTAAACGGTGTTTAGGAAAAAACAATTCGACTGTTAACAGTCAAATATTTATTTTTCAAAAATTATTTTATTTGATTAGTCAATTCTTAAAATTTAATGAGAAACTAAAAAAGGATGATTTTTTTTTCATAAAAGTACTACTGCCGGTGCGACGGAGTAAAACGGCTGGCACGATGTCTCAGCTTCAGAACCTTGAAACAACAAACAAAATTTTTTAGTTTAATTTTTAGAACGTTGATTAGATCTAGACACAACATTTTTTGAATATTTGAAAATTTCACAAAATAGCAGCGATTTAAATTTTTTTACAATGTTTTTCAATCATCTAAAAAAGACTGTTATAAATCCCAAAAAAAATTGAAAAAAGCTTGTGTCTAGAACTAGCGAGATGTATAGTTTCGTCAAAATCGTGCTAACAGTTTTGAAAAACACTACTTTTGGGAAAACGCGTTTAAAGATAAATGTTACAATGTAAATAGGCAGGGCCAGACCAGGCCGGGTTTGAGGCTCGATATCTCGTAAACCAGCATGCTTCCGATAAAATCCTTCATAGAGCATGTTTTCAGTTATGTTTACATCAGAAATATGCAACAAAAAAAATCGATTTTTTCAAACCGCGAAGATAGACGGCCCCCTTAAACTTCGTAACCAGCGTAACCGCTTAACCAAAATTTTTGTGCTTTAATTTCATAGTCACTTTCGGGGCCTGAAATTTTTTGCCAGAATTGTCGGTTTTGAAGAAAAACCACAGAATTTGTTTCGAATTTATCCTAGGATTAAACAAAACATAAAGACAAACATTATGATATTTTTCAAAAAACAACCTGAAGTAGTTCGTAAAAGCCTTTTTCTTCGGTTAAAATTTAATCCATCTAGTCGTGCTATAAGTTCTGTTACAAGCATAAAACACCAACAGACAAGAATTTAATAATATTTTGTATTCACTGTTGTTTAAGTTAGTTGGCCATAATATAAATTTAATTAAAAAAGTTGTTTTACTTCCAAATGACCGACCACAGCTTTAATGCAAGCCCTTAAAGCTGGAACGCGCTGTTTCTATTGATATTTTTGACACTGATTCAAGTTACTCTATCTAAAGAATTTAAGACTTTCTGTGAGAAGTCTTTCAGACACGCTCGCCAAATCTAATCTCAAAAAAAACTTAGTGATTAAAATATGGAGTCCTCGAGAGCCAATTTTATGCTTCTCTAAGACCTACGATGTTGACCCTAAGACACTTTTCTGTTGTCTTGGCTTTGTTTGTTTCACACCATACTTCTATAGAAGAATCAATCTATCTTTACCAAACCCTTTATCACATCTCTATGGTGCAACTTGTCGACCGTTTTCACATTTGTTTCGAAAATTGGGGGGAACTGACACTTAGGAAAAACCATTACAGAAACGTGGTGATTTTTACGTTTGACCCTTAGAACAACAGTTTTAGTTTGATGTAATGATGTGGCATAAAATGTTATAAGCTTCCTCAGTGTGGTGAAAATCTTTTTATTCGAAAAATTATTTCATTCTTAATTCTCGCATTTCACAATAAAAGCCCTTTGATTCTTTCCAAAATAACTTTTTAGAGTCAAAGGTATTAACAAACGATCTGTAGAGCGTCGAAAGCCCTTTATGGGAAGGTGCTTCCTAACCAGCATTGAATTGGATTTGGTGAATTTATCCAATTCTCTGGACAGTGGTATTCGTTCCCGTACTGCTTTCATGAGCATGTACGCCTAATTTTTGGGCTGTCATCTATTCTTAAAGACATATAGCAAATTGGCGGAAAACCCGATTCTCAAACATTATTGCTGTTCCCAGCGGTTTTTAAAACCAGAACATTTCGCCAGATCTCACTCCTTACCTATGTTATGCAATTATTGCGATTCTAATTTCTTTTAAGCACCACTCCATAAATATTTAGAAAAACAAGACAACAATTTGATATCAAATGGTTGTTTTCAGCAACAAGGTCTTCAAGTTTTTTTAACAGAATTTACGGCACGACCAAGTAGATACAAAAGTGTATGTCACCATTTATAACATAACATTAAGCTTATCGATATAGAGCCTACATTAAATGACAAAAATCAAAGTCTTGGAGTTTCTGGAAGTCATAAGTGGCATGTGTCATGAAAAAGAGCTCATTTTAAAAGATGTCACCATGAATAATTTTATGAGCAAAATAACATAAGTATTTAAGATACCACAGAAAAAGTCTTAGCCTTTAAGTCGGTTTTTATGAAGAAAATGAGTTTAGGATTCCTTTAACTTAATTTAAACTTGGTGATGTAGGTTTTTTTAATTTTTTCCAAGCAAAATGTGACACATTTGAATGTTTTCATTAAAAACGTGCTCTCACTCTCTCCCCCCTTTTAAATGTGTTCCAATCTAAATTAAATAAATAAATAAATTAGGTGGCGCAACAGTTCATGAAGAACCAGGGCCTAGTGACTTACAACTCTCAACGATTCCTGTGTGCGTGTAATGTTGTTAGAGATGGAAGGGACCTACAGTTTATATGCCGAATCCGAACGGCCAATTAGAGAAAACACTTTTCATGACAAGAATTACTCTTGGAGGATTTGTCAATTCCTCGAGGCAGTATACCCGTGAAAAAAGTTAGATGGCACAGGCAGGGATTGAACCCAAGACCCTTTGCATGACAGTCCAACGCACTAACCATCACGCTACGGGTACTACAATCTAAATCTAAATTACGGACTTATAATTAAACTCGCACACTCCAATTTTTTTGAGTGAATATCTAATTTTTCTACACTATTAAAAATTTGAATCAATTTTAATTAATCGTTCCGAACATATTTTTAAGACTCATTTGAAGTTGCTGAAATCAAAAAAGCAAAGAGAAAATGTCCTGACATTGCCATAATTTTGGCATTCCTATTGTTCAAAACTTCAATAGAAATCAAGTTAACTTTTAATTTCCTAATTCCATCTGATTTTTGAATGAACATTTCCTAATTATCATACATTTCTAGTTTGTGGCTTCTTTACTGAAAACTATAACAAAATACAAAGGATAAGTTTATTTGAGTTTTGGGACAAAATTCTATAATTGTGTCAAAATTCATTAATTTCTCCACTTTGTATGTTCAGTTCATGTTAAACTCATAATTATCCCGCATCGCCATTGAAATATTTCCGCACATGTATTCATCAGTTGGTCTTTGAAAACATGCAAAATAAGTTGTCATCAACCGCCCACCGCCCCAGCTAAACCTCAATGCAATTAATTATTCTATTTCCATATCAAATCTAACTCAAAATCCATACGGAATCATTTTCGCAAGTACTTTTGCAGGGAATACCTCGTAGACAAAAGATCATAATCTTCTTTTGAAGGATTTTACACTCAAATGTCTCATAATCCTGCCAAAAATGAAAAACCTTTCAAACCCATACCGATCCGACCATCATTGCTAACATATCCTTCAACCAGCATCAGCAGTGTCATCATAACCAGACCAATATATTCCAGCATAAAATATAAATTATTTCGTGTATATTTCGCCAACGTTGAGTCGACTGAATGTGTGTATATGGAGTACCCTCTGGTTTGTGCTTTTCCCGGAATTCACTGTCCTTCTTACTCCTGCTCTGATGGCCATGACAAAATCCATGTCTCTTCAAAATTTTAATTAATTCCTAGCGTGGAATTTCAAGCACGCACAGAAAACTCCGTTTGGAAGGATAAAATAAAAATTATAAAATCACAAACAATAAAAAACAAACACAAACACACCCAACTATAAAAATATTTATGTACATAAGGATACGGTATATGAGTGTACCTATAGCCAAGACCATGGAATCAAGGACCATCACCATACCATACCCTACCCAACCCAACCAACCCATCACTCTTATAGCTCTTACCTTCAATGCTTTTCTCCAGATAAATCTTTTCGGAATGAGCCAATTTCGTGTCTGTCATCTCATCGCCCATCATGTGATGCTTGAGCTGCTGATGATGATGGAGTCCCCCGCCACCAACGCCGCCACCAACGTTATTGCCACCCACACCGTTCTCCATAATTTTAATTGCCGCATATTTATCCCCATTTGTCACTTGATGTTGACTTAAGGCCGTACCGCCACCAACAACATAGCCCTCACCCTTTTTTTGGTGAATCAAGTGGCCATCGCCGCCATGCAAATGGTGATGGTGAAGATGATGCTGACCCACTGACGTCTCGCTGCCTGCTGCAGTAGTTGTTGTTGTCGTTGTCATGCCCAGCGCCCCACCGCCATGGGTATGGAAGTGCTGTTGTTGTAAATTTATCGCCTTGAAACGCTTGTAAATGCAACACGTGACCATGGCGAGGAACACGGAAGCGGATAGTAGCCCAAGTGCCATTAAGCAAATCACGATGATTAAATTGCTCTGCAAGAGCAAATCCTTTGGCGATTGCTTCTGCACGAGCAGACTCATCTGAACGGCGTCCTTGCCGCCGGCATTTTCAGCCAGGCAGGTATAAATACCTTCATCACTCTTTTCGGCGCCAAGGATGGTGAGACGTGAAATAAAGATATCGCGACCGAATTCCTTGCCAGAATTCTGTTCCTCGCGGAGCAATTGAATGTGCACCCGACCGGCGTTATTTGTGCCACTATTTCCACCACTACCACCACCACCACTACTGGTGCTGCCGAGTAAGTGGGACTGTTTGTTGTAGTCCCAGGCGATAACAGTGTTGGGTGAAGCGTGCACTCGACAAATCAGTGTCACATTCTCTTTGGAAGTATTAATGGAGGCACCTCGCGAGGGATAGATTATCTTGGGCTTGCAGGCAAATGCCTCTGGCTGGTCCTCTATCCAGAGCATCCCACGCAGGTGACTGGGATAGTAGCAGGCTGTCGGTGGGGTGTAGAGATTCCGTCGAAAGGCAAAGTCTCGGAATATCTGCAGCTCGCAGGTGCAATTCCAGGGATTCAGCTCCAGCGAGAGGCTGGTGAGTCGCTGCAGCCTCTCGAATGATTCCTTTCGCAGGACATTCAACCTATTGCCGCTCAAGTAGATCTGCGACAGCAGCGGCACATTCACGAACACATCCGTCCCCACAGTGGTTATTCTATTGTCCTTCAGTTCGACCTTATGCAGATACTTCAGGTTCTGGAAGATTCCGTCGTCCAGTACTTCGAGGAGATTTCCATTGAGGACGAGGGCGCGCACCTTCACCAAACTGCCAAATATGTTGGCCTGCAATCGCCTCAACAAATTATTGGACAAATCGAGTTCGATGAGTATCTCGAGCGATCTCAGCGCCAGCGGATCCAGATTCTCCAGGGAGCAGTTCCTTACAAAGAGCTTATGTAGGTTCTGCAGGTCAGCTGTTAAAAAGGCATTCTCCTCCAGATAGGAGATTTTATTCAGTGACAAATCAAGGACCTGTAGCTCAGAGCTAAGATTCTCCGGGACACTGGATATGCTTAGGTTCTTGCAATCGGCCGTTTTCTTGCCGGAATTCCATTTACATTTGCAGTCGCCACAATTCATAAGCCAATCACCACTCACGTAGGCCATTTTGGTTGTTAGAATCATAAGGATATGGAATGTTGCTATCGGAACAAATAGTTCCCCCGAGACACGCATCTTTGTATTCATTCTTTAGACGTGATGTTGGCTTAGCCGCAATTTGCTGATGGTTTCATGGTTATTATTTCTGTTTTCTTTTTTTCTTTTTGGTTTTGATTTCGTTTGTTTTTATTTTTGTTTTTCTTCTCCCTTTTTTAGACTCTCACACTATGAGGTGATTCGTTTTGGTTGCCGTCATATTCCTAGCAGCCTTCGGATAAAAGTTTTCCTTCCGGAATATTTACACTTCCGTTTCCTTTTTTCTTCGTTTTTCCAATGTCCTTCCGGCCTTGAATTTTTCCTTATTGTTCTTTCTTATATATTGTTGTAATCATATAAATATTGTGTGTGTGTGTGTGAAGGAAATATAGTATTTTGTTGTTGCTTTTGTTGTTGTGTTTCAAGCTATATTTTTGATGTCTCTATCGTTCAGTTTTATGGGTTTCCTCTGCAATATTCGCCCGTTGTTTTTATTTTGCTAAATTTAATTCTGAAAAAAAGAAGAAGAAAAATATATATATTAGATAGATAAACACACACACAGACATACACTTAAATTCTTCTACGTTCATAATAAAATACTCTTTCAAAAGGTGGGAACGAAGATGGGTTTTCTTAGAAATTTGGAAGGATATGAACAATGAAAAATAAGAAAAAGCTAAACTTAAGCCAATGTAAAATATTAAACGAGCCAATTTCCAGGTCGGGCATAATTGATTTCTTCCTTTTTTTGTGGAGAAAAGATTTAATTCGAAGGCAAAACAAAAATTACTAAAAATTTCATAACAAAACAATTTATTTATATGAATTTTGTTTTCTTTTCTTAATCCACCATGAAGGTGTGTTTACTGTTTATGCAAGGTAAACGTTCCAAACGACAGGAAAAATTGTATAATTGTGTTTTCAAAATTGTTAAACACAGTTGGATACAGGATTTTCTATTTAATAAAATATACTGTCTCAAGAATTGGAAATATGCTGTAAAACTCTTAGTATTTTGGAATTCTAAGAAAGAGAAATTTCTTACATTGTTTAAACTTTTTGACCTGTGGTTGTATTTTAACTAATTTTTGGTCAATAAAATTATAATTTTAGGATTTCAAAAATATGTACTGATGTATATTAGAAATGTCATTAAAACACATTTTTGTCCAGGTTCTTAAAGGGGGCTACTACAAAGTACGTTCTATGGATAGATTTATCATGTTTAATGGAAAAAGTCAGCATACAAATCATTCAATCAATATTTAAAAAATAATTTAAATCAATTTTTAAGAGTTTAATTTTTAATATAAATACTTAATGGTTTTTCAATTGGTGCGGCCATTTTGTTTTGGTGACATCTTTCAATTTTTTTTTTGTTTATTATTCAGTTGTTTATGCCAAATCATCATGGCAAGTTACATGGCTGAACAGCACATTCAAATGATAAGACTTTATTATCAAAATGAATGTTCGTTGCAAACGTTGCACGCATTGCGCCCATTTTACGGTAGACATGGTGGCTCTTCACAGTCGACTCTTCAACCTTTGATGGAAAAATTTGAGACGACCGGTTTAGTATACAATCAGCCAACACCCGTACATTCAAGAAGTGTAAGATCGGCCGAAAACATCGCCACGGTCTCTGAAAGTGTACAGCAGAACCCGAGGCAGTCTATTTCTCGCCATGCACAACAACTCGCCCTTTCACAAACTTCAACTTGGTAAATTTTGCATCAGAACTTGTTCCTACACCCGTACAAGATCCAACTGACCCACACAGAAAAAAAAGTTGTCATATTAACAATCGTCGATAGTCAATTTGAGATTTGGCCAAATTGTCGCATTGACTACCAAAATAGTCAATATAACAACGTTATTTTAAAAAATTGACTACTGGATAGTCAATAGAACAATTTTCGATTGTCAATTTTGGGTAGTTAATATGACAACAAAAGTAGTCAATAGAACAACTTCGGTAGTCAATATGACAATTTCGTTGTCATATTGACTACCAAAATTGACTATCGAGGATTGTTCTATTGACTATCCGGTAGTCAAATTAAATTACGGTTTTAAGAACAAATTGGCATATTGACTACCTCAATTGACCTATTGACTACCGCAGTGGTCCTATTGGCTACCACAGTTGTCATATATGACTACCGTGGTTGTCATATTGACTACCATTGTTGTCATATTGACTAGCAAAACTGACTTTCGAGAATTGTTATATTGACTACCTGGTAGTCAAATTATATTTCGGTATTCACCAAAATTGCCATATTGACTACCGCAGTTGTCCTATTGACTACCGCAGTTGCCATATTGAATACCGCAGTTGTCGTATTGACTACCACATTAGTCAATATGACAACCGTAGTTTCAATTTCCTTCAACCATAGTTGTCATATGGACTACTACAGTTGTCATATTGACTACCAAATTGTAAACAAATTTCGGATCCCAAAATTGAGAACAGAAAATTGTTCTATTAACTATCGTGGTTATCGACTGAAATCGCCTACCAAAATAGTCAATAGGATGAATTTTTTCGAAATGTGCATGAGCTCAAAGTGCATGACCATAGACAACGCCGGCCGTTTGTTTGCTGACTGGGCTTCGAATCGTTTGGAAAAGGACCCCAATTCGGGCTGAAAACTCATCTTAAGTGACGAGCCGTATTTTTTGATGAATGGCTGTGTTAATAAGTAAAATTTCCGTATATTGGACGACGCGACACCAACCCATGCGAGGGTCACCAGGTTTGATGCATCCTCAAAAAGTTACCGTTTGGTGTAAATTTTGGGCCGGTGGAGTAATTGGTCTGTACTTTTTTGAAAACGAACGACCGACGTTATGGCCCAAATTGAACCATAAGGACCTAGACGACATGTGGTTCCAGCAGGACGGCCGGCGCTACGTGTCACACAGCAAACGCCACGTTTGACATTTTGCATGAACGATTTGATGGTATGGTTATTTCTCGCAGGGGGTGATGTGAATTGGCCAATTGACCCCGCTAGACTTTTTTCTTGTGGATTTTCTTGAAGTCGCAGGTCCATGCAAATAAACCACAATCGCCCGAAGCCCTAAAGGTGAACATAACACAGACCATCGCTCAAATTCAGCCGGATCTATACGGAAGAGCCATTGAAAATTAGACCACTCGGATCCGTGCCACCGAAAGAAGCCGAGGCAGGCATTTGAATTATGTCATATTCCACACTTAATGGTATACAGACGCCTTTCAATTAAAAAAATAATTTTCTTAATACGCCACACACAGCTTGTTTTATTTAATTACAACATCTAAATGCCCTTATTGAAAAAAACCATTTATATTAAAAATAGCATAAGGGACGAAATCATTATTGTCGTTTAAAAATTCACAGCTTTTAAGCTATGAGCATGTAAGCATATAATTTTAATAGGCATTATTAAAGCTTATAAATTTTGTTGTCTTATGGCCCAAAACATGCTATCCATACTAAAATATTCCATTAAGCCCAAAAAATGTCAAATTTTCACCGAAAACTTTCGTATCAAAGTGCAATAATAAATTATCATGTTGAGAAAATTGAAGAAAAGCTTCAGACAAAAATCACTTAACATTTTATTGTTTCGGTTTTCCACTTCCAAAAGAAATGTCATACTGTAAAGCATTATTATCCAAATTAAAAAAAAAAGATTGCAAAATATTGACATACAATTGTTAGAATTGACAGCATATCACATTGCACAATTCCTTTCTTTTAAATGTTTACATTACTATTCAAAATTATCTTCAATTGGTTTATGTTTTCATAGATATTGATATTATTACAGAACATAGCTGCTGTCAGACAAGATGCAACAACAACTCATCAAGCTATCTTTGGGATTGACAGGGGGATATAGGCAAGAGTATTTTCATGGAAAACACTTCACTCCAGAATTCTAAATGTTCCTCTGTTGTATCTTTTGTATTAAATTACATTTTACATTTTACATTTTGTATTGTTTGTTTTGGAACAAATAAAGCAATATCGTTTAGGGCTAAATTGTTCAAGAAGCAAAATTACAATTACACTTGTGTTCTTGACAATTGAACAACTGGGGAGGTATTATCTAATTGGTCGACAGAAAAATGGTAGAGTTTCTATGAAAAAATGTAATTCTGTTGAAATGAACAAAAATTAAAACCAGTTCAGTTTCAGATTCAACATTTAAAATGTATTCTAATTCCTGACAACCACTGATTAAATAAGTTGCAGAAAACTTAAAGCGAATATCGAATTACTTTTTGGAGCTTAAAATTAAATTGTTGCCTTTGGTTGAATACTTAACAAACCAATGGTACAAAAACAGTTTTTGCCTGTATGATAATAAGTAGGAATTTGGTTGAGTGCGGCATTTCTCCTGCAATTACCATATAATTGCGTTGAATTTTTCCGGCAGGCCAAACAATTAAAAGGAGCTTAGCTGGCAATGAAGTTCCGTTTTAAATTTCCGCGAATTAAGTTGACTAACTTATGTGTTCCGGTCTTTTCGGCCAAATCTTAAAATGTCATAAAACCCAAAATTAGTCAAAAATTCCAAAATGTTAAAAAATCGCCAAATAACGTTGGTTGTCCTTTTGCCCAAAAGAATTTTTAATTTTGAGTTTGGGTTTTATGACATAGGATTTGGGCTTTGTGACATTTATTTTGGGCATGGCGACCATTATGATGTCTATCGTTAAAAATTATCTATCGATTAGATTAGATTAGATTAATTCTTTATTATACAAAAAAATGGTTTACAAATTTCATGGCTTTCCTGCCGTCTGCCTGATGTGACATTTCATTACAATTTTTAATATGAAGTGAACAATAAAAATGAAAGTTCCTAATAATATAGTATGTATAAGTATTCTAAAATGGGTTATAATTCTTATTTAATTGAAAGTTAAGGCTGTGAGAAATAAGATACATTTGTATGTTTGTTGTTATTAATTTTACATTAGATTTTGAAAGCGTTAACTCAATTTTAATATGATTTGAAACACAAAATTTTGCCAATTTTGAAATGATTTGAAACACAAAAGCAAAAATTTCACAATTTTTTTTGGAGCACAAAAAAAAATTCAATTTTTAAATGATTTGAAACACAAAAATAGGATGCATTAAACTGTAGTAACTGGATTTTTTAAGGATTTAAATATCGAAACTGTTGCGGAAGGTTAATGCGTGTTTGCAATAATTATATAACGTACACCATCCTAGTCCTCCGTATATAATTTCGTAAAGTCTGCTTGGAGAAATGTAGCTCTCATCAAAATAGAGTCGGCGGATTTCCTGCAGTATTGGGCAAATGGCAATGAAATGGTTTATATCTTCATTTTCTCTTCTATTGCAAAGCCAGCAGATTTGGGCAGATTAAGAATTTCAATACGTGCTCTAAATATGTAGCTTATAATTTCAGCCGAGTATTCATTACGAAAATAGTTCATTCCTGAAGAAATTTGGTGATTGAGATTCTTATAAATGCTCCTAGACAATGTTGAATTCGCCCTGGATAGATGTTGGTTATAAATCTTTTCGTCTATTTTCGCAGTAACCTCCGCAAACATACCCTGCCATTCATCAACATTTGACTCCAATAATGATAGATGAGCTGTATGAGAATGAGCTAGTTCATTCCAGTCCTTGAATGGAGAAGCGTTAGTTTGCAAAAGTCTTGTCATGATAGACTTGTGAAGACTTGTTCCATTTCTTCATCATACTCAAGGCTAGTTTTGCTTCATTACTTTTTTGTTTGGCATGTTTTGAAAAATTGAGATTGTGTGTAATCCAAACACCCATGTACTTAAATTCTTGCACAACGTCGATGTTTACATTATTGAGAGACCATTTTTCGTCGGGTTGTCTTCTCTTTTGACGTGCTTCAAAAATCATCACCTTTGACTTTCTTGTATTGATGACTAACCCCCATTTCTCGCAAAATGCATTCAGCCTGTTTATTTGTAATTGTAGAGTGTGAGGGTTTTCGGCGAGTAGTACTAGGTCATCAGCATATAACAAAACTTTAATTTGTATGTCAGCAAACGATATCCCTCCTGGGAGTATATCACAAATGTCGTCAACAAACAAAGCAAAAAGTAATGGGCTTAAAATACAGCCCTGTGGGACACCTGCAGTTGTTTCAAACCATTCTGAGAAGTCCGTTCCGTCCCATACAGATGCACTAGATGAAGCAAGAAATTTAGAGTACATGGTCAAAAATTTTCGGGAGATTCCTATCGTTGAAAGCTTGTACAGCAAAGCCTGTCTGTTTACTTTGTCAAATGCTGCCTTGAAATCTACGAAGCAAGCGTATAGTTTTTTTTTTTTTATTAATGAATTTTCTTGCAATGCTTGTCAAAGCAAATATTTGATCCATGGTTGAGAAGCCCGACCGAAAACCAGCTTGGAACATACTTAAAAGGTTTTTTTCTTCGATCCATTTGGTAAGCCTTTCGTATAGAATCGAAGTGAGAATCTTCCTCAAAGTGCTTAAAATAGAAATTCCTCTGTAGTTTTCCGGTAGGGTGGCATTACCGCTCTTGTGAATTGCAAAAATAACTGCTTTGTTTAGGTTGTGTGGCACATAAGAATCGCTGTATAATCTGTTGAGGTATGATAGAAGGTAATTCTTGAATTGAACTGTGCTATTTTTGTAGAATTCTACTGGAATTCCATCTATGCCAGGAGCTTTATTGTTTTTCATCTTATTAAGTGAAGAATCAAGTTCAGACAAAGATATTGGACAATCCAGTTCATCAACTATAACGTTGGGTAAAGCATAAGAAAAAGTATGGTGATTAACCTCAGCCGACAAAAGAGCCTTAAAATGTGCTGCTAGCATTTCAGCTCCAAGAGAGTTCACCATATTTAGATTACGACCACCCAGTTCACGAACATTATTCCAGAATGTTTTTGAATTTTTGGATTCCGATAGCTTTTTAGCTAGATGTTTCAAGTACTCTTTTCTTTTAGATGCACACAGGGCTTTGTATTCCTTGTTGACCCGAAGGTAGATATTTTTTAAAAACAAGGCACCTGTAGATCTAAAAAGCTTCAGATACACAAAAGATAATTTGCGTAGGCTCTTATAATCGTTATCGTACCATATACTTCGTGGAATCAACGAATGGGTGTTATTGCTATGAGTAGATAGAGCTGATTTTTTAATTACATTTATTATTTTTTCGTCTAATTGGTCAATTTCGGATGTTGATGGAGAAGGCAAGGAACTGCAGTTGTAATTTAAACGAGATTTGTAAAGATGATCATTACTTTCTTTCCATTTGAGCTTGAGAAATTTACTCGGAATTCTTTGGGGAGCTTCAACCGGAAACATAAATTCAACTTGTATTGGTAAATGAGCAGAAAAATTTGCTACAATCACTTTGAAGTCTGTACATAATTTTAGCCAGTCTGACGAGACTGCACAAATGTCAATAACTGACTGTCCTTGGCTACTAATAATTGTGAATTCTCCCACAGTATCACTTTTGGTTGCTCCATTAAGCACGAATAGTCCAAGATTTTCAAAAAACTCAATAAGGAGCCTCCCATTGCGGTTCAAATTATTATCTTTTGAGTTTCTTATTTCGAATAATGTATTTTGAGTGTAAAGGTTCTGAATAGATATATTCTGATAATATCCAATCCGAGCATTAAGGTCTCCAATTATCATAATGTTTTCCAAATTTAAATTATTCACAAAGTCTATTAAACCTTCAAAATCTTTCTGCCAGTTATTACAGTTTAAATACACGGGAACTATTGAATATTTTGAGTTAGCAATTGAGAATTGAAAAACAAGTCTGTTTTCTATGTTTATAAGTTTTTAAAATTCACAATTTAAAGTTTTTTTAAACCCACATAACATTCCACCACTGGCTCTGCCGTGTACATTAGATCTACTTGCAGATGAGCACATAACTTTAAAATCTTTGAAATATTTCAAAAAATCATTTTCATTTTTTTCTTCTAAAAAAGTTTCTAATAAAATAATAATATCAAAATTTTGAATAAATTTAAAAAAATCAGGTTGTAAGAGTTTACTTCTAAGACCTGTAATATTGTATGATATGATTTTTAATTTTTTTAAATTATAAATATTGTGGCAGACGACAGATTCCCCCTATTGTGTTCCCACCCTTACTACGTGTTGCCGTTGACTCATAGGTGGCGCAGGTTGCAATTGAGAATAAGAAGAAAATATAGATGGTTCATTTGAAACTGGAGCTAACTTCACACCACTATCGCAAGCAAAAAATTCAGACGATCTGTCACCAAATAGTTGATTGATAAGTGTCAATTCTGGTGAAGTTTTGACAACTAGCCCTCGCGAGAATTTGTAAACAAAAGCGTGCTTGTTGATTTGCATCTTGTCGCCTTTCACAATGATTTTCGGGTTCGGGTTAATTTCGAGAAGTTTGTTTCGATATTGAACAAGTGTTTGTCTCTTCTTTCTGTAGATAATAGACTGCTCTCGGAAAACGCTTATCCCTGAATTTTTAAGCTGGTGCGCTGCAGCTATAATTTTGTCCACGATTTCGGCAGAAAGAAGTTCGAGAATGACAGTTCCGCGTTGTGCTATGTTGTTGTGGATTTCGCGGGAACGTTTAATTTGCAAATTATCGCCTTCCTGTAACTTAAGAAGATCCTTGCAAGTCTGTAAAGCTAAATGAGTTGCATTGGTTTCTGCGTTTATGGGAAGGTGTACTACAATTGAACTTTCGTTTGCTTTTCGTGAGATGATTTCTAGCTGGTTTTCTAACAGATCGCATCTTTCCGTCATCAAATTTAATTTGTGGTTGTTCATTAACTTCTTTTAGAGAGTTAATCTCACTGTGAAGCCTCGATAAATCGTCTCTTGTAGCAAGATTCTTTAGCTTTTCCGCAAGGATGCTATTTAAAATGTTTTTTTAATTCGTCGGTAGTTAATTTTCCTACTTCCATTGTTTTATGGTTATCAAGGTGAAAATATTTTTTGCAGTCGTTGTTAGGCTCAGGAGAAGTTTCGGTTATATTTCTCTTTTTATGATTATTTTTCATAAGGAAAATACCGTACTGGCGAGATTGGAAATTTTTGTTCAAATAAAGTCTTAAAAAAACCTCGTACCTTGTATTTTAACAGATGAGATTTTGTGTGTTTAAAGTTGAGAAGTGGTATAAAAAGAGGATTTAACACTTTTTGTTTGAATTTAACTTTTAAATTAAAAAAAAAAAAGAAAATATACGGGAGCGATTAAGGCACTAAACTTTCACTTTTGACAGTAGAAATGTCAATCTCAATTATCTATCTATCTATCTTTAAATCTTATTATAAAGACATATGTACAATCCAAATCATAAAATGACATAATGTCCAAAAAGAGAAACTTCGTCACAAACCCCAAATAAAATGTCATATTACCCACACCCACTTTCAATGTCGTAACGCCCAAAAAGACAAAGTTTTTTTTTTTCATTTGAAGAATCTCGATTTAAGAAAACTTTGCATACACAACCTCGCACCTACCCCAAATCCTGTAGTCAGCCCAAGAAAGGGGGTTAAAGGAATGCGGCACACCCCCATACATATTACACTGTTTGAACGCACTGTGAACAAGCAAACCATTTCGTTTTATTTTACTCTGAAAATTAAGCCAAACATATGCTTTCTTGACGTACCGAGTTTTTTGATGATTTTACATTTTTTTCGTTTAAAATATAAAACCCAAAATGTCGTAGTGCCCAAAATAAACAAAAAATTTGTCAGAATGCCATCTTTTGGGCCACATGTCAATTAGTAACTTGGGCGTTATGATATTTTAAAATTGATTTTGGCAATGTGACATTGATTTTGGTTTTTGGGGTGGTAGAGAAATTTTTGGGCGAAATGACATTTTTAATATTTTGTCGTTATTTTATCAAGCAATAAAACCGAACGCTTCTTTTTATTTGGACTGTCAAAGAAACAAAAAAAAAGGTTTTAATGCCCAAAGGTTTGGTAATATTGCTCAAATCATGTAATAACAAAATGACAATTTTAGATTGAGCGATATGGTTTTGAGCGAAAAGACCTAACGCCTATTTTTTCATTCTCCATCGTACGACGACGTCTTATTGTATTAAATGTAAGAAAATTAATCAGTGTAGAAAGTTTTAATATTTTCTCATAAAATTTTACTAAATTTTCGAGACGACTGTTTTTTGATGATTTAAAAAAAGAGGCTGGGATACGACCCACACTGATAACATTCCATCCTGTCTGTCGATTTGTCTTGTTTTAAGCAAGACAAAACTTTGTAGGTTTTCGTGTTTTGTTAAAAAATTTGTCAGTTAAATAATTCTTAAAAAATTAAAAATTACCAATAATATTTTGCATATGATAAAATAGTTTGATTTCAAAATCTAATCTTGTAAATCTTGATTTTTAGTTGAAAACCAATTTTCACCAATTTTAGTAACATTTCATAAAAGTTTTTATTTCTAAACAAATACAAATTGGATAAATGAAATTAATTTGAAGTCAATATTATCTTCTACTATTCATGAGAAATCGAGAACCGAACATCAATTTTTACCAAATTGGCGTACTATTTTTTGTGGATTTAATTTTTTGATGAAAAAACTGAGTGTTGGATTTTTATAAGGAATTTACTGAAAGTCATGTCGAAAACAATATTTTCTGTGAGATAAAATTAGTTTGAAGCCAATATTTTTAATATTTGAAAAGATATTTAAGTCGAAAATAAATTCTTACCAAGTTTTAGTATTGTTTTTTTTTTAGGTTTTTATTTTTTGTAAGAAAACTGTCGATTCAATTTTTCTCAAAATTTTACCGAATGTTGAAAACAGTATTTTTTTTTAATTTAATTTGAAGTCAATATCTTAAATTTTTGAAAAGATATTTGAGCCGAAGATCAATTTTTACCAACCTTTAGTAATGTTTTAGTATTGTTTTTTTTTTTAGGTTTTTATTTTTTGTAAGAAAACTGTCGATTCAATTTTTCTCAAAATTTTACCGAATGTTGAAAACAGTATTTTTTTTAATTTAATTTGAAGTCAATATCTTAAATTTTTGAAAAGATATTTGAGCCGAAGATCAATTTTTACCAACCTTTAGTAATGTTTTTTTTAGGTTCTTATTTTTTGGAAAAAAAAACTGTCAATTCGATTTTTCTCAAATATTTACCAGATGTTAAAAAAGTGATTCTTTGCTGCAGAAAATTATTTTGGAGATAAAATCATTTTTGTTCGTAAAATTTTCTAGGTGACAAATATTTTTTTTTTCAGTTTTTTCGATTTATAAAAAAACAGTTAATTTGATTTTTTCCGAAAATATACTTGTTTGGTATCACATTACAATATACGAGTATAATTTAAAATTTAATTCAAGTCTCTAGCATTATTGGTTCGTGAGATATTTTGGATTAACCAACATTTTCACCTTTATTTTAAATTGCTATGGTTAAAAAAACACTCACTATTTTTTTTTTTTTTTTTTTGAGAGTCCTTTCTGTACCATTATGTGTATAACAAAATTTATTTAAAGTCGATATCTCTACTAGTTCTTGAGCTATGGACGACGAAAAAATACAGACATCTCTCTAAAAATATTTTATTTCGACTCCAGGGACCTTGTAACATGGAGAAATGTCAAAATTTTTAATTCGACAAATAGGGCTGATTAAAATAACTTCCTATGGGAAGTTAAAAATATAAATAACTGACGTTTTCCCTCCTCTCAAAACCTTACCGAAGTATTTTTTAAAGTCTTGAAAATCAATTGTCGAACATCAAAATCTCATACATGGCACCAAAAAAAGAGCCTTAAGACATTAAATCACAAGATCTCGTTGGCCAGAATTTGACGAGAAATAGAATAGTCAAAAATCTTTTCCTGCAGAAAATTGTCTTTAATTAATCTATGACGACTATACAAAATTTGTTTGTTTCCAATAAGCTGTTTTAACACATTTTATCTGACATCACCCTAATTTTTGATTTATTAAAATTATGTAAAACGTTTTCCAAAACCATCATAAACAAAAAATCGAAATTAGCTATATCAAGTCAAATAAAGATGTTTTGCTTTTTCAGTGAGGAAGCTTTCTCCAATTTTCGGTGAGCAGCAATAATTTCAACAAAAAACCCAAAAATTCAAAAACGTGGAATCAGTTAATATTTGATTATTATAAAAGCTTCTTACGTTTCTACGCGAGTGATCCTAAAAACATTTTCAGAATGATATAGACCATTCTATAATTTCTAGGCTTTTAAGTTTAACCATATGGACAGGACATTATGGCCTACCAACTAACCTAACCTAAATCGATTTTCAATCTAAAAACGAATTATTTCTGAAAGGATTAACTTATTCGCGTTTATGGTTTCTTCTCTCTCTCTAAGTCTTTTATCTGGCCTTGGATTGAATAAGGATATGGATAATAAGGATAGTAGAGTAGGTATAATCGTAAGAAGAAGACGATACAAAATTCATGTTGCCATGTAATGGAGTGATGTAGAAGTTTTAATGAACAAAACTCAAAAGAGTGTGAAGGTGTGGAAGAGAAAGGTTGAAAGGTTGTATCTACATCAGCATATATGTATATATATACTTTCCTCGTTTGTATATAATATAACAGTATTTTAGCCATTAAAAGAAACGGAAATGGTTTTCTATTGTTTTCGAAGGATAAAAATACAATGTTTTTTTTTCTGCTCTATGTGAGCTGAGGACAGATGAGCGACCAGAGTGGCATATAACACTGTGTACAGTAACAGTTAAAGGTTCACAATGTGTATTAAAACCACTTTGCTGTTATCCACCCATCTAGTTTTGTATGTTTATATGTGTATAAATGTTAGTAGAGGACAAGGACATTTGGTATAAGGACAATAGTATGATGACGACGACCGACTAACGACGACTACGATTGAGACGCCAAAGACGGCAAAAACGAAGGCGGTAACGATAGACGGGGTATATGTGAATTCGTGTTTACGATCATGACCATTAGAAAATTGTGTGTTGTAATAGTTTTCTTTTTCAAAGCTCATTTTTTTTTAAGTTTCCTTTCTCTCCAAGGAGTATTAGCTGGGTGAGGGCTGTTCGTTTGCACACATAACTTGTGTGTTATATCTACCCCCATTCTGGGTTTCCACCGTTCTGAACAGAGAACTGGAAATGTCCTAGTTTTTCCTATCAATATTTGAAAAACAGAGAAAAAATAGCACAACTTTATTTTATGTTTGCCGCACATATGTTCCTTAAACTTCTCACATTTAATCTGTCAGAAATTGTATGAAGGAACGAAGGATATTTGTACAAATTGCTTGTAGCTCAATTTTACATTCCTAGTTGTATTTTGGCATCGAATTTGATTTTTCAATTTCAACTTATAAAATTTTTAATTGATTTTCATTTTTTAACATTCGTCAGTAGCGGAGGGTATGGATTAACCTAAAAGTCTTTTCAAAACTAGAACATCAATCTTAAATGCTTAACCAACGATAAAGAAGTAGGTAAGTACCTGGTTTTTCCAAAACTCATTTACGTAGTCTATAATAGGAATGCAAAGGACTTTTGATGCAAATAACATGTGCTTTTTATTAACAACTTAATTATAAATAGCTATGTTTACAGTTATGTAAGTTAGTATATTGTTTATGGAGAATGTTTTTTAAGCAATGGCTTCTAGGAAAAGAATTTAAATGAATTACTATAATAAGATAAGTGCTATTGAGGATTAAGAGTAAGGTTAAAACATAAAACTTATTAAAGTTTAATGTAAAACTTGTGCTTTCCAGGAATTTTATTATTAATGTAATTATTATGCACATACATAATAGGCATTTTAATTTAATATTATAAATACATTTCATGTACACGCTTTAATCGTTCCTAAGGATAGCTCATGGATTATTAAAGATTGTAGTACCCGTGGCATGATGGTTAGTGCGTTGGACTGTCATGCCAGAGGTCTTGGGTTCGATCTCTGCATATGCCATCTAAAGTTTTATCACGGGTACTGCCTCTTGCGAGGAATTGACAAATTCTCCAAGAATAATTCTTGTCATGAAAAGTGCTTTCTCAAATTTTCCGTTCGGATTCGGCTTAAAACTGTAGGTCCCTTCCATCCCTGACAACAGTACTCGCACACAGGAATGGTTGAGAGTTCTCAGTCACTAGGCCCTAGTTCTCAAACGGACTGTTGCGCCACGTAATTTATTTATTTAATTATTAAAGATTTAATAGAAGAGGGCAACGTAAAAATAGGAAGCCAGACTTTTGGTTGTCTTAACATTCATTCGAATTATTATGAAGGAGGGAAATGTTTATTTACCCTTTCTCTTAAGAAGTATTTTTCAGACCTCTAAATGTATCATTGGAAAGTATTTTCAAACACCATATATTCATTATTTTACTTGAATTGTTAATTAAGTTACAACTTTAAACAAATATATATACGAATTAGGTTTAGTGGCTTAGTAAAGGGTGTCCCAAAATTAACGCAAGATTTGAATTAAATAGAAAACGCCGTTTTTAGTCTTTTGATAGTTATATTTTTATTGACTCGTAAAGTACATAGGATAGGGTTATGTATGGAATAACACATCGGACAAATGGCCTCCACGGCTTTGCATGCACATGCGCACTCTTTTGTTGAAATTTTCCATGACCATTCTGCATAAATGTGGCTGAATTTCGTTGATGCAGCGTTGAATCTCCTCCTTTAATGCACGGGTGGTTGTGGGCTTGTTGACATAGACTTGTGATTTCAAATAACCCCATAAAAAGAAGTCTAATGGTGTTAAATCACACGATCTAGGAGGCCAATTTTGATCACCGAAACGAGAGAGTACACGACCTGGAAATGTCTCATGCAGTAATTGAATTGTTTCACCACATATTGGACACATCAATATCATCCAATTTTGGCAGAAAGAACTGTGTAATCATGTCGCGATATCGAGCACCAGTAACAGTCACTGCTTGACCAGCATCATTTTCAAAAAACTATGGCCCACTTATGCCTCCAGCCCAAAATCCACACCATACAGTTACTCGTTGTGGATGCATTTGTTTTTCGACAATCACATGTGGGTTCTCCGAACCCCAAATGCGGCAATTTTGGCGATTGACAAAGCCATCAAGATGAAAATGTGCTTCATCGCTTAGGATGATTTTGCTCAAAAAATCAGCCGCCAAGCTTTCACTATTTTTGAAATATTCTTTAATAATGAAGACACGTTGTTCTATCGTGTAACGCTCCATTTTTAATAACCCTATACTGTTAGCTGTCAAATTGCTTTTTTTTCAGGGTTGCCAACACTTCACTGCACAAATGGCGGCAAATTCAAATCTTGCGTTAATTTTGGGACACCCTTTATAATAGGTAGCTATTGTAGTAATACTTTCATTGAACTTTATTCATTCACCACTTAGAAGAACGGTTTCTTCTCACATAATTGCAAATTTTCACATTAGCACCTGTTTTCCTCTTGAAATCGTCTCAAAAAATCAGTATCAATCAGAGTCGCCTTACACTTAAATGGTTTAGGAAAAATTGTAAACAGTGAGTTCTTTGAGAAGAAGTTGCAGCCAAAATACACCGCCTGCTAAACGTTAGGTTATGCAAAATGATCATGAGAACATTCCACTAATAGACAAAGACTTAATTTACGAACATCAAAAGTTCCATAATTCAAGCTTTAGCCTGAGGACAATTCTGCACAAAATTGTACGTTACGTTTTTAGAAAAAATTGCGGAGTTCCCTAAAATCCGTATGTTATTTTTAAGAAGTCGATTTATCTACTAACTAGTAGGTGCGAGTTATGGAGTGGTGTCATAATTATTGGAATATTTGTCTTCGAAATTAAGTTTGGGGAAATGTTTCGATCAACGCAACAGTTAGCATTATAGAGCCAATCTGCACATATTGGTGAACAATATGTACTTGTCTTTGGTGATCTATTAAATCAGACTTAATAAATGACAGCCATTTTGATAGATGTAACTTCAACAATATGGCCGCTATTCAAAGCTCAGAAGTCCCTATTTGCGATTTGGATAAAATCTGTTAAAGAGCAATTGAGCAAAACGTTCAGTGAAAAACTTCTTTTTTCTGTAATTCGCTAATTTGTATTGTCTAAGGTTCTACTATCTGTCTTTCAGGCACAAGCCCTTAATAGTAATAAAAGAAGAATGTACATAAACAAATTTTCTAGGAAATATCAACTGTACCCATATGGAATTAATTCTTCGTATAAAATCTTTAGGTTCCCTTAAATGGCTTCTGTGAATTTAGCTTCAAATAAGGGATACATAATTTAGTATGCAAACCTTATTATTTGAAGTTAATGATCTATTGAATTAATTAGTCAAACAAATGATTGACAAGAACTACGTTATTTCTTATGTACATAATTATGTATGAATGATTATATGAGTGACACATCATCATCATCATCATTATCATTCAGGTGTTGTTATAGTTTCAAGTTTGATGATAAGTGGTTAGCAGTTTTCTAAGAATATGTGATTTGATTGAGTATAAACAATACACACGTATTGTATTCGTATACGTTAATGGCAATACTCCATACCTAACAATACTGACAATTAATTACAGGGAGATATGCTAAGCAGATATATTCTACCTATTTATAGTGTACTATTTAGTAAAACCTTATTGTTATTAGAATTAACATTGCATATCTTTGATTATGAACAAATATTCTTGTTGCAAGTTGTTTTTCCTTTTTTTTACTTAAGGACTTAAAGAAAGTCAAGGTAAGTTTAAATAAAATCTAAAAAGTATTTAAATTGTAATGAGTTAAAAATAAATGATCATCGTATTAAAAAATAAATATAAAATCATTATATTAAAAATAAGGATCGATAAAAACAAACATTTCTACGAAATAATTTAAAAAAATAGTTCAAACTTTTAATTAAAAAGTCATCAATCACTCATAACACATACAATCTTTCAAGTCCACTCTACAAAAACCAGTAGAAACATCGACTTTAAATAAATTGTTTTATACAGATAATAATGCAGAAAAATGCAGAAAGGACTCTCAAAAAAATTGCGTACAATTACCATAGCAATTTTAAAAAAAGGTGAAATTTTTGGTTAACCCAAAAAATCTCACGAACCCATAAGTCAAGAGACTTAAATTAATTTTTATATTATATATTGTAACGGGATACCAAACAAATATATTTTTGAAAAAAAATCCAATTAATGTTCAAAAAAACTGAACAAAAATAATTGACACCTCAAATATTTTTTTTTTGGCAGAAAAATGATTTCACCCCAAAACATTTTATGCAACGAAGAAAGACGTTTTTGACATCTGGTTAAATTTTGAGCAAAATTGCATTGACATTTTTTGTTATAAAAAAATAAAAAGCTAAAATAAACATTACAAAAAGTTGGTAAAAATTGTTTTTCGACTCAAATATCTTTTCAAATATTTGTACCCGTGGCATGATGGTTTGTGCGTTGGACTGTCATGCCAGAGGTATTGAGTTCGATCCCTGCCTATGCCATCTAAGTTTTTTTCGCTGGTACTGCCTCTTGCGAGGTATTGAAAAATTCTCCAAGAGTGATTCTTGTCATGAAAAGTGCTTTCTCAAATAAGCCATTCGAATTCGGCTTAAAACTGTAGGCCCCTCCATCCCTGACAACAGTACTCGCACACAGGAATAGTTGAGAGTTGTAAGTCACTAGGCCCTAGTTCTCAACGGACTGTTGCGATTCGGTAAAATTTTGGGAAAATCAAATTGACGGTTTTTTTTACAAAACATAAAAACCTAACCAAAACATAATATTACTAAAAGTTGGTAAAAATTGTTTTTCGATACAAATATATTTTCAACAATTTTAGATTATTGCTTCAAACTAATTTTATCTCATTAAAAATATTGTTTTCGAAATTCGGTTAAATTTTGAAAAAAAATCGAATTGACAGTTTTCTTACAAAAAGTAAAAACCTAAAAAAAACAATACTAAAACTTACAAATTTACTTTCGACTCAAATATCTTTTCAAAATTGAAAAATATTTGCTTCAAACTAATTTTATCGCACAGAAAATATTAATTTTGATATTCAGTAAATTTTGTATAAGAATCCAATAGTCCGTTTTTTCATAAAAAAATAAAATCTACAAAAAATAGTACGCCAATGTTACTTAAAATTATTAAAAATTGGTTTTCGACTAAAATTTCTTGTTTACAAAAATAGATATTGAAAGCAAACAATTTTATCATATGCAAAATATTGTTAGTAATTTTAAATTTTTTTAGAATAATTCAACCGACAATGTTTTTTAACAAAACACGAAAACCTACAAGCCTTTTAAACAAGACAAATCGGAAGACGGGATGGGAAGTTACCAATGTTGAACTTTTTATTTGTGTACATAATAAGGTTCTTTTACAATTCTTATGGGCTGACTACAGAAATGTTACTAAATTGGTGTACACAAATTTACCGAAAAGAATACCTCTACAGAAAACATCTAAAATTTTAGTTTTTGATTTTTAACAAACAAATATCAGGTGCAATTTTGTTACCGCACCACCATGGGAAGTTATATGATGGATGGCACCAATAGCGTTTATATTTTTTAGTTATTTCGCGTCGATTTAAAAAAAAAATTATATAAGTATTTTTTTAATTAAACAAAGACATAAGTGTTAAAAATGTATTTGCGTACAAGTTTTCAACTTAACAACTAAAAATTTTAATAACTATTAAAATCAAATTGAGGTTGAAAGCAACAAAAATAAAATACCACATCTGACTATATTTCAATTGTTATTCTTAAATCCTTAACTTCTTGGTTTTGTTATTCTTGTTATTTTACACCCAACAAAAATGAAAATACACCAACACCGACTTTGCTTGTAATGTTTTGCAATGGTTTTCTCCTTCATTTGACTAATTAACAAATTTATCGAAGCACGTACTGTTATAAATAGGTATGCATATATAGGTAACCTTCCTGTCTAAATACATATATATATGTGTAGATGTACATACCCCAAGATAAAACATCTAACTTTTATAAAGCAAAACGCAATTAATCCTGCACGCGACACCAACACTAAATTAACCTGTCACGAGAAATTAATTAGAAGCAATTTAATTTCTGACTATGAGCTGCTTTTCGTCATGCCATTTGGCTTTGAAGCTGGAGGGGCTCTATAAAGCCAAAGCCTCACTCACTCTCGCTCTCTTATATACTTATAATATCCTTTGGCTGTAAAAACGAGGTAATTAAAGCGATATGTTAATTTCGTATTTCTTATTTTTCCTTTTTTTTATTTTATTATTTTGTTCCTCAATTTTAGCTTAAAGGATATTTTGTTGTTGTTAAATTTCGCTATTTTGCTTGCTTATCAAAACTGTGTTTTTTTCCATTTTAAGGATTATATTTCATCGCATTTATTGTCATGTTGGAGACTGTAAAACTCTTTTCAGGGAATAAATTCTTCAAAATGGAACGTATTAATCTTATAAGTAGGTTTTTATTGATATACAGGGTGGTATATAAAACAACATTTATATTTTTTATATTAAATATTTTTCAAAAATATCATAAACAAATGTTAAAAATAATAAAAATTAAAAATGATTTTAAGAAAAGCGTCCCACTCATTTGTTACGGTTTTAAAATATTTTACGTGTGGTAGTTCTAAAATTCGGTAACCCTCAAAAAATTACTAAACTGAAAAAATTTAGTAGGTTGATTGAACCATTGCCGTCTTTAAAAATACTTAAAAATAAAACTAAGTAAAAATAGATATTAAAACATCCGTAGCCAACAAATTCTGAAATCGAAACCCTAATTAATCAAACCTATTTCTCAGTTAAAATGATTTCGTATTAAAGATAAAGTTTTTCAACATTTTCATCTGATGATCTTATGCCAAAGAAGGTTCCTTTATTTAATTTTTTAGAATCAATGTTATTGTGTATTTTTAAATTGTTAACTACATATATCCATTTTTTACTTCAAGACATTTAATAATTAAATTTGTTTTAGTATCACCCTGTAGAATAATTAAATGTATGCAAAGATATTTCGAATTAGAATCTTTTTCCCCTAAATTAGATTTCAAATTATGTGCTAAAGGAGAAATACATTAGGAGACTTAGAATGAAGACAATTAATTTTGATTGCTGGAAGGAATAGGAATAAGAGTAAGGCATAAGATTTACCTACGCCTGCCACCCAATGATTTTGGTAACAGAGAGTAAAACAAAGAGTCCTGGTTTGTATTTTTGGTTAAATATTATAATTTTTAGAGTTAGCTATATATGTATGTATGCATGGCATGCGCTATTAGTTCTGTGTTATACATATTAAGTTACATATTTGTACTTAAAAAAGAGGTTTTATATTTAAGTATTAGCATAAATATATATGTATATTGTATATGTATGTAAATTAGATAGAAAATGGATCTTTCTATTTATAACAAAACATTGTTATGAGTACGGTTTTGGTTTTAATTTTCCTTTCTAAGTATAAGCATATTTAATTTATATGGCCTTAATTTGCGTTTTTGGAATATTTTTGGTTTTACGACTTTTGTAAGTAACAATCATTTTTACTTTCATTTCCAGTTTTTGTAAGCATAAGGCTTCAATAATATTGTTCGTTATTGTAGTTTTTTTTAATTTATACTTTAAAAAATAAATTATTTGAATTTTCTTTCTCTTACCAAAAGTTGAAGTGTCTAATCTAAAAGATTAAATTTGAACAGTACATGTCTTTTAATAAATTTATGTATTTCACAACTCTTATTTTCGGGCTTTGCAAATTCTAGAACTCCAGAAAAGAATTTAAATTTATTTGGTTGTGTGATTCTCTCAAAAAATTACTTTAAGTTATGTTTCATTTATTTGTTTCAAATTAAACATAGATATCTATTTGAATGCTGACTTAAATGAAATACTTTAAATAACTCACACATAAATAATTACTTCAAAAGACATTAAGCACATGAATTTATTTTCTGAATTTATAAATCTACCATCTTTATCAAACTTAATTAAAAAGCAAAAATATCTTTAATTTAAAATAAAAAAAACTAAAACTATATAATCCCAATAGTAAACAATGTTGATCTTGATATAGGCCTATAATGGTTACTAAAATAGTCTTAATTTAAAACAACATCTCTATATATTTATATATGATAGGTACATATAAATACATTTGCGATTAAAAGTGTAGGGATGTTATTTTTAAGTTAATTTAATTACACTTTTTAAATATACAACAACTCCCTTCTCATAAATTAAAAATAAAAACAACAACAACAATACACACATGTTAGCTCAAGTCTTACAATACTTTACTCAAATTAAAACCGTCATTATGTATGCAAGTCATTAGCTGTTTTTATTACATTAATGAATGTCCTTAAATGCAGGTTGGTTGTTATCTCTATATTTTTTCCTTGCTCCAAAGACCAGGTATTGGTTTTGCATTGAAATATATCTGCATATTAATTAAACCGATCTATCTTATATCTTATATCTTATATCTTATATCTTATATCTTATATCTTATATCTTATATCTTATATCTTATATCTTATATCTTATATCTTATATCTTATATCTTATATCTTATATCTTATATCTTATATCTTATATCTTATATCTTATATCTTATATCTTATATCTTATATCTTATATCTTATATCTTATATCTTATATCTTATATCTTATATCTTATATCTTATATCTTATATCTTATATCTTATATCTTATATCTTATATCTTATATCTTATATCTTATATCTTATATCTTATATCTTATATCTTATATCTTATATCTTATATCTTATATCTTATATCTTATATCTTATATCTTATATCTTATATCTTATATCTTATATCTTATATCTTATATCTTATATCTTATATCTTATATCTTATATCTTATATCTTATATCTTATATCTTATATCTTATATCTTATATCTTATATCTTATATCTTATATCTTATATCTTATATCTTATATCTTATATCTTATATCTTATATCTTATATCTTATATCTTATATCTTATATCTTATATCTTATATCTTATATCTTATATCTTATATCTTATATCTTATATCTTATATCTTATATCTTATATCTTATATCTTATATCTTATATCTTATATCTTATATCTTATATCTTATATCTTATATCTTATATCTTATATCTTATATCTTATATCTTATATCTTATATCTTATATCTTATATCTTATATCTTATATCTTATATCTTATATCTTATATCTTATATCTTATATCTTATATCTTATATCTTATATCTTATATCTTATATCTTATATCTTATATCTTATATCTTATATCTTATATCTTATATCTTATATCTTATATCTTATATCTTATATCTTATATCTTATATCTTATATCTTATATCTTATATCTTATATCTTATATCTTATATCTTATATCTTATATCTTATATCTTATATCTTATATCTTATATCTTATATCTTATATCTTATATCTTATATCTTATATCTTATATCTTATATCTTATATCTTATATCTTATATCTTATATCTTATATCTTATATCTTATATCTTATATCTTATATCTTATATCTTATATCTTATATCTTATATCTTATATCTTATATCTTATATCTTATATCTTATATCTTATATCTTATATCTTATATCTTATATCTTATATCTTATATCTTATATCTTATATCTTATATCTTATATCTTATATCTTATATCTTATATCTTATATCTTATATCTTATATCTTATATCTTATATCTTATATCTTATATCTTATATCTTATATCTTATATCTTATATCTTATATCTTATATCTTATATCTTATATCTTATATCTTATATCTTATATCTTATATCTTATATCTTATATCTTATATCTTATATCTTATATCTTATATCTTATATCTTATATCTTATATCTTATATCTTATATCTTATATCTTATATCTTATATCTTATATCTTATATCTTATATCTTATATCTTATATCTTATATCTTATATCTTATATCTTATATCTTATATCTTATATCTTATATCTTATATCTTATATCTTATATCTTATATCTTATATCTTATATCTTATATCTTATATCTTATATCTTATATCTTATATCTTATATCTTATATCTTATATCTTATATCTTATATCTTATATCTTATATCTTATATCTTATATCTTATATCTTATATCTTATATCTTATATCTTATATCTTATATCTTATATCTTATATCTTATATCTTATATCTTATATCTTATATCTTATATCTTATATCTTATATCTTATATCTTATATCTTATATCTTATATCTTATATCTTATATCTTATATCTTATATCTTATATCTTATATCTTATATCTTATATCTTATATCTTATATCTTATATCTTATATCTTATATCTTATATCTTATATCTTATATCTTATATCTTATATCTTATATCTTATATCTTATATCTTATATCTTATATCTTATATCTTATATCTTATATCTTATATCTTATATCTTATATCTTATATCTTATATCTTATATCTTATATCTTAGATCTTAGATCTTAGATCTCATATCTTATATTTTATATCTTCTCTTCACTTATAATGATTTCTTCACACATTTTTTCACACATAGACCTAAGACCAGCAGTTAAATCTAACGTGAACCAGTTACTTGAATGTGTTCCAAGGTAAGTTAATGCATTAAGCGGTCTCATTACTTCTATGGTATAATAAACTAAACCATTTGCACTTTAAATATTAACATCAAGTTCGTGTAACGCAGTTGTGCATTTAATTTCTCTAATTCACTGTCATTCATCATAATATCTCACGGTTTCATCATTAACATTATACAAAAATAAAAAAACAACTCTAATGCTGAATATACAAACCGCATACATAAAACCATAAAAAAGGCATAGATCTAGGAAAACTTTTTAAGGACACGTACGTATACACCACGTCCTTACGTTTACAAATTACGTCGTTTGCATTGTAAAACGGTTTTTTACATTTGTTGTTGTTGTTGTTTTCGTTTGCATTCAATTATATTGAAAAAAGAAAAATATCATAATCAGATTAAAATTCGTGTATATCTACAAAAATACACTCGTATAATATGAGTGTAATGTGCACGAAAAAGGACAGTGAAAAATAAAGGAAAGTATTATAATATTTAATTTATATTTAATCCGAAAGAACAAACTTCAGAACATGCATGAATAATTAAGATGGAATTGATTCGAAAAATAAACACATTGGTAAAATTGACTTGCATCCTTAATTACATGAGATATTAAAAACAGACAGACATACCGACATAGATCCTCATCAACTCACAAAAATACAGACGACATTTTCAATTTCAAGAGATTATAGAAAATATATGAAAAAAATCCATCCATCAGGATAAAGCAAGTTTTGTCTACTTTTTAAGTGCAGGACTTTTAATTGGATAACCGCATTAGAATATGTAACTTTTCATATTTCTATCTAAACTATAAAATTGATAGGATTATCCAAGTATTTTAATTTTATAAAAGCAAACAAATATATCTGTCTACACATGGATAAGCTTTTTTGACAGTAAAGATATACATAACATACGCATATGATAGTATAATACTGTTATCATTGTCAATCATATGAATCCTAGATAAACAACCATAAGTTCAGTTGAAAAGTGATGGAGATTTTTGAAATGAATTTTGAACTTCGGTTAAGCTCAAAACAAGTAAACTCAACCTCAATGGAAACTAATTGGATGGACCATTGGACAGTACAGTCAGAGTTTCCATTTGCTTGTACACTTTCCAATGATTCACAGACTTTAAAAATCTGCTTTTTAGACTTTTTCAGCATAGTGCAACTACATAATATTTCGTGACATATTTTTAAGCAATCAGTCAGCAATCATGAAAATTAGTTGAGTACGATTGAAAAATCAATCGCTTTTCCAAGGTGATAGCCCAAGAAGATTTTCAAAAACAAAGTGACGTGTGGTTTATAAAATCAAAATGTCGTTTAAATAACTTAAACTTAACAGTAGAAATTTTAGATCGTTATATTCATAACGCTTAATCAATCTTGTAGCATTTTTGGAAGGACTTTATTGCTGTAAAAAAATAACTACATATCTCTAAAATAGCTAAACAACAATATTTTCGATAAGATACAGGGTTTTTCAAGAGGTACGCTACAAAAGTAGAGCGACAGGGACAGCAAACGACGCCATATTTCTTGCCGCTCTTTTGACATTTCTCTTCAGTAAGGTTTGCCATTTCATGATGGAAAGATATACGAGCCAAAAACGAGTCGAAATTATTAAAATTTACTACCGAAATTCGGAGTCAATGGCCTCAACGTTAAGAGCGTGTCTCGCACACGTCGTTCTCAAGCGTTGGGCATCTCTGTGACATCGTTGTGGCGAATTTTGCGAAAAGATCTTGGCCTATATCCTAACAAAATTAAATTGACGTGAATTGGGCTGAGCAACAACTTGAAAATGATACGGATTGACATTGAAAAATCATCTTTTAACGATGAGGCCCATTTCTGGCTGAATGGCTTCGTCAATAAACAAAATATGCGGTATTAGCTCAGGCAGCAATCCACACGTACTCTATGAGTCATCATTGCATCCCGAAAAAATTACTCTTTGGCCGTAATTCTTCTTTATTTGTTTATATAAAAAATAAAAACTTTTAAGAAATGCTACTAAAATTGGTAAAAATTAGTTTTCGACTAAAATTCTCGTTTACAAAATTAGGTTTTGAAATCAAACTATTTCATCATATGCAAAATATTGTTGATAATTTTAAAATTTTTTATAATAATATAACTAAAAACTTTTTTAACAAAACACGAAAACCTATAAACTTTTAAGCAAGACAAATCGACAGACGGGATGAGACAAGGGCGGATCCAGACTTTTAATCAGGGATGGGTCACACACTTAACATATATGTAGATGAGTTTTTAGTCACCACTTAAAAGTTCTTTAATGTGCTGTAAAGGATGCTGAAAAAATTAAAAAAACATAATGTGCATCTTAACCTTACATTTGGACATTTCAAGGGCTAAAGTGAAAACTTTAGTTATAAAATTATTTTAGAACACTGTTGTCCAGCAAGGTATGGTCTAACTATTTAATTTCGACGACTCCCTACATATGAAAGCATTCCATCCAGTTTTTTAAATTATGCCATATTTAAGAGCTTAAACATAATAGTTAAAATGGTTTTTGGTGCATTTCACGCAGAAATGTAAGAAATTGTTTTGGAACGAAGCTTTTTCCAAAAATAATATATACTTTTCTCTTTTCTATTTCTATTATTGCAAAGAACGCTACAAAAATTCAAAAACTCGGAAAATAAGAGAGGATATGATATGAAGAATTTTCGTGCTTTTTTTGACGTAGTTTTTCCGAATTCAATTTTCGGGAGTCTATTATTACTATCGCTATCAGTCTGCTTACTCGTATTTTGATCTTAAAGGATTCAACAAAACTTAAAAATTGTAGACAAAAAAATGTGTGGTTCTTGAATTTAAGGATATAGGTGCATTAAAGTACATAATTTCTCTAAAAATTAAATAAAAACAAATTAAGGTAAAAAAATAAGTTGGGAAGAAACTTTTCTGTGGCAGTCTCAAATTACACATTTCAGAATCTCTTTTCACTTCAAATCTCAAGAGATTCGAAGCCTTTATATCAACAGATATGAAACGTTGATTATGTTTTTCAATTAGCCATTAATTTAACAAAAGTGTCACTTGTGCTGTTTTTGGGACATTTTTATTTTTGAAATTTGTATTTAATTCTCAGTTCAAGAGCATCTAAAGCAAATTCACTTCAAAAAGTAGAGTTATTTAATTTCTTAAGATCTTAAAAGTTTTTGTACACAATAAAAAATCAATTGTGAAAGAAAAAATACAAAACTGGGTCGCTTGAGCTTGCTTATCTCTTCCAAAAAGTCTGTTTAAAAATATTTATTATATTTTAAGATTTAAAAATGTATCTGCAAAATAAGTTTTGCTCAAAAATTCAAATGCCATTTTATTTCTCAAAAAAACTATATTAACTTATTTTTTTTTGTTTTTTTTTTTTTTTTTTATTGATTTTAACATATACAAATTTTTAAATTTTGTATGTAGTTGTTAAGTGCTTATAAATATAAATTTTACATAGTGACCCCTTTCTGAGATATCGAGTTTTGTAAACAAAAATCAATATATTTTTAAAAATTAAAAATATATATATAATGACATTCTTGAAAAAACTTAAAAAAATAACGGTTTTATGAAGGGTACTCATCTCAATCAATACCGAAATATGTTTTTCTTGTACAAAGAAGCCAAATTAAGAAAATAAATAAGAAAGTTTAAAAAAAATTATGGGTTAATTTTTGAAAAAAAATCGAATTTTCTTATTTAAAAAAAACGCCTTACGGTAATCGGCTTAAAACCATAATTTTCCAGTTTGAACTCAATCGAAACATGTAGAGGCCAGGACAAACAGACAGACGGACGGAATCAGAGGATCCACTTTTTTCGACTTTTCTATTATCGTAATGTCATGTTTGATTAAAAGCTCGAGTTAAAAATTTTATACGAATTAAGAATTTGTTAGACTCAATTGAAGGCGAGGTTCAGGAATTTAATTGACGATCTTTTATTCAAGGTTTCTTGTTAAGAACCTAACTATTTGCTCTTTTTCTTAGAAACAAATTTTATGAAAATAATTTAAAGCATTACCTCCTAAAGTTTTTCCAAATTCGAAATTGCGGGAAACAAAAAATTTAGTTGTTTTTGACAACAAAATCTTTAATTATACAACTTAACTGTATAAGCTTTTTGGCTCATATGATCCCCCCTGGATCGTCCATTGTTCAAAAGTTGATGAATTTGTGCTGCGTTATTGGAAAATTCAAGGGAGTTCCTACGAAAATAAAAAAAAATTATCTCCCAGGGGGGTCATGACCCCTACGATACCCCCCCCCCCCCTGGATCCGCCATTGGGATGAGAATTGTGGGTCGCATCCCAGCCTCTGTTTTTATTTTTCGCCTAAAAAATTGTTAGATAATTTTCCTAAAAATGTTATGCAATGTCATTAATGTCATTCTCCACGTTATTAAATTATTATTAATAAATAAATAAAAAAATTGGGTGGCACAACAGTCCGTTGAGAACTAGGGCCTAGTCATTTACAACTCTCAACCATTCCTGTTTGCGAGCACTGTGTCAGGGATGGAGGGGACCTATAGTTTAATGCCGAATCCGAACGGCTAATTTGAGAAAGCACTTTTCATGACAAGAATTACTCTTGGAGAATTTGTCTTAATTAATTAATTTAAATTATTATTAAGCTAGTATCGGGTGATTTTTTAAGAGCTTGAGAACTTTAAAAAAAAAAAAAAACGCATAAAATTTGCAAAATCTCATCGATTCTTTATTTGAAACGTTAGATTGGTCCATGACATTTACTTTTTGAAGATAATTTCATTTAAATGTTGACCGCGGCTGCGTCTTAGGTGGTCCATTCGGAAAGTCCAATTTTGGGTAACTTTTTCGAGCATTTCGGCCGGAATAGCCCGAATTTCTTCGGAAATGTTGTCTTCCAAAGCTGGAATAGTTGCTGGCTTATTTGTGTAGACTTTAGACTTGACGTAGCCCCACAAAAAATAGTCTAAAGGCGTCAAATCGCATGATCTTGGTGGCCAACTTACCGGTCCATTCCTTGAGATGAATTGTTCTCCGAAGTTTTCCCTCAAAATGGCCATAGAATCGCGAGCTGTGTGGCATGTAGCGCCATCTTGTTGAAACCACATGTCAACCAAGTTCAGTTCTTCCATTTTTGGCAACAAAAAGTTTGTTAACATTGAACGATAGCGATCGCCATTCACCGTAACGTTGCGTCCAACAGCATCTTTGAAAAAATACGGTCCAATGATTCCACCAGCGTACAAACCACACCAAACAGTGCATTTTTCGGGATGCATGGGCAGTTCTTGAACGGCTTCTGGTTGCTCTTCACTCCAAATGCGGCAATTTTGCTTATTTACGTAGCCATTCAACCAGAAATGAGCCTCATCGCTGAACAAAATTTGTCGATAAAAAAGCGCGAAACACATTTCGAACCGAACACTGATTTTGGTAATAAAATTCAATGATTTGCAAGCGTTGCTCGTTAGTAAGTCTATTCATGATGAAATGTCAAAGCATACTGAGCATCTTTCTCTTTGACACCATGTCTGAAATCCCGCGTGATCTGTCAAATACTAATGCATGAAAATCCTAACCTCAAAAAAATCACCCATTGTAATAATGTTTTTGCTTACAATTGACAAATTAACAAAAAAAAAAAAAAACATTTTTTTTTTTTTTAAATAAAGGCTGTCAGTTTAATTTTCTTTTAAACTCTTATCAATTCTGTATTGATGCCATAATGTCGTGTCCTCAATACTATATTGTTTTATGTATAAAAATAAGGTTTCCAAATCCCATTGGTTAATTTTGACTGTCATTTCTAAAAATCAGACTCTCCAACGAGACCTTTAAGGTTAATGAGAGTTTTGGTTTTGAAATTTGTTCATAGAGTGAATTAAGAAATTCAAGCCTAGGTTAAAAAAAT
This sequence comes from Eupeodes latifasciatus, assembly GCA_920104205.1. NCBI lineage: Eukaryota > Metazoa > Arthropoda > Insecta > Diptera > Syrphidae > Eupeodes > Eupeodes latifasciatus. The sequence continues at coordinate 36,412,467 of OV049926.1, forward strand.
TAATATGTATAACAAATAATTTAATTTTAATAGTAAGGCAATTTTACCATAAAATAATTGTTTAAATAAGCATTTAAGTATTTTTTTGCTTCAAATTCATCAATGAAAAAATCAAATCATCTTCAAAGTAATTAAGTACTTTCTACACATATTAAATTCCAAACTGTTTTATCCACTCCAAGCAAAGAATTTATCTTAATAGCATAGTAAAGTAGTCTCCTAGCAACTAATAAGAAAGCAATACTCTAATAATCCTTGGAATTAATTCTATACCTAATTAAAGCAAAACTCTAAATGAAGAATGTTATACATTGTACCATAGAATCTCACTAAGTTGCTTATATAGTCAAGGATTTGTTGGATGTTATTAGACATAAGACTCATTTGTTCTCGTCTAAATCTTCACATTCCTAGACTACAACTCAAATGCAGAACCCAATATATAATTTATGTCAAATCTTTTGTTAGATGGAATTGAGATCATTTCATAACATTTGAAGATTCAGCAGCACTGTTAAAGATTTGCCAACAAAAATAAAAGAAGACTCAACCAATCCCAGATGTTCTATAGTTCCGTAGTTTATACCTTTTATACCTAAACCCTTTTTGTCAAACTTTAAAGTTTGAAACTCCTTCAGCGTGTAAGTGGTATAAAATATACTCTACGTATATACATATGTATATGGTATTTCATTGTCAAAGAAGACAATATTTCCTCTGACATTCGTAATGCACCATACATAACTTTATTCAAAAGGATGTGCTGCTCCTCGATGAAAGTTAATACCACTGCCACCATTGCTGCACAACCACCGCACCGTGTGGCACAACCGAAACTATGTTAACGAGTCTGACGTGAATATAAACTTATTCATGCAAAAGATTCAAGAGAGACCTGAAACTATATAAAGTTACACATCAGAGGAAAGGCGATATACCTATATGTACGTATATATTGTACCTTTAATAAAACAGCTCTTACCCCCATCAGCTCCTTCAATGATAGTGCAAAACTTTGCCTCAGCGGACTCAATTTAACTTGAATCGATCCTTCTAGGAAAGAAAGTTACATGAGTTCCGTTAAAACTTCCAGTAGGGGTAGAACACCCAAAGCCCACTCTCCTCTCTATCCCCCCATCATACCTTGTGGAGCCATTTATAATGATGGATCCATTACCAGCGACGGTAATTATATCCGAAAGTATGTATACGGTAAATGCATCATTAAATGATTGCCAAGAGGTTGTGAATCAGCGTTTTGGCGAAGTGGGTTTTTCATTTAATATTCAAGCATAAGAGTATGAGTACTTACCCATACATAAACTTCTACACACACAAACATAAATAGACATACTTACATAAATTGAAAGCATCAATAGGTTTTGATAACGATGCCGATGAGATGACGATTGGAGGATGCGGATGAGGATGAGGAAAAAGCGAAGAGCGTTGCGACGATTGCGACGAAAAAGTAATTGAAACCAAATAATCGATGAAAAGTCGTTATTTATCGAATGCTGGCAATAAAGATTTTAAGTACTACCTACGTAGCGTAGTAGGAAAAGTGTCAACATGGGTTTGATGATGAAAATTAAATTTAAATTCTTTTTTTTTTTCTTTCATTTTTCCTTACTTTGCAATGTTTTCCTTACTGACTGTTCTGAGAAAATGAAGTAAATATACATACATATATACACTCTTTCCCCTTCCTATCGTATGTTTTTTTTCTGCACTTTTAACTTATTAAGTATATACAACTTATTTCTAATGAGGTTTACTTTTAATAAATTTTGTCTGCGGCTGATGTCAGATAATTATACGATTATAATTATTATTATTATTATCCTGCACTCTGGAAGCTGTAACTGATAGTAGTAGGGAAGTTATAAAAAATATTACCTGGATGTAAACTTTTATTTTTAGTCATTTAAAGGATTATTTACCGTTAAGATCTTGAATATGCGATGAATATTCCGGTTAACACAAGAACGCTGAGCGTGGGAACAGGCAAATGAAAATAACACTCGTTGGCGAAATTACGCTCTTTTACTGTTGCACAAACAAAACGACACTTTTTTAAGGGATTAAGTTTTCCTGAATTCGAATCTTGCCTTAAGATTCATCTATCATAACAGGTATTCACAATATTCCGCTTTAAAACTGATAAAGACAACCGAAAACGAGGTTTCCAATGCTAAGTTAAAACACTACATGTCCTTTTACAATAATTTGTATGATGTTGGTTTTGCAAATTTCAAATCGTAGTCTTTTAAATAAAGTTTTTTTAAAAATTTTAGTATTTTTCTTAGTTTCTGGATGTTTTCATAAGTTATGAGTCTTCATTTGAATCTATATGAAGTATTGAAAATTTTTGAATTGAACGCTTTCGTGGTTTCTTATAATATTTTTGGGAGTTAATTTTTAGTGCAGTCGAGTTCCAACTTCGATTTCAACCTATTCAATTTGCTCAAGTTTTAAAAATACCTGTTTGTAACTTTGTTTTTATATTTGAGAAACATATTTCAAAAACATGTTGACGTAGTTTTATTTAGAATTCGTAATGAAACAAACAAAGAGGCTGGGATGCGACCCACACAAGAAATTCCCATCCCGTCTGTCGTTTTGTTTGTAGGTTTTCGTGTTGTGTTAAAAAAGTTGTTAGTTGAATTATTCTTCAAAATTTCAAAATTATCAACATTATTTTGCATATAATGAAAATTTTTAACAATTTTAGTAGCATTTCTAAAAAAAAGTTTCTATTTCTTATATAAACAAATACAAATTGGATGAATGAAATTAATTTAAGAGATATCGAGAACCGAACATCAGTTCTTACCAAATTTGCACACATTTTTTGCAGATTTAATTTTTTTTTTATGAAAAAAACGGACTGTTGGATTCTTATACAAAAATTATTAAATATCGAAAACAATATTTTCTGTGAGATAAAATAAGTTTGAAGCCAATATTTTTAATTTTTGAAATGCTATTTGAGTCGAAAATAAATTTTTACCAACGTTTGTTATTTTTTTTGTAGGTTTTTATTTTTTGTAAAAAAACTGTCAACTCGATTTTTCTCAAAATTTTACCAGATGTTAAAAACGTTATTCTTCGTTGCACAAAATTGCTTTGGAGATAAAATCTTGTTTTTTTCGTAAAATTTTCGAGTTGAAAAATATTTTTTTTACGTTTTTTTATATTTAGGAAAAACCCGTTAGGTAATTGGAATTTTTTCCAAAAATATATTTGTTTGGTATCACGTTACAATATATAATATAAAATTTAATTCAAGTCTCCAGCATTATTGGTTCGTGATATTTAGGGTTGACCAACATTTTCACCTTCTTTCAAATTAAAAATAAAAAAAAGAGGCTGGGATGCGACCCACACTGATAACTTCCCATCCCGTCTATCGATTTGTCTTGCTTAAATGTTTGTCTAAATGTATCAATTCTTGCCAAATTTGCGTTCTATTTTTTGTAGATTTTATTTTTTTATGAAAAAACGGACTGTTGGATTTTTATAAAAAAATTATTGAATATAAAAAACAATATTTTCTGTGAAATAAAATAAGTTTAAAGCCAATATTTTTAATTTTTGAAAAGCTATTTGAGCCGAAAATCAATTTTTACCAACTTTTATTAATTTTTTTGTTTAGGTTTTTATTTTTTGTAAAAAAACTGTCAATTCGATTTTTCTCAAAATTGTTCCTAATGTTGAAAACAATATTTCTTATAAGTTAAAATTAGTTAGAAGCCATAATCTCAAATTTTTGAAAAGATATTTAAGTCGAAAATCAATTTTTACCAACTTTTGTTAAATTTTTTTTCGGTTTTTAATTTTTTGTAAAAAAACTGTCAATTCTATTTTTTTCAAAATTTTACTGAATGTTGAAAACAACATTTTTTGAAAGATAAAAGTAGTTTAAAGCCAATATCTCAAAGTCTTGAAAAGATATTTGAGTCAAAACTCAATTTTTACCAACTTTTTTTTTATTTTTTTTTAGGTTACTATTTTTTGTAAAAAAACTGTCAATTCGATTTTTCTCAAAATTTTATCAGATGTCAAAAACATTATTCTTCATTGCACAAAATTGTTTTGGAAATGAAATCATATTTTAGTCGTAAAATTTTCGAAGTGACAAATTTTTTTTTTCAGTTTTTTTGATTTATAAAAAAAACCGTTAATTGATTTTTTTTCCAAAAATATAATTGTTTTGTATCACGTTACAATATATAATATAAAATTTAATTCAAGTCTTTAGCGTCATTGGTTCATGAGATATTTAGGGTTAACCAAAATTTTCACCTTTTTTTTAAACTGCTATGGTAAAAAAACCACCCACGCAATTTTCTTGAGAGCCCTTTCTGCATCTTTCTGCCTTATTATCTGTATAACAAAATTTATTTGAAGTCGATATCTCTTCTGGTTCTTGAGCTATGGACGACGAAAAAAACGTCGCGAACGTACGGACGTACGGACGTACGTACACACGCACGCACAGACATCTTTCTAAATATCTTTTATTTCGACTCTAGGGACCTTGAAACGTCGAGAAATGTCAAAATTTTCAATTTGTCAAATCGGACTCATTACAATAACTTCCTATGGGAAGTTAATAAATTGGGTGGCGCAACAGTCCGTTGAGAACTAGGGCCTAGTGACTTACAACTCTCAACCATTCCTGTGTGCGAGTACTGTTGTCAGGGATGGAGAGGACCTACAGTTTAAAGCCGAATCCGAACGGCAAATTTGAGAAAGCACTTTTCATGACATGCAATACTCTTGGAGAATTTGTCAATTCCTCGCAAGAGGCAGTACCCGTGAAAAAAAATTTAGATGACATATGCAGGGATCGAACCCAAGACCTCTCGCATGACAGTCCAACGCACTAACCATCATGCCACGGGTATCTTTCAAATTGCTATGGTAAAAAAGCCAAACAATAAATTTTGTTGAGAGCCCTTTATGCATCTTTCTGCATTATTATCTGTATAACAAAATTTGAGCTATGGAAGTCGAAAAAACCTCCCGAATATACGGACTTACGAACGTACGTACACTCGCACGCACAGACATATCTCTAAAAATCTTTTATTTCGACTCTAGGGACCTTGAAACGTCGAGAAATATCAAAATTTTTAATTCGACAAAACGGACCGTTTACAATAACCTTCTATGGGAAGTTAATAAAGACCTTAGTCTTTTAAATTCGCTTAATACAAAAACTCAAACCAGTCATTCGCAAGCAACTTCGTATTAACGCCGATTGTGATATCTTTGGAGATAAGGCCCATTTCTATTTTCAACTTGTCACTGTTTAGTAAAATTTCTTGGCTGACCTTAATGACAATCCTTCTTCCTTAGAATAAGATATTCATCAACATGTATATGATCTGAATCACAAAATTTTTTTGCATATATGGATTTTATCTAATTTATTCGGCATCCTAACCTCACAACAAATTATTATACCTTCAGTTGTAACTAAAATAGCTATAAAAACGGAACTCAACACTATAGATGCTATTTATCATCAACTCCAAGTTTTTGGACAAATATTTTTTATTTAGATGAAATCTATGATACTTGTATGTTGTAATTTGTAGAACAAATTACGTCCGACGCAAAAAGGCCTGCGATAAGGCCGATTAATATAAATCTGAGTATAAAATTATTAAAAACACAAAATTTTGTATACTTCAAATTTTATGGTTAAATGACGATATCTCCCTCATACTAACAGCCCTGGTTGCCTACTAAAATTTTAAGTATCATCCTTATCTTTTTTACATCGAATTCCCCTACTGAAAGATCTTCAAACAGGTACACGAAGAGAATTACACAAAGTTCGTATCATAGTTATTAATAAGCTATCTTCTTAAATTTAATACTTTTGACTTTTGAAGTATTATAGAATTTTAAAAACAAATAATTTTTACGTCAATAGCTCAAAATAAAGCTCTTATCGTCAATATTCTTATGTACACCCTTAAAATATAGTATAGTTAAATATTTTTTGATGGACTTTTGCTTATGTATATAGATACCTTTGTTAACCACTTTATACGGACTCTTACTGATAAACCTCTTAACGAACTGCTTTCTGGATTTACTAATTCTTGTAAAAGACTTTTTTCCCAGTCTTAAAAGAATTAGTGCGTTTTTCGTTGTGATTTATCTATTTTACGACAAACCCATTTCACTCACTCCACAATCATCATCCCTTAAGAACTGCCATTGAAGATGCGGCCTCACTTTCAAACGACACTTTAGAATATAGGTATTAAAATTTTGTAGCTTATAATCCTATTTAAGCGTCGAAATAATTCACTCTGTTATTGTTTTGTGATATTGTTTCCTTCATTTTCAAAACTATCCTCAAAGAGTATTATAAAAGGTATTATGTACGATAAAATATTATCAAGTTCTCTCACTTAAATCTTTTTACCTTCTTCATTACAATCAGCTTCAACTTATTTTTTTGTTTCTTATGTCCTATTCAAAGCTCAATGGAGTAGCCTAGACACCTGGGTACAAGATTATTTATATATTTTACCTCGATATTCATTGAAAAATTTAATTTTAAAGGTAAAATATTTGTGTACCTTTTGTAAACCTTCGATTGTGCGGAAGAATTAAAAACACCTGACAAATGGAATAAGCTAGAATAATCCCAAGGAATTTTTGTTGGAAAAAAGAAAAAACAATTGCTTTGAATAAAAATCAATAAGTTGTAGTTTGTAGAAGACTATACAAACCCTTTTACTTATCGTTAAGTCTGTTTGCCTGTTTAAAAAAGAATGTTGAGAATTGTTGCCCTGCTGGCCAAAGCAATATTGTACTCGTAAGCCATGAATACCTTTATATAGCTATGCCCATAAGTATAAACTATAGAAAGGTAAAAATGTGAATATTGTACTCTATTTCTTTGATTTAGAATTAAATCAATGACGCTGCCATAGTATCAAAGTATTCGTTTAATAAAAATAGAAAACAAGGAGAAAATCTTATTTGTTGTTATTGTTGTTGTATTATGGCATAGCAGCTGCGTATAGGCATAGACATAGGCTCTAGGCAGCGAGCAGTTGAACACGCACATTTCAAGGACCCACACTGCGTTATTGTGATTAAGGACGCTCCTTGAGCTTTCCATTTGATTGAATAGTAATTTATAATGTTTCAAGGGAGCGAACTGAGAGCAAAAGAATATTATTCCTACAACATTAACTCCTATCTATAATATTAGTTACATCAGCAGGACCTTCCCATCCCCAAACCAACAAACTGACTCCAACTAATAAATTAATACAAATATTCCTCCTTCACGCTAAAAGGATATGCAATTTGTTTTCATTAAATATGAAACATTCGTACACGCAATTTTTGTGTGTGTTTTGTTTCCCTTATAGAATTCATGTGTATTTAATTGTGTATTCATTTAATATGAATAAATATATGTTCGTCCTTGCTGGAAGAGAGATATAAGGATTGGGTAGAAATATATGATAGGGATAGGGAAGCTTTAAGTTGTACAAATTTATGATTTATTATTACGAGGCATTTGCCATTGACCAATATTTTTGACCAATATACTGAATTCACTGTCAGGATTAAAGGTTACTCTATATCCTCGAAATGATGGAAGAGTTATGCTTAAATAGTCCTTTTGTGTGAAAGTATGTGTGTTGTTTGTAGTTGATATACAATTATACTGTTATATAAGTTCACAGTTCAACAAATTGTTGGCATAACACTGTGTAAATAGGAAATGTCAGTTTATTATCCGTGTTAAACTTCTGATACACTTCTGCTATTGCTAGAGCTGTTGCTGAAGCTGTTGATGGCATTATTTGGTTGAAAGCTTAACGATTATTATTCAGAGCAAAATGGTTTTCAGTTGAATTACATAAAATGACAAGAGGGATTATCGCTTTATGGATGATGATGTGGATGATGATGATAGGGATGCATCCTTACATTTGCATATAAACTGGAATCGTATGTATTGTTTATATGTAAGTGTGAAGTAAATGTCACAGTCATATTATACAATTAAGCAAAAGATAGTTTATTATTTGACTTTTTGATAAGCCTTTTGTTCTATAATTCAGTCTCATTGCAAAGGTTAAATTGTTTACAAATATTTAATACATGTAGCTACATTTATTTATCCTTAATTTACATTTCAGCATCAGGTTTTTTGGGGTTTTATGAGGTTAAGTATTCTTTGTTATATAAATCAAGTCAACATAGTAAAATGTTTTTGATGGTTATTGCAGAGTTCTTTACTTTTTTTAAGACTGTATGTCTTCATGTAATTATTTCAAAAGGAATATTTCAAGACGATTTTCTTCCTCTACGAATGTCTGCTATAAAATTTTACATAGGAAGTTATTGGAATCCGTTCGATTTGTCTAATTGAAAATTTTGACATTTCTCGAAATTTCAAGATCCCTATAATCAAAACCAGTCTTTTAGAGAGATTTCTGTGTTGGCGTTTATGTGTACGTTTGGGATGCCTTTTTTCATAGATTAAAGCTTAAAAATAGGTGGAGACATAGATTTCAAGTACTTTTGGTTTTACACATAATAAAATAAAAAAAAAGAAAATACTTTAAACAATTTTGAGTTTTTGTTTTTATGTTATATCAATCAAAAAAAAAAGTGAACAATTAGTTTGACCACAAATATCTCTCAAACCATCAATTAAATTTTATATCATAGATTGTGACGTGATATCAAATTTGTATAAATTCTTAAAAAAAAATCAAGTAACGTTTTTATTTATAAATACGAAAACTAAAATATTTGTAACTTCGAATGTTTTGTGAATCAAAAAGCATATAACTTTATTCTTCAGAGAATAACGTCTTTGGCATCTATAAAAATCAAAATGATAGTTTTTTGAAAAGAAATAAAAACCTGAAAAGAATATTACTTAAAGTTGGTAGAAATTCTTCAAACTAATTTCATCTTATAAAAATTTTTGTTTTCAATATTAACAATAGTAACATTTTTAAGAAAATTCAATCAGTTTTTTTTATAGAAATAAAAATTTACAGAAAAAACGACACAAAAATGGTAAAATAGTGATTTTTGACTGAAATATCTCGGAAATAAAAAAAAAGATATTTAAGGTAAATAACGAACTTCAAACCTCCTCAATTATATACAAACAATTTTTCTATTTTTGATAAAAAATAAAAACTCTCAAAAATCTTTTACTAATATTGGTAAAAATTACTTTTCTTCTCAAAATTTTCAAGATTCAAGAGATATTGAAACAATCTTATTTTAAAGATACAAAAATGTTTTTAACTATTAATAAATTTCTTTGGAAAATACAATATTAAAAACTTCTTTTTATAAAAAATAAAACCGACATAAGAACAACTTGGAACTGAAAAAATGGGGTTTGCCTCAAACATCTTGAAGATCTTGTGTTACACAAAATGTTGTTCTTATTATTATATTGTTTTAAGTTTTAAAAATATTTACTTGCTGGTCTCTTTGTTGACAGCTCTGTTATATAAACTCTTTCTTTTATTAAACAACTACATTAGGTAACATAAATATTATATTCCAGAAAAACTTCGAATTTAAAGAAAACTACATTGTGAATTACATTATTGGAGTTTTTATAGAATTTTGAAAAAAAAAAAAATTCAGCCACTGTGGACTAAAGTTCAAGATAGTAACTCTTGTTCTTTGATTGACATTGACATTTTAACTTCCGAAATATAGGAAATGTGTGTATATGGAAAGTATTGCATTCGTAAAAATATTCGAACACAAGAATTTAATCAAACATGGCATTAGTAGATATGATAGATAATTCGAAAAAAGTGGGTCCCCACACACAAGCTCTTATACTGTTCTAATAATACATATGTATTGATCAAAAAATTTAATTTTTTTTAAATTCGATATCTCAAAGAAGCATTGTCATTTTTACTCTAAATAACTGTTTACTAAAAATATTTTTTGATTGAATTTGAATATAAAGGGTGTCCCAAAATTAACGCAAGATTTGAATTAAATAGAAAACGCCGTTTTTAGTCTTTTGATAGTTATATTTTTATTGACTCGTAAAGTACATAGGATAGGGTTATGTATGGAATAACACATCGGACAAATGGCCTCCACGGCTTTGCATGCACATGCGCACTCTTTTGTTGAAATTTTCCATGACCATTCTGCATAAATGTGGCTGAATTTCGTTGATGCAGCGTTGAATCTCCTCCTTTAATGCACGTGTGGTTGTGGGTTTGTTGGCATAGACTTGTGATTTCAAATAACCCCATAAAAAGAAGTCTAATGGTGTTAAATCACACTATCTAGGAGGCCAATTTTGATCACCGAAACGAGAGAGTACACGGCCTGGAAATGTCTCATGCAGTAATTGAATTGTTTCACGGGCTGTATGACATGTGGCACCGTCTTGTTGAAACCACATATTGGACACATCAATATCATCCAATTTTGGCAGAAAGAACTGTGTAATCATGTCGCGATATCGAGCACCAGTAACAGTCACTGCTTGACCAGCATCATTTTCAAAAAAATATGGCCCAATTATGCCTCCAGCCCAAAATCCACACCATACAGTCACGCGTTGTGGATGCATTTGTTTTTCGACAATCACATGTGGGTTCTCCGAACCCCAAATGCGGCAATTTTGGCGATTGACAAAGCCATCAAGATGAAAATGTGCTTCATCGCTTAGGATGATTTTGCTCGAAAAATCAGAGTCCATTTGTTGATGTTCAATAATCCATTCAACGAACTCTCTTCTCTGTCCATGGTCATTAGGCTTCAATTGTTGTGTTAATTGAATTTTGTAAGCATGAAGACATAGATCTTTGGTGAGTATACGCTGTAGAGAGGTTCTTGAAATTTGCAATTCTTGTCCACGACGTCGAATTGAGGTTCCTGGATTGTCAGCAACACTCTCACGCACTGCTTCGACATTCACATTTGAACGGCTTGTTTTTGGACGACCAGTGTGTTTGGTGTCTCCAACGGATCCAGTCTCCATGAATTTTTCAATTAATCTCTTCACAGTTGACGAAGTTAAAACACTATTCCGACCATATTTTGTATGAAATTTTCGAACTGCAGCCGCCAAGCTTTCACTATTTTTGAAATAATCTTTAATAATGAAGACACGTTGTTCTATCGTGTAACGCTCCATTTTTATTAACCCTATACTGTTAGCTGTCAAATTGCTTTTTTTCAGGGTTTCCAACACTGCACAAATGGCGGCAAATTCAAATCTTGCGTTTATTTTGGGACACCCTTTATAACAATTAGTTTAAAAAGAAAATTATAAATTAAGAATTTTTGATTAGTTAAATGGCATTTAAATTTTTAAAACAAATTTATTTTATAGGTGATTTTTTAAATGTTTAAATATAAGTACTATTTGTATACTGAGTATTTGAATATAAGTAAGTTTACACGACCCAGTCGCGCATTTTAATTTAAGTTTTTAATTTTGTCAACTTGAAAATTTGTGAAAAAAATGTACCTCCGAATAATTCTATGTGCCTATTCAAAAAGAACGTTTTTGACATCTGGTTATTTTTTTTAGAAAAATGAAATCGACACAAATAAAAACTACTAAAAGATAGTAAAAATTTATTTTTGACTCAAATATCTTAACAAAAAATTGTTTTTTTTTTTTATACTTGATAAGCTCAATTAATTATGTATATTGAAAAAGTGGTTCATGTAGAATTAATTTTGACTAAATAACGAATCATAATTCGTCAAGATTTAGTACATAATACTAAACACATTTAACTGGGCCATAAAATCACCCAAAATGAAATAAAACATGATGTTTTAGAATAATTTTGAAAGTTTTACAATCTTTTAAAAATTATTTTTCACACACTTTGAACCGCATTTCAAAGAAAAGAAAATTTACTATGAACGAACGAGTTAGAAATATATTTTCGACTGTGTTTTGCTTTTTTTATAGTAAAACAAAAATCGACAGATTGCTTTTTAGAAAAAAAATTAATGTTCATAAAAAAAAGTACTCATACGCCATAGTTAACTATTTATACATAAATTGAAGTTATTCGTAAAATATCTATTTATTTATATATATAAAAATGAATTGCTGTTCGTTAGTCTCACTAAAACTCGAGAACGGCTGAACGGATTTATCTGATCTTAGTCTTGAAATGTTCGTGGAGGTCTAGGGAAGGTTTAAAAGGCGAAACAAAAATCGAATAATTTCCGGAAAAACCCTAAAATCAGCCCTTTTCTATTTCCCATGCAAACGTTTTCTAGAGTCAATTTGAACTTTATTGCTATTTAATAAAGTTCATATTAAATTATAATCACTCACTGTTGTCTTAGCAATTTAGGTGTGTTCCTAACATCAAAGAGTCAATTTCAAAGTCAAAGTTCAAATTCAATCATATCTATGAAAATAGTCTTCGCGTGCGCTTTGGAGGATCTAATGTCGCGTTCCGAAAATAAACAAAAGTGAATCGCGAACGCGTCAAAAAATGTAATAAACTATTAATAGTACTGATTTCCAATTAATTTGGTCGGCTTCACGAAACTTAATTTCAGCTAACTTCAGTTGTAACTGTATCAGATTATTTTTTTAAGTTTGATAAATCTTAAGTTTTGTCACAAACAAAAAATAAATAAAAAAATCAGAACACGGATTGTGTTACGATCATGGTTACGATATTCTATGAGTGCATCCTTCTATCTTTGTGAGTGACGATTACCGCTACGTGTGCGAGAACTTTCTTTACTTTTGTAATCCTTTGTGATATTGACATTCCAAGTAGTGTGTTCTTTTTTTGTTGATATTTTGTGATAGTGACACTTTACTGTTAAGTTATTGTTAAGTGAGCGAGAAATTTTCTCACTTTGATTAATTACGTTACGATGCCGAGGAGAAGACGACTTGACTTAGGTCGTCACAGTCAATCAAATGTGCGAAGGGCTACCTCACGTGCTGACCGCACTGATGACCAGAGAGACAGATCAAGAAAATAGTCGTAAGCTGTGAACAGTGGATCTGGTGGAATTTATTTCCTTGATGCTCCCGGAGGAACCGGAAAAACCTTCTTTATAACTTCATTGCTTTTGGCGAGGATCAGATCGCTAAATGATGTTGCTCTAGCGTTGGCTTCATCTGGAATAGCTGCGACTCTGCTAGAAGGCGGACGAACTGCGCATTCTGCCTTGAAATTACCATTAAACATGCAAATCACCGAAACACCAATTTGCAACATCGCCAAAAATAGTGCAATGGCCAAGATTCTACAGTAATGCAACTTAATTGTTTGGAATGAATGCACAATGGCCCATAAGAGGTCACTGAAGGCGCTGAACAGAACATTGAAAGATCTTCGTGACAACCAAAATAATTTTGGTGGGGCCATGAAACTGCAAATGTGTTTGCGAAGCAATTGTTTGATATTGGAAATAATAAAGTTGCAATGGACACCTCGACCGGATTCACATCACAGATTCAAAAGAGGAGCTTATTCAGCGTGTTTTCCCAGATATAGCGCAAAAGTTCAATAACCATAACTGGCTGGGTGAACGAGCAATATTGGCAGCGAAAAATAAAGATGTCGAGGATCTCAATGCGACCATTCAGAATTTTCATCCAGGACAGTTGGTTTTCTTCAAATCAGTCGACACCGTTATGAACCAGGATGACGTAGTCAACTATCCCACGGAGTTTTTAAATTCACTGGAATTGCCTGGATTACCACCTCACAATTTGCAGTTAAAAGTAGGATCAGTTGTCATCATGCTGCGTAACATTAATCAACCTCGACTATGCAATGGAACAAGACTGGCTGTGAAAAAGCTGATGAATAACGTCATTGAGGCAACAGTCATAAAAGGAAAATACAAAGGAGAGGATGTCTTGATCCCGCGAATACCGATAATTCCAACGGATTTACCATTCGATTTTAAACGCTTACAATTTCCAGTACGTCTGGCCTTTGCGATGACTATAATAAATAAATCGCAAGGACAGTCTTTAGAAGTTTGCGGAATCAACTTGGAGTTTCCCTGTTTCGCGCATGGACAATTATACGTCGCGTGTTCGCGCGTCGGAAAACCGTCTTTTTTGTTTATTTACGCACCACAAAACAAAACAAAAAATATAGTTTATGAGAAAGCTTTAAATTGATTAACAAACTGTATCATAACAGTGTGTGTCTGTTAATAAAAATGTAAACCTTATTTATAAATAGCCAGTATTTAACGAAAACTTTTTGTTTTTAAGTAAGCAATAATAAAACTTCATGCTTAGTTAAAAAAATGCTTTTTTATTCAATACGTTTTGTTTGTTTTGAAAATAATTTATATAAAAGTTTAGGTATTTTATTTATCAATTGAGGAAGTACGAAGTCTGCCGGGTCAGCTAGTATATCATAATTTCAAAAAATACAAAAAAAAATTAAAGATCATAAGCCGATCAAGTAATGACGGACAAATTGAAATAAAATGATTGTTGTTAACATTTTTAATCTCGTTCACAATATTATTTATAATTTAGTTCAGGAGAAAACTTTAATCGTATTTAGTTTTTGATTCCATAATTACATTTCTCTTGTACTTAATTTTTGATGCTTCTGACTAAACAAAAACAGACATTGCTATAAATCAAGTTCTTGATAATACAATTCCTTTACAGCTCAACATATGGGAGTAAGTTCAAAGTTCAACCGAAAAGCTGTTGAATTCCAATTCAAGAACTTAATTAATATAGGAATGTATTCTACATATTTCCCCCCTAATTTTCAAAAAACAAAACACTTTAAAAGAAATTTCTTTTAACAAAATATTTTTGTATTAAAATGAATACGAACAAATGTGTAAAAAGAAGAATAAAAACGAAAATCATTTCTTGGAAAATTGCAAGCAATCTTGCATTCTTCATACTTCATAAAGATGTGTCTTTCTACATGGTACCCCTTACCAAGAACCAAGTACTGCTACTCCACTTGGTTATTCCATTTATAGTTAAGAACAACAGCAGGAAAAATTCAAAAACAAAAAAAAAATAGTTCCCGGAAATGGTGTGCAGCTCACCGTTACCAATTCGCAAGTATGTTGGAAGTTTGGTACTCTTTGATATATGTACGTATGTATGCACGGTACCTTTTCTGCATGAGAAAAAATGATTACGTTCATGCTTTGGTGCATTTTAATTTCACACTCATTTTCGCTGTATTGCTTTGCTACAACGGATTCCGTGCTTCATGAGAAATCTGGCAAGGCAACTCCTTGTTCTTCCTTAAGTTCTTGGAAAGAGAGAAAGGAAGTAGTGCGAACAATGAACGACTCACATATGAAAAGTACTACATGTACCTTTATACACAAGGACCATGAAGATGATGATGACGATGACGGTGGAGATATAAAGAGGATGAGGAAGGAGGTATAAGTCTTGGTCCAACTACTCCAAAACGAAGAAAAAAGCTTGACTCAGTGGTATAAACCTCATTCACAGGGATAATACCTACCACTAACTGCAATCTCAGAGCTATCATACTTCTAACGGCAGTGGCGTGGCAGAGGGCGGACGTGCAGTGTGGCATCGAGTGCATTATACCTATTTCTATGAAGACGAATATCATATGTGGCTATGAATCCATTCAACTTTGTCCGAGTTTCGTGCCCTGCTATGGTGGAGGTCTGCTTGCTGCCTAGTGATGACCTGCCCTCTGGCACACCTTCAGCTTTCAGCATCCACCTACACCAGCTACCAGTATAATGGCAGCTTATACAACCAACCAAACACACCTGGTGCTGGTGCTGGTGCCAAAGGACATCGCCCCATTTTCTTAATCTTCCTCTCTATGTCTTTGCTGCTTTTGTAGTTGCAGTGTGTGTAATTGATAGCAATAGAACAGAAGTAGGTGACATGATGATGAAGGAAGCAACCGGAGTGCAGTGTTCAGCGCTTAGTGCTCGGTGCTCGGTTCTAGATACTCGGTTCTATGAGCTCTAGCGCTCAGTGCTCCTGTTATCCTTGAAGCACGTTGCACACGATTGCAAAACTTCCGCACGAAAAAAAGCAAAACGCTCCAAACCATCACCAGGAGTGCCAACCAGGTGTAAAGCCTCCGTGCTGACACAGATTGTGTGCAAAGAGATACAACAAACACACGCTACTCGTATACTCAGCGACAGCTACAAACAAACACAGCACATAACAGCTCCAGCGCTACAGCGCTTCAGCGAAATATATACGATGGCACTGATGGTAGGTACTGGGTTTCTGGCATCTCTCGCTATGTGTGTAACTGGGTTATGTAATTGGCATGAATTACATCCCTTTTGTGGTGGATACCAGTGGCGGTGTGCGGTAAAGGCGGCGCGGCGCGGCGTTAGCAGTGGTGGTGGCAGCAGGAAAATGTAACACCACCAGAGCTCATGATGATGATGATACACCGCAAACAACTTGATTGGGTAAATAAATTTGCATTTCTTCACGTTTTACACGGATTTCTCCCTTTGTCCTCAACGTCATCATCATCGTCGTCGTCGTCGTCGTTCGTCGTCGTCATCTTCATTCGCCTTTTGGGGCCGGGCCACAAGGACAACCACAAAGCACAATCCTTGCGTCCTGATTTAGGATTTTTGATTCTTATTTTATGTTGTATTTTTACTCTTACATATTTTTATTTTAAATGTTATTTATATCATCTTTCCCTTCGCGACACTGAAATGAACAGCATTTTTAATGTCGTGCGGGTGTAAAAACGAAAAAGCTTCTATATTTATTTTTTACTCTTCTCCCCCTTTGATCTATGTATATGTATGTATATGTATGTGACTTCAGTATAAGGTTGGTCGTCCACACAAAAACATAAAGACAAACTTAAGGACGCGGTTACCACTTAGGTATAATATTTTCCTTACTGTGTCCCTTGAGATTTGAATATGAATTTTTTAATACAAACAATTCTGGGAAAAAGAACGTGATGAAAAATAAGCTTACCATAAGAAGTTGCAAGCAAAAGCATCTGACATCGAGTGCAGTTTGTTTGTTATAAAAATAATATATTCACATGTAAATATAGCTACGCGAAAATAAAAACACTTTTTCTGAGAATTTAAAAAATTATTGAAGTGAAATTTTTAACACAACCTCTGGGATTTGAAGTCATTTGAAGGTATGTACGGTATAAGTAGGTAGGTACTTATTCTTACAAGACTCAACGAGAAGAAAGTAAACTGTGACGGAAGTGATGTTATTTCACCTAAAGAATAGGATGAGTTATAAAAACAAAAATAATGACAGGCTGTCAAAAGTATTATTATTATTGTGTTATTTTGAAGACTTTTGAAATCTTATTAAATCAGAAGATTTACTCGTATCTTAGTCAACATCCCATTTAAAAAATTTTAAATTATTCGCGACAATTTTAATAAACTGTCAAGTATCAAAAAATACATAAAACTTAGAATCGTCCAAAAATCCCGAACAGTAAGATTTGAAACTCCAAACTTGTCTTTTTAACTTTGTTTTAGAACATGAATTAAATCCATTTAAACTATTGTTTTCCAAATTGACCTACATAGAAATTAATGTCACAGCCTTAGGATTTTCCCCTCTATGCATGTATTCCTGAAAAGCTTATGTTTTGGTAGCATAAAATATCAGTCTACTTTTGTTATCACCAAACACCTGTGTCAATGTCTTGTCAAACATACATACCTAACATACTCAGCTTAATTGGACAAAAAGGGTAAATCAATTATTTGTATTAATTTTTGGTATTGAATTTTTGATTTTTAATATGGGACGAAACGAAAATAGACACGTGACCCTTGTTTTGTTGTTTGTGTATTGTTGTCAATTAAATTTATATAAATATTATATGTACAAAGCAGTGTTTCCCAAAATGTCAGGGATAAAATCAAAAAAAAAAAATACCGTGTTTAGTTTGATTGATTTGATTTTTTCTTTGTGTTGGAATAATTAATTTAAAAATCATATAGTTATAAGTTTTGTTTTCAAAGTATAAGTTAGGAACTATAACGCCAAGATTAACTTAATAATTTTTTAAATAGCTAAATGTCAATATTATTAATCAACAACAAAACACTACGTTTGTTTAAAGTTCTAAATGTTCTAGGTGTGTATGGAAAATTAAAACAATATTAACTAATAATTTATATTTCTACATAAATTATTTTTCAAAAGAAGAGGTTTCAACTTAGAAGTTTATATCTTTTGGTATTTCAAAAGAAAAAACTTGTCCGTTCCTAGAAATGGAATAATATGGTCTTTAACAGCGCATTAAAGTTGTTTAAATATCCCACAAAACGCCGGTTGACAATTTGAGATCATAGTTCGAAACACTAAAGCATGGCGGTTATCGTGAAACAAGAAAAAAAATTGAGCTTTTAAGACCAGTTAAATAAATTAGGTGGCGCAACAGTCCGTAGAGAAGCAGGGCCTAGTGACTTACAACTCTTAACCATTCCTGTGTGCGAGTAATGTTGTCAGGGATGGAGGGGACCTACAATTTATATGCCGAATCCGAACGGCTAATTTGAGAATGCACTTTTTCATGACAAGAATTACTCTTGGAGAATTTGTCAATTCATCGCAAGAGGCAGTACCCGTGAAAACTCTTCTCTTTTTAATTAAGGTGGCACAGGCAGGGATTGAACCCAAGACCTCTCGCATGACAGTCCAACGCACATTTTTTTTTCCAAATTCATTTTTATTAATTCATTCTTAAGACTATCTTAAAGCTAGACAAAAATTCATAAAACTAGCCTGATTATCTATAACTTACAACTAACTTACTGGTCCCATACGGACACTCTAAGTTAAACAATAATACTTAATGCTAATGCCTTTCGGCCCAACGCACTAACCATCATGCCACGGGCACTACTTTAAGACCAGTTAGAGGTTAGAATAATCGAAACTGTGTTATCGCTGTAACCTGTGTTTTAATAAAGTCCATTTCTCGTCGAACTTTGGAATAAAAACATTTGACGAAAACAATTACACAACAGTTTGCATATAGACTTACTTCCTAAGGTTATGAGTTATATAACACAATAACTCCTGACCGTGTTACTTCTCGAAGAAATTGGCCATCGCCATCGCCTTTCTAAGATATAAGTCACAAGATCTTAAAAGCGCAATTTGATTATGGAAAATTTTTTTTTTGGCTGCAATCTTTTTAAATATCAATAATTATTGTTGCAAAAAAATAGATTATTAAAGCTTTGTCTAGTTTATAGACATCGTTTGCACGTTCAATTAAGAAAAACTTCGGATTCTTAAAAATGTACACATGTCCTATAAAATCGAATTTTTACAGTAAACATGAGCAGAGCGCTGTCAAATCCTTATATTAAAGGGTACTTGTAGACAATGCAGAATCTTGTAAGAATTTAAAACTTTATTTTTCTAATTGAGGGCATCATTCCAAATAGAAGTAAAGTTTGTCTTAAAATAAGATGGTATATACACAAAATTGAAGAAAAAATATTTTATAAGTAGGTTTTTAAGTCAAAATATTTTTTTAGTTTTAGAAAATTATTTCACAGATCCCCCACCCTGTTAAGTAAACAATGTCTTAAACAACTTAATTCCACAACGTTTTTCTTACAGTCAATGCCAGTAAAAATTATCATGTGTATTCTTGAGGTTGAAAATATTTTCTCAACCGATTTCTAAAATTCTTTTTTCTTTTTGTTCGCTTTCATCCCAATACTATATTTGTTCAGAAAAAATGAAAACCTTAGATTATGAGTAAACAATTTGTATGTACTGACATTTTGTTTAAAAATATTTTTATCAAATTGATAACAGACAAAATTCAAAATATATTTTTAGAAAACAGGAATAAAAATAATAAATTACATCGAAAATGGAAGCAAAAACTAAACTAAATACTCGAAAACCGTAGTAAAAAAGTTTTGAATTTAATTTCTACATTTGTCTTATATTTATATATGATCTTGGAAAAATAAAAAAAAAGAATTTTTCGATTAAAAATTCTTTGACCTCAAGTAAGAAGATCTTAAGCCAGAAGCTCTTATAAGTAACCAATTAACAAATATATTAAAAACAAACAACTCTTGACACCTCTGCAGTCATGATGCCGGTCTGGACATAGTTGTGAATTAGCTTTGCTTAACGTGTCCGTTGTCATTTGATTGCGTGAAATTTAATCTTCTCTGTGATAAGCTGACTACTTATTTTAACTTCTCTAATACAACTAAAAACCTTATTTATTCATATTTGACCAACCGTATGCAGACTATATTCTGTAATGGTAAACTGTCTTCGTTCCTTCCTGTTCATACTGGTATTCCTCAAGGATCAATCCTTGGACCTTTACTATTTTCTGTTTACTGTTCATTAATGATCTGCCTTCTGTTTTGTCCTTTTTCAATTCTATGTCCACGCTGACGATATATATATATATTAGTTTTCCTGAAAGCATTATAAAGAATACAAATCTATAGTCTATATAGATTTCTATATGATTTCTCAAGCCCGTTGCGGAGGCTTAAAATTGAGCCTGAAAAAACTAATCTTCTTTCAATATCAAAAAACAAACTCAAACCTAAAAAGTTACCTTTCATTTTATTTAATAATTCCATAATTGAAAATGTACCACAAGTAAAAAACTTAGGATTGATCTTTATCACAAGACTAACTCGGGATACTTGCATTTGTCGATACTGTTCTATCAAAGATTTATGCTTCAGAGGACTATTTGTTATTAGATGAAGTCTATCCACTCATACTTAATTAAAGTTGCTTAATTCACTTCTTCTTCTTCTTCACTTCGTATGGCTGCGAGCTTTTTGCAGAACTTGACTCTAAATTGGCTTAGAAGTTAAAGGTAATAGTTAATGTTAACGTTAAAGGTAAATGTTAATGTATCTTCCTTTACAATTTGATTTTTAAAAAGACTCCAAGTTATCTGATTTATGGACTTAATTATTGTTCCTTAAGTCGTTTTATCTTATTGCAGCACGCTATCCGACTGTGGAATAAATAGAAGTTCCAAGATTTTTTTTTAACATTTTTTGAACTGGAACTGAAATACACTTTTAATATATCATTTTTATTTCTTTTTGTGATAATTTTAATTTTAATTTATTTTTTAAAATTTTTTTGATTTTTTTAATGTTCTTTAATATCTGGAGCTGTGTATATCAATTTCATATTTTTGCTTATAATTAATAACTTTCATGTAATAAATTATGTACTATTTAAAAGTTTTACTTGATGTACATACAGCTGTTTTCTAAAAAAATAAATATCATTGAGTCTAAATAAAAAGAATTTTTGTTTAATTTTGAACTCTAGCTTAAATTGAAAACAATAATTATAACAAAATTTTGAGGTCTCCAAATTTCCTTATTAAAAATTCAACGTTTTCATTATTTTTTGATTTAATGTGGATTATGTATGTAAAGGGTGATTTTTTAAAAGCTATAGAAAAGTTTTTCAAAAAAAAAAAACACATAAAGTTCAGAAAAATGCATGAAATCTTTATTTGAATCGATAGTACGGCCCATATAATTTATGTTTGAATATTCTTTCATGCTAATGTTGACCTTGACTGCACCTCAAATGATCCATCCGCTTAGTCCAATTTTGGCATACTCTTTCCAACATTTCGGCCGGTATTTCACGAAAAAATGCTTCAATGTTGTCTTCCAATGCGTAAATTGAAGCGGGCTTGTCTGTATAGACACACGCTTTAACATAGCCCCACAAAAAATAGTCTAAGGACGTTAAATCGCATGATCTAGGCGGCCAATTGACCGGTCACAAACGTGAAATAAAATGTTCACCGAACTCGCCACTCAATAAGTCCATTGTTGCGCGTGCTGTGTAGCATGTGGCACCGTCTTTTTGAAACCACATGTCACGCAAGTCAAGCTCTTGCATTTTGAGCAAAAAAAAATTGGATATCATTTCACGGTAGCGCTCACCATTCACAGTTACGTTACGATTTTGATTTCGATTTCGATACGCATTTTGATAATAAAATGCAATAATTTGCAATCGTTGTTCGTTTGTAAGACGATTCATGGTTAAATTATAGACCAAACTGAAGATGTTTGACAGTAAAACAAAACAAGAAACGTGCGTCAGCTGTTCAAACCAGTGTTTCCAAAAAGATAATAGCTTAAAAATTACCCTATATACATAATTGTTTCACAACAAGAAAAACATAAAGCATTGCTTGATGTTTATCAAAATTAAATAAATCAAATTTAAAATAATAAAAACCATTATAAGTCAAAAAAAAAAGGAAGCACAATCAAGAAAATTATCTCCAAAAATAACTTCAAAACACAAAATTTTAATTCTAAGAACAAACAATTCACATTTCTTTCCCTTAAATAAAATGAAGAAAAAAGTTACGTATACGCCACAGTGTACTTCTGGTAAATTATTTTTGTTTTAAGAGGAAATAAAATTATGATTATTAAACTTTAACATAATGTCACCTTGATCTCAGAATCTTTTCGAAAGTATTTACAACAAGTGTATATAGAGGTTTTAAACCCCTATAAAATGAATCCTAAAAAACACTTTTCTTTGAGTTTTAAACAGAAAATCATAATTCAAGTTTCGAGATATGAACTAATTACTCATTTAATTTAGTTTTTCTCTTAGTCCTTGCTAGAATCCTTTGTTTATTTTTTATCACAGAAAAACACACTCTTTTGTATAAACTTTGATGGAATAGTTAAAACTGTTTAAGAATGAAAATAAGACTTACCGAAAACAAGAAAAACGACACTTACAATCTGAAGAATTCTTAAAAACTTAAATTGACATAAATATGTAATTTTCCTAATTGGTGTTTAACTAGAATAAAAGATACATTTGGGAATAAAAGTAAAAACCTTATTCTAAGCACGAGATCTAAAACGATTAGTCTCATGGAATGCGGTGATCTCCTGAGAGATTATTATGCAAAATTTTGTTTGGACACATTTGAGAAATTATTTTATTTTCTCGGAAAATATTTCTTCTATGCTGAATGAACAATAATATAATTGAGAAACATTTGGACAACTTTTCTTTTGTTTTGATAAAATGATTGTGTTTGTGTCTGTTTTGTATGATGATGTGTACAAAATGTGTTGTTTATATGTATGTAAATATATTTTCACTTTTTATGAATCCCTTGAGATATTAACCATTTTGTTTTTTCGTTTGGTTTAACTTTGGTATGTGAGAAAAAGCAACAACTGTATCATACGATATCAGAATTCAGGACAGCGAGTGGCAACCATTTTTTGTTTGTGTGTTTGTGTGTTTGATTCGTTCAAATGTCCTTGCTGGATTTCTATCCTTGTCGTAAGTGTCTTCATATCACTGACATCCTGTTTGCTTTTTATAAACATTTTGGTGAAGAGATTATATTTTCCTCTGCTTCTGCTGCTTCTTCTTATCCTTCTTTTTTTCTTTCTGTTTTATGCCTGTTTTTTTTTTTCTATGTTATTCTACCATAGGTACACAAATATAATATGTTGTGTCAGGATTCAGGTATATGCCACTCATTTGGTTTGTTTGTTTGCTTGTCACACCTGGTTTTTATCTCTGATCCTTATCTCTAGCCAGCAAAAGGAGCGCACAGCAGGAATTAGAATGAGAATGAGACAAAATTTCATATGAGGGGGATGTGTGGGTGCAAGTCGTTAGAAAAACGTTATGCGAAATGTTTAATTAAAGAAATATGTTCAAACACAATATCATATCTTCGTGTGTACGTTTAGTTACATATGCAATATAAAAATATATACATACATGTGCTTAAAACATACATAGATATACCAAAGTTATAAGAATACTGTGCCATATTAGGTGTGAAGTTGGGCATGGATCTGAATGACACAAAGTCTTTATAGAAGGGAAAACCTTAACACAACATCATCCCACTATATGTAGGTACTATCTGAAAAAGGATTTTCACAAAGGACTTTTACTTTTCGAGCGAGAGGTTAAGTTAAAGAGGATTTACTTAAACTTTTCGGTTTGATGAGGTTTGTATATGGGTATCTACCGTATACTTATACCTACTTTCTTCTTGCCTCTTAAACATCAAGACAACATTAAACTTGTTAACGAGGTGTCCTTTTCATACCAATATTGCAGTGGGTAGCAGGGCAGTTGGACCTGGGAAAGGAAAATTTCCATCTGCAAAATTCCATCAGATGAAACTTTCGTTGAAACTCGTGCAAATATCTATACCAACCTATATACTCAAGTTTGTGTGCTGTTGGTTATGTTTTATATATGTGTTTTTGTATATGGTGTATATGAAGTTATTTCGTAATGTTTTGCGGCAAGGTAAGCGAGACCACAAATCCACTTACCCTAATGCAGTTTGTGGTCGAATTAGTCCACCTGAAGGACGTGCGTTAAAGTTGTTTCTTCTACTTCAGCAGAGCTTTTATGTGAGGCAATGTACCGAAAGGAATGTTTATATGTTTTTATATATACTTATTTTTTTTCAACTTAGATAAAAAGGATAAATTAAGTAAAATTATTTAGGTTAGGTTAGTTAAGGTTAGGTTGTATAGTTTGAAATTGTAAAAACATATGAAGTTTAAAGTATTTTCAAAAATTTACCTTTATACCGAGACGAACGTTTACCTTCATATGTTCGAGTAGATGAAGGTATATAAAGTTGGAAAAGTGATATGGCTGTTTGGGGAATATATTCAAAAAGGTTAAGTAGGAAGATTAAATTGAAATGACATGCTCTAGAAAAAAAAAAGAAGAAGAGAGCTGCTAAAGGTTTCCTTTTCCTGTTATACTTTTCATTTTCAGCTTAAGTTTCTGAGAAATGTCTGCCCTTGTGTGGCATAATTGCTTTAATTTGGTTTAATAAAGTCACTTAATAACTTTTTTTTTGTTACAACATTTATGGTTTGACACATATATAGAAAGAATGTCTAATTTGACGTTGATTTTGGTTATAAATATTGAAAATTAGTATAATTTATTTTAGTCATCTTGAAAGAAATATAAAAGAAGTTTTATCTTAACAAAACTTTTTTATTCAATCAGAATAATTAATGTCATTTCATTTGTAAGGAAATCACGTCACGGAAAATAACTTCACGCATATGGCAAATTATTACTAAAAGTTAGAAGAACATTATTTGAGTATTTTTGTTATGGGAAGGGGAAGGGGACAAAGGGAGGAAAATATATTTTTGGTTATTTAATCTGAAAATAAAATATTCATATGTAGATGTGGATGCATGATAGTATATGTGATTAAAAGAAATAAAATATAGAGACATTGATTACTGTGAAACAATGTGGTTTTTGACTGTGATTAATTGGCGAAAATGCAAACGTATGATCCATTTGTTGGTAAGAATTGCAAGCACATAGTTGCTTATTTATTTGAAAAGGCGTTTAATTTAAGAACATTTGTTTAAGAAAACAAAAACAAAAATTTGACCTCGACATTTGTATACAAAATTACAATACGATGGTAGAGAATTCCGTCCGTCTGTTTTTGCCCTTACAGCTTAAACCATTAAATAAAGTAAGTTCAAACTTTTAAATTAAGGTTTTAAACAAGTGTTTGTTTTAATTTTCTTAAGAATAAAAATAAAAGCAAATCGTGATTAAAAATTTTCTAAAAAATTGTATGTACCCGTAGCGTGATGGTAAGTGCGTTGGACTGTCATGCAAGGGCTCTTGGGTTCAATCCCTGCCTGTGCCACCTAACTTTTTTCACGGGTACTGCCTCTTGCGAGGAACTGACAAATCCTCCAAGAGTAATTCTTGTCATGAAAAGTGCTTTCTCAAAATAGCTGTTCGTATTCGGCATATAAAGTGTAGGTCCCCTCCATCCCTGAAAACATTACTCGCACACAGGAATGGTTGAGTGTTGTAAGTCACTAGGCCCTGGTTCTTCATGGACTGATGTGCCACCTAATTTATTTATTTTATAAAAAAATGTATGATAGAGTTTTTGAAATATTCTTCAATTTTTCTTTCTTAACTTGGCTTCATGTGATATTTAAAAAAAACTAACTAACTAACTATGTGATATTTAAAAAAACTAACTATTGAAATCAAATAAAATTTGTTTCTTTTCAAAATCCGATATCTCAGTAAGGGGTTAACATTTTTTAAATAAAATTCAAATTTGAGACATATTATGTCTATGAGCACTTATCTCGGCAGACGGCACAGCTAAGCCTTAATGATTTTACTAAATTATTTTTGTAAACAATGTACATTATGTATATAAACGAATGTTAATAAATCGAATTATCTATCTTTCTATGTCTATGAGCACTTAAAAACTGCTTACTGACAATATTTCAAAAAAAAAATTTAAATTTTGTATATATTCAAAACTAATTTAAAAAAAGAGGCTGGGATGCGACCCACACTAATAACTTCCCATCTCGTCTGTCGATATGTCTCTTAAAAGATTGTAGGTTTTTGTGTTTTGTTAAAAAAGTTATCAGTTAAATTATTCTAAAAAAATTAAAAATAACCGTCAATATTTTGCATATGATGAAAAAGTTAGATTTCAAAATCTATTTTTGTTAACGAGATTTTTAGTCGAAAATCAATTTTTACCAATTTAGTACCATTTCTTAAAAAAATTTATTTCTTAAATAAACAAATACAAATTGGATGAATGAAATTAATTTGAACTCAATATCTTCTATTGTTCACGAGATATCGAGAACCGAACATCAATTTTTACCAATTTTGCGTACTAATTTTTGTAGATTCTAATTTTTTTATGAAAAAACTGACTGTGGGATTTTTTTTCTTTGAGATAAAATAAGTAAAGTTTGAAGTCAATATTTTTAATTTTTAAAAAGATATTTGAGTCGAAAATCAATGTTTACGAACTTTTAGTAATGCTTTTTTTTTGGTTTTTATTTTTTGTAAAAAAACTGTCAATTCGATTTTTCCGAAATTTTACCGAATGTTGAAAACAATATTTTTTATAAAGTGAAATTAATTTGAAGCCAATATCTTTAACTTTTGAAAAGATATTTAAGTTAAAAATCAATTTTTACCAACTTTTATTAATTTGAAGTCGATATCTTTACTGGTTCTTGAGCTATGGATGACGAAAAAAACTTCCCTAAAATTGGACTTACGAACATATGTACGTACACACGCACGCACAGACATCTCTCTAAAAATCTTTTATTTCGACTCTAGGGACCTTGAAATGTCGAGAAATGTCAAAATTTTCAATTCGACAAATCGGACCGATTACAATAACTTCCTATTGGAAGTTAATAAATAAATTAATATCTTCTTATTTACATTAAATAGGAAGTACTAAACGTTTTCGACAATTAAAACAATGTAGTTTTTTATTTAAAGTCGTTTGTCTTAAAACTCTTTATCATTTTTAGCTGCTAAAATTACGTCAAAACATTTTTTTGGCAAGTATATACAAATAATTACTTAATTTAAAAAAAAACACCCTGTAACCATGTATCAAGCAAGACTATACATTTTTAAGCCATATAATTTTAATACGAGCCCTCATAAAATCATCCTCTTTAGGAACATAATACAAGGATAACAGATTTAAGCCCCAGCTATCTTTCTCTATATTGAGTTTGATGCAGCTATGGTTTGTTTGTTTAAACATATACTCACTCAAAACCATAAATATTTAAATGGATTAACCACATAAGGTATTTGCTTTTGTTGTTTTTAAAACTTTGTGTTCCTTAAGAACACTCAGTCAATAATAAATTGAATTTTTGATTCTTAGAATAAAAGCAGACAAGAATTAATTTTTCCCTTAAGACTTTCATATTATTACACATCAAATGGGTTTGGGTTTTTTTTTCGGAAAAAAAAATATTAATCTCATAAAACCTTACAAAAAATTGTGCAATGTTATGTGTTTGAAATTTTCAAAGGATAAAAATACATATTTTAAAGGGAAATCCAATGTTTAACTTTTTTGTTTTTAGAACTTGATGTGTAAGGATTTTTCAATTGTTTTGTTTTTTCTGTCTGGCCTCAGTTAATTTTTATTCTCAGAAATACAAAAATATATCGAGTATGGTTTTCGCGTCCTTGTATACAGATTTCATAAGGGCCCGAATTGCTAAAAACAAAAATGATGGTTCTCTATCATGTTGATGTTGATGAAAACGATCCGTTAACGGAGTAGTTAAACTTATTAACCAGTTTTTTTCACTCAAAATATTTAAAACTTAATATTTTCGAGAAATTTAGTTTTAAATTCCAGTACAAATTGCCTAAAAACATCATTGACTGTGTATCTGTAATTTTGAAAAAAGGAAGACCGCCAACCCGTAAGTTTGTTTAAAAACAGTTTTTACAGTTTTTGCTGTCAAAACAAATTCATATTCAAAAATTTAAATAACATCAAATTCCTCAAAAAACATTAATTTATTCAATTCGTTCGCCATTACAAACCTCTCAAAATAGCTTCATCGTTGAACGAACTAACTTCTGCAATTAAAGCCATGATAATTTAAAACTATCCGTGTCAGTCATGTCATTCAATTAACAATTCATGAAGTGTCAACTAAGTTCATATGCACACACTTATTAAGAAAAGTTAAAACATAGCTTAAGGTTTACCTTTGTGCTACTGCACCATAAAGTAAGTAATATTGATTTATTATCATACTCATTCTTCAAATTACTAAATGTTTCTTCAATATGCTACTCGCATCTACATACATATATACAAAACATTATGATTCCAAGCGGATTAATTAATTTTGAAGAAATAATAGATATTCAAAATAATTAAACCTTCCTCGAATCCAACCAAAACCCAAACCCAGTTCAGCATTTATAATTGAGAACGGAAATATCAAATCTAATAATACAGTACGATAAATTCCATATAACAGTATTCTAACAAATGCCAAATAGTAGCTCATATAATTGCATCTGTCTGACCATTAATTATTATTATACATTAAATATGGGTAAGCCACCAACCCATTATATCAACATTCATATAACATACAACTTTCTATTGAAATTCATTTGAACAATAAGCTTAAATAAATCTAATAAATCAAATACTGGAATTCTAAGACCCCAATAAGAACCGGATCGAAATTATACTGTATCAAGGCATTTATATTAAGTTACTCATCAGGAAAGTTCATTTTACGATCTGAAAAAGGATATTTTTTTTGTTCATATTCTTGAACTTGTTTCTAAATAATTAAATTAATGTTTGTTTGTTAGTGTTAATTTAACACTTGATTTATAAGAAAATTGAATTTTCTTCATTATTTAACAAGATTAATTAAATTCTATTCAAACGAAAATTGTATCACTTAAAGAATAATATGAAAGATTGGTTGAGTTCAGTCATGTGTCTGTATAATAGAGAGGACTCATCCATCACAATAACCACACACACACACACAAAAACAGAACGACACAGAGCTCAGTTGACGTTAAGATTTATATCGCGAAACTCGTGTAATACTTTTTGAGTTTTGCGGTGGAAAATTTAAAACTTTATGATTTATTGACGAAAATAAATTTTGTTGAAATCAGCGATTTTTGACTGAAGTAATTTTTCTTCTTAACCTTTTTGTTTTGAAACTTCACAACTTTTTTGCACAATATCAAATTTTAATGAAAAGTAATATATTTACTGAAAAAAAAGTTTTATTTTATTTTATTTTCACTCAAGGGGTTTAAAACGAAACATTGATGCACTTTGGCTACTAAGAACAGAATCTTTGTACTAAACAGTATGTTATCACGTGTATATTTCAACAAAACTGCATCTCAAGTTGAATAAGTATTTATACAAACTTTAAACTGAGAATTGTATTTTAAAAAAGTCCTAGCAAGTTTTCAATATAAAGAAAACAGATACTTGAGATAGCTTTTCAGTACAAAACCATGAAAAATTGATTTTTAAAAATGAAAATAGGAACTTATTGTAATTTTTCGACATATCTTTACGTTTTAAGTTCCCTACAATCTAGATCTACATAATATGAATATAGAGGGTTATCTATTTTGCGGTTTCATAAGTAAACGTAAAAAATAGGCTGGGATGCGACCCACACTGATAACTTCCCATCCCATCTGTCGATTTGTCTTGCTTAAAAGTTTGTCTAAATGTATCAATTCTTGCCAAATTTGCGTTCTATTTTTGGTAGATTTTATTTTTTTTATGAAAAAACGGACTGTTGGATTTTTATAAAAAAATTACTGAATATAAAAAACAATATTTTCTGTGAAATAAAATAAGTTTGAAGCCAATATTTTTAATTTTTGAAAAGCTATTTGAGCCGAAAATCAATTTTTACCAACTTTTATTAATTTTTTTGTTTAGGTTTTTATTTTTTGTAAAAAAACTGTCAATTCGATTTTTCTCAAAATTTTTCCTAATGTTGAAAACAATATTTCTTATAAGCTAAAATTAGTTAGAAGCCATAATCTCAAATTTTTGAAAAGATATTTAAGTCGAAAATCAATTTTTACCAACTTTTGTTAAGTTTTTTTTTTCGGTTTTTAATTTTTTGTAAAAAAACTGTCAATTCTATTTTTTTCAAAATTTTACTGAATGTTGAAAACAACATTTTTTGAAAGATAAAAGTAGTTTAAAGCCAATATCTCAAAGTCTTGAAAAGATATTTGAGTCAAAACTCAATTTTTACCAATTTTTTTTTTTATTTTTTTTTAGGTTATATATAAAATATAATTGTTTTGTATCACGTTACAATATATAATATAAAATTTAATTCAAGTCTCTAGCATCATTGGTTCATGAGATATTTAGGGTTAACCAAAATTTTCACCTTTTTTTTAAACTGCTATGGTAAAAAAACCACCCACGCAATTTTCTTGAGAGCCCTTTCTGCATCTTTCTGCCTTATTATCTGTATAACAAAATTTATTTGAAGTCGATATCTCTTCTGGTTCTTGAGCTATGGTCGACGAAAAAAACGTCGCGAACGTACGGACGTACGTACACACGCACGCACAGACATCTTTCTAAAAATCTTTTATTTCGACTCTAGGGACCTTGAAACGTCGAGAAATGTCAAAATTTTCAATTTGACAAATCGGACCCATTACAATAACTTCCTATGGGAAGTTAATAACTCACATGTAAAATATTTGTGTTTATGATATTTATTTTTTATTATAAAGTTTGTACGTTGACATTTTGTGTGAAACACTATATCATTGAAATGACCACCATGCGAATAGTTGCAAGCATCTATTCTTTTGAGATAATTTTCGACCACTTTGGGCGGTATCTCAGACATAACTTGACGAATTAGGGTTTTAAGTGCTCAAGAGTTAAAGGTTTATCTGCATAAACACGGTCTTTCTCGTAGCCCAGCGTAGTCCAGCGGTGTCAAATCGCATGATCTTGGTGGCCAGTTGAAAACTTTTGGTTAACCCTAAATATCTCACGAACCAATAACGCTAGAGACTTGAATTAAATTTTATGTTATATGTATATTGTAACGTGATACCAAACAAATACATTTTTGGAAACAAATCCAATATAAATAAAAGAAAAATGAAAAAAAATATTTGTCACCTAGAATATTTTACGAACAAAAAATGATTTTATCTCCAAAATAAATGTGTGCGACGGAGAATAACGTTTTTGACATCTCGTGAAATAAAAAAAAAAAAACGGTTTGACAGTTATTTTTATAAAAAAAAAACCTAAAAAAAAATTATTCAAAGTTGGTAAAAATTTACTTTCGACTAAAATATATATTCAAAATTTAAAAATATTGACTTCAAACTATTTTCATCTCATAGAAAATATTATTTTCGACATTCAGTAAATTTTTTATAAGAATCCAACAACCCGTATAGTACGCAAAATTGGTAAAAATTGATTTTCAGTTCTCGATATCTCGTGAATAATAATTAGAAGACATTGACTTTAAATTAATTTCATTCATGCAATTTGTATTTGTTTAAATAAGAAATAAAAACTTTTAAGAAATGTTACTAAAATTGGTAAAAATTGGTTTTGACTAAAAATCTCGTTAACAAAAATAGATTTTGAAATCAAACTATTTCGTCAAATGCAAAATATTGTTGGTAATATTCATTTGACAACTTTTTTAACAAAACACAAAACCTACAAACTTTTTAAGCAAGACAAATCGACAGACCGGATGGGAAGGTGTCAGTGTGGGTCGCATCCCAGCCTCTTTTCTTTTTAATCCAAAAGAAGAATGTTGACATTTTTGATCAAAAATATTAACACAGTATAAGAGCAATTATTAAAATTGGTTCATGAGTTCCTGAAAAAATTAAAAAAAAAAAATCTATTGAGGGTACCCTTCTGGAGCAATACAGAAACATATTTTTTCTTAATAGAAGCCAAGTTAAGAAAAAAATTAAAGAGAAAATTTCATAAAAATATATCGGTTATGTCGCTTTCAGAAAGTGACAAAATGCCCAATTTTTTTGCAACTTAAAACCAAATTTGTTTTGATATTTTTTCAATAACAAAAACCGGTCTTTACCGTTAGAATTATGATAAGAGTAACAATAGATGGTAACTAAATGTTATCAGGAAAGTCCCAAGCTACTCATTTGTGTTCTTTGCCTTGTACGAAAAAGTTCTAAAATGGAAGTTCGAAGTGATTTGATCTATAATTATGAGTTTTGTGAAGGCTTAAGAGTACGCAGCGAACTGTTATATATACCAATTATATAAATTTAGAGTAAATTCTAAACTATCCAAAAGATATGTGTGCTTTAATAAAGCGTGTAGTGCAAGTTCGGTAATCGACCTACACAATAAAAACTTAGTTCGGATCCCGAAATCAAGTGCCGCTCATAATCATACAGAAATGAAAGCTTAAAAAATAAAATGAAAACTATAAATGAAATAAAGAAACAAGGTGGAAATATTTCAGTAAAAAGAAGCGGCATACGCGAAGTCTTCATTGAAGTATGTTCAAGTGATTGTGAGAACCCTCCACTCCAAAGGTAAGCTTCTAATTTAGTTCAAGTAGCATAAAAGTTTTTTATTTGTTTTCCAAATGTTTCCAACATATTGTGTTCATTTTTAGTATTAGGTTCAATTTGGAAAAGTAAGACGGCAGCTCATGCGAATTCGAAACAAGTCGTTCCCTAAAACTCCCACCACTGTTAAAGATGTTTTGGACTTGTTCAAAACAGAAACTGTAGTGAACAGTGTCGGCATGTCTCGATACGCAGATGAACCCTTTTACCGAGCCACAATCATTGAAGATAACTTTAGGTACTCAATATTTATGTCACCAACAATATCAAATAGTAGTACCCGTAGCGTGATGGTTAGTGCGTTGGACTGTCATGCAAGGGGTCTTGGGTTCAATCCCTGCCTGTGTCACCTAACTTTTTTCACGGGTACTGCCTCTTGCGAGGAATTGACGAATCCTCCAAGAGTAATTCTTGTCATGAAAAGTGCTTTCTCAAATCAGCCGTTCGGATTCGGCATATAAACTGTAGGTCCCTACCATCTCTGACAACATTACTCGCACACAGGAATGGTTGAGAGTTGTAAGTCACTAGGCCCTGGTTCTTCATGGACTGTCTGAAAGTTTTGAACAACAACAACTTAAAGGTGCTACCACTCATTGTTATTGGCTGGAGATATAGCTATTTCGTGCTTTGCCACTTTTGCACTCATCAGTCTCCTTTTTTTTTTTTTTTTTTTGTGGTGCTGAGCTTTAATCCAATTTTATTTGAAAAACTTTTTATAGGTTTCGAACCCACGCATATCAGATTTGCTCAGTCTTAGAAGTCGTTTGCACTACGCACTCCACCACTTTAGGCCACTGACGTCACAGGTCGAGATGTGATAATTGTTTATCAAATGCATTTGAAGCATCAACATTTTTAAAAGCTTCTTTTTAAGTATGCTGTTTTGTTCCGCCTTAGAAAAATGGAGGCGGAACAAAACAGCATACTTAAAAAGGAGCTTATAAAAATGTTGATGCTTCAAATGCATTTGATAAACAATTATCACATCTCAACCTGTGACGTCAGTGGCCTAAAGTGGTGGAGTGCGTAGTGCACACGACTTCTAAGACTGAGCAAAATCTGATATGCGTGGGTTCGAAACGTATGGTGTGCATAAAAAAAGTTTTTCAAATAAAATTGGATTAAAGCTCAGCACCACAAAAAAAAAAAAAGAAAAAAGGAGACTGATGAGTGCAAAAGTGGCAAAGCACGAAATAGCTATATCTCCAGCCAATAACAATGAGTGGTAGCACCTTTAAGTTGTTGTTGTTGTTCAAAACATTCAATGAAATTGACGGAATAAGGAATGGTCAAGTCTAACAAGCTGACATTCTAGTACGAATATTACAATAAAATAACAAAAATAATATCAAACCTAATTCAAAACCTACCAAACGATTCCCCAAGACACTATCTTTTGCTAGACACTATACTTTTAGCCAGCTCCTTATAGTGCATTTCTCTCATGATAATTATGTAAGTTTATGTACCTACTACTATTTTTATTTATTTATTTATTAATTTATTTATTTCATCTGTCGACTTGCATCTATCAGACTAACATTGACAATAAATATTATAATAATGATAAAATAAATTATATAATGTAATAATATGTACAACTTAAATTAAAACTTAGTTTCCAAGATGCAAAGCACCAATATATACATATAACATATAAAACATTTTCTTTAAAAATTGATCTCACTTGACTAAAGTCGATTGCATTGGAAATAGAGTTGAACGCAGTACAAGATTTGACTATAGTATCATTGCGGGCATAGTTTGTTCTATGATACTCAATATAAAAAAAATCTCTAGATCTTATAGATCTTTCAGGTGCATAAATATTAAAAAGAGAAAGAATAGGAGGACATACAATATGGTTCATAAGAACATCTCTAGCAAACATTATTAAAAAATATTTTCTTCTAGATTGAAGATTCATAAGCCCGAGAAGATTACATCGGTCTTTATAAGAAGAAGCAAAATCCCAATCCAGCTTTCCGATAGCATAACGTGTAAATCTTTTCTGAATGTTTTCAATTCTATTACTATGACAAACATAGTATGGATCCCATATAACAGAACAATACTCCAAAACAGATCATACTAACGATGTATACATAGATTTCAAAGCGTGAGGATCGGAAAAATCTTGAGAGTTTCTTCTTAGGAATCCCAACATGGCATTGGCTTTCGAGATTAAATAATCATAATGCGGTACAAAGCTTAATTTCTCATCAAAAATTACGCCTAAGTCCATTTTAAAATTGACTCTAACTAGATCTGAGTTTGAGATAGAATAATTAAATAAAAAAGGATGACGAATCATGAAAAACGAGAGAACATTACATTTAGAAATATTAAAGTGCAATCTATTAATAGCACACCAATTAACAACATTATTAAGATCCTCTTGAAGAAGACTGCAGTCCTCTATACTTTTCAAAGACTTAAAAATCTTGAGGTCATGAGCATAAAGCAGACATTTTGAATTCATAATATACAAAGGCAAATCATTTATGAAAAGCAGAAAAAGTATAGGTCCCAAATGACTTCCCTGAGGAACTCCAGATCGGTTAAAGATAACCTTTGACATTTTGTTCCCAATACGTACAAATTGCCTTCGTCCAGTCAAATAACTGGACAACCATATGAGCAAAGAAGAGTGAAACCCCATTAACTCTAATTTTCTTATAAGTATTTGATGTTGAACCCTGTCAAAGGCCTTTGTAAAGTCAGTAAATATAACATCTACCTGACAACCATCCTCTAATTCAGTTTTTAAGAAATTAGAAAATAAAGTTAAATTAGTAGTGGTAGATCGACCGGTAAAAAACCCATGTTGGGGTTCGCAAATGTAGTTCTTCACTTCATTATAAATTCTTCGTTTTACAATTGCTTCGAAAATTTTCGGGATCAATGGCAATTTAGATATAGGACGATAATTAGAAATGTTTTGTCTTGAACCTGATTTGAATATTGGGGTTATTAAGAATTCTTTTCCATGAATACACAAATTCCCCAGTTTGTAAAGATAAGTTGAAGATTGAAGTAAGTGCTATTGCCATAAACTCAGAACAATTTTTGAAAAATATGGGTGGAATGTTGTCAGGACTACAAGCAAGGTTTGAATCCAAACTCAACAACTCAGCCCTTACTTCATCCACAGTTAGAATTACATAACCAAGATTTGTTATATTATTTCCCCTATAAATATTACTATTAAGGCTTGAAGCGTCTAAGTCTTCTACAAAATTTGACTGAAACAAAGAACTGAACATATCACAAATATCATCCTCACTTTTCGATACAGCTCCTTCATAAAACATATTTTTTTGATAACCTATCGTTTTTCTTTTACTATATAATATAATAATATATATATTAAGGAACAACCAGAATGCTTTGGGGTTGGATCTTATATTTGACTCAACAGAGAAAAGATACTGTTTATATAAGAATTTTTTTAAGAATTCATATTCTTTTTTTGTTCGCAAATATTCCGAACGAATAGATGGATTGGATTTACTCTTCTTATATTTTTTATTCATAGCATTCTTTAAGTTAAGTAGGCGCCTATTGAACCAAATCGGTCTATTGTTTCTCCTTGTCTTTTTTATCCGCACATAGTTGACAAATGCAGTGTTAATTGTATTTAAGAGGAAATTAAAATTAAAAACAATATTCCATTCTATTTGAGAAAAAAATTGATTAATCGCAATGTAATCGGCTTTAGCAAAATCAAACCTATATTCATCATTCTCAAATTTAGAAATTTTACATGACAGTAAATCAAGAGTGAACTGAAGAGCTTTATGGTGAATACTATTTTCTAGTATAGGAATATCAACTTCGCAGCGCTCTGCATTAACTATATGATCTATAAAAACTAAGTCGAGCGTTCTTCCAATTGAATTTTTAACATTATTGATTTGCACTAGGCCAAGAGACATAATAGAATCCAAAAAATTTGAATCATTTGAATCATTGCTCATATTAAGAGGAACCAGACATTTTTCTTCTTGAGAATAAACCCAGTTTACATTGTTAAGGTTAAAATCACCTAAGATAACAACATGATCTCTATCTTTAATATTTTCTAAAATTTTAAATATGTTTAAAAAATGCAAGGTATAAATTTCATCAGTAGATCTAGGTGGAATATAAGATAAAAATATATAAATACTTAAAAACCTGTTATCAGAGTGATTATCAGGAAGGTCAACTCGAATACATATCTGTTCAACCGAAGAATGTTCCAGCAAAATTTCTTGGCTGAGGTAACCAGAACCAATAGCCATCAACAAGCCTCCACCAACGATATTTGTACCTGGCAAATGCCGATCCTTACGAAACACATTGAATTGAGCGTCAAAAAATTCAGTCGTTAGAATTCCATCACAAAGCCAAATCCTCAAAAATGTTATGTTAAATGTAATGTTACTATTTTTTCTGAGCCTCAAAATCTTTAGCTAATAATTCCCATTTTAAACTCGACATTCCATTTTTAAGAAACAAACTTGTTACCGTTATTTTCTTTCATTACAAATATTACAACTCAAAAATAGAATACTTATTCTTAAAAATTTAAGACATAAAATATATATATAAACACTAGCTTTTACCCTCGACTTCGTCCGCATTAGATAGTTTTTTTGGATAGTAGTATGAAAAAACCTGAGCTGTACTTTTTTGTACGTATGTTTAAATTGTGCCGAGATGGGATGAGGCCATACTAAGTGTGATTGTCATAGGTTAGGTAAGGTGACGAACCGAGTAAATCATTAAGTATTAAAGAAACAATTAAATTTACACGACGAATAAAATATTTGCAGGATTTTTCTGTAATTTGCATGCGTCCGACATCGGCGTGTGCCCTCACGTGTGTGTCCGTTCGGGTAGACCCACTCAGTGATGTCCTCCCCCCGCGCCGCACTACCGCCGCCGCCACCTGCCTCGTCTACCGCGTGCGACCCTCGCCCGCACACTCGCCTCACGCCTCAGCCGAAACAGAATTATCAGAATTATCAGAAGTAGAAGACAGACCCAGTGAATTATTTGTTGTACCTACATGGCTCGTGTTTGGCGATGAAAGGTTGAGCATAGCAAAGTTTAGGTTTAAAATTATTATTTGTGGAACTTGGTGGGAGCCACAGTTTGCGTCTAACGTTGAGAGCTTGAAGCACGTGGCGCGCGAAGCCCGCGTTAACATACGTGTATGATAAGTTTAACATGTTTGACAATTTATTTCATAAGGGTTGGGAATGCGTTGTTTTCCCGCAATGCCAATTTTATCCAAATATTATTCAAATCTTTGGTAATTTAGGAGTGAAAGCGATCAGATTCCCCGGAAATTAATTTTTCCTATGGAAATGCGTTATTTTCCCGAGGTCAAAAGTAACTCATGTCCTTTCTTAAGTCTCAAACTATCTCTTTACCAAATTTCATTTAAATCTGTTCAGTAGTTTAGGCGTAAAAGCGATCGGCCCACCTGAATTTTCCCATGGGAATGCGTCATTTTCGTGGGGTAAAAAGTAGCCTATGCCCTTTCTAGGGTATCAGAATATCTCCATACCAAATTTCATGCAAATTAGTTCAGTAGTTTAAGCGTGATTGAGTAACAGACAGACAGACAGAGTTACTTTCTCATTTATAATATTAGTATAGATTATACATTTTATATTTTAGATTGTTTTGTATTTTTCTTAACCTCAATAGAAATTAAAAAGGTTTACAACATTAATTTTTTAAAATTTTATTATAGTCGTATATGAAGATAGATACATGTACCTACCTTAAGGTACATCTCCAATCTTCTCAGGTGATGAAGATAAAGGTTGAAAGTGGCATAAGACCAAATTGGCCTTAAGTCACTTTGGAAAGCGACATAAGGCCAACCGTTGAAATTTGGTCTTATGTCACTTGCCCTTATGTCACGGCACCTATTTCATATACGAGTATGTCGCAATTAAAAATTGTTTTACATTTAATATTTTTTGAATCGAATGTTTTAAACAATTATGGTGAATGAAAGTTTCTATGATAATCCATAATAAACTTCAATTTTGGATCGCATACTTTATAAAATTCTTTAAATTATAATTATTTGGCATAAAATAAATAAATTAGTTGGCGCAACAGACCGTAAAGAACCAGGGCCTAGTGACTTACAACTCTCAACCATTCCTGTGTGCGAGTAATTGCAGGGATGGAGGGAACCTACAGTTTATATGCCGAATCCGAACGGCTAATTTAAGAAAGCACTTTTTCATGACAAGAATTACTCTTGGAGAATTTGTCAATTCCTCGCAAGAGGCAGTACCCGTGAACAAAACTTTAGGTGGCACAGGCAGGGATCGAACCCAAGACCTCTCGGCATACTATAAATTAATATCAAGTGAGAGTTTTTTAATGACATTAATTTTGTCCCATTGCAACCCAACCCGAATAGCGTCAAAAATATGATAATTCAATAGATTGACAGGCTTTTTGGCAGTAGCTGTCTTTATAATGTTTTTTTTTAGGGAAAATGATTATAAATAAACTGACAATCAACTCCAACTAAACCCCCCCCCCCTGCTAATACAAATTACATTTTAAATAATTGAATTTTGAAAACAAACTACAAAAAAAGCTAAAGTCTATTCAAAATGTGTTAAAACTATTTTTTTGGCTTTGATATTTTGAGAAAAACCAATGACTTTTGTCAAAGAAATTTAATTTTAGCTAAAATGTTTTTGAAATCCCAACGACAATTTCCGACGAAAAATAAAGAAATTTTCAAAACTGTTAAAACAATTTATCTATTCGGTTATTTTTTAAAGAGACGATAACATTGGCACAATTCTTCTTTTACTTCATACACATTAAGCAATAATTAAAGTTCTTTTAATGGCAATATCAGATGCAAGTTTTCATGGGTAACAAAAAGTCAAATTATTATGCATCGCATGCCAGGATAACTTTTTGTCAATCCGGCTGGTGCCGTTTTGTATCAACTCATTTTTATTCATCTTCCAATTTCCAAACTGCATTATGTATTTCTTAGCAATACCATTCGTTCAGTAAATGTCAGGCTAAACTTAATCCTTTGAAAACTCTTACATCAGCAAACGAGCAAAGAACAAAGTTGATAATCTCTGTCAAAAATCAAAGGCTGAATTGTTTGTTTTTATTTTTGTATTTACTTTGTGAATTCTAACCAAAATTGTAAAACACAAATATCAAAAACGAAAAAGAACTGTCAAAAATGAAGTCATGTTTGAATGTCATCTCTACTGGAAAAATGTATCTAAAGGTGTTTGAGTTTTTAATAGAAAACTTCTCCTCTTATAGCTACAGTACATACAGTTTGTTCAAAACAAAAGCAACTTTTATTGCCCCGATTATTAAATAATAAAAAAAAAAAAAAACAAATTTAGAATTCAATTATTGTATATTTTTGTTTTTAAAATTTAAATAAGTATTTACAGTTTCTAATGGAAAATAAAATAAAATGGTTTTTGTAATATATCATATCATATCAATATTAGGCTGGTCAAAACAAAAACAACTTTTCATAAAAGCATTTATTTTTTTAGACTTAATAAGGTTAGGTAAGGTTAGGTTAAAGTGGCTGTCCATGATGGAGAAGGACACACTTAGGCTACCACATGAATCTTGAGGCTTTCTCCTAAGCTCAGTGAAACCAATTTGAGTCCCTACGAAACGTGAGAAGGCTGATTATGATCGTTTAGATCGTTATAGAAGAATTCCCCTAGGTAATTCTTGCGTTTTTGTGCTAGCGCAGGGCATGTACAGAGAAGGTGAAGAACTGTTTGCTCCTCTTCCTCGTCCATACAGCTTCTGCAAAAGTCATTTGATAATACGCCTAGCCGCTTGGCATGCTGTCCTATTAGACAGTGTCCGGTTATGACACCTATTATCGAGCTTGTATGAGATATGCTTAGAGATAGCAAGCAACTTGATCGCTTTAAATCTAGTGTAGGCCAGATGTTTTTTGTGACCTGACACGTCGTGATGTTGTTCCACCTGGTGTTTGCCTTCTTCATAGTGTCTTGCATTAGCAATAGTTTACAAGTAGCGATTGTTATGCCAGCATTTGCCAAACGTGGTAGAATGGGTTGTACTGTACCTTTCCTGGCAAGTTCATCTGCCTTACAGTTAACTAGAATGTCTCTAAAAGCTCTGATGAAACACGCTACAATGATTGGATGATTGGGAAGGCGGAAAGAGAGACTTAATTTCAGTCGTTCAGAGTACACACCTCAACCAATCCCTTATTTTGTTTTTGATCCATCTGTATTAAAGTGGACTGACTCGTCCTCCAGGAACCTGGAAGGTATAGAAATCTGGAAGTTTCTGTCGAATTGCGGTTGGGGTATGGTGTAGTCTGTGTGCTTTGGAATTGATTCTTAATACCTAAGAATTACGGTATGGTCAATGTTGTTGTTAATCCACTGCGACGAAGCTTTGAAGCGAATAGCAGAGCTTGCAGCTATTTGTTTGCTTAATATATCAAGAGTTGTTAGGTAGAGTAAGGTGTCCAGTGCTGCAGATGGGGTCGTGCGAAGCGATTCGCTTATACATAGTCAAGCTGAACGTTGGACTTTATTTATTTTGTCGCGGTTTATAGCTTACTCTAAAGCAGGCCACCATACTGCCATTAAAAAAAACCGTACATTAAAATCGGTCTGATTGCCGATGTGTATAGGCAATGCGTGATTCTGGGTTATAAGTCCCATTTATTACTAATAGCTTTTTTGCAAGAAAACAGAGCTACAGTAGCTTTTTTGACTCTTTCTTGTACATTGCATTCCCAATTTAGTTTTTTGTCTAAAATAAGACTCAGGTTCTTATCCTCGTCTGAGAACTTTAATTGGATTCCTTGAATATAGGGAGGGTTAACAAATGGAATTTTGTATTTCCTCGAAAATAGGACTATATCGGTTTTGTGTGGGTGAACACCAAGTCCACACCGTTCATCCCAAAGTATTAGTCTGTCTAAAGGCATTTTTTAAGGCGTTAAGATGCTTTCCTACAACCGCTATAGCAACGTCATCCGCATAGGCAATCACTCGGAAACCCTCCTCATCCAGACTAGAGGAGAGGGGAAACCTTG
The DNA here is from genome assembly GCA_920104205.1 of Eupeodes latifasciatus. NCBI lineage: Eukaryota > Metazoa > Arthropoda > Insecta > Diptera > Syrphidae > Eupeodes > Eupeodes latifasciatus. The sequence continues at coordinate 36,454,631 of OV049926.1, forward strand.
CGGTGTCCCTCGACTAGCGAATCTTCTGGTAAAAGAGTTGCCCACTTTTGAGTTAATTATTCTGCTAGTCAGCATTAAATTAATTACCCCAAGCCTTACTAAAATATTGCTAGTATTTTTTAGCAAACCCCTTGTTTTTAACCACTTCAGCACATCTTTGAGTCATGGAATCAATTAAATTGTTATTATTGTATTTTGGATACTTTCAAAAGCCATTTAAATTTGATCAAGCAGATCATTTTTATTTATGGAGTCCTTACAATTCTTCTATCTACAATTTCCCATAGATTTTTAATAGGATTGAGGTCTAGCCATTGGAACACGTAAATCTGGTTTTCTTGAAACCACGTCTTAACTGTATTAGACGTGTACTTTGAGTCGTTGTCCTGGTCCTCAACGTACATACATACAACGATCAATTGCACCATCTACTTGGTGAATCGGTCCCAGTCCATGCCCTGAAAACACCCACACACCATTACCTTACCTCTTCCGTATTTTACAGTAGTTTTGGATTCAGTGCCTCTTTGGCTGGTCTACAAACACGACGGAAACCATCGGAACCCTTGAAATTGAATTTGGAATCTTCCGAAAAGAGTACGTTTCACTTGATGTGATTATGAGCAAATTTTAATAGCTTATATTTGGTTGAAATAAAAGGCCTTTTACAGCTTTGAAAGTTTAAGTCTACCATCAACAGCTCGTCTGCGAACTGTTCTCGCGCTTACGTTTAGGTTGAGTTGGGTTTTTATTTCTCAAGATGTAATAAAAAGGTATTTCCTAATTGATTTTATATTTTTTTCTGTTATTTCACTAGAGTATTTTTTTCCGACTATTTAACAAAAGTTAGCTAGGAACACTGATTAACTGGCTGTGAACTGAATAACACCTAATAAATGGATTCAACTGCACTCGTTTGCCAACACCTTTAATATGAGCAATATATTTTGTAGTTAACAGACTAAATTTCTTTAATTAGTAAAAAAAAAAGAGATAGCAAAACAAAATTGCTATGGTTTTGTCCAATACAAAATTGGGTTTACTGTCCTACTTATTTCATATCTAATGAACCGTTTCGAAAACTATTTTCTCTTGTGGTCCATTCAAAAGTACAGGGTTTTTCAATAGGGACGATACAAAAGTAGAGCGACAGGGACAGCAAACGACGCCATATTTCTTGCCGCTCTTTTGACATTTCTCTTCAGTAAGGTTTGCCATTTCATGAGGTAAGATATACGAACCAACAACGAGTCAAAATTATTAAAATTTTCTACCGAAATTCGGAGTCAGTGCCTTCAACGTTAAGAGTGCTACGTCCAATTTATGGTCGTCATAATCGTCCTAGCAGATCAACAATTGAGTTTCTAGTGGAAAAATTTGAATCCACAGGCACAGAGAATAATTGCTTACAACATCAACACCTGGCTATGAGCCTTAATTTGATGGCAAGTTTTTACACTTGCTGCCCTCGCATTGTTTATTCGCTTAGTTTTTGAAATTAACTAAAAGGATTTACGCAAAGATTTACCCCCTCTTATTTGGCGAAATGCTTTGAGTGAGTTCCTCTTACTAAGCTACCAAGACATAACAAATTCACTTCTTTGTTAACCTTTGGTATTCGCTTAGTCTATCTATATATTGATTTTTTGAGTAATTAAAAATCAATACCCTATGCATAAGGATAAACCACAACTACCTCGATACTCTCACAAGGAGGCCATCCCAACATATGTTCCTGGAATTAAACAGGGGGCTTCAACATATCTCGTGGTACCACATCTTCAATGGTATGTTAATTTAGTCTTTGATGAAGTGACATCTAGGGAAGATAACCCTAGAAGTGGTCGCCCGACTTCTTGTGGGATGCAATCTGCCGAGCTTTATCTACAATGTACATCATTCCTAAAAATGATTTTATTTCCACTTCAAAGTTTTTTTTTAAACATATATTAAACACCAATGACACTTAGTCATTCCATTTGTATATTAACTGATACTTATTGGGTTTGTATAATTTTTATCAATAAGTCAACCTCTGCCCCAGAGGAAGGACGACAGTCCTGTGTTTACAATCTTTCGCAAGATTTAATCTTAGGAAGGAAGTAACCCGTAGCTTCTTGCGTTCGCTTACAAGTTGGAAATTTTCTCAGTGCAGTTGTAAGCTGTGCCTTTTTCAATAATTATGAATTGATCATTATCATTCATCATCGAGCTGCACTAATTTCTCTAACTTCCTCTCCAGGAGCCACCAAGTGGAGGTGCATGTAAGCGCTTCTTCCTTCCAGATTGTAGACAAGCATATAGCATCCCTACATCTACACGGAAGTCAGTTTGACTCCAATCCACAGGCACAGTACAAAATGTTCCCGTGCCAGTGAGACAAAGAAGTGCCCGTAGTGTCGAGAATATTGCTGCCGCTGAGAGTTCAGTTGCAGAAAGCCAAAATGTGTCTCTCACACGTCGTTCTCAAGGGTTGGGCATCTCTGCGAGGCACGTCGTTGTGGCGAATTTTGCAAAAAGATCTTGGCCTATATCATAACAAGATTAAATTGACGTGAATTGGGCTGAGCAACAACTTGAAAATGATTCGGATTTTCATCGAAAATAATCATCTTCAGCGATGAGGCTCATTTCTGGCTGAATGGCTTCGTCAATAAACAAAATATATATATATTGGTAAGGCAACAATCCACACGTACTCCATAAGTCATCATTGCATCCCAAAAAAAAATTAGGAACGTAACGGAATCCTGCTTTTTAAAATCCCGTTTTTAAGAAATCACGAAAAAAAAGTTTTATAATCCCGTCTTCTAAAATACCGATTTTTTTTAAATCGCGTTTTTTGAAATCCCTCTTATTCAAAATCCCGATCAATTGCAATCCTGCTTTTTAAAATCCCGTCAAATCCCGACATTCCCGTTTTTTTTTATAAAATACGTGCATTAAACTAAACAACAATAAGAGTCAAAGGTTTTTGTGTTAAATTACTTGACTGAAATATTATAATATCGTAATTTGTTTTGTTTTTACTGTGCATAAACATTCATTTTTGTTTACAATATTAACTCTTGCACAAAAAATATGCATTCCATCCCACAGCAAATATACCTCTCGATAACGGCTTTACTGCTATCGTTGTCTTTGTTAATTAATTTGAGTTTGTTTTAAAAGAATACTATTTTACTTTATATGTCTTATTTTTTGATATGTTGTATTTGTTAAAGGTTACAATAAAATGAATCTAGAAAAATATCTCATTTTTAAATTTGTTTTAATTTTTTCTAATTTCGATTTTGCAATCAAAAGTAGTTGTTGAATTTTAAAAAATCGCGCGATTTTTAAAAATTAAACATATAGTTTTGATTGCAAAATCGGGACAATAAAAAACGGGATAACATATAGTTTTGATTGCAAAATCGGGACAATAGAAAACGGGATAACAAAAAGCAGGATTATAAAAAATCGGCAATAAAAAAAACGGGATTTTAAGAAACGGGAATATAAAAACCGGGATATCGAACCCAACCCAAAAAATTACGGTTTGGTGTGGTTTATGGGCCGACGACGGCGTCATTGGGCCGTTTGTAGCGCTCTTATTGAAAAACCCAATACATGCATAATGTATTAAATTTTAGAAAATAAATTAACATGATTTGTTAAAGTTATTAGTTTTTGAAGGACAAAAAGATGGAGGTAGGTTTAGTTGCTAATGTGTTGGCCAACACTGTATATTTCGAAACTAGTTCATAACCCGCATGAAATGAAAATTCACAGGTACATATATGAATTTTGCTGAGTACAGACTATGGTCGACTTATACAACACACTTTGGTTGACACAGATCCCTCGCACTCTCCAGAGAGAGCGAGACTAATGTTTATCATTCAACCTTCGTCATCGTCGTTCGGCTCAAACAATTCATTCAGAAAAGCTATTGGAAATGGAAAACAAACGAAATGACTACAAAAATAAATATCACATAAACATAACAAAAACAACAGCAACAGCAACATCAACGAAATAAAGGATTCACATCAAAGTGCCAAAGGATGAGAGAAGAGTGTATATAACATCATCAGCTGAGACTCCTGCTTCTGCTCGGCAAGTTCATGGACACGAAAATATCCTCCCACCTTATAGGTACTCCAGATACAATATTAATTTTTCAGATTGAACTTTTTCTGTTTTGATGTTGTTTTATTTTTCCTTTTTTAAGTTTTTTGTTTGAGTAGTCTCCAGTTTTTCAGCAGTTTTTCCAGTGTTTTTCCTCCTATTAAACAGAAGAGTTTTGCTCTAATTTTTTGCTTCGAGCAGCTTTCTCTGTTAAAACAATGCCAGAGCAGACATTTGTTATCCTTGAGATTTTTTTGCCATTTTTTCTGCTGCGCTTGTTGGTTCTGAAACATAAATTGTTGGTATGAAATAAAAAAGATATGAGAAGGAATCTCTAGAGAGAGAGTTGTTGTTTTTAAAAGTCTTTTTTTAGAAAAATTGGAACAGATAGGTAGCTTTCGTTTTTATTTTTCATTTTTCTTCTTTTAATTATTTCAATAGTTTTTCTGCTGCACTACTGAGTACCTACCTATGTACATAACCTTGTTAAAGAAAAAAGTAAGTTTGAACATTTTTTTTTATTTTATTTTGGAAAATAATTTTGATCTCGGGGTTTAAATAACTGAAAGTAATAAAACTAGTGTTGGGGAATCTTTTTGTTTCAACACGAAAAAGTGGTATTGTTATTTCAGGATCTTGAATTCTATTGTTTTTTTTTTTTTTTCAAAACCAACATGAAGTAGAAATAGAATTTACCATAAAGGATTTTCCAATAATAAGTTTAATTTTGAATAGCCCGCTATTTAGTCAGTTGTAGCTTTTGTAGCTGTTACCTTCTGACATTTTCCTAGTAAACACTATACTTACTTAAAAATAAATGATACACGTGAAAAATGTTTAAGTTACCCTTTTTAAAACTGAAGCACTTTTGAGTTGTCACGCAGATCTTTAAATTTTGAACTGATATAATATAAGGAGGTTAGTGATGTCAAGAATCAAAACATGTGCTTTACTTTAGAACAATTGAAAATTATTTAGCAGTCGATTTTTGGAATAAGGAATTCTACGCACGACAAAACATCGTATTTTTCATAACGACTTAGATATTAGGGTTCATGAATAATCAAGCCGATTGATCACCAGCAACGTTGTATCTTCGCTGGTTGGATGCTTAAAATGCATCAAACTGATCCAGATTTTTGTCAAAACATCCTCTTCAACGACAAGGACCATTTTCACCTAGCAGGCTTCGTTAATAAGCAGAATGAAAGCATTTGGGGCTTGGAATTATTTTTGAAAATTCTTTCCATCTCCAATATGTGAATGTTTTGTGCAGTTTTTGAGCTGTGAGTCTAACCACCTTATACTTTTTCGAAACTGAGGTTGGTGTAACTGTTACTACTGTGAATGTATTACAATGCCGTGCAATGATTCTTTACGGACGCGACGGAGTTAGAAAATTTTGATACTGATTTTGATGAACTGTCCATGAAAGTGTCAGAGAAGCAATAACAACTCTCAGGAACCTCTCGTTTCAAAAAAATTAACTTTATCAATTTTGTGTCAATTTCCGCAATTGCAAATATTTAAATTCTTGTTGAATTTAACTTATTTTCAGGGGCGCAATTAACCTAGGGGATAGGAGTTGGCACCTCATAATTTTTAAGAGTCGATAAATCTAGGTTACAAAATTACTCGTAGTCGTAATATGGTTATCTACAGTTATATATATATATTATATATATATATATTATAAAGAGGAAAGATTTGTATTTTTGTATGTAACGAATAAACTCAAAAAGTACTGGACCGATTTTAATAATTCTGTTTTCATTAGAAAGCTACATTATCACTGATTAACATAGGCTATATTTAGTACTAGATTACTAGGTACTAGACTAAAAGGTGTAAAAAAATTAGCCATAAAATGTCTTTCATCGCATACGCTGCGATGAAAGGACAAAAATTGTTTTCTAATTTAGTCATTCATGGTCGTTTTAATTAGCATGCTTATAATTTAAATATCTGTACCTATTTATGTCTACCCGTGCGAAGCCGGGACGGGCCGCTAGTACATTAATAAAATGAAATTACTTCAATTTACAACGGTTCTCATGGTAACTTCATGTTAAGTAAAATAATAAAATGTGCTATCCTAAGCAATCCGTAGTATTGTTGTATCTCGGAACAACGACGGCGAATAAATACTCAAGACGTTCGCTAGGACGTATACGCACTTTTTTAATAATACTACTATTTTACGCCCCTAGTTGAGTGTTATTTTTAAGTTTACAATTAACTTTACTCTCCATAATATTCAAAATTACTCATTTTAAGTACAATGCTAAATTCATACTTTTCTTAATGTTTAAAATGGAATTGCTTGATAAATACTGTAAAAATATTAATTACAAGCATTCAGCAGTATAACTGTCATTTTCAGTGGCGTCTTTAGGCATAGGCCCGGTGGGCCAGGGCCCAGGGCCCCGCAATTATTTGGCCCCCAAATCCACCAACTCAAAATGAATGAATCTATACAAGAATTATATAGAAAACAAAATAAGGTTAGTAGACAGTACAGTAACAGAAAAACAAGTTTCATTTTACTCTCTGTTCCGTTGAAATTCTCCTCCTCAACATCTTAAACTTCTGGCAACATGAATCTTTAATCATACTCCTGCACACGCTGTCAACATTATTTTAACAACACTGCTTTCGTTCTACTCTACAGTTCTTCACTTATGTTGACTTTTCAACTCACTCCATAAACAAACACAAAGTTGTCCCATGATAATTCATTCATCGAAGATCATTTAAAAAAATGTGGGAACTCAGGAAAGGGATACACTTCCTATTTATCAGCAAATATTTGCAACAAATTCATTGATATAATGGGAAAACAAGTCCTAATGAAAATTTTAGGTGAAATTAGATCGGCAAAATATTTTTCCCTAAGTGTTGACAGTACACCCGACCTTTCTCATATCGACCAGTTCACTTTTGTAATTCGGTATGTTAAAAATTGTGTTCCCATCGAAAGGTTCTTAAAATTTACACCTATTCAAGAGCATAAATCTGAATATTTGGCTGACACAATCTTGACATTTCTGAAAAATCATGATATTTCAATAGAGGATTTCAGAGGACAAAGCTATGATAATGCGTCTAATATGTTGGGAAAATATTCTGGTTTGCAAGCAAGATTAAAGGAGAAGTGCGAATTTGCTACCTTTGTACCTTGTGCAGCACATTCTCTTAACTTAATAGGCCTTCATGCGGCTGGTTGTGTGCAGGAGGCAACAAGTTTCTTTCAAGTGATTCAAAAATATACAACTTTTTTTCTGTAAAAAATAGTACAGGAGTTCACTTGCCACATATTTTGATGGTCCTGCACCATCCGTCCAGCTAATTGGGAAAGAAAAGTTTAAAATATCAATCTTTTTTCCAAATTATTGACACTATTACTTTGCAATTGAAAATACGATCCAATTGTATTGTTTGGGCTTTTTTTGTCGATTGCAATATTTGACTTCAGTGGAGTTGCAAAATTCTTGCGAACAGTTTTCAAAAAACCATAGAGATGTTAATGCAGAAGAACTTGAGGTAGAATGCTTGCACCTCGTACAGTATTTAAAAGAATTCAATAGAGATGTAAATGAAGATCTTATTACAATATCAAAATTGTACAGTCTAATTACAGTGGATGAAATTAGGAACACATTTCCAAATGTAGAAACTGCCTGTAGAATTGTTTTATCTTTGATGGTTTCAAACTGCAGTGGAGAGCGTTCATTTTCGAAATTGATAAAAAATGAATTTCGAAGCACAATGCTACATGATAGTTAGACTAAACAGCTTGTCAATTTTATCAATTGAAAATAAATTACTGCAGAAAATTGAATTTGATGATTTAATTCATGATTTTGCAAATGAAAAAGTCAGAAAAGTATGCCTTCAATAATATTTTATTGTATACTTAAACTTACATACACATATATCTAAAAAAAAAAAACAAATCAAAACAAATATAAAGACATAAACTTACATAAAATTAAAAAAAAAAAATATATAAAAACATTAGAAATCAACCAAAAAAACAATACAAATTATCAAAAATCAACTATATAATGAAAAATGTTCAACTATTGAAGGTAAATTAAAAAAAAAATTAAAAGTATAAAAAAATATCTGTTTTATTTTTTTTTAGTTCTTTTTAAAAAGTAAAAATATTAAAAAAAAAAAAAAACACACAAACTAATTTTAAAATGATTTTTTAACCTAAAGAATTAAAAAAAATATATTATACCTACTTTTTTTGGCCCCCAAATCTTATTGGGCCCAGGGCCACCAAAAGTCTAAAGACGCCCCTGGTCATTTTTGTGTTAACTATAATTTCACTTTTAATTTCAGGTTATAATAAATTTCTATTTGAATAAATTTAGTATTATGTTGTTATAATTAACTTTTTTTAAGAATTTGCTTTGAACAAATATTCAAGTTGTCCAATTTCCAATCTTTGGTTCATCAAGCTTTTATATTTTCTTAAAATACAAAAAACATAAATTGAACAATACGCCCCTGATCTTTAAGTTAAATGATAGAACAGTTTAATCGACCAAAGATCGGAAATATAACAGTTCGATGGGACAACTTGAATATTTGTTTCAAATCAAACTCTAAAGAATGTTGTGAAGTCACAAAAACAGTGTCAACACAAATGTTTTTAACGTCTTCGAGGGTATGGTGGGGGGAATGCTAAATTAAATGCTATACTTTAACTTCGTAAAGGATACAATTCAATTAATTTTTGCAAACTATCGAATTTCACTGTAAGCGGGGGGGATAGGGGTAAATCAATTAGTAAGGTTTGTGTTTCAGAATGATATGAATAATTAAATATACATATACATAAAATACTCCCACCGCCATCAAGACCCTTTAAATGCAAAATAATCAAAACCATTTATAACGCTTTGATATACTCGTATTTACATTGTTAAGTTGTTTAAAAATAATTAACCTAAATGAGTAAGTTTTAAATTAATTGATTCCAGTCAAATTAATTATATTACAGTATTAAAAGTATTGAAATAAAAAACTTTTTAAAACTGTTTCCCTTTTGTTTTGAAAAAATTCAAGTCTGCATTAAAATTGTATCTACTATTATAGGTTGCACTTTTTAGTAGTTACCTTAAACAAGAAGCGCTATAACTTCTAAATTCTTACGTCTAGACTATACTAGACTTTTTTACGTCTAGCATTTGTGAAACGATCCATTGTTGGACGTAAGAACGTCCGAGAGAACGTACACATGCACACACAGGTATCATTATAAAAATCTTTGATCTAGATTCCGAGGATCTTGAAACATCGAGAAATGTCAAAAACTTTAATTAGACAAATGGGAACGATTACAATAAATTCCTTTTCGAAGTTAATAATGACATCGCCTTTCAAAATAAAATGCACGACTGGGTCGCACGAACTTGCTCCTGTATGCAAAGAGTCTGTTTAAAAAAGCACCTATATAAGATTTAAAATTATACCTTTAAAACAAGTTTGTCTTCAAAGATTTAAATGCTATTCGATTTGTCAAAAAAAACCGCGCGATTCATCCCAAGACACAACTCATCCTAGGACAACTCATCCCGGAAATGAATTGGTATTTATAATATATTTATAACAATAGTTATAGTTATAAGCAATACATACATATGTACCAAATGCATTATCTAATTTGGATAAATGATAGTAATCAGCCCTATCATGAATTCCATCGTAGTCGGAATTTTTACGAATCCCGAAAAACTGTATCATGAAATCCGTTCGTAATGCAAAATTGTATAAGATTTTCCACTACGAACGGATTTCATGATACAGTTTTTCGGGATTCGTAAAAATTTCCGATTACGATGGAATTCATGATAGGGCTGAATATAATAAAAGTTTTGTCAATGTAATGCGCTCTTTCGGGCTCACGCACAGGATTTGATCTGGTGAGATGGGAGGGGGTTACATTTAATACAGTTAAAATAATTTAAAAAAAAATATTTTAAGATTCAAAATTTTACCTGAAAAGTAAGTTTGTCTTCAAAAATTTAGATGCCATTTTATAAATCAAAAAATCCTTGATTTTTCAAAATTTTTTTTTGAAAATCGTTAGAGCGGTTTTTTTTTAAATTAATTTTTTATATATAAAATTTTTAAATTTTGTTCTAAAAATATTTTTGGTATGCAGTTGTTTAGTGATTGTAAATATACGCTCTACATTTGAATTTCGTAAAAAAATGTTGACCCGTTTTTGAGATATAGAATTTTGAAAAAAAAAAAATCAATATTTTTTTAAAAATCCAAACAATAAAAAATTTCACTTTTGATAATCAAATATTGTTAAGGCGATATAAGAGCTTATTCAGAAAAAAAATTATTGAAATCGGTTGATAAGTTGCTGAGAAAATTAAGAAACAAAATAACGGTTCTATGAGCGGTACCTTTCCTGAGCAATACAAAAATATGTTTTTCTTATGAAAAGAAGCCAAGTTTAAAAATAAAATTTTAGAGAAAATTTAAAAAAAATCTATCGGTTTGTTTTTGAGAAAATTCGAATTTTCGTTTTTTGACCAAAAAAATTGTATGGGGGCCACTGTTAGTTTTGGTCTTAAAAAAAAAATGAAAAAAACGCCTAACGCGAATCTGCTGAAAACCTTAACTTCCAAGTTTGAACTCAATCGACCCAATGGTTTAGGCTGTAGGAGCGTGGACAGACAGACAAAACAGACCGGACGGAATCGCGGGACCCACTTTTTTCGACTTCTCTACCATCGTAATATCATGTTTGATTAAAATCTCGAGTTCGAAATTTTGCACGAATGCAAAACTTGCCATATAGTTCCTATATGTCGCAAGTAAAAAAACAAGATTTTGATGATATCAAACAAAGGTTTTCTATTGAAATTTATCCAGAGGAAGCGCTTTATGAAAGAACCTTTCAGAACATTATTAAAAAAGAGGCTGGGATGCGACCCACACTGATAACTTCCCATCCTTTCTGTCGATTTGTCTTACTTAAAAGGTGTGTAGGTTTCCGTGTTTTGTTAAAAAAGTTGTCAGTTGCATTATTCTAAAAGATTTAAAAATTACCAACAATATTTTGCATTGGATGAAATAGTTTGATTCCAAAATCTATTTTTGCAAACGAGATTTTTAGTTGAAAAAACATTTCTTAAAAGTTTTTATTTCTCATGTAAACAAATACAAATTGGTTGAAAGAAACTAATTTAAAGTCAAAATCTTTTATTGTTCGCGAGATATCGAGAACCGAACATCAATATTTAAAAATTTTGCGTACTATTTTTGGTAGATTTTAATTCTTTATGAAAAAACAGACTTTTTGATTTTTATAAAAATTTACTGAATGTCGAAAACAATATTTTCTGTTTTTTTAGGTTTTTATTTTTTGTAAAACAAATGTCAATTCGATTTTTATCAAAATATTACTGTATGTTGAAAACGTATTTTTCAAAGACGAAATTAGTTTTAAGCCAATATCTCAAATTTTTGAAAAGATATTTGAGTCGAAAATCATATTTTACGAAATTTTGGTATTTTTTTAAGTTTTTATTTTTTCTTAAAAAATCGAATGTTGAAAACAATATTTCTTATAAGACAAAATTAGTCTTAAGCCATAGTCTCAAATTTTTGGAAAGATTTTTGAGTCGAAAATCAATTTTTACCAACTCTTGTTAATTCTCTTTTTTAGGTTTTTAATTTTTTGTAACAAAACTGTCAATTCGATTTTTTTCAAAATTTTACTGAATGTTGAAAACAATATTTCTTGAAAGATAAAATTAGTTTAAAGCCAAAATCTTAAGTTTTTGAAAATATATTTGAGTCGAAAATCAATTTTTACCAACTTTTATTAATATTGTTTTTTAGTTTTTTATTTTTTGTAAAAAAAACCGTCAATTCGATTTTTCTCAACATTTTTCAGAATGTTGAAAACAACATTTCTTATAAGATAAAATAAGTTTGAAGCCTTAATCTTAAGTTTTTGAAAAGATAATTGAGTCGAAATTCAGTTTCTACCAACTTTGAGTAATGTTGTTTTAGGTTCTTATTTTTTATAAAAAAAACTGTCAATTCGATTTTTTTTTTAAATTTTATCAGATGTCAAAAACATTATTCTTCGTTGCACAAAATTGTTTTGGAGATGAAATCATATTTGTGTCGTAAAATTTTCGAGGTGACAAATTTTTTTTTCAGTTTTTTTGATTTATAAAAAAACCGTTAATTGGATTTTTTTGCAAAAATATATTTGTTTTGTATCACGTTACAATATATTATATAAAATTTAGGGTCTATGAAATAACTCCCACGAAATAAGTCCCACTTTTAAAAACGAAATAAGTCCCACCAAAAATTGCTATTTTGAAAGTGAGAGTTATTTCGTTTTTAAAAGTGGGACTTATTTCGTCAATTGGCGGGACTTATTTCGTTAAGCGTTCTTATTTTATGTGGGACTTATTTCGTTTTGAGTGGGAATAAATTCGTTTTGTAAAGTGGGAGTTATTTCATACCCCTAAATTTATATTTTGGTGGGATTTATTTCGTTTTAAGTGGGACTTATTTCATTTTCATAATTTTGCATTTTAAGTGAATGCTTAATAATTTTTGCCGTTATTTGTTGCTCTTCACGTTGTTTCTCATTGAATTTCATAATGTTCTTTTTGTTGCTTTTTAAAAAAAATGTATTGTATTGTAGAATATGCTTTCGAAAAGTTCCGTTATTTCTTGCTCTTTACGAAATGAATGGTATTGTTTCAAATTTGTTGTTAAGTGTGCTAGTTTACAAAACCTTATCATTATATTGATTAGTTAAGTTTGTGAATTTCAATAGTGAACATGAGTGTGACATACGAAATAATTGCAGGGAAGAGGAATAACAGCAAGCTTCTTTATATTTTTATTGAGAAACAATTATATATAGGGTGTGTAAAGTCGCCAGGCAGGCGCCTATATCAACAACTTCTTTCAATAAAAGCACCTGTGGGTGGCCCGCTTCGCGGGTTCTCAGGATTTTAACTCCCTTTTTCGGGGTCACACCCGCTCACGCAACTCCGTTGCTCCGCTTAGGGTATGTAAAGTCGCCAGGCAGGCGCCAATATCAACAGCTTTTTTGAATAAAAGGCCATTATGGCTTTATTTCTCATTTTTTTTCTTATGCAAAAAGTTATATATTGGACATTTCGTAAAAGGGACAACCTCTCCTTTTTTTGTTATTAATTACTTTATACTTACTATAATAAAAAAACTTTAAAGAAATGTGAACAAATAGGTACCGAACTTAACTACTGGAAAAACAATATTAAAAAAAATTGTTGACGTAATTACGTATGTAAGTGTTTTATTATATTTTTAGTAGGAAATTGGAATTCGTGTTCCATGTTTTCTAATATCACCATTACAAAATACAACTAATCCCAATGCCACGTTAAAACTATAATACCGTCTACCATGCAATGGATCTTCAAGCCATTTATAAAGCTCGATAATTTTAATCTGATGGTCCTTCCGAAACGGTTTCCATCTTAATAATAAGAACAATTGATCTGTACTTAATCCATTTACGAATCCAAACGTTGTTACTAGTGGGACTTATTTCGTTTATGAAAGTGGGACTTATTTCGTGGGAGTTTTTTCATAGACCCAAAATTTAATTCAAGTCTCTAGCATTTTTGGTTCGTAAGATATTAAGGGTTAACCAAAATGTTCACCTTTTTTTTAAACTGCTATGGTAAAAAAACCACCCACGCAATTTTCTTGAGAGCCCTTTCTGCATCTTTCTGCCTTATTATCTGTATAACAACATTTATTTGAAGTCGATATCTCTTCTGGTTCTTGAGCTATGAACGACGAAAAAAACGTCGCGAACGTACGGACGTACGGACATACGGACATACGGACATACGGACATACGGACATACGGACATACGGACATACGGACATACGGACATACGGACATACGGACATACGGACATACGGACATACGGACATACGGACATACGGACATACGGACATACGGACATACGGACATACGGACATACGGACATACGGACATACGGACATACGGACATACGGACATACGGACATACGGACATACGGACATACGGACATACGGACATACGGACGTACGAACGTACGTACACACGCACGCACAGACATCTTTCTAAAAATCTTTTATTTCGACTCTAGTGACCTTGAAACGTCGAGAAATGTCAAAATATTCAATTTGATAAATCGGACCCATTACAATAACTTCCTATGGGAAGTTGAAAATCAGGGACGTTCTCAACGGATTTCCAGGTTTTTATTTCTGCCTTTCCTGAAAAATGCTCAAATACAACATTGATTCGGTATGTTCGTATTTTCGAAATTTTTTCAATTCTGCGACTTTGGAGGTCCTGCAATCCAAAATATTAAGACTGCCATCAAATTAAACTCTATTTTTGGTTTAATGAAGTGTTATTTTAAGAACGCTTCATGTTATACCTATTGTATCTCTACATCTCTACATGGTATTGATGAAATCTTGAAAAAAAAACGCATTGGAATCAGTTTTCTTATTGTGATGTATTTTATTCCTGAATTCGTCCGTTTTCCAGAATTGGTGAACAAAAATGTTACTATAGCATTTGAGCACCTGTACTTTATCACTCTATTTTACGTACTCAAGTAATTTTTCCATTTCTTGAATTAGTTAACGTTTAGCTTACGTGTTTCGTGAGATGTAAAATATGCAATTTATTGACAATACCCATAGTGTAACTTTCTATTTCGATTCAACAAGTAGAAAATGCATTTTAAAAATAAACCAACAACTTCAATGGATTTTTCTTGTTAAATCAATTTGACTTGAATCCCTTACAAAAATAAAGTGACAAACAAAAATTTGAAAAAGAAATAAGGAAATCACATCCCCTGCTGTGGAACTTGATGTAAGACGATATGTTTATATTGGAAAATAAATAAAATAAAATTCCAGGTGATATACAATGTAGGTATACATAGAAGAAGATAGAAAAGAGATGCTTTTGAAAGATAAATCGATAAAGAAAATATGAAAAGAAAATGTTAAGGAAAGAGTTAAGTTGAATACAAACACTCAATTTAAATAGACGATTTATCTAAACATATAAATGTACATATGTATGTATCTACATATCTATACGTAAAAGGATACAAATGTAGGTTTGAAGGATATGCATATTTCTGTATGGACACATTTTTGTGTGTGAGATGAGTATGATGATGTGGCTTTTATACTGTTTGTCTTTATGTTTATATAACAAGGAACACATTTCTATTTAAATGGAAAATAAAATGGTTCAAATTTACAACAACAACAACAACAACAAAAATATAACAGAAAGACTCTTTCGGTTGGAAAAATAATATTATAAACTCCAGACACAAAGAATGTTTTGACAACGATTTAAGTAGAAAATATATAACGAAGGGGTTTTACTATACTACACCCTGTATACAATACATATACATACCTACTTTGAGTTTTATATAGCACTTTCAAGCATGCAAAAAGGATAATAATATACACTCGAAATATAGATTTGGGCGATGAGTTAATTCATTCATATGAGTGTTTGTGATTCAATCGAATACTCGTATAATATACATCGCATGGCATCGGATATACTCCTATATA
Organism: Eupeodes latifasciatus; assembly: GCA_920104205.1. Classification (NCBI taxonomy): domain Eukaryota; kingdom Metazoa; phylum Arthropoda; class Insecta; order Diptera; family Syrphidae; genus Eupeodes; species Eupeodes latifasciatus. The sequence continues at coordinate 36,470,406 of OV049926.1, forward strand.
AATTCAAAGTTTCAAAAAAAATCTATATGTGTATACTTTTGGAATTTCTTTGACAAAATTTACATACATGAATAGGAAATTTTTATTTGAAGATATAAGTTTGTTTGCTAACATATTAGGTATTCTTTTTTTCTTTCTTGGAGTTGATGGTTTTGCAATTATTATAATTTGAATTTCAAGGAACAACCAAGTTTATAAGCAATTTCAAAAAAACGTGGGAATATATATTATGTTTTAAGATAAATATGTGTTTTTATTATGGGAACATCGGTTTTTACTCACAATTTTAGGCTTAGGAATGATTGTTGAATGAACAAAACAAAATTATATATTTCATAACAATTGGTGCTTGAGTTTAAACTACGTAAATGTTGAAATAAGGTTTACAACTGATAATTTTAATATAAAAGTGGTTTGTTTTAAAGTATTTTTAAGCCTTCAACAATTATTTTAAAGATAAAATTTTTAGAAAATAAAATATATTCATACAAAAAAGTGGAGTAAAATTTAAATCAAAACTAAACATCAATAGATCGAAAGTTTTACAAACAAATATATTAACAAATAAAAAGTATTTCAATTTCGAACATCTCTCCTTCTTCTTGTCAACGAAATATTTTAATTATAATTTATTTCTGTTTACGACTTTGAAAAGAATGTAAATGTTATGTTTTTATATGAAAACCTCATTTTGAAAACTGCGTTTTTTTTTCAATTTTTGAAAATAAAGTAGCACAAATTTCAAATTACTGGATCTCTCATTAGAAACATTTTTTAAAGGAACTCAAATTTTAAACATAAATGATTAGCAACAAAAATCAAGTGAACCCTCTTCCTTGATGATATAGTTTGTTATTTAAATGGTGGGATTGATATACGAGGCAGTCTAATCAAAGTCTTGATGTATGCTGACGACATTGTGATGTTAGCCGACACTCCCATAAAACTTCAGATGTGATTACAAAATTGGAAGAGTATTGCAAAAGATGGAACCTAACCGTAAATCGTCCAAAATCTCAGATAATGGTGTTTGGTAGAGGTAAGGGACTTCGGAGTGGTAATTTTAATTGGAAACTTGATGGGGTTCCTGTAGAAATAGTAGACAACTACAAATACCTTGGCTTGATAATGACACCACAAAATAATATGAAGTTTCATTTAGTAGAAAAACTAAAAAATTCAAAAAATGCTATCAACTCTACTTGGTTCAGCTGCATGAAAAATAAAAATATTGGTCTCATTGGTACTCATTTTTCTCAAACGCGTACTACACCTGCCCATGTCAACGCCCACTTATATGTTACATATTGAAACTGGACTTCCATACCAATATACATCACAACACTGAAACTACATTTCGACTACATCCTTAAAGTGCTTAACATGAATGTATCTCGTCTTCCTAAAATAGTAGCAACTTGTGCCTTGCAAAAAAAATCGTCATGTTTTGAAAAGTGGAAGGAATTGGCTGAGAAGACCGGATGTCCGCTCAATCTAGAAGCGTTTAACTTTCATCAAATGAAATCAGAGTTATACAATATTCTTCGGGTTCTGGATGAAAGTATGCACAAATCATTAATCGAAGAAGCACAATCTTCAATATACAGAGTATATTATCCCAAGCTCGAGCACGATCTCAGCAAGATAAGTTATTTCGGAAATAACGAGAGTGTTAATAAAATATCTACCATTTTTAAAACACAAGGAGAGTTACTGCCGTTAAATTTTATACCTAACCGCCCAGAAATGATTGGTCGGCTCTTTTCAAATTTGTAAAATCCGCATTACGATATCGAAACCAAATTTTAAGAGAAGCATTTTAATTACATTAGTTATTGGTAACTTTGTGTTAAATTACATTTATATTGTCAATCTTACAGACGGCTTTTGCCATGTCATAAAAGATTTGTAAACCTTATCTAAATTCTTATAATTTATTGTATCTAATAAAATCTTATTCTAATCTAATCTAATCTAATCTAATCTAATCTAATCAAGTGAACCAATTTTTTTTGATGAAACATTAACTTATTTTTATAATGGGCTATCTATTTTGCGGTTTCAAAAGTATGAAGTATGAAAGAACTAAGCAAGCAATTGGCGAGATTGTGAACAAATTTGAAGAGACTGAATTGGTTACAGATATTGTAAGGCCCGTGCAATATCGCTGCTGTAAGTGAAAGTGTTGCCGAAGACCCAAATGTGTCGATTCCTTGGAATTAGGACTGTCTACGGCACATTATGGCGTATTTTGCATTTGGATCTACACCTATGTACATCCATATAAATTCCAGCTCACACAACAGAAGCCAGCTGACCATTCACTACGTCGTCGTAGATACGTCGAATGGGTGCTTGAACAAAAGGCGGTGGACGGCGATTTTTCCAACAAAATTTTCTTCAGCGACAAAGCACATTTCTCACTAGGTGGGTTTGTTAATAAACAAACATGTCATATTTGGGGTTCTAAGAATCCTCAAGTAATTGAAGAGTGACCATTACATCCACAAAAAGTCACTGTTTAGTGCGCTCTTTGGTCCGGAGGTGTGATTGGAACTTACTTCTTCGAAAACGACAATGGAAAGAGTGTCACTGTCAATTTTTTGTTTGCCTGCTATTGAAGAATACGACTTGGAAATATATGTATGTGCTTTCAACAAGACGGTGCCACACAACTCGCTCGGATATGACTTTATTGCTAGAGACATTTCCTACCCGCGTAATTTCTCGTAGTGGCGATATCAGCTGGCCACCAACATCATGCAATTTGACACCGCTGGACTTTTTTTGTAAGGCTACGCAAAAGACCGTGTTTATGCAGATAAAAATTTAACTCTTGAGCACTTAAAAACCAACATTCGTGAAGTTATGGCTGAGATACCGCCAAATATGTGTCAAAAAATGGTCGAAAATTACATCAAAAGAATCGATGCTTGCAACAATTCGCGTGGTAATAATTTAAATGATGCAGAGTTTCACAAATAATGTCATGGTTCAACTTTATAATAAAAAAGAAACATCATGAAAACATATATTTTATATGTGTTTTATTTAAGTTTACTTTTAAAATCGCAAAATGGGTAACCCTGTATTTGGAAAACAATGTTTTTTTGTAAGATATTATTTTAACTATAAATACTAGAATCTTAAAAAATACTTTTAAGGAATTTCTGTGTTTGTTAACTGAGCTTACATTTTTCGATCTTGTTTTTGGCTTAATATTAGCTGTTTTCCTTCAAATTACGAAATTTTCAAAAATGTAAGAATAATTATTAGTTTTTTAAATTATTTTTTATTTAAAGTTTTAATTTGGAGTTATAAAAAATTTTATTTACGCTTTGAAAATTTAAGTTATTAAGTCCCTAAAATTGTGTAAAACATTTTTGGGGGAAAAAATAAATGATTTTAACGAAAATATATATGTAGGTACACCGTGACACACACAAAATATTTTTTAAAGTGTAAAAATGAGTTTGTTCATAATTTGTTTTAAAATTAAACATTTCAGGGAAAAAATCTATACAAAAATATATGTTTATGTTGGTTTCTAAAAATATAGATTTAAATTTGTTTCAATTCCAAAAACTGAAATGTTTTTAAAGCTTAAAAGCAATAAAATTAAACACTTCAAAATTGCAAGAACTTGAGCTTTAACATTATTGTATAACTAGAACTTCAGCCCAAACAGGTAAATTGATATTCTTAAAACTTTGATGCAGAGCTTTTCCCTAAAATTAATTTGTTTGTTCAAGGATATAATATTTAGAACTGGTAATTGACATACATTGTTTTTAATATTTTTTCCAAATAGGGCTTAACTTATTTTGTGTAAAATTTCGAACACGTTATAGTTAAAAATAAATATTTAAAGGCAAAGTATTTACGAATAATTACGTTGATACTTAGGAATTCAATATATAATTCCTAAGTATTTGGAATTTTAAATACCAGTACAATTCAATTGTATTAATCATTAAAAATATCTAAGTACCAGTGCAAGGGCTCTTACTTGAGCCTTGCAATTTGTGTATTTGTAAGTAAATTTTTCATTTATTTAGTAACAAATTCATTTATTTATATTCTGATATATACAGATTTACAAGTTTATGAATTGATAAGCTATGGCTTAGCCGTCAGCCTGGTTAACAAATTTTATAAATAAATTACATATTTTGTTAATTCACATTTTTCAATCTTAAATTAGTATAAAAATCAAATATATTCCGTCATTAGTAAGAATCTATACTTAACTTCCAATCACATTCGTTCAAAATTTGGAGTGTTTCTTACATGGTTAATGTATTTTTACCAAAAAACACTAGCCTCTGTTGATAAAATATTAGACATACACTTATGAAGTGATAACAATCCTCCTTTGATTTTAAATTGCATAACGTACAAAATTGATTGAAGCTGCCGTTATAGGGTCTAGCATTTAAACTTAAAAGTTCACATCTTGCTTTAAAAATGAAAGAAATGTCCTAAGTCCATCATGGAAGTAGTTTCGTTGGTTTAGGTTATAGTTGAGCTGAGAGTATAGTACTCTACTATCTGATTCGCGAGCTATATTAATAAAGGATTCTCGAAATATGTCTTCATTCTTCTGTATAATCCTGTAAAGTTGCTCCTTTAAGTTGTTTAAATTGTTGAAATCTATATACAGTATCTCTCCACAAGTATTACCGATATCTTGCCATTTTTTCATCCACCAATCTTTATTCCTCAGTTCGTACAAAAGCATTTTTTTCGATAGTCAATTCTCCTGGTATGTACAAGTTTTAATAATATAATCAGCCTGTGCCTTGAGTGTGCTGGTGAGAAGTTTCGGTATTCCGTTTTCTAAATACATTGCATAAATCGGTGTATTTTGCGGTAAGTTGAAGAGTTTTCTCAAAAAATTCTTTTGAAATTTTTCTATCACTTCGTTCTCATCTGCACCCCAGACCTGAGAAGCGTAGCAGAGAGTTGATTTCACAACGGCATCAAATATTTTATATTTGGCTGAAAGGATTATTCTGTCGTTTGAAAAAACATTTTTCCATGATAAATTCAACAAGCTTTGGGAGGTGCTGGCTTTTCCATAAGGTGTTTGTCAAAATTTAGGGTTGAATTTAGCTTTAGACCTAAATATTTAATTTCTTTGGATATTTCTAAAAGATTTCCATTAAAGTACCATCTATTTCCGCTAAGGTTTCGTGAGAATCGTGAGAAGATCATTATTTTTGACTTGTCTGTATTAATAGATAATCCCCACCTATCAAAGTAATCTGCTAAGCGATTTATCATCAACTGTAGGTTTTCTGGTGATTCCGACAACAGGACAGGCCATCAGCGTACAGTAGCACATTTATAACAGAATCAGATATTCGTATTCCTCTATGTCATTTATGAACAGCGAAAACAACAAGGCACTGAGTGGACAACCTTGTTTTACTCCGGTACATGTTTCGAACCATTCTGAAAATATCTTCCCATCCCAGACTGCTGCATTAGTTCCAGTATACATCGCTTTAATTACTTTCAAAAACCTCGAAGATAGACCCAATTGTGTAAGTTTATAGAAGAGCGCGCTTCTGTTTACAAGGTCAAAAGCCGCTTTGAAGTCCACAAAGAAAGAATATACTTTTTTGTTCCTTGTTGAAAAGCTTTTATGATTGATGAAAGAGTAAAGATCTGGTCTATTGTTGAAAAGTTTTTTCAAAATCCGGCTTGGAGATCCGACAGAATGTTTTTCCTTTCGATCCATTTTTCAAGTCTCTCCACTAGTATACCGCAGAATATTTTTGTTAACACATTCAAAAACGATATACCTCGGTAATTTTCAGCGATGTCTAGGGACCCTTTTTGTGTATTGGATAAATTACCGTCTTCTTGAAAGAGGAGGGGATGTCAGCATTTGAAAAGATTTTGTTGAAGAGTTCCCTTATTTTATCAATGCATGTGTGAGGAGAATTTATATAGAACTCATAAGGAATCCCATCTTTCCATTTTTCGCTTTTTCTAGTACAGCTTTTATTTCTTCTATTGTTATCTCACCATCTAACGTTTCATCAAGAACATAAGGTTCCGCATAGCAGTAATACTGGCTTGGGTTATTGCCTAGAAGTCCTTTAAAGTGTGCAGCCAGACTTTCTGTAGATAACCCTGTGCCAATTTTATGAGTAATTTCGTTAATTTATCTAGCTATCTTCCAGAATTCTTTCGAGTTTTTGGTTTGACCTAGTGAAAGTGCTTGCTTATTTTCATATTAGATTTTCTTTTTGTGACATATATCTTTGTAAAGAGCAATCGCTTCATGGTACCATTTTGTCAAACCACAATTTCGCGAATTTCGTGCAATTTTTAAAAGAGAAAAGGATTTTTGGCGCGCTTTCCAACAATCCTCATGGAACCATTTTTGTTTAAACTTTGGACAAGTGCTGTTTAAAATTTTATTCGATGTCGAGCATCTAATATAACCTATTAGTTGGTTTGATCTTCTGTAGATTCTATTGGCATACCGTTGTTTGTAACTAAACTATCTAGATTATGTTGAAATAGAACAGCTTCTTCATTTTTCCATTTAAGTCGTGGTGGCAGCTTTACATATATTTGTGAACTGGCAATTAGGTACATTTCTAAATTCTACTACAATAGGCATATGATCTGAAAATATTTTGTATTGTACTTCAAACTTTTTTATTTATTTATTTATTTATTCATCAATATGAGATTTAAAAATCTACAATTAGACTACTAGATAAATATTTACATGTGTGTAATTTATTAAATAAACTTAAGTTTAATATAAATACTTAAATTATAATTAATATGAAAAGTATATAAAAATAAAATATAAATAAAAATATATAATTAATTTGTTCATACATAATCAAAATATAAAATCAATTAAAATGAAAATACAATAATAGTTTATTTTTCAAAGAAGATCTACTTAATTGAAAATCAAAATCAATACAATTTAAAATTAAGTTTGTTTCTTTGACACAGCGGGTTATAGGTTCATTTTTCGCGTAATTAACTCTGTGTACATCTTCACGAAACAAACAACGTATTCGAAGTTGTCGCGATGGAGCATACAAATTTATTAAAGACAACAAAAAAGGGCATTTGATATGATATGATAAAATATCACTTATAAACATCACAGAAAACATTTTACGTCTATTTTCAAGTGATTGAATAGCTAAAAGTTGGCATCTAGTTTTGTATGATGGAGTTTCAATGTTCCACCCAAATTTTTGAATAGTGAATCTTGTAAATTTTTTTTGGACCATTTCAATTCTTTTAGATGGAATGTTATAAAAAGGGTTCCAGATTACACAACAGTATTCCAAGATTGGTCTTACATATGAGGTAAAAAGCGATTTTAGAGTAAAAGGGTCTTTAAAGTCTATGCTATTGCGTTTGATAAAGCCGAGCATGGAATTTGCTTTGGTTACACTAAATTCAATGTGCTTAACAAAGTTAAGTTTAGGGTCAAAAACAACACCAAGATCTTTCTTCTCCCTTACTCTTTCTAGAACTTGATTCTCAATTTTGTATTCAAAGATGATTTCAGAAAAGTTGCGGCAAAAAGAAAAACATTGACATTTAGCGACATTTAAATATAGTTGGTTTTTCGTGCACCATTGGGATAATTTCGAAATATCGTCTTGTAAGAGATGACAGTCATTAATAGATTTTATGCAACGAAAAAACTTTAAGTCATCGGCGAAAAGAAGTTGACTAGAATTAAGGAAAATACTAGGTAAGTCATTTATAAAAATTAGGAAAAAAAGTGGTCCAAGATGGCTACCTTGGGGCACACCATATGAAACCAAAATTGGTTTTGAGAGAACTTCGTCAATGCAAACAAATTGAACTCGACCCTTAAGATAAGATTCCAACCATTTCAAAAACATAGAATGAAATCCAAAGTTTTTTAATTTCTTAATTAAAATAAAGATCAATCCATTCATTGTTTACGGCACAGTAGTCGATGACAGATTTCCCCTGTCCTCCTATGAAAGTGTAGTCTCCTTCATTGTCACCATCAGTACAACCATTTAAAATAATAGAATCATACATCTGCAGCATATCAAGCATATCAGATCCATTTTTATTGCAAATATTGTCTCTTGATTTACGATTGGAATGAGAGATCGACGAATTTGTTATATCTTGAACTGAAGTAATTTGTGAGTCACTGACCCTTGCATTCCAATTACCAATTAGTAAAATGCTTTTATTTGATAAGATTTGCATTGCGTTGTTTAAATTTTCAAAATCCTGTGTCCATCTGTTACAATTTATATAGCAGGGTAAAATGCACATATTAGAATAGTCAAGGAGTTTTACTATCGTGATTCCTTCAAGTTCATCAAACTCGGACTTATTTAATAATGTAGTTTTAATACCGAAAAGATTTCCTCCACTAGTACGACCTTTAACAGAATATTTAATTGCTTCTTCCCATATACATAAGCTTAAAGCCAGTAAAATAAGTTTTAAATGTACTTATATTATCTTTTGTGACATGTGTTTCGAATAAAAAGAATATTTCAAAGTTTTTAACATAACTAACGAAATCTACAAATAAGAGTTTATTGTTTAGACCTGAAATATTGCAAGCTAAGATTTTATAACATATAAATTTTATTTGGCTGACGGCATCTAAATTTCAATTTTTCACAAATCTACTACAATTCGGGTTTTCATGTGCCATCCCTGGTGTATCTGCTACATCTGATCTACTTTTGTTTTGTATCTAATCCTTTTCCTACAGACAAAAATCAAGCACCAAGAACTTACATATTATTTAAATATGTAAGTATTTTGAAATCGGTTACTCACTTTATTTCTAATTATATTAATTTTAAATTTTAAATAATTTCTTGAGCCAAAATCATAAACTTCAGAGAAATATTCAAATGAATAATTCAAGAATTTATAGAACCTAAATTTTGTCATAATTTGTATAAGAAAAAAAAAAAAAACATTTATTAAAATCTAAGCAATAGAATTGTTGTTCAAAAATGCAAATATGAAATTTTATATTTGAAATAAAACAATTCGTACAAATTTAATTTTGAAATTTTGTGGACAGTTAAAGGGTGATTAAATTGGGACGATGTTAAATATGAACCACACCTAAACGTCAAGTTTTTTTCGGTATTTAAATTGAAATTTCTCAATTTTAGACTAATTCAATTTGAACCATGGAAAGGTACACAATCGAGTTATTTACGCTTATTATGGAATTGGGCGTTCAAATCAAAATGCATATCCTGCACTTTGTGATATTTTCCGTCAATTTATTTGCCCAAATATGCGTACAATCAGAAAACTCGTACAAAAATTTGAGCTAACCGGGTCTGTAGGAGATGTAAAAACATTAGTGCATGCTAGTACAGCTCGTACTGCAGAAAATATTTCTGCTGTTCGCAATAATGCGGCGACTCGTCATCGTGCTCAACAATTGTAACTCTCACGTTCGTCGTGTCGGTGACCATTATGCATAAATACTAGCATTTACACGCTTACAAGGTGCAATTGACCCAAGAACTAAAGTTGTGAGATGATAATGAACTTTTTATGGCCCGAATTTGAAGATATGGACGTGGACGATATGTGGTTTCAACAGGACGGTGTCACTTGCCATACAGCTAACAAAAAAATGGATCAATTATTCCTCAGCGTCTCTGAAAATTTGAACTATCAGGTGGAGGTGTGGCATTTTGTCGAGGCGGCCATTTGGCCGATATTTTGTCCTATACATAATTGAACCACACCAATATTACCATAGTGAAAAGAAATGACAATAATTTCCTATAAAATTGTGTCTTATTCAAAATCAACTTCGGTCCTTAAAATTTAACCACCCCTAATTGATTTCTGATAAGCTTAAAATCAATAGGAACATTTTTTTAAAAGATTCTCAAAATGGTTACATTTTTCTTGAACCAATTTCATAAAGTTTAAAGTTTTCATTTTAGGATTCGAATACCTTTTTGACATTTTGAAAATGTGGGTATACAAGACATTAGAATTATTAAGTAGACATTTTTAAATAAATAAAAACGCAGCTTATATGTGTTTGAAAATTTTACTAAAAAAAAACACAAATTCATAGAGAACAGTTACTCGAAAACTACGTTAGACTTGAACTTTTTAATAAATAAATAAACCTTTTTACAAATGAATCTAAAAGTAAATAAAATTAGATAAATATAAAATATTTTTTTAAACAAATATATATACAAAATATGTATATAGTTAAAATACTAAAATTACATTACGAATGTGTTTTAATATTTCAAAAAAATATTTTTTTCTTAATTTGATATAAAGTTTAACATTTCATAAAACATTGAGAAAGCTGATTCCAGATAAAAAAAAGAGGCTGGGATGCGACCCACACTGATAACTTCCCATCCCGTCTGTCGATTTGTCTTGCTTAAAAGTTTGTCTATATGTATCAATTTTTACCAAATTTGCGTACTATTTTTTGTAGATTTTATTTTTTTATGAAAAAACGGACTGTTGGATTTTTATATCGAGATATATGAATATCGAAAACAATATTTTCTGTGAAATAAAATAAGTTTGAAGCCAATATTTGTAATTTTTAAAAGCTATTTGAGTCGAAAGTAAATTTTTACCAAGTTTTAGTATTGTTTTTTTTATTAGGTTTTTATTTTTTGTAAAAAAAAACTTTCAATTCGATTTTTCACAAAATTTTATCGAATGTTGAAAACAATATTTCTTATAAGTTAAAATTAGTTAGAAGTCATTATCTCAAATTTTTGAAAAGATATTTGAGTCGAAAATCAATTTTTACCAACTTTTGTTAAATTTTTTTTTAGGTTTTTAATTTTTTGTACAAAAGCTGTCAATTCGATTTTTTCAAAATTTTACTGAATGTTGAGAACAATATTTTTTGAAAGATTAAAGTAGTTTAAAGCCAATATCTCCAAGTTTTGAAAAGATATTTGAGTCGAAAATCAATTGTTACCAACTTTTATTAATTTTGTTTTTTGATTTATAAAAAAAACCGTTAATTGGATTTTTTTCAAAAAATATACTTCTTTTGTATCACGTTACAATATATAATATAAAATTTAATTCAAGTCTCTAGCATCATTGGTTCATGAGATATTTAGGGTTAACCAAAATTTTCACCTTTTTTTAAACTGCTATGGTAAAAAAACCACCCACGCAATTTTCTTGAGAGCCCTTTCTGCATCTTTCTGCTTTATTATCTGTATAACAACATTTAATTGAAGTCGATATCTCTTCTGGCTCTTGAGGTAAGGACGACGAAAAAAACGTCGCGAACGTACGGACGTACGGACATACGGACATACGGACGTACGAACACACGCACGCACAGACATCTTTCTAAAAAATTTTTATTTCGACTCTAGGGACCTTGAAACGTCGAGAAATGTCAAAATTTTCAATTTGACAAATCGGACCCATTACAATAACTTCTTATAAGAAGTTAATAACTGCACCTTTATCATTCTGAAATTTACTTAAAAAAAAAAAAAAAAAACAATTAAACCAATATGTGTTTTCTTTTGAAAACTAATTTCCAACAAAATCGCTGCATTTAAATGTAGTACACATTTTTTTTTTATTTTTCAAAAACTGAAGTTAATTTAAAGTAAGTCAAAGCAATCCAAATAAATAAAATGAAAGTACCAAGAACTGAAGCTTCATAATTTATAATTCAAACAGTAGCCGAAACAGGTGAATTGATATTCTCAAAAATCTAGTGCAGAGCTTTTCCCCAAAATTATTTTTTGTTTAAATAAATATTTTCTTAGGTAGTACTTATTTTATTTAAATTAAAGTTTCGAACCTCATACATTTAAAAATTAGGCGAGGGTGTTGGTATTTAAGTAAAATACAAGCTCAATTCTTAGGTAATTAAAATTTTTAAATCAAGGACCTTAAAAATTCTGTTTAGTTCATTTTGTATGTTAATGTATTACCTGAAAACAAAAATTAAGTACTAATAATTATGCTGGTAGTTGTAATAAACCATGTTAATTAAAAATGTCTGATTAAAATAATTTTGTAAAAAGTATGACAGGTATAAAAAAAATATTAAAATCAGTGTTTTAGAAATCCGAAACTCACATTATTTGATGGTTTCAATATATATTTATGAAACTTAAAATAATTTTTTGTGATGTGTTAATTATTGAAAATGAATGATATAATTTTCTATCTTATAATATTTTGTACACTAATAAATGTGTACATCCTTTTTATGAATTTTAAAGACTATTCATATGAGTTATAATAAGAAAAATTCAAAAAAATTACTGTGATGTTTTATGAAAAATTCCTTTAATTTCTTGAATCTGTTTTTTTTATTGCAGAAATAAAATCATTTATTATATAAAACCACATTCATTTACACAAGCAAGTCACGTTTTAAAAGAAATTGCTTAAAACTCATGAAACTATTTATTTTTTTCCATGCGGAATATCAATCAAAACATGAGACCACATTCATAATCATTTTTAATTGGGACATCCAAAAGTAGAAAAGTTTACATTTATTTGGAGCCGAGACGTATGAAAATTTTCTTAAAATATATGTAACTTTTAATTCAGTACATGAAACCATACTTAAAAAAGAATTGTTCTTTGAAATCCAAATCATCTGAAATTGTTCATACTGTTTTATGTAATTTGTATTATTTTACATTAAAACAGTGGAAATTTTCCTTCGATTTATTTTAAAAAGTCATAAAATAAATGAAAAATAAATATATCTAAAGCAAACAATTATTAATATAAATGTTTACAAACTAACATCGAAGGAAATATTTCACATGTTTTGTGAATTGTTGCCAGAAGTTTTTAATGGCTATCAATCATCAATTTAATGCTGGAATCAATCATTTTAGGAACCTTTTCCGTTTTTAATGAATTTTTTCTTAAAAAAAAAGGCATTTAATTTGAATCAGGATTCTTTTTGGGTCAGTTTACGTAAAATTAAAAGATGAACAATTATTTCTTCTAACATATTTCTCCATTTAATATTAAATTCATGAAAGAAATCATGTCCTTAAAGCTTTGAACTGAGTACACATTAACCATATAACCTTTAACCATATTCCAACAATCTGGCTATTAAACAGACAAAAACCGAAAAACAAAACAACTTTGGAGCCATTCCGTCTACTTTTCATTAAATGGCTAACGTGACCTGACAGATAAAATAAATAAATTTAGTTGTGTGACAGCAGATGGAAAACCATCTCATAGGGATTCTTAAACATTCGTGATTTTCCCAAAATTCTAAGATACACTCACCATCATTCTATATACAATACCATATCACCCACCCAGCTATATACAACAACGTTATACTTTGGACAAGGATCATAGCGATGTATTTTTCAAAAAAAAAAAAAAAAATGAACAAAATGAACAAAATTATCCTTTGTCTATCTATCTATTAAATAAATCGAAATTTCGTTTAAATTTGGTTACGTGCTAAAATATTTTAAGGATTTTCGAATTCAAACTATAGATTCTCTCGAAAACGAAAACATCACTAATACCAAGAATAATTTACTTCAATTTCGATCAGATTACTAAATTATCCTAATACGAGTAACTATTAAATTTCACCTCCAATCTGATCTGATATCCTTGCTTAAATTTAAAATAAATTTCAAATCAAACAATTTAAATCTCATTTAGAAAATTCCAAAAAAATATATTTTTTGAATATCACAAATCTATTTTTAATTTATTTACGGAAAACGCCAGGACTTCATTTCCTGTAGAATTTTCGTTATTGGTCACATCTGTATAAATATATATATATATATATATATATATATATGTATTGTATGTAGTCCCTACCTAACTTTATATTTTTTCCCAACAAAAATAAAATAAACATCTAATAGTCAATGAAAGTCTGTTGAGAGTTGATTTTCCTAATCGGAAAACGGAAATCATGGGACATCAACACGACGACGACGGACGAAGGGAAGGGTAGGCAAGAATGATGGTGGATGATTTCATAATGTGTTTTCTATCAAAAGAAAATGAAATTTAATTTCATTTATTGATGACGGTGATGATGACAAATACCTAAATAAAAATGGAAATAAAAAAGAAAAGCACCCAAAAAACATTCCAGAAATATTCAAAAGTTTTGGCTTTAATTATATTTGTTTTAGCAATTCATACTCGTGTTATGTTTATTGGGTCGGTCAATTTTGGGGCTATGAATTAAGGGCACATATTTAACTTCATGGTCAAACGTCAAAGCCTTATCATGATATGAAATAGTTAAGCGTGATGGAAGAAATTCTTCTTGTTTTTTTTGCTTTGCTTTGTTGCTTTGTTGTTTTGGACATGAAAACAAAAGGCGAATAACCTTTTCTTGTAGTTGTTTTTGTTGGGATATCACACACAAAACCTGACCAAAAATGTGTGATAATAAACTGTGCGTGTTATGGGAATCATCACATCACTGCCCCAATACGACTATATAATATGTGTTAGGGATATCAAGAAATAACAAAAATAGTAGTAGAATAAGAAAGAAGAAAGTAAGAATTGGACTGTGAATGTTACTTAATTAAACTGAACCCACAAAGGGCATGGAATTGTTAAAAGCCGCCATAAAAATTGGAGCTCACAATAAGACACAAAATATAGGGCTGTAAGTAATATTCCCTTCAAGCCATAAAACCAATGGTCACATACTGTATAGGAACTTCTTGTTTTACTGGTATACTGGTACTGGTACTGGTACTGGCCCTCGTCATGGTCTTGGATGGTAATGGTGGTGGTCGTCGTGGAAGGTGGTGAGGGGTGTACTCCTATGATACAGTGTTGTTAGGTGTAAAAAGGTTCGAAATTAAACATAAACAACGTAGGTGCTATTATTTTTTTTATTTTGTTTTTGTTATGCTTTGCCCTTGGGAACACACATACATATACCTACACCTACCTATCTACTTTGTGTCAGAATAATATAACGGGCAAATATAGGTTATGTTCTGCGTTAAGGGAAAATGAACCAGGAAGAAAGTTTACAAACATCTTGACTCTGACTTGTTGTTTTCAAGGACTCCATCACTATATAATAAGTCGGTAAAACAAAAGGAAGTATGTATAGGTACGTAAGTATACCTTTAACCTTCCTATATACCGTATACCACCCCCTCATGTACTTTGTTGATTTTCTTTTGAGCATGTCCTTCAAAACAATGTTCCTTTGGATTGAGGATTTTAGAATCTATAAATCACAGCAGCCCTTCAAAATTTCCTCCTCTCGGCATCAATGCTTCAGGTTCAGCTTCTTCAACTTCAGCATTGGCATCGGTATATTGTAGTTGCAAAAGTTTAAGTGCTTTTTCTGTTTATTTTTCTTTTTTGTTTTTGTTGTTGTTGTTGTTGTTGATTTTATGTTAGTTGGTAGGTAGGTAGGTAGGTGGGTAGGTTGGTACATCAGCATCAGGTATTAAGGGGAACAATAAATTTATAGCAAAAGCACATCCTTGCCCCTATATTGAATTTAATCAAAACAAATAAATCATAACCTTACTTGTGGCTTTAAATTGCTAAAGGGTATTCATTGTCCTTAGGCATATTATACCATATCTTAACTAAGTGTACACATGCTACCATAAGTTTAGATATAAACCTATGTATCTATAGGTTAGGTGTAGGTATGAACATAATATGTGTATTTTGTAGGGTGTCAGAGCTGAATAAACAATTTATTCGTTTGATTTTTTTCCCTTTTTAAGTTAGGTAAGTATTGGGTATAAGTTAACCTACATATACCTATTATTTTCAGGAAGGGAATGGGTATGGTATACATGCGTAGAGCTAGGTATATAATAATAATAATTCGTAGATTACCAAACTAATTTGAATGCATGACAGGAAATTTGAATGGTCGTTAAATGTCACATACGGGCTTTTGATGTTTTTCATATTCAATACAGGTGCCTATACCTTTAACTAAATATATTCCGGGAACCTAGGTTTAGTTATCTGCAACGCCCACATTGCTTTGTTTACGAGTAGTATAGGTATAGGTGTAGGTAGGTATTTGAGTATATTCAATATATGGGTTAATACTATATTGTATATTGTTAACTTTATTATTTTACGGTGCTTTTGTTAAATAATGATGTTTTCCATTTAACTTTTTTGGTATTAAACTTAACAGATAATTGAAACATGTAGGTTGTTGAAAAACCAATCAATGTTTAAAGTTTGGTTGAAAATCAAAAAATTAAAAAAAAACATTTTACAAAATTTGCACGTTTTTTTGTACTGAATACATAAATGTGTTTTTTTTTTTTTTTTTTTTTTGTTAAAGCCTTTAACACTTGGTAAAGTAGCTTCGGATAAGATAGCTTGAAAAAAAGTTACAAGTGAATTAATAATTCAACAGACCAATAATTGTGCATTTCATATACTTTTAAGGATAAGGAATTCGAAGTAAACAAAAAACCTATTTTGAGAATTCAAAACTACCTATTCTAACGGTTTCGGTCATTTAAAAATTCATGACAGACCGAGACTAGATCGATTTTTGACAAAAGACTTCCCGAGTTCTCACTACGCCCATCTCGGAAGTCTTTATAAGACTTATGGTTCGAATACACAAAATATCTTTTATTTTGAATTTAATATTTTCCAGATTTTAGTTGTATTCCGAAGGAGCCTTGGCTTTTGGATGACATTGGAAACGAAAATAGAATTTGGACATACTTCAAGTATTCAAGTTGTCAAATTTAATTAAAAAGTAGCTACATACCTAACATAAGAAGTACAAAAATGTATTAATTTTGCTTCATCATACATACGAGTATTTGTATTTCAAAAAGTTTTTCAATAAAAAGTTTCATTTTGAACAGGCAGCATTTCCAGCAGTTGCTACTTTTGTAGCTGTTATCTTTTGACATTAACAATAAAGCAATGAATTTTTTGAAATTTACTACAAAAATAGTGAACATTTTGCAGCAGCCACAAGTTTAGTTTGCAGTATTGCAAGAAAAGTTTTCTGATGGTGTTATTTCTCGAAGAGGTGATAACAATTTAACACCGACATCTTGTGATTTAACACGTTTAATTTTTTTTTTTTTTGGGGCCAGATAAGATTCATGTAGCTGCTACAGAATCCATTTAAGACCTTGCAGATGGAAGTCCTGAGGCTATCAAGAAGCCTAAAATTTCACTAAAAGAATATGGTAATGCATCTGCAGGCGTGAACGTCATTTGGCTGTTATTGGTTTTTGTTGTCAATGTCGTACATCTCCTGTTTCTATGGGAGCTACATGCAGCTCTTGAACGAATTTGTACGTCCGAAATAAGGTCAAATGAGGAATATACGACATACCCGGTTCCAGCAAAAAGGTGCAATGCAGACATTTTATGACAGTTGTGTTCCCCTGATTTAAACGTGTGGCTATGGGGCTATTTGAAGTCCAAAGTGTATGAAACCAAAGCCCCGGACTTCGACAATATTCTGACAACATGTCAACATCTTTGTTAAGGAAAATCTTCGAAAGTGTAGTGTTACGCTTGAGTGAGCGTATTGAAAATCAAGACCGTCATCTGAAAGACGTTATTTTTTAATCCTTTTTATTTTCCGCATTTTGACACTTAAATTTTTGTAAGTTTGACCAACTGTCACTGTTTAGACATGTCATGTCTTTTTATAAACCAGAAAACATTTTGGAATAGCTTAATACTCAGATTATTGTAAGAAAGTGTAAATTGCTTTAAGTTAAAAGCCACTCCAATTTAATAAGTAAAAAGAGGCTGGGATGCGACTTACACTGATAACTTCCCATTCCGTCTGTCGATTTGTCTTGCTTAAAAGTTTGTCTATATGTACCCATTTTTAATAAATTTGCGTACTATTTTTTGTAGATTTTATTTTTTTATGAAAAAACGGACTGTTGGATTTTTATATCGAATGATATATGAATATCGAAAACAATATTTTCTGTGAAATAAAATAAGATTGAAGCCAATATTTGTAATTTTTGAAAAGCTATTTGAGTCGAAAGTAAATTTTTACCAAGTTTTAGTATTGTTTTTTTTAGGTTTTTATTTTTTGTAAAAAAAACTGTCAATTCGATTTTTCACAAAATTTTATCGAATGTTGAAAACAATATTTCTTATAAGTTAAAATTAGTTAGAAGCCATTATCTCAAAGTTTTGAAAAGATATTGGAGTCGAAAATCAATTTTTACCAACTTTTATTAATTTTTTTTAGGTTTTTATTTTTTTTTTAAACTGTCAATTCGATTTTTCTCAACATTTTTCAGAATGTTTAAAGCAATATTTCTTATAAGACAAAATAAGTTTGAAGCCATAATCTCAAGTTTTTGAAAAGATATTTGAGTCGAAATTCAATTTTTACCAACTTTGAGTAATGTTTTTTTAGGTTTTTATTTTTTATAAAAAAAAATCTGTCAATTAGTTTTTTCTCAAAATTGTATCAGATGTCAAAAACATTATTCTTCGTTGCACAAAATTGTTTTGGAGATGAAATCATATTTTGGTCGTAAAATTTTCGAGGTGACAAATTTTTTTTTTCAGTTTTTTTTTTTTGATTTATAAAAAAAACCGTTAATTGGATTTTTTTCAAAAAATATACTTCTTTTGTATCACGTTACAATATATAATATTAAATTTAATTCAAGTCTCTAGCGTCATTGGTTCATGAGATATTTAGGGTTAACCAAAATTGTCACCTTTTTTTTAAACTGCTATAGTAAAAAAAAAACCACCCACGCAATTTTCTTGAGAGCCCTTTCTGCATCTTTCTGCCTTATTATCTGTACAACATAATTTATTTTATAGGAAGTTTATATTTTCAGGGGTACATCTAGATAAAATAATGAATCTGTATGTATTATTTAATAGGATACAAAACTTTAAAATACTTTTGAATAGCACTTAAGTGCTACTTATGTAATTAATTTTCAAAAATAAACTGAGTTATTTAAATGCTTCTTGATTGTGTGCAAAGGTTTTACTCAACCCTTTCTCGATGGTATTATAATACAACAAATATATGTATATGTGCGAGTCTCAAACCTCTACCAAAAGGATTAAATCTATCTTAAGTAAATATATTTATGTAAGCACCATAATTGACCAGAAAACACCTTTTGATTTACTAAAGATACACAAACATATTGCAATGTAGGTAGAGTATTTGCTTTTTTTTTAATTTAATTTGTGTTGATTTAATTGAGATGTAAATTTATATACGTTATTATTAAGTTTCAATTTAAAATTTATAACATCATTAAAGACAAGAATAAGAGCAGAAGTATTTTTAAAATTTTGGACTTATTACACTTGTTAGCAGTGGAATCACTTTATTTCTTGAGCTAAATTCTACTACAAATAAATATTAAAAATTGTTTCTATTTTTGTCTTTACTAAGAAGAAAAATTAATTTTTTTCCGGAATCTGCTACGTAAGTAAAAATATTCTTTGAAATTCTTTCTAAAAATTTGTTATACAAAAATTCGATAAATGAAGCTGAATAACTAAACTATTCCGCCCAAATCATGGATTTTTTTCCAACCACTTAAAATCAAAGAAAAAACAAATTAATATACAAATTTTTTTTTGTCGTTCTGAAAATTTGTTTACTTAAAAAATCTCAAAACTTGAGGATTAAAATACTTGCTTTGAACCCGGAATCGACCATTTTTCACTAAGATACATCATTTAATGAATCGGTAAAAATTGTATATAGGGTCCGCCATCTAACTTTTTTTTTCAACTAGTGCTTGTTTTGTTAATGGTACCACTTAGCTCATGTCTGATTTGAAAGATAATTAGTTTTATCCTTCCGCTGAACGAATATTGTTGTGTATACGCTTGAACAACGCTTAGAGAAGATGTCGATTTTGTCAAAAAAAAAAAAAAATCATTAAAAAAACATTGAAAAGCCGATACACCCAAAACGAGTCACTGTTTGATGCGGATTTTGGTCCAGAAGCATAATTGGACCATTTTTTTTTTTTCGAAAATGAGCAAGGAGTGGCCGTTACAGTCAATGGCGATCGTTATCGGGCCATGTTGAACGAATTTTTGTTCACAAAAGGATGAGGAGGAAATTGGCATCACTCGATGATTTTATAGCATTTTCAAAAAAAAAGTAATTTAGCGGACCCTATATAATGAAATTTTAAATTTTGGATGATTTCTTTTAATACGCATCAATTTTAATTTTTAGAAAAAAAAAAAAAAATATTAATTTTTCTCAAAGAATTGCAGTGAATTTTTATTAGGTACAAAAAACTCAGCTAATTTTAGTTTAATTTTCACTTTAATTCTATTCCATTATTGGAATATCACTCTGAGTCAGATATTTTTGTCTTAATTTTAAGAAATAAAAGAGGCTGGAATATCAAACCTACCCTGATAACTTCCTATTAGTTTACGATATTTTTTTAAGTCTTACAAAACATTAATATCAACATTTTGTGTTAGATACAAAAAGTATGAAGTCAAATCTTTCATGTTCTGTTCTCAAAGCACTTTTGTAAAAAAAAGTTTTCAATTGGATTTTTCTTAAAAATTAACTAAATGTTAACAACAATGTATTTTTTATTTTAGTGAAAAACTAATTTTTACCAATTTTTAGTAACATGTTTTTGAAGAATTCATTTTTTAAAAGAACATGTTAAGCGGATTGAACAACAATATTTTGTGTAGAATAAATTAAATTTGTATTCAATAACTTTATTTATTCTCGAAAAAATCAGCTTCTAAAAATTTTTAGTAGTACGAGTATTTTTTCTAGATTTTAATTTTTTAAGACTTTCAATTATGGATTTTTCTTAAAACCTGTATCACAAACGTTCGAAAGTACGGACGAACAAAGTTAAGAACGTAAGAATGTACGTTCTCGGGACATTATTGGTCGAGATATTTCCAAGCAAATTTTAAATTAAAAAATCGCACCGAATACAATAACTTTCTATGGGAAGTCAATATTATTTTAAGTTTTATTCTATGATTTTGAAGAAAAATAGTTCAAGAACTATACAAAAATTTAGGTTACTTTTGATTAAATTAAAAATATTTCAAGGAAACATAATTTTATTTAAAGAAGCATTTTACATTGTTTTTGGATTCTTTTTAATTGAATCAAATTTAATTACAAAATTTATTAAATGCACATACCTACATTTACATGTGTATGTATATATTTTACGGGGATATGTTTATTTTTCCTTGTAACTTTTCATGGTATTCTGTTTATTTAATTGAAAAAAAAGCTTTAAAATATTTTTAATTATATCCTGCGCACTTTTTCTGTTGATACAATTTCCATTTTAATTGATTGTTTTAAAAATAACAACCAAACACCCAATCATGCATATTAAAACACCAGTAAATTACCTAATAAAAACTGAAAGCCTTAAGCCTCAAGCTTTAGTTTGAAGTTCAAAATTCTCCATGAGAGACACGAAGTAATGATTTTTTGGACATGCTCTTTCGTGCTACTGTATTTTGTAAATTTAAAAGTGTCTGCCATCGATTTAGGACTAACCGTGTTAATAGAAAAGGTATTCAACCAAAACGATTCTAAAACAGTTTTCTTTATCGGGAAAAATGACAATTTCATAAGTGAATTTTCAAAAACCCATCCTTTAATACCATTAATGACTTTGACAGATTTGTCAGTGAGAAATAAAAATGTCACTTATGACGAGGTGATTTTGGTCATGAAATGTCTCCACAATGACAGCCGAACCCAAATTCTATCGTTTTTTGAGAAAATTATTGAAAGCTTAGAAGTTCGACAACATGTGATAGTTTCCGTGGACAACTATACAAACATGGAGCGATGGTTCGACTATTTCCATGGGAAAAGTTTCAAAAGAATTTACGGCAGTACATCCGACGACGACATATCCTACTTCTACTCACCTCACGCCGCCGCTGTTGACACAAGAATTCAGAAGCTTTCTTCCAAGTTTACTTTGCCGAATATTTTGCGAGATTTTAATGAATTTACCATTCGAAGTAATTTCATACGAATATTTCCTCTTACTTTTGTGTATCCTGATGCAAAAGGACAAGAGCAAATAGGAGGCTTTAGCGGACAGATATTTATGCACTTCCTTCGTAAACATAAAGCAATTTATAAAGAGATTCCCATGCAAAATACGACGAAATTCCATTTTTGGGAATTAATTAGGGCCACATCCAAAGGTAAAATCGACCTAAGTATAAATGTTTTCAGTTTAATTGAACCCTTAGTAAATAACACTGAAAACATTGTGGCCGAGTACAGTTGCTATTTGGGAAAAATTGAAGAGTACCGAATAATGGTGGCCATCAATGGCTTTGTCCAGCCGGACGAATACTTTCTCAGGCCATTTGATGGGAAAGTTTGGATTTGCATTGGGATGACTTTGATCTATATCACTGCTTTCGATATCATCTGGAAACTCGGTACCAAGTTGCAGGTGGACATATGGAACAGCTTCACTCAGATATTTCTGAACATTCTGAATCTATCCCCTGAGAGGCCGATAACCTCTGCCTATCGACTTCATGCACAGGTTACGCTATTCGCCTTCATAATCGGAAACATCTACGTCATCTATTTCACCTCCTACCTCACAGCTTACATTCCAATCAAACAGTACGATACCATTCAGGATTTGGTAGACAACAATATAAGTGTGATGATTTCGCAGTCAAAATGGACCTGGTTGAGGGACAAAGTTCCCTACAGTGCAAGTCTCGAGAACATAATCCTGCCAGTTGACTATGACACCCTCTATGCCCACCTTCTGCCAATGAAAAACAAAAGTATTGCCTACATTCTGAACATCGATGAAGCCAAGTTGTTCCTTGAGTTTCATTCGAGATTTGATGAACCCATGTTTCGTATTGCTCCCGAAGCAGTATTTCCGGAATATTTCCTCATCTACCTAATGCCACGTCATTCCCCCCTTAAGGAAATTCTCGACCATTTTATTTTGCAAATTATGGAAACAGGCTTGATGAAGAGATGGAAATCGGATATGGTGTTACAACTTGTGGCGGCTGGCTTTAAGAAATTCGTGAATCGCAGTACGGAGGAGAAAAAAATACTCAAACCACTAACTTTGGTTCATTTTGTTTTTGTTTGGAAATTATTGGGGGTTGGGTTGAGTTTGGCAAGTTTTGTATTTTGTTGTGAATATTTTTGGTGGTTTTTCGTGAAGAATAAGATGAAAAAGTGATTTTTGTTTAAGTTGAGAATTTTATCAGAAGAAAAATGTTTGAATTTTAAATTAACTTTATTTGAACTTTTTAACTTTACATATACCTTCAAGTGAATATACGAGTAAAATTGTTGGCTTAAACTTAGAGGAGCAAGAAACAAATCAATTTCACTTCAACTTTTAATAAAAACGATTTGAAAATTCAATTCAATGAAAATGTCTGATTGTGTCTAGAACTTCCTTCTATGAGCAACAGTGATGTAATTTTGTAAGAAATTTGTTGTACGTAAGATTTTAAATAAATGGGAAACAAAGTTTATTTTATTTTATTTTATTTTATTTTAGCGGACAACAAAAATTTGAAAGTATAATTCAAATATTATTCAAAGGGGCTCTATTTTTTAACACTGAATTCAACGATTAGCACGGTCGTATTGATTATCAAAAACCTTTTATTTTTAAACATGTTTAAAAGAACATATGAATTAAATTTATGGTATGATTATTGTTAATTTTTCTAACCAATTCAAACTAATTGGTTTTTCTTATCCTAGCAATTAAATCTTGAGAACCGGACTTTTCTTTTGGCCTTGGAAAAAATAAAGATCATCATAAAATGAAGCCATCAATTCAAGACTGTAGAAAAATCGATAGGCAACCAAATCAAATGTATTTATTCAAAAATTCATAAATTGATACACAATTTTGTTTTACTAAAGTCTAATATTTTTTTATTTTCAAGAAACCTTAAAAAAAACTTTATGAACGTAGTTTTTCGAATTCCAAAATTGTAGAAACACTTTTCTAAACACACATAAATTGAATCAAAACTTAAAGTCATGTTAAAGACAACAAATTTTGTCCATAAGACCTGGATTTTGAAATTATTAATAATGAATTATAAATCAATATTTCATTGGAACTCACTCAAGTGGTATATGTTACTTAACTAAGACTCCTCATTAGGGTGATTCATTTCCGCAAAGTTTTTTTTTTTCTCGGTGCTCAAGCAAAATATTAATTTACTTATAGAAAAAAAAATTCTCACCAAGGTAGAGCTCTTAATATCAATTTTAAGTACTTGCAATTTAAAATTGAAGTTTTCCCATATAAAATGCATGTAAAAAAAATGCTTTTTTTTCAAAGTTCTAATGCTCACTCACCTTTTACAATATTGTCAACCGCTTTAATGGACCTTATAGGGAATTTCACGCTCTTTAAAATTGCTTCAGTGTTTTTTGTGTAACTCGCACTGGTTAACTCGCAATGTGTTAATTGATGTGTTATTTTTATATTTATTATAAGTCAGAAATCATATAAATTCTAAAAAAGTTGTTGCTATAGACAAATACATTAGTAATCAATAAAAAAGTTCAATTTAAATAGCATGATTGATTAGTATTTATCAATTTCTTAAGTTTTGAGGCATAAAAATGGCTGTAAATTGAATAAATACTGGTCAAAGGACTATTTTTTACGAATCAGCCCTTTTTTCTCCCTGCTTTTTGCGAATTGCTCAAAAAAATTGGAAAAAAAGCTATTCATTCAAAAAATTACACTTTGATGACTCCTACTGGCGAACCAGTGCGAGTTACACAAAAAAACATAAAAGCAATTTTAAAGAGCGTAAAATTCCCTATAAGGTCCATTAAACCGGTTGACAATATTGTAAAAGGTGCGTGAGCATTAGAACTTTGAAAAAAAAGCATTTTTTTTTTACATGCATTTTATATGGAAAAACTTCAATTTTAAATTGCAAGTACTTAAAATTGATATTAAGAGCTCTACCTTGGTGAGAATTTTTTTTTCTATAAGTAAATTAATATTTTGCTTGAGCACCGAGAAAAAAAAATTTTTTGCGGAAATGAATCACCCTACTCCTCATTTGTTTCTAAAATATATTCCACTCAAAAATTAAAAATTATTCATACAAAAATGTATATGTATGTATTTGTTTTGAATATTATCGTACCACTTAAGCAATGGGGCTTTCAATTATCCTAATTAGTTTTAGTTAAGTTTAAAACCCTTCAGGTAATTTAAACAGAACTATATCCATCTTTTTATGTACATATTGAATTTTTGGCCTATACAGAACCTTCATGTTATCCATAGGTAATAAATTCCAAGAAAACATTTCCCGAGTACATTAACTTTTCTTAAAAGCACACATATTAAATAACTTCGTTTATTTGAATTAATCATATGTTTAAAGATTTCTTATGTATTTAAAATTAATTAATTGAACATTGTCTTTTAATTGAAACTTGTTAGTCATTTTTATATATTGATTCCATTTATCAAGAATTTTTAATCGGAAAAATTGTATGTTCCTTGAACAAGTATTTAAGATTTCTTAAGAACTAAATGTATAATTTCAAAAAAAAAATTAATTTTGAAAGTAGTTCTAGTATGGTCTTCAATATTAAAGAATGAAAGGGTTTTGCCTTTAAACTCATGGAAATCACTTTGTTTTCTTCAAACATTTAAATGCCATTTAATTAATTAAAAAAAATTTCGATTTAATGCATTTTGTTTGGAAAATTTTTGGAGCACTTTTTCTAATCAATATTCTATAAAGAAAATATTTTTAGTTGTTGGTGGAAGTGACTTTTTCAAAGTTATGAAAATATTTATGACGGGCTTTAGGTCAATGAAAAAAGAGGCTGGGGTGCGACCCACACTGATAACTTCCCATCCCGTCTGTCGTTTTGTCTTGCTTAAAAGTTTGTCTATAATGTATCAATTTTAACCAAATTTGCGTACTATTTTTTGTAGATTTTATTTTTTATGAAGAAACGGACTGTTGGATTTTTATAGAAAAAATTACTGAATCGAAAACAATATTTTCTGTGAAATAAAATAAGTTTGAAGCCAATATTTGTCATTTTTGAAACGCTATTTGAGCCGAAAGTAAATTTTTACAAGTTTTAGTATTGTTTTTTTTTTTGTTTTTATTTTTTGTAAAATTCAATTTTTCTTAAAATTTTATAGAATGTCGAAAACAATATTTGTTAAAAGATAAAATTAGTTTGATGCCAATGTCTCAAATTTTTGAAAAGATATTTACGTCGAAAAACAATTTTTACCAACTTTTATAAATTTGTTTTTAGGTTTTTATTTTTCGTAAAAAAAAACTGTCAATTCGATTTTTCTCAAAATTGTTTCTATTGTTAAAAACAATATTTCTTATACGTTTAAAGTAGTAAGCCATTATCTCAAATTTTTGAAAAGATATTTGAGTCAAAAATCAATTTTTAACAATTTTTGTTAATTTTTTTTTCGTTTTTTAATTTTTTGTAAAAAAAATGTCAATTCGATTTTTTTCAAAATTTTACTGAATGTTGACAACAATATTTTTTGAAAGATTAAACTAGTTTAAAGCCAATATCTCGAAGTTTTGAAAAGATGTTTGAGTTGAAAATCAATTTTTACCAACTTTTAAAAAAAAATTGTTTTTGGTTTTTATTTTTTGTAAAAAAAACTGTCAATTCGATTTTTCTCAACATTTTTCAGAATGTTGAAAACAATATTTCCTATAAGATAAAATAAGTTTGAAGCCTTAAGCTCTAGTTTTTGAAAAGATATTTGAGTCGAAATTCAATTTTTACCAACTTTGAGTAATGTTTTTTTTCGGTTTTTATTTTTTATAAAAAAAACTGTCAATTAGATTTTTCTCAAAATTTTATCAGATGCCAAAAGCATTATTCTTCGTTGTACAAAATTGTTTTTGAGATGAAATCATATTTAAGTCGTAAAATTTTCGAGGTGACAAATTTTTTTTTCAGTTTTTTCGATTTATAAAAAAACGTTAATTGGATTTATTTCAAAAAATAAACTTCTTTTGTATCACGTTACAATATATAATATAAAATTTAAATCAAGTCTCTAGCGTCATTGGTTCATGAGATATTTAGGTTTAACCAAAATTGTCACCTTTTTTTTAAACTGCTATGGTAAAAAAAAACCACCCACGCAATTTTCTTGAGAGCCCTTTCTGCATCTTTCTGCCTTATTATCTGTACAACAAAATTTATTTGAAGTCGATATCTCTTCTGGTTCTTGAGCTATAGACGACTAAGAAAACGTCGCGAACGTACGGACATACGGATGTACGGACGTACGAACGTACGTACACACGCACGCACAGACATCTTTCTAAAAATCTTTTATTTCGATTTTAGGACCTTGAAACGTCGAGAAATGTCAAAATTTTCAATTTTACAAATCGGACCCATTACAATAACTTCCTTTGGGAAGTTAAAAACAATTATTTATGTTGTCACGACGCGACGTTTCGTTCATGTCTATGAACATCATCACTGGAGATTAATCTATATTTGCATTAATAAATTGGTTACAATTTGATAACATTGAAAAACTATGAAAACTTACACTTGTTACGTGAATATTGCACTTAAGAATAAAATCATTTGATTTACAAAATTTTTTACAAAAATTAAAAAATTAGACTTAACTACACAAAGTTCAGCTGACAAGTTAGTAACAGGCATAAGAAAATTAGTGTCAAAAGATCATATTATTAGAAGTTTTTATTTTCGTACTCTCTAACAAGTGTTTGTACTGACGGCTTATCTCTTCCATGTCAGTTTTTTGGTTCATGGTGTTGTTGGCGTTGATGATATGCAGGATGCAGCGTTTCGATTATCATTCTCTTATTATAGTTGCCTTCTCTTTGCAATACTTTTACATTTTCAAAGTCAGGAGAGTGGTTGAGACTTGAGAGTAATACAGTGCGATGCCAGTGCTGTCTTCTGTGAGTCATTACTTTATAAGTCTGATTTATGTCCTGAAAGTCTATTTTTTAAATTTTTGTTTGGTGGTTCCAATATAAATTTGGTTGCATTCTTCGTCCGAGTTGCCTTTACAATTTATTTTGTAAATTAAATCTGAATGCTCCAATTTATCTATTTTCGTCTTAAGGTTGGTGAAAAGTTGTGAAGTTGAAAATATTTTTAGCACGCAGTTACTAAGAGCTTATTAATATACGTTTTAAATTTGATTGTTGTTAACAACTGATGAACGTAGGAGTATTAACTTCCCATAGGAAGTTATTGTAATGGATCCGATTTGTCGAATTGAAAATTTTGACATTTCTCGACGTTTCAAGGTCCCTAGAGTCGAAATAAAAGATTTTTGGAAATATGTCTGTGCGTGCGTGTGTACGTTACGTACATACGTTCGTACGTCCGTACGTTCTCGACGTTTTTTTCATCGTCCATAGCTCAAGAACCAGAAGAGATATTGACTTCAAATAAATTTTGTGCAGAAAGGGCTCTCAAGAAAATTGCGTGGGTGGTTTTTTTACCATAACAGTTTAAGAAAGAGGCTGGGATGCCACCCACACTGATAACTTCCCATCCTGTCTGTCGATTTGTCTTGCTTAAAAGTTTGTAGGTTTTCGTGTTTTGTTAAAAAAGTTCTCAGTTGAATTATTCTCACAAAATTAAAAACTGCCAATAATATTTTGCATATAATGAAATAGTTTGATTTCAAAATCTATTTTTGTTAACGAGATTTTTAGTCGAAAACCAATTTATACCAATTTTAGTAGCATTTAAAAAAAAAAAAATATTTCTTATATAAACAAATAAAAATTGGATGAATGAAATTAATTTGAAGTCAATACCTTCTATTGTTCACGAGATATCGACAACCGAACATCAATTTTTACTAATTTTGCGTACTATATTTTGTAGATTTTAATTTTGTATGAAAAAACTAACTGTTGGATTCTTATAAAAAAATGTACTGAACGTCGAAAACAATATTTTCTGTGAGATAAAATAAGATGAGCCAATATTTTTAATTGTTGGAAAGATATTTGAGTCGAAAGTAAATTTTTACTAAGTTTTAGTCTTGTTTTTTGTTTTTTTAGGTTTTTATTTATTGTAAAAAAATTCGAATTCGATTTTTCTCAAAATTTTACCGAATATTGAAAACAATATTGCTTATAACAAACAATTATTTTAAAGCCAAAATCTTCAAGTCTTGGAAAGATATTTAAGTCGAAAATCAATTTTTACAAACTTTTATTAATTTTGTTTTAAGTTTTTATTTTTTGTAAAAAAACTGTCCATTTGATTTTTCTCAAAATTTGTCCAAATGTTGAAAATAATATTTCTTATAAGATAAAATTAGTTGGAAGCCATAATCTTAAATTGTAGAAAAGATATTTAAGTCGAAAATCAATTTTTACCAACTTTGAGTAATGTTTTTTATGTTTTTTTATTTTTTATAAAAAAAACCGTCAATTCGATTTTTCTCAAAATTTTACCAGATGTTAAAAACGTCATTCTTTGCTGCATAAAATTATTTTGGAGATAAAATCATTTTTGTTCGTAAAATTTTCGAGGTGACAAATATATGTTTTCATTTTTTTTTATTTATAAAAAAAAAACCCTTAATTTGATTTTTTTCCGAAAATATATTTGTTTGGTAACACATTACAATATATAATTTAAAATTTAATTCAAGTCTCTAGCATTATTGGATCGTGAGATATTTAGGGTTAACCAAAATTTTAACTTTTTTTTTTTAAACTGCTATGGTCAAAAAACTACCCACGCAATTTTTTTGAGAGCCCTTTCTGCATTATTATCTGTATACCTAACAAAGTTTATTTGAAGTCGATATCTCTCCTGGTTCTTGAGCTATGGACGACGAAAAAAACGTCGCGAACGTCTTACGAAACTATAAGTTTTTCAAATTTTTTAGTACAGTAAGCATGAAATTTTTTATACAGATTTAATGGTTTTTATAGTTTTTTTTTATACTTCTAAATTACATTGTTTGGAAATAGAAATGTCTGCCCAAAAACAAAATATCAGGGATTTGTATTTTCCTTACTGAAAAAAATTGAAAATTATGTGTTATAAAAGTTTTATTTCAATATGTTTATAACAAATTTAAATGCAAAATTTAAAAGTCGTTCAATTGTTTAAAACGACAACAAAATAATTGCTCGCATAAAAACAACTAATGAGGTCAGACCCGAGATCTAGTAGCAGCGCACCTCCATCCTACTTAAGCCGTCTTTTCTGTAATGTAAAATATTTTCTGCTTTTTTCAGAAAACTAAGCCCAAAAATATAGTGTTTGATTTCTTGACTTTGTTTTAATAATACGCCTGAGCTTTCTTTCAATTACTTCCTTGGCGAGTTCTAAGACTTCAAAAAAATTAAAACAAGTTGGTTTCTATTTCTTATGTTTTTCAATTTGTTCCCCAAAATAGATGTTTTTATACGATTTGGTATTGTGAGATGTTGTGCCTAAAATCGCTATTTATTATTTCTTAATCATACAAAAAAAGTTGTGTTAAAACACCTTTAACATAAAACATAAAACTTTTTGAATATTATTTTTACACAAAACCTTATTTTGCCTTTAAAAATGAATAATATTAAGAATTTTGTATAAATGCATTATGTATAAGTCTCATAAAATATAGTTACATTTTAGAGTTTGGCTGGGACCACTTGATTGCTGCAGGCATTGATAAGTACCCATTACTTCAATAATTAACAATCTTATTCATCAAATTTCAAAAACTTATTACATTAGTTTTAATGACACTATACGTATCTATATATATATCCTTTCTGCTTGACGCACCTATCTGTCATTTACTTTATATAAAGACAGACCTACGCTATGTAACGTATAAATAAATCAATTTATCATCAAAAAACCTTAACAAAGTTTTGGTTATTTTGTATTAAATAATTTAGTTGTTTTGAGAAGTTTTCTACCTCCTTAATTTAATCTTCAAGAATATGTAAGATTTAAACATAGATATGTGACATTTCATTAATCAGTACCTTCGCTGGGAGATGGACCTTTACTTATAGTAAAAGTTTATGTTTACCTCTAGGAATATTTTTGTATAAATTTACTCGAACTCGATAAAAATCTAATATTCAAATGACATGTTCAATTTTCTTAATGCATGTATTATGTTGGCGTAAAATTAAAAAAAACATCTTAATGACTCAAAAAACATAACCAATTGTTGTGTCACCTGAATACCTACGTCAATTACAAAACACAACAATTCAAATTCTAAAACTTCATTACATGTCATTAATTTTTCAAATTATCATTTCTAACTCTAATATTTTATAAACCATATGTGTCATACAAACATATCTACCAAAATATATCTCATTAATAAGTATGCAATAAAATAATCCGCCCATAAACATCGAAATCAACTTAACGATAAATCCACTTAATTTCAAATTTAATATTGCTATATAAGTATGTCAAATATATTTACGTGGGTTTGTTTTGTCACCATAGGGTAGGTAAGTTCTTTCAAAATATTTATAATGTAAAAATGTACGTACATATCAACCATGACAGTATTTCATAATTATTATGTCAAAAAGCTTCATCAAAAATAGTATGAATTAGGTGTTTAGTATGGTTACCTATGGACTTATTATAGACTCAAAGACACTTTCATTTCTATACAATCACATTTGCAGGCATATCCCATAATAATATCCATCGAATTCAATACAAATATGTAAGTTTGATGTGTAGAGTATGTGATAGAATTATTTATTCGAAAATCATTCAAATGAAACACAACACTATCGTTAAATCCCTTAATGACAGTCAATAATTGACACACCATAAATAAAGCTTATCAATAATGTCATAGAGAAAGGGCACAAATTAGCAAGAACAAAAACAAAAACAAAAGATCACCAGGATTGTAAGGATTTCAAAAATAAGAAGGGTGAAATAATGAGGAGGGTGTTATGGTTGGGGGGGGGTATAGAACTTCGACGAAGAAAAAAATATAACCTGTCTATCGTCCTTATGATAAACATGTCACTTACCCTTTTCTCTTCCACATCAACAACTGCGATGATTCCAACTCCGACACACATGATATAGGGTTCGAGGGGAGGGATGAAAATCCAAATAAATATAAATCCTCGGTTAATCCTTAATCAATATGGCAGCCCGAGACGGCTCGGCTGCTGCGGCTATATTACAAACAAAATAGCAACAAACAACACAACAAACGCACAAATAATATTATTCCTAACAACACAATTACAATTCATGAGATTTGATCCTTAAAACTGATTTCATTCAAACCAAGACAAGGCAAAGGCAAACTCAAAGATTCACAAGACAACATTCGAATCACGTCGTCGTATAGTCGTAGTCGTATAGTCGACGGCGGCGGCGCTAGCGTAGCTCGTTGTCGTCGAATGGCACACTAAACAGCACAAGCACTTTCCACATCCACGTTCTACCCCTGTATGCCTATCTATCTATCTATCTATCTATCTATGGAAGACAAGACACGAAACGTTGTTTTTCGCATTAAAGCCCGTATAGCTTCAAGACCATGTATAGCTGTAGCTGTAACTATAGCTTGCATCGAAGTCGAACTGAAGGAAAAGGTTATAGGAGTTGGTATAGAGGGCTATCCAGGGTGGTGGTAAGGTGGTTGAATGGTATATAGCAGAGCAGAACGGCGCGACGAGACGAGACGAGACACACAATCTGCACCTTTGGTCACACTTAAAAGAATTGCACTTGTACTAGATGCTTCTTTCTCTAACAATCTAGGCCCGCACACTTCTTTTTCTTATAGATACTCATAGGATGAACAAAGACACTTTAGGCCTTCTCCGTTGTTGCCTTTGCACTCTTATTCTTTTCTGTGATTATAATTAAGGCTCTTCCCTTCATTCTATGGGCTTATGTGAAGGTATGTATGTATGTACTTGAATCTTACACCCCGCCCGGTCTACTTATTTCACCTTCACTAAACACAGATATGACAACGCCATAGACTATGACAAAGATAACGAAAACAACAACAACAACAAGACCGAGAATACCGAGAACAAAACATATATTCACATTTAGATTCACTTCACTGCTTTTGTTTTGCTTATTTAATGCACTATTTGCCCTAATGAGAGGAGTCGTATATAAACATACTAAATATTATACCATATAGGGGCTAAGAAGGGGCGTAGTAGGTGCACACAGACACACACACACACGTACAGGGTTACAGAGCCAAAAGAATAACACTTTGTTGGTTTCGAAAAGAAAGCACAATATGGTATCTATGGCCATAATTCAATGCCGCCAAAAGCAAATAGAACCCGATTCCGTTAAGTTAAGGATTACTATCATTATTATTCATTATGATTCGACTATACACTTAAGAAGGTATTTGTGTTTTGAGTATGTGCTCCACTTTGACAAAAACGGCGCCACCCGTATAACGGTTTCCGTGCGTAAACGTTGATTCTTTTTTTTTTTTTTGAAAAGCAAACCAACAAAGCTCCGATTGCAAGGTTATGCGGTGTTTCGTTTGGTTTCGATTTGTTATCCTGTTCCTGTTTTACCGATAAATCCCGTGAATTGAGCTTTGATTTTATTTTTTGAGTGTCAAAGGATTCGCGTATACGAGTTCGAGAATCCTTGCGTGACTATGAACCGTTCGATTTGACGTGCGAGTTTAGACTAAATTTGAGGAAGAGATACAGTTAACTTTTATAATATCAAAATAAAATTGAGTGAGCTTTCAGGGTTTATTCGCACTGCCATACCGACGACTGACAATCTAGTAGTAGTAGTGGGGTTGGGGTGGTGGTGGTAGTTTGCACTCAAATTCTGAGTGAAAATTTGATTTTCGTGCTATAGGAACTATAGGAAGATGGTATTTTTTATTTTTGTTATAGTAGATACTAGATAGGTTTATTTTTTTCCGCGAATCACGGAGGGAAGGTTTTTTGTCTAGACCTTCATTTTGTTCAGCGAGGGAAGGTGAGGGTGTTCGTAAATCGCAAATTAAGGTGTCGTTATGAAGGTTTGAGCTGAACAATAACATTGGTTAGGTTTTCAATTGATAAAATGCTTTGAAACAAATAAAATAAATTCATCAAAAAAGGTTTAATGCGTTAAGTGTGTAAAATAAAGAATGTAGGGTGAAGGGTAATGGGTAAAATGGCTTTTAGGTAAGTTTGCAGATTTGTTCTGAGAGTTTTTAAAGATAAGAACATTGAAACAACAATAACCAGCAGTTTTCCTAATGAATAATTCAAGGTGTTTTTAATTGAAAGAGTTGTAAATAGAAGGCAGCAAATGCATAAGAAACTATTTTTTTTTTAATTTTACCTATGTATGTATATAATCTCAAACAAAAGTTAATACCTATCGATTTTAAAATTAGTCTTTCATTGATGAAAGGTAAATATAATAAGTATTATTACAGTACGTTCTCGATTAACGCAACTCTCGATTCACGCAACTCCTCGATTTTCGCAACAGCTGAATTTTTATCATTATTGACGCGGTAATCGCAACTCTTCAAAAACAATTGACTCGATAAGTGCAACTTTTGTTTTTATATGCATATTCTTATTTACACAGCTTCTTTGCTATTTTTGTTTTTGTCTGTTCCGTTACACTTTGTGTCGGCAGTTATTTCACCGCTACTTTTGAGTAATAGGTACGATGAAGTTGTCCTAAAAAACAAAGGCGTGCTCATTGCATGAAAAAATTAAAGAGAGGCCAGGATCTTTTAATGAGAGCAATGGTAGTATGACAAATTTTAAGAAAAGACACGGAATTCGCCTGTTAAAAATTTGTGGAGAAAAAATTTTAAACAAACCGCAGCTTGTAGATCCATTCTTGATTTAATTTAAGGAAAGAGTCAGAGAGCTAGATTTGACTCCCAATAAAATTTATAACGCCGATGAGTCTGGGTTATTCTACCGACTTATGTCCAACAAAACCCTTGTAGCTTTTAAGGAATCGACTGCTCCTGGCCGAAAGACACGCAAAGAGAGAAAGACGTTTCTCGCCTGCACCAACGCATCCGGTTTACAAAAAGTTAAGTTATTCGTCATCGGTAAATTTGTAAACCCAAGATCATTTAAAAATTTTGACTACATGCCCGTTGTATACAAGGCAAATAAAAATGCTTGGATGACATTAGCATTCTTTCAACAATGGTTCCATTCGACATTTGTGCCTAAGGTAATAAAATTTAACCGGCCACAGGTATGTCTTTTTTATACGTTTTGTGTGTCTCTTAGATACGAATAGAACAGAATTCAGCCCCTAATGAACAAATTTTGAGTTTTCAAAAACTTCGAGAAATGGCGATTTTAAAAAATCTAAACTTCCAAGAAGTCCAATTTTTCCAAAAATAATAATTATGTAAACATGTTTATGTACAGCTATGTATCTACTTTTATATCTTATAATGAATTAACTTACGAGTATTTTATAACATAATAAACAATTCTGAAGTGTTGTAAATATTCTCTGTTTTATCTTCTCAAAGTTGAGGTAAATCAAAATTATTTTAATTATGGTAAAAAGTCATACTTATCATCGAAATAAAGTTTATAAATAATATCTTACAACAAATGTTGATTCTTAAAGACTTAACTAAACTTAACACGTACCTATATTTGAAAGTGAAAATTAACTTTTAAAGTGAATGACAAGAAAAACATTTTTAAATTCTAACTTTAAGGATTTAAAAACTTTGTACAGTCTTCAAATGAGGAAAGTCTGTACTTTTTAAACAAATTATCTTTTAAAACAAACTTTAATTTTTTGTTTGTAATATTTAACTTAATATTTCGAGGTCTTTAGCCACAGTTAATATCTCTAAGATTTCTGAGAATTTTATTGAAACGGATTGAAAGAGCCAGGAGAACGAAACATAAATACAATTCAAAATTCATATTTACTTAGCAATCAGATTAGATTTTGAATTTCTGTTCATCTTTCCTGAGAAATCGAATCATACAAATTCTGTTCTCAAATTTATGACAACAAAAGTTAGAAATTTTAATGAGAAATTTTGTTTATATTTCTAAGAACTATAATCTGGCCAATTGTAAATGTTGTAATTTGTCAAATATTGAAATTTTGACATTTATTTAAGTTTCAAAATGTAACTTCAAGGCCTTTAGAGAGTTGTATGTGTGTGTGTGTTTGAATATACGTTTATACATTCAGAATACCTTCTTTCCTCAAACATACATATCTTAAAAACGTTAAATCATATATACATATATGAGCATCGGCTTCAAATAAATTCTTATATACAGATAATATAAATTTGCAGAAAGGAGTTTCCCAAAAATATCCTCTTTTGTGGTTTTTATTAAAGTTGTTGTACGAAATTTAAAACTTGGTAAACTCTAAATAACACCATGAGCCAAGGATGTTTTTGACTTCGAAAACATTTTTTAACTTAACATAGGAAGTTATTGTAATCGGTCCGATTTGTCGAATTGAAAATTTTGACATTTCTCGACGTTTCAAGGTCCCTAGAGTCGAAATAAAAGATTTTTAGAAAGATGTCTGTGCGTGCGTGTGTACGTACGTTCGTACGTCCATGCGTTTGCGAAGTTTTTTTCGTCGTCCATAGCTCAAGAACCAGTAGAGATATCGACTTCAAATAAATTATGTTATACAGATAATAATGCAGAAAGATGCAGAAAGGACTCTCAAAAAATTGAGTGGGTGGTTTTTTACCATAGCAATTTAAAAAAATGGTTAACATTTTGGTTAACTCAAAATATCTCACGAACCAATAACGCTAGTGACTTGAATTAAATTTTATATTATATGAATATTGTAACTCGATACCAAACCAATATACTTTTGGGAAAAATTCCAATTAACTCTTTTTTTATAAATCAAAAAAACTGAACAACAAATATTTGTCACCACGAAAATTTTATGAACAAAAAATGATTTTATTTCCAAAACAATTTTGTGCAACGAAGAATAATGTTTTTAACACCTGGTAAGATTTTGAGAAAAATCGAATTGACTGTTTTTTTCATAAAAAATAAAAACCTAAAAAAAAATTACTTAAAGTTCATAAAAAATGATTTTTTAGCCAAATATCTTTTTTAAAATTTGAGATTATGGCTTCCAACTAATTTTATCTTATACAAAATAAAAAAAAATTGAGAGAAATAAAATCGACAGTTTTTTTTACAAAAAATAAAAACTTAAAACAAAATTAATAAAAGTTTGTAAAAATTGATTTTCGATTTAAATATCTTTTCAAAACTTTGAGATATTGGTTATAAACTAATTCTATTTTTTTTTTAAATATTGTTGTTAACATTCAGTAAAACTTTGAGAAAAATCGAAATGACAGTTTTCTTACCAAAAAAAACCTAAACAAATTTAATTAAACTTAGTAAAAATTGATTTTCAACTCAAATATTTTTTTCAAAAATTAAAAATACTGGCTTCAAACTTATTTTCTCTCACAGAAAATATTGTTTTCGACATTCAGTAATTTTTTTAGAAAAATCCAACAGTCAGTTTTTTCATAAAAGAAAGACGTGTGGCACTCGGGGACTGCCGGCCGCGGTAAAGCTATTGCATAGCATTTTTTTTATTTTTATTTTTATTATTTTTTCTTCATTTTTCTTCAAATCTTTCTGAAGCTGATAATATGCCCTTTGACGTGCACTATTTTTGTTTTAGCTCTTTACACTTTTCTTCTCTATAAAACGAAAATATCTAGGTATAAATAATAGGTATATATAAATAGGTATAAATAGTGTAATGACACACCAAAACAATTATTCATTTTAAAAATTTGAACGAAAATAACGATATTAAGAAGTGATTATCGAATTTCGCGCGATGTACATTTATATAGATATAATATCATATATACTTTCTCTGCGCCGCATTCATGTGCATTATCTATGCACCAAAAACAAAGGTACTGAATAGTACACGTGCATGGTTTGATGGTTTTTGTTATATACATAATGAAGAATGAATTTATATATATAAATTTTATATTGAATTTAATAAAAGATTCTTTTAAAAATTATTTTAAAGAGCAGAGCTCTTTATGTCTTTATTAATTGAGAGTATCTTAAGAACTAACTAAGCTATCGCAGATAGCCATTGTATTTCGCGACAAATTCTTTTTATTTATTTATTCTTTATTTTTCGTGACAAACACTTTGTCACTGTCAGCATTTTCTTTATGATTTATCTTAATGACAATAACAGGAAATGGTATCAAATGAATGTTCAATAGTTGAATATGAATTTGATGCTATTTCTCTTGTTTACAAATAAAAATTGGGTTTAAAAAATTCTATGTGTACTTTCTGTGGTTATAACCTACATATATATGTATATATATGTATATATATATATACATATTGAGAATCTAAATTGAGAATTTAAACTATATGCGTGTTTGTGTGTATAAAAGAGGGCTACTTTTAACATCGCTCATTTTAATATCAAAAATTTATGTTATCTTTATAGCAGTATTATATTTTCAATTAAAAATTAATACTTCATTTGTGATAATAATAAAATGTATGTACTCGTATGTATACAGAGTACTCACTCATTTTCTTTCACTATTTTTTCGTGACTTTCTTCATTAATAAACGCCGTTTATTAAACGCAATTTGTTTATTCATATTCAAAACACTTTATACCTACACAAATTTTACAAGTACAGCTATTCACTGTTGTACATAAATACCTATACACCTACAGATATACTTTCTCATAAACTGCTGCTTATGTATTCGTCCGATTTCGGATCGGAGCAGCTCGTCTCGTTCCGTGCGAGCTTCGTACAGTCGTACAATACGTCTAGTTGCACGCACACAAACACCGTGTCGAAGACTGCCGAACTGAAACGACGTTAGACGATGCATGACCTTCAAGTGGGTGGTCGGAATGGGTGGCGTTAGGTTTTTTTTCGTTACGGAATTTCTGGATTCGGTTCCCGCGCTCAAGGCCCACGATAGAATCTATGCAATAGCTTAAAAATAAAACCTACAAAAAATAGTACGCAAATTTGGTAAAAATTGATGTTCGGTTCTCGATATCTCGTGAACAATAGAAGGTATTGACAAATGACGGTATGGGAAGTTATCAGTGTGGATCTCATCTCAGCCTCTTTTTTTAATGGTTATCGTATTTGAAACTAAATTTAATGACAGTTATTTTGTATGTCTCAAAATAAGTTTAAAACAAATAAAAAGGTCCAATATATTTTACGAACAAAAAAATGGTATTTAATTTAAAATTTGGCATGACAGTGTTTAACAATTTGAAGTACTTTTTGTTTAGTTTTTTTTAATTTTTGGGAAAATAAGCTATTAAGGGATTTTTTCCAAAATGTTTACCACACATTGAAAACGTCCTTCTACATCATATACAGTTATTCTACTAGTTGTTCATTCATTTGTCAAATCTAAAATAATTGTTGTCAATTTGTCTGGCTTCATTTTAAAATAATACTAGCGGCCCGGTACGTGCTTCGCTACGTATAAGGCATAGTAATAAAAAAATTATTATTAAGTTTATTTATTCAAACAAAAACTATTTAAAATTGCTAGCTATTAAAAAGTCTAAATGACCCAAATGATATATTGTTTATATTTTATTTATCAGCAAAGAGTAAAAACTAAAAAAA
The DNA here is from genome assembly GCA_920104205.1 of Eupeodes latifasciatus. Lineage (NCBI taxonomy): Eukaryota > Metazoa > Arthropoda > Insecta > Diptera > Syrphidae > Eupeodes > Eupeodes latifasciatus. The sequence continues at coordinate 36,510,158 of OV049926.1, forward strand.
AACTAAAAAAGAATTGGGTACTAAAACTATGGTGGGTCTATATGAGTTAGTCTAAAACAGGATATTGTAATCTTTTGAATTCAAATGGCATATCAGTTGGAATCATAGGGATACGCGGTATCAAACAAACTTCTCCTTTTGATTTACCAGTTAAGATTGTAGCTTCAATCAAATTTGGCAATAACTTCTTCATTGCCAATCTGGTGCCATTACAAAGTTATTTTGGATTAATATTTCGCAATAATATAATGAAAGAACCAATTTTCAGATTCAAGCAATGCGGTGGTATACCAGCCGGTTCCAATGAATTTAAAAATTCAATTGCCTCATCTTGATTCATAACACTGTCAATTGATTTATATGTCTTGATTATACCTGGCAGTTTCGCTTGACTTTGAAAATTAATGGCATTGATATGAATGTTCTTCGGTGCTAAAATGGTGCGTTCTCTTAACCAATCATGATTTCTGTAATTCTGTAGAATATTCGGAAAAACACATTCAATCAACTCATCTATAGATTGCGCAATTGTACAAAAATTGTTCGGTAAAGTGATCAATCCGTTATTGTCGATTGGTATTTTTCCATCACCAATTTTTAACAATTGTTTTGAAAACTCATGGCCAGTTGCATCATTATGTGGGTGAATACGCATATTAATGTTAAGGTTCAATTTTCGTACATATCTCCAAAGAACTGATGACTTCAAACAGGCGTTTATTTTATCATCAGGAGTTGATCGAGGAATGACAGGCAATGTTTGACGAAAATCCCCTGACAGCAATATCAGAGCACCACCAAAAAGCTGTTGGTTACTGCGTAAAGATACTGCGTAGATTTAAATTTGAATAAGGTGGGATTAAAATCATTGTTTAGAACCAGTGCTCCACTATCGTAAACGTTCTCATTTTATTTGTTGTTCTGTAATAGTTAAATGTTAATTATGTTTTGAATTTTGTGCGTGTGTTAGGCTATAATTGTATTATTTTTTTACTAACAACTAACACATGCACTTATGATGAGCCTCTGATCGTAGTTTGACGCTTGCTAGCTTACTACTTTCTGAAATTCTGAAGTTTAATAAAGAATTTCTCGAAATATTGCAAGTTGGAGTTTCAATCACCTGTACATTCAATAGCAATTTTAATGCAGAGTGTGCGGTCCGACCACCTTCTAATAATGTAGCAGCAATTCCCGAAGATGCAAGTGCCAATGCAATTTTCTGTTCCGATCGAATAGTCGCTAAAATCAATGATACAACGAAAGTTTTGCCTATACCACCAGGTGCATCCAAGAAACATAATCCACCTGCATTATTGTAAACGGCTTGCATGATTGTGTCATATACATGTTTTTGTTGAATATTCAATTTGGTGCTATTACAATTTTGTGATTATCAGATCAAGAGCAATTTTGAACAATTGAACTAATGAAAAAATTGAACAATGAAAAATCTTTGTAGCTCACGAATAATTTCTCGTCTTGTATTTGAAACAATTGCACAACTTTGATCCAATTCACGATTTTCATCACCAATAAATTAAATTTTCAAAAATTGATGATCAGCGTCGGGGTATGGCAATAACGAACCAGCTTGATGATAAATCTGGCCCTGAATCTGTAACATGTATGCAATTTTAGGTAGATGTTGAATCAGAATTTTTAAGACTTTATGATTCAGATTGATATAAACATGGGACAATCCTGTTGAGGTATTTACCTTAAAAGTCGGCATAAAATTATATCTAATAATTTTAGTAGCACTAAAAGAAGTCATTTGTAATGCCGAATTGTATTGTTGAATATTACTCAAAAACTGCTTCGACGTTTGAGATGTCCCAAAAATAAATGAATACAATGATTCGGGTGGAGTTTCTAATGTTGGCAATCTCACTTTACCATTAGCACAACACATGCCTGGGGTTTCACCTGGAAAGTTAGACGCATCACAATGTGGACATATTGCGTCCATCATTCCAATGTATCCGTACATATACTATAATCAATCTGACTATTGTAATTAAAAGCAGCACGCAGCATTTCATCCAAAACAGCACGACGCGTATTCGTGATCGTTGTGAAAGACTAAGTACAGGTACAGGGTCAACAGATCTATACTGTGCAGTACGTTCACGCTGCGATGCATTAGCTTGTGCGCGTTCATCTGTAGTCTGACATCGTCTTAATAATGCCACTTGATTTTCGCGTTCGCCGGCCTATGTTTGGTCGTCTTGCTCGTGGCATTTTACCTTCACTCAACAACTCAACAATATTTTGGAAAATATAAACACAAAGCAATAACTCCATATACTAAAATATAAACACAACAAAGCAATAATATTATCGCTGATAAAATGAAATGACATATGATGACAAAAAATTTGTTTGATAGAACTAACGTCACTTTTTTTGTCTTCGATTGTTTTGCCAAAGGTTCAAATTGGCTTTTAAGTATTAGTACAAATTGTTTGTATATGGGAGTAGATTTTTTTTTTAAATTTTCTCTACGTACAAACCTTCTCTGGACTTCCACGAATAATTCAAGACCAAAATTAGCCAAATCGGTAAAGGCATTGTTGAGTTATAACATTACAACGAAAAGTGGCATTGATTTTTATATAGTTATATAGATTAATAAGTATTTCAACGTTTTAATTTAAGGTATAAATGAAATCAATAAAACAATATTTGTTCGTTTAATGTTAATATTTTTTTCAATTGTTGCATAAAAAAAAACCTGGGAAGTCATTCCGTAATTTTCAAAACGATAATCGTCAAAACGATTATCATTAACGATATCGTCAATAATTTGCTTCACGTAACTTTATCGCTATCGTCTCGTCAATCGTTTTTAGTAGTAGATCGTTCAGTATACTTCAAATACTATTATACTATAACTGAAATGTCAAAAAGAACTCAACGAAAGAAAATGCTTGTTCAATAACTTGAAAATGTTATTAAACTTGGTTTTTCTATATGGAAAATTTTGAAAATTTGCAAAAAATGTATTGTTAGTAAACATGCCAACTATTTTGTGATGTTTATTGTTATTGTTACTTTTTGTGTTTTCATTTGTTGTCGTCGACAATAAAACTATAATATCAAAATGTTTTGTTTATGTCTGATATTTTTGTAAATTAATAATACTAATTATAATTTTGAGTATACAAAAGTCAGTAACAGAAAATCAGCTGCAATATTAAACCCAATTCTGTCCAAAGGAAGGAAGATAAGACTCCATTTTATATACAGGGGACACAAATATTTGTTGTTTCCAAAACTACTTTGGATTAGTGCTTTGTGCAAGAGCGATACTAAAAGTGTTGCCTTTCGAACATACCATTGTTCCTCCGCCCCAAAGTTTCAATGGTTACAGCAAATATTAATATGGAAGGTATATAGTATGTATGTAGAACGACAACCGTCTGACAAATGTATTGTTTCCAATATCATCATTATCATCATTATCCTCTTTTGCAATTCCAAGACTTTGAACAAAACTACAATTGTTTTATATATTTAACAACAATTAAGAAAGATTACTTATGTACATATTTATTTTTTGTATATATAAATAAAATGCTTACATATTGGTTAGAATAGATAGAATGTCCGATAAATGTCTTAATTTTCTTCGTAACCGTATTATTTGTATTTTTTTGAGTTTTTATTTTCATTTTGTAACAAAACTAAACTTCGCCGAAACATTTTTGCTTCAAATTGTTTTGGTTATCAATGGAAAATAATAGCAGACGGTACCTACTTAGCTATCGTCCAAACGCTATCGTTTTGACGATGTCACTTTGACGATTATCGTCTTACGTGAAGTGAGACTATCGTCGAAACGATATCGTCTGACGATAATCGTTTTACGTGAAGTGAGACTATCGTCGAAACGATATCGTCTGACGATAATCGTTTTACGGAATGACCCCCCTGATGTTTTTTACATGCGACAAATAGGCAAGATTTTATTCGCAAAAAAATTGCAACTCAAGATTTTAATCAAACCTGACATTACGATGGTGGAGAAGTAAAAAAAAAGTGGGTTCCCCGATTCCGTTCGGGTTGAATTTTCCATGTCATTTTACACTTTATTGACATTTATGCACAAATCACAGTAGATAATTAAACCAATTGAGTAGGTTGCAATTATTACTTTTTATGACTGTTATTTAAACTTCCTGTTTGACACTTTTTAAAACTTCTCATATTGTGAATAAGTTCGTAGCAGTAAATACTTCTAAAATACTCAATTTTAATTACCAAAAATAAGAAAACAAAAAGACAACACATAGGTACCATGGTTCACTGTGGCGGATCCGTAATATTTTGATACATGAGAAAAACAACACATTTTGTTTTGTAATTCTGAGTATTTAAGTTAACGTTAAATTTACTGATTTGAATTAGCCGTAAATTTGTTTTAACCTTGTTTTTCATTATTTAAATAAAATGAAATCAACAAAATATCTGTATTTTTAAGTTCAACGTAAATAGATAAGTAATTTGTATTTCTTTTGACCAGCTTACTGCATTCCAATAGAGAACAATCTTAAATCAAAATTTTTGGTTAAATTGTAAAGATCTTTAAACAATTCTAATGTGGCTTACAATAAAAGACTTTTAAAGACTCTGAGCAAAACAGAAAACCTTCATTCCTACACTGCAAAATTTTCTTTTTATTTATATCAATTCCATAGACAATTTGTATGCACTTGAATGGATAAAAACATAAAATACAAAAAACACAAGAATAAATGGAAAAAAAAAACTTAATTTAGTAAAATTGCATGAAAAACTAAAAAAAGAAACAAAATAAAATCTATTAGAATTTTCCACGTGAATACCTTACTCGCTTGGTTCTTTAAATTGTTTTCTTTTGTATATTGATTTCGTTCTTCACATTCGAATATTTCCAAATATAACAACATATAGTAAAGGGTGTTATTAAATACAAATTGTAATATGTTATTATGCAAATTGGGTATATACATAGATACCTTAAACAAAACAACAGTGAATTTCAAGGATAAAAAGCTAAACTGAAGTTAATAAAAAGTCATATTTAATTGCATAAAATATTTTGAAATTGTTAAAAATTGTAAGCCTTAAAGTGGTTTAAAAATAAGTACAAATCTTCTAAGAAAGTAAATCTGTTTTGTACATCAAAAATTTTCGTATACGAGTATCAAGCTCAGAATTTCCAATCAATAAAAATAAAAAAAGAGGCTGGGAGCAACCCACATTGATAACTTCCCATTCCCTCTGTCGATTTGTATTGCTTAAAAGTTTGTCTATATGTATCAATTTTTATCAAATTTGCGTACTATTTTTTGTAGATTTTATTTTTTTATGAAAAAATGGACTGTTGGATTTTTATAAAAAATTACTGAATATCGAAACAATATTTTCTGTGAAATAAAATAAGTTTGAAGCCAATATTTGTATTTTATGAAAAGCTTTTTGAGTCGAAAGTAAATTTTTACCAAGTTTTAGTATTGTTTTTTTTTTAGGTTTTTATTTTTTGTAAAAAAAACTGTAAATTCCATTTTTCTCAAAATTTTACCGAATGTTGAAAACAATATTTCTGATAAGTTCAAATTAGTTAGAAGCCATTATCTGAAATTTTTGAAAAGATATTTGAGTTGAAAATCAATTTTTACCAACTTTTAGTAATTTTTTTTTATGTTTTTATTTTTGTTAAAAAACTGTGAATTTGATTTTTCTCAAAATTTTACCGAATGTTTAAAACAATGTTTCTTATAAGAAATTAGTTTAAAGCCATAGTCTCAAATTTTTGGAAAGATTTTTGAGTCGAAAATCAATTTTTACCAACTTTTATTATTTTTTTTAGGTTTTTATTTTTTGTAAAAAAAAAACTGTCAATTCAATTTTTCTCAACATTTTTCAGAATGCTGAAAACAATATTTCTTATAAGATAAAATAAGTTTAAAGCCTTAATCTTGATATTTGAGTCGAAATTTAGTTTTTACAAACTTTGAGTAATGTTTTTTTAGGTTTTTATTTTTTATAAAAAAAACTGTCAATTCGATTTTTTTCAAAATTTTATCAGATGTCAAAAACATTATTCTTCGTTGCACAAAATTGTTTTGGAGATGAAATCATATTTGTGTCGTAAAATTTTCGAGGTGACAAATTTTTTTTTTCAGTTTTTTTGATTTATAAAAAAAACCGTTAATTGGATTTTTTTCCAAAAATATATTTGTTTTGTATCACGTTACAATATATAATATAAAATTTAATTCAAGTCTCTAGCATCATTGGTTCATGAGATATTTAGGGTTAACCAAAATGTTCACCTTCTTTTTAAACTGCTATGGTAAAAAAAACACCCACGAAATTTTCTTGAGAGCCCTTTCTGCATCTTTCTGCCTTATTATCTGTATAACAAAATTTATTTGAAGTCGATATCTCTTTTGGTCCTTGAGCTATGGACGACGAAAAAAACGTCGCGAACGTACGGACGTACGGACATACGGACATGCGGACGTACGAACGTACGTACACACGCACGCACAGACATCTTTCTAAAAATCTTTTATTTCGACTCTAGGGACCTTGAAACGTCGAGAAATGTCAAAATTTTCAATTTGACAAATCGGACCCATTACAATAACTTCCTATGGGAAGTTAATAAGAAAATATAAAAATACCTTTTTTTATTGGAACACCCTGTAAAAAATATTCATACATTGCAGTAAGTGATGTCTGAAAACGATTTTTTAATACATTGCTCCAATGATGCACATTCTTTGATTCCTTTCTTTCACTGCATCCGCAGCAGTTTTTTCCGTCTCCTTACAAATCGATTCATTGATTTTTGTACAGTGTTAACGTACAAACATACACATACATATATTTATATGCATTTCATATCCACATGAACGACCAGAGAAGATGGCGTCGAGGACGAAGACAAGGACGAGGACGATGAGCGGTTTCTCTACCTATCTTATTTGATTTACGAAAACAACAACATAAAAAGGACAACAAAGTTAAGAACGATAAGAGTGGTCAGGTCGGTCTTAAACTCAGAGCACCAAGCAAATGTCAGGATGAAATCAAAAGAGAAATTTCTTTGAAGTAATTTAAATTTTTATTTCCGATCTTCTTTTTTGTTGTTGTTGTTTTCGTGTTGCTTCTTCTTTTAGTGCTGCTGTTACTGTTGCAATTGCTATTTGTGGAATGTATCCATCTATTGGACCGGAAGGACTGTCCACCCACCCACATCCTTGTAATTTTGTATTGATTGATTCAGTATAAGGTGGTGCGGTGCGATGCGATGGCGGTGAAGGTGGTGATGGTGCACCACGAACATAACGCCCCCTAATTTTCATCCGGATGGTTCGCCGCTGCAGTAGTGCAGGGATGCAGCATTGACTGCAGTTGAGAAGAAGAAATACCAACCTATCTATCGCATAGTATATATATGTATATTCTCCCTTAGCCCCTTACGCCCCACCCCCGCCTTTTCACTATTACAAGTAGGTAGATAAGTTTATTTATGCATTTTATGCAAGCTCTATAGTTGCAGAGGTAAAGATATGGGGGCGTCTCAGCTAAGTCGTTTTTGCATAAACGATGAAGTAGGTCTGGGAACTTGGACCAGAACAGGACACAAGATAGGACATACATAAGATGTAAAATGGAAAAATCGCCTGTGGCCAAGTCCATTTCCCAAAAGAAATAACTTATCCTCCGTTTACTTATATGCCTTCCTGAATATTTGCTTTTAAGTACTCGTATATTCAGATCCGTCTTGATCCTGAGCGAATACACCGGGTAATGGGATAAATGGCGCCCTTTTAGTAAGGTGTGCACCTGTTTGGACGTACAAAAATTGTTGATCTTAAATTTTTTAAACGGAGAGCTTAATGCATAACTTTTTAAATCAATAAAATTATTAAGTAGCTTATATTTTAATTAAATTTAAATTTAAATATGATTGACGTACTTGCTTATTTAAGTTAAGCGCTACAGTCCTGTATGAACTAGAGCCTCACCCAACAGACTTGCTTGGTCTCTACATGTCTCCAATTTCACACTTCAAGTTGGTTGAGGTCACTTTCCACTTGTGCACGTGCATTGTGCACGCCACCTGATCCGCGATCTTCCTCTACTGCGCTATCCTGTGGGCGTGGACTCAAAGACTTTCCGGGCCGGAGTATTGGTTTCCATGTGCTCTACGTGACCCAGCCTTCTCAGTCCTTGGCCTTTTATCCTTCTGGCTAAGTCCACGTCCATCTTCACTTCCACTCACTGTTTATGCATACGGGAACTTAGATCAAGCGAATAACTTTTCTCTCAAAGTGACTAAAGGTGTCATCAGCTTTTGTCATAGTCCATGCTTCTGCACCGTATAGCAGGACGTGGATAATAAGGGCCTTATATAGCGATACTTTGGTCGCTCCAGAGAGAGCTTTGCTACTCAATTGCTTTTTTAGCCCAAAGAAACAGGGGTTAGCAAGAGTAATTTTTTCGTTTGAACTCAGCACTGTTGTTGTTTTCTGCATAGATGTTGAGAAGTTCAAAAACAGAGATGAAGTTCGAAAATTTTATAAGCAGGTAAAACCAAATTCACAAGTACATAAGCCGCGAACCAAAGGCTGTAAAGACGAAAGTAGAAAACATCATAGCAGAACCGCAGTCAATGCTTAGGATATGTAACGACCACTTCTGTAGACTGTATAACTGCAACGACGAACCTCTTTCCGATATGATCCTTTTAATATAGACGACGAAATCCAACAATCCCATCTTCTTGACTTAGGCGAAGAAAAGATTGCCATATCTAAGCTCATAGTCTAAGAACTGGCAGCAAATTTTGGGAGTGGAGTGATATCCAAAATATATATACATGTACATAATGTGTAGATATACGCAACATTATGCCAAATTCAACCGTCTGGCAGGTTTTTTTTCAGCCGGGGCGGGGATGGGCGTTCGAAAATGGTAATTTTTTTCGATTTTGGGATCGAAGTGATAATCACTTAAATGGATATATAAACAAAAGGGGATGGTGCAAAAAACACCGTTTTCCTTTAAAGCATAACAATTGTATTTTATTTTAAAAAAAAATTATTGAATCACATGACATAAAATTTAATGAAATTTTGAAATTAGAAATTATAAAAAATAAAATGCACGACTGGGTCGCACGAACTTGCTCCTGTATGCAAAGAGTCTGTTTAAAAAAGCACCTATATAAGATTTAAAATTATACCTTTAAAACAAGTTTGTCTTCAAAGATTTAAATGCTATTCGATTTGTCAAAAAAACCGCGCGATTCATCCCAAGACACAACTCATCCCGGAAATGAATTGGTATTTACAATAGTTATAGTTATAAACAATACATACATATGTACCAAATGCATTATCTAATTTGTATAAAAGATAGTAATCAGCCCTATCATGAATTCCATCGTAGTCGGAATTTTTACGAATCCCGAAAAACTGTATCATGAAATCCGTTCGTAATGCAAAATTGTATGAGATTTTCCACTACGAACGGATTTCATGATACAGTTTTTCGGGATTCGTAAAAATTTCCGATTACGATGGAATTCATGATAGGGCTGAATATAATAAAAGTTTTGTCAATGTAATGCGCTCTTTCGGGCTCACGCACAGGATTTGATCTGGTGAGATGGGAGGGGGTTACATTTAATACAGTTAAAATAATTTAAAAAAAAATATTTTACGATTCAAAATTTTACCTGAAAAGTAAGTTTGTCTTCAAAAATTTAGATGCCATTTTATAAATCAAAAAACCCTTGATTTTTCAAAATTTTTTTTTGAAAATCGTTAGAGCGGTTTTTTTTTAAATAAATTTTTTATATATAAAATTTTTAAATTTTGTTCTAAAAATATTTTTGGTATGCAGTTGTTTAGTGATTGTAAATATACGCTCTACATTTGAATTTCGTAAAAAAATGTTGACCCGTTTTTGAGATATAGAATTTTGAAAAAAAAAATTCAATATTTTTTTAAAATTCCAAACAATAAAAAATTTCATTTTTGATAATCAAATATTGTTAAAGCAATATAAGAGCTTATTCAGAAAAAAAATTATTGAAATCGGTTGATAAGTTGCTGAGAAAATTAAGAAACAAAATAACGGTTCTATGAGCGGTACCTTTCCTGAGCAATACAAAAATATGTTTTTCTTATGAAAAGAAGCCAAGTTTAAAAATAAAATTTTAGAGAAAATTTAAAAAAAATCTATCGGTTTGTTTTTGAGAAAATTCGAATTTTCGTTTTTTGACCAAAAAAATTGTATGGGGGCCACTGTTAGTTTTGGTCTTAAAAAAAAATGAAAAAAACGCCTAACGCGAATCTGCTGAAAACCTTAACTTCCAAGTTTGAACTCAATCGACCCAATGGTTTAGGCTGTAGGAGCGTGGACAGACAGACAAAACAGACCGGACGGAATCGCGGGACCCACTTTTTTCGACTTCTCTACCATCGTAATATCATGTTTGATTAAAATCTCGAGTTCGAAATTTTGCACGAATGCAAAACTTGCCATATAGTTCCTATATGTCGCAAGTAAAAAGAGGCTGGGATGCGACCCACACTGATAACTTCCCATCCCGTCTATCGATTTGTCTTGCTTAAAAGTTTGTCTAAATGTATCAATTCTTACCAAATTTGCGTTCTATTTTTTGTAGATTTTATTTTTTTTATGAAAAAACGGACTGTTGGATTTTTATAAAAAAATTATTGAATATAAAAAACAATATTTTCTGTGAAATAAAATAAGTTTGAAGCCAATATTTTTAATTTTTGAAAAGCTATTTGAGCCGAAAATCAATTTTTACCAACTTTTATTAATTTTTTTGTTTAGGTTTTTATTTTTTGTAAAAAAACTGTCAATTCGATTTTTCTCAAAATTTTTCCTAATGTTGAAAACAATATTTCTTATAAGTTAAAATTAGTTAGAAGCCATAATCTCAAATTTTTGAAAAGATATTTAAGTCGAAAATCAATTTTTACCAACTTTTGTTAAATTTTTTTTTCGGTTTTTAATTTTTTGTAAAAAAAACTGTCAATTCTAATTTTTTCAAAATTTTACTGAATGTTGAAAACCATATTTTTTGAAAGATAAAAGTAGTTTAAAGCCAATATCTCAAAGTCTTGAAAAGATATTTGAGTCAAAACTCAATTTTTACCAATTTTTTTTTTATTTTTTTTTAGGTTATTATTTTTTGTAAAAAAAACTGTCAATTCGATTTTTCTCAAAATTTTATCAGATGTCAAAAACATTATTCTTCGTTGCACAAAATTGTTTTGGAGATGAAATCATATTTTAGTCGTAAAATTTTCGAAGTGACAAATTTTTTTTTTCAGTTTTTTTGATTTATAAAAAAAACCGGTAATTGAATTTTTTTCCAAAAATATAATTGTTTTTTTATCACGTTACAATATATAACATAAAATTTAATTCAAGTCTCTAGCATCATTGGTTCATGAGATATTTAGGGTTAACCAAAATGTTCACCTTCTTTTTAAACTGCTATGGTAAAAAAAACACCCACGAAATTTTCTTGAGAGCCCTTTCTGCATCTTTCTGCCTTATTATCTGTATAACAAAATTTATTTGAAGTCGATATCTCTTCTGGTTCTTGAGCTATGGACGACGAAAAAAACGTCGCGAACGTACGTACACACGCACGCACAGACATCTTTCTAAAAATCTTTTATTTCGACTCTAGGGACCTTGAAACGTCGAGAAATGTCAAAATTTTCAATTTGACAAATCGGACCCATTACAATAACTTCCTATGGGAAGTTAAAAACTATTCTTTACCCCTTCGGGTAGGGGTTAAGAATTTACCCGAAGTAAGGTATGCTTGTCGTAAAAGGCGACTAAAATCCAATCTCCGTATACTGAGAACTACATAAGTATACAAAATATGCAATGGAAAAAACAAATAGATTAATTACCCCAGGTGGAAAGCCAGTTTCTCTGGCAAATCCATCCTCTTCGGAGGCAGGCTCTACGGATTCTGGGGAGAGCCATTTATTGCATTTGATAAATCCTTTCGCGAAAGCGCATAAGGTCCCTCGATCACCTCCATCTGTACCGAGAGTTACCGGCAGAAAGAGTCCACCGGTTGTGCCAAAAGGCACTAAAAGCGACTCACCGAAAACAAACAGTTTTGAGCAGGACAATTGTGAACTGCAAAAGAAGCTGAACGAAATGATAAGACTCTACGAAGAGCTTAAAAAAGAAGTCGAAAGTCTTCGTGAAGAGAACAAGATGTTAAAAACTTCTGAAAACATGAAAGTAAATACTCTAAGTCCACAACATCGAGATCGGCACGAATATGAAACTGATGAAGATGAACTTGCTCGGGAAACTGAAAAAAGTAGACCTAGTAAAAAACGGAAGGCTGAAAATTCGCCTAAGTTTCAAAATCAGCTAAAACCAAATAAAATTACACGGAAAGATCAGTTTTCTGCGAATAAGAAACTTCCTCCACCGATAAACATCGTTGGTCAAGCGGATTATAACAAAATTCTTCCTATTCTAAAAGAAACGGCGCAAAAGAATTTCAAAGCTACATCCACTCACAATAATACGTGGAAAATTAACGTAAATGATTCAGATTCTTATAGAAAACTGTCGAAAAAACTCAGCGATGAAAAAATTGAATGGTATAGTTATTCAATTAAAGAAGAAAGACCTCTACGTGTAGTTGCTAGAGGACTTCATCCCTCTTGTTCAAAAGAAGACATCCTTTCGGACTTAAAAACCAAAGGATTTAAGATTCTTGACGCAACAAATCTGTTGAAGCGAGAAAAAGGAATCGAAACCGCTTATATAAAACGCGCTCTTCCGCTTTTTATTCTAAGTTTCGATAAAAATGAAAATGTAGACAATGTTTATAATATTAAAACTATAATGAATATTGTTGTAAAAATCGAACCACTAAGAAAGAACAAACGCCTTATTCCTCAGTGCAAGCGATGTCAAGGTTTTAACCATACAGCAGCTTATTGTCAGAAGGACCCCGTTTGCGTTAAATGCGCGGGAAAGCACATGACTGATGTATGCCGTCTTAAAAAAGAAACTCCGGCTACATGCGCGAATTGCAAAGGTAATCATCCAGCAAATTACCGTGGCTGTGAGGTCGCAAAGGAAATGTTAAAGAGGCGCGAAGAATTTAGTAAGAAAACTAAAAAAAATACCTCAAAGCAAAACAAAGAATTAAAATTAAAAACCAAGACTAATACTCAAGCGTCGAGTAAAACGGACGGGAAAAATAATGAAAACGTTTTACCCTCAGAAAAAATAAAAACAAAAAAGACGAACACGTACGCTCAAGTCACGGCGCCCGAAAAACCTAAAACTAATAAACCTGACTCCGTTCAAAATGTATTTTCCCTTATACTTGAACGATTAGAAGAACAAGGGAGAATTAACACAATTATTCTTGAGAAATTGGACAAATTTGAGTCGGCGGCTCTTAAAACACCAAATTTACCGTAAACATGGATCAGTTGTCCCAACAACTCAAAATAATAACATGGAACGCGAACGGACTTACCGCAAAAATCGAAGAACTAGAAACGGTTCTACTTAACGAAAGAATAGATATTTGTTTGATCTCTGAAACTCATTTGAAAAAAGACTCAAATTTAAGTATTAAAGGTTATTCGGCTTACCACGCATGCCATCCATCCGAAAGAGCAAGGGGTGGTTCTTCCGTATTTATCAGAGAAAATATCAATCATTCGTTTGAGATAAATATCGAGCTCGATACAATGCAAGTTACTTCCGTTAGCATAAAAGTTAGACACGTATTTTTTAATATTGCGTCTATTTACTGTCCTCCTCGGTCCAAGATAGACAAAAACGATTTTAAAGTTCTTTTTAACGCTTTAGGTCCAAAATTTATTATTGGCGGCGACTTCAATTCGAAACATTCATTTTGGGGATCACGTTGCATTTCGACGAAGGGTAGACAACTCTACAAAGCGGGTATTGAATGTAACGTTGAATTTTTCTCATCAGGAAAACCAACGTATTGGCCAACCGACACAGCGAAAACACCCGATCTTGTTGACTTTTTCATCGCAAGAGGAATGAACAGAAAATATATGACAGTAGATGATAACTTCGATTTTTCTACGGATCACTCGGCCGTTATCTTAACAATAAACAGTAACGTAATCGAAAAAGAAAAGCCCCTAATTTTAACAAATAATAACACAAATTGGGATAAATTCAAAGAAGATTGCGAAAATAGAATTATGCTGAACGTCTCTTTGCAAACTCCGTTTGAGTTAGAAGATGAAACAGAAAAATTTATAAATATTGTTCAAGAAGCAGCTTGGAATAATACTCCGATCTGTAGTAAAAAGTCAAGGCAATACGAAGAAAAAATTCCAGAAGATATAAAAGAATTGATACGCGAAAAACGAAAAGCTCGAAAAGTATGGCAGCAATCACGTGCTCCTCAGCATAAAAGTGTCGTCAACTTTTTATCAAACAAGATTAAAAATTTGTTACGAGATTTTAAAAACAGCGAGAATTCTGCCTATCTTGAAAGCCTAACAGCAGACAAAAAAACGAATTATTCTCTTTGGAAGACGATAAAAGGTATTAAAAAGCCTCAAATAATGTCGGCACCTATTCGAAAAAATAATTCTGAATGGGCAAAAACTGATAAGGAAAAGGCGGATTTATTTGCTAAGCACCTTGAGAAAACGTTCAAACCTTTCGATGGTCAAGAGCTTCTGACTAATGACGGAGAGCTCCAACCAGCGCCGGACAATTTTTCTATCAGGAATATTACTTTGACTGAACTTGTCCAGGAAATAAAACGGCAGAAAAATAATAAAGCTCCTGGCTACGACCTGATTAACGGTCGTGTCCTCAAAGAGTTGCCTAAAAAAGCAATGGTTAAGCTCTTACAGCTCACTAACGCTGCTTTAAGACTTGCTTACGTACCCACGCAATGGAAAGTCGCCGAAGTAATAATGATCCCCAAACCGGGTAAGCCACCGAATGAGAAAAAATCGTATAGACCAATTTCTCTCTTACCAATTATATCTAAAATATTTGAAAAATTGCTTCTTAAACGAATGCTACCAATTATTGAAGAAAAACGTTTAATTCCCGACCACCAATTCGGTTTCCGGAATAATCACTCGACAATTGATCAGGTTTACCGAATAACTAACGAAATTGAAAAAGCATTTGAAGAAAAAAAAATTTGCTCAACTGCATTTCTTGACGTTTCTCAAGCTTTTGACAAAGTTTGGCATGACGGGCTAAAATATAAATTAAAAGTCTTTCCAGAACAAATATATAACATTCTTGAATCGTACCTAGAAAATAGATTCTTTCGAGTTAAACAAGGAACGGAGTATTCGGAGTTTAAAGAAATAAACGCTGGGGTTCCCCAGGGTAGCGTCCTTGGACCGATTTTGTTTGTTCTTTATACCCGAGATATACCCCAAACAGAAGGCACAACTTTAGGCACTTTTGCCGATGATACAGCTGTACTCGCAATATCGGATTCAATAGAAACGGCAACCTCTAAGCTTCAAAAGGCATTAAATAGCATTTCAGATTGGACAAAGAAATGGCGAATTGCTCTTAATGAAACGAAATCGACGCACACAAATTTTACGTATAAAAAAGTATATAACTTACCTATTTATATAAATTCTGTGCAAATTCCATACGCTAATGAAGCGAAGTATCTAGGCATGACTCTAGACGCGAAACTTAAATGGAAAGTTCATGTAAAAAAGAAACGCGATGAACTCGAAAATAAACTCCGCGAATTGACATGGCTTATTGGAAGATATTCCAATCTAAGCGTTTATAACAAGCTTCTTATTTATAAGCAAGTACTGAAACCAGTTTGGACGTACGGTATACAACTTTGGGGTTGTACCAACGAAATAAATATACAAATTTTGCAAACATACCAAAACAAAGTACTTAAAATAATAGTAAATGCTCCATGGTATGTAAGAAATAGCGACTTACATAGAGATTTAAATATAAAATATGTAGAAAACGAAATTAAAAAATTTGCTACAGAGCTAAGATCACGACTTAGAAATCATAGTAATAACTTAATCCAACAATCTGTTAGCGAGGCGTTCGTTTTTCGGCGTCTGCACCGAACAAGACCTTCTGATCTAGCGCAAACAAATTAATCTCTCCACTCGAATTTTGTGGAATCTTCAGGTCCTCTCGTTGGGGAGCTTCCTGACAAAACGCGAACAAAATGACGCTAAAACTACTTGTTAAGCTGGACTTAGTTGTAGTAATAATATAGAAGATAAGGGAGGTGAGTTTTAGTCAGTAAAAATCTGACACTACTATAAGCATCGGGCTTATAGTGTCTCTGAAGATTTCTCACCTTCCTGCGAAAAAAAAAAAAAAAAAAAAAAAAAAAAAAAAAAAAAATTCTTTATCATCAGATTCGTCCGATGAAGAATTTTGCGAAATATTGTCTTCTTCACTATCATTTTCATCACAGATAATTAAATTTTCAATGGTTTCTGGGGCCACGACTCCGTTGAACCATTTCAATTTGACCATGTCATCCGCCATGGTCCAGCCCCATTGAAATGGGGAAAGTTGTATCCCTGTATTTAATATTGCACTTTTCCAAATATGGCATATACCTATACTTGCAACGATTAATTTGTTGCAGTAAGACGCTTCTGTTTGGTGGCAATAAACTTACTTCAAAACCTTCAGATAAAATGGTTAAGCATATAATTGCTTAATGTTTTAAAGAAATATTTACATTTTTTAACTTACTTTTAATGTTTGTGAACATTTTTTTCGAAGTCCCTTTACAAGTTTTGTAAAATAGTTCATATCTGGCATCATTCAATTTAAGGGCGGTTGTTTTATAAATTTTGCAAACAAATTCCTCTATTGTTAGAATGTCCTCTTCACTTATGTAAGAAAGTTGTCCGAATTTTGAAAAAGCGTTTTGAAATTCTATAGAACCCTTGAGAATTTCAAAAGGTTTCACTTTTCCTTTCTTAAAAAAACTTGGTGTGTAGTCACAACCAGTAAAGCTGTGAAAAAGTATTGGAAATCTTCTAATATTTTGGTCTATGATTCTTTTGGTTATGGTTAACAGGAAAAAAGTTATTAAGAATTTAAGTTGAAAAATTCTATTAAGAAGTGTTAAAATGCGTCTGGCAAGGGAAAGTAAAACGTCTTGGACACACTTTTCTGACATCAGTGGACCATCTACTATTGATTATATATTAATTTAAGTGGTTATCATAATGTTGCGTATATCTACACATATGTACATGTATATATATTTTGGTTATCACTCCACTCCCAAAATTTGCCGCCGGCTCTTGGTCTATGAAGTTTACAAAGCTGCTAGAGCAGATGGCTTGAATGCCGAGCTTTTTAAAGCAGCTGACAATTATTCGGTTAGGAGCAACTCATCTGTAAAATATGCTCGGAAGAAAGGATGCCGGAAGAATGGAACATCAGTATTATTTGCCCGATACTTAAAAAAATAAGACCCTGTAAACTGCACCAGCTATGGACGAATCAGTCTCCTTAACATCGCTTACAAAATCTTCGCTGCCGATATGTGAGCACCTTATTAGTGTAGTTTTAAACCAGGGAAGTCCAAAGTTGCTCAAAACAAGGTATATGCTGTCATTAAGAAAGAACCTATAACACCAACGGCTTTTTATTAGTTTGAAAATCATTATAACTTTCTAGGCTCCTTTAGGTGGTTCAAATTTGAAACATCCAATTTTCCATCGAGAAATCGCGGTTCTCGTTTATATCTACATAATTCACGCAAAATGACTATGGATTGCACAGAAAATTCAACATATCTTGTATTCTCTGTATTCCTTAAAATAATCAGGTTTTAGTGAAACAAAATCAAACTCACTTTTCATCCGAATTCCATTTCCTTGAAAAAAAAAAAAAAAACATCATTTCCTGAAATTTGAGTTTACCCCAAAAACATTCATAAATACTTATTATGTAGCTGAAATCTATACGAAATATATTTTGGCGTATGCATAACATTTTCTCATAAATAATTCGGTAACGATATAAATGTTAATTTTAATGCAACAACACAGAACATATTTCTTCTTTTACTTGGAAGCAATACAATACCTTTCTCAATTACTTTCTAAATTCCATGAATTAATATTCGCATAAAATTTGTTTATTTAAATAACTCACAACATTCAAAAATATGTTAAATTATTTTATGAATAAATTTTAAATAATGAAACCATTTTTCTGACGAAATAAATAATACGAAACTACGAATTCCAAAATAACACATATTTTGTTCTCAGACAAATGTTCCACATACGCCACAGTGCACTTTTAATAATCAAGATTAATTAAAACAATTTTAGTTCCATAACATTTATTTTGTAAGATTATTTTATTTTTTGAATAGTTTGTATGACTGTTAAAGGTTATTTCCCGTGGCGTGATGGTTAGTGCGTTCGACTGCGATGATAGAGGTCTTGGGTTCAAACCCTGCCTGTGCCATATAAAGTTTTTTTCCACAGGTACTGCCTCTTGCGAGGAATTCATAAATTCTCCAAGAGTAATTCTTGTGATGAAAAGTGCTTTCTCAAATTATCAGTTCGAATTCGGCTTAAAACTGTAGGTCCCCTCCATTCCTGACAACATTACTCGCACACATGAATGGTTGAGAGGCGTAAGTCACTAGGCCATAGTTCTCAATGGACTGTTGCGCCACCTAATTTATTTTTTATCGAAGGTCAAATTTTTAAAAATATTATCTCACTCTACTTCCTTGAAAAACTAAGTTTTTCTGAAATCAAATTTAATATTTTCATGTCTTAACCTACTTAGGAAAACGTCGTAGTATATTATTTGGTAATATGAATCCCATTGATAATGCCCTCACTCAAATGTTTAACAATCAAACTATAAGCTCGTGTTTTCCTTCAAAATAATAAAGCGCCTTAAACCCTTCCTTAGTTAATGTCAATGGACAAAGTCTGACTCTGTGTCGTGTGTCAGTTCGTCCATTCATAGAATCGTTAGTCTGGTCTGTTCCATTCCGTTCTGTTGGTCTGTCCGCCTGCATGCATAAGTATACATATCCCAGCTGCATCATGATAGAAGAAAACTGCACATGGCACAGCGGGACAGCGGACTTTACTCCTCATTGCAACTTCCTTTAAGTTTATCCAACTCTGTGTGTTGGTTTGGTTTGATATTATGCAGATGGATGATGAGAAGAAGATGGAGTATGATGATACTCCGACGACGACGAGGGTGGCGCTCGATGGCTAGCTATGGTAACGGCTCCAGCAGCAGAAGCATTATCTGAATTTTATGCGAACCAAAAAATAAGAAAAGAAAAGAAATAAAAGGAAAGGAAAGATTTTTATTTGGATTACTTATGTATCGCTCTGCCTTCGTTTGGTTTGGTTTGGCACACAGGACGAAATTTTTGTCTTGTTTGCTTTTCTGGCTTTTGTTTGATCCTTACATTCCTTTACCGCTTCCTGGTTTTTTGTTTTTTTTTTTCATTTTTCTTTCATTTTTTTTCATTTTTTTATAATTTTATTTTTCTTTGTTATCTTTCGTGTTATTCTTTTTTGTGTTCATTTTTCTAGAATTATTTGGTTTGTTTTGTAGGTAAAAAGATTTCTTAAATGGATTTCCTTTTCTTCAAATGTTTTTTCTTTTTCACTGATAGAGCAAAGGGAATTCCAGAAATGTCAACTATTTTCGGAAAATGAAAAATAAGAAAGAAAATCCTTTTATTTTTAAATCAGAGAGAATAAGTACCAAAGAACCCAAAGAGCATGTGCTGCTTGTTGAGAACGGCTGAGTTAGTATAAAAGTAACTCAGTTGAGCAAAAAGATGCTTCTGACGATGACGACCGACGCGACAACACGACGATCGAGATCAAAGAGATTTCCTGCTTAACCACAGCACACGTCACACACATCAAGATGAATACATGATGATCCTTAAAGATTGTTTGTTCTCACGGTGAAATGATTCCTAAGTGAATGGCGTTTATGTGAGTCAATGAAATGGGATTCTAATGGCAGATATGTACATATGTATGTATGTAGTAGTACTGGTAGTGGTACCTTCTCGTACTTTCAATTTCAACCCTTTCAGACAGAAATAATGTGTGAAAATATTTTTTGTGCAAAAGGGTCAAAGAATCATTTAAGGTGTCTGTTTGTATTACATTTTGTCATATGTACATACAAACATAATGTACGTATGGCTTTTCTTTGTTTTTAAAATGAAATGGAGTAAAATGGGGTTAATGGTTTTATAGAGAGTCGCTTGAGAACAAAAGCATGTAATGTTGCATTTTAATAGCTTTATAAACAGATTTGATAGATGTACATATAAAAACCCATCAGATATACCTCCACTTTGTACTTACATATATGAGTCTAGTGTATGAGAAGTGTCTACTTCTTTCTCCTTGATCTATGAGTAAAATTTTATTTTAAAAACCCGGAAGGTTTATTTTGAGGAGTTGCATTACAGCGCATGCAAAAATATAATCTTTGTATATTTTTTTAATAGATTTTTTAGAAGATATGGAATATGGCTTACTGGCAATTCTAACACACGAATAAATTCTTATTTTTATCAGAAATTGATGATAAGGCAAGTCAATAGAGAAAAACGATACGCACAAAAAGGTGTTTTTATAATAATACTATTATTTACAGGAAATCGATAAAACAACTTTTAACTGGTGAATATTTAAGAAACCAAGCAATCTTCACACAAACTAAGCTTAAAATGCCTCCTTAATATAATATAATGGCGTTCTTTTATACTACAATACTGTGAATTTACAATCTGTTTGTAAATATTAATTGTTAAATTCAAAAACAATGAGTTGAATATCAAAATAAAATCAATGTTTTTGGTATATTATGAGCCTGGAATTAATACTTTGATGAGGGCCCTCAAATATATTATTGAATAACTTACTATTATTATAAAGCTCAGGGTGACGCTTTTCTGAAATGTTCATATTTTCATTTCAATCAAAACTATTAATGAAGAATCGTCCGTGAATTAAAATTCGAAGTGGTGTTTTTAAAAAAATTACAAGTACGTTATAACTTTAATACAGTAACAAATAAGAGTCTTAAGTGATATTTTTAATATTGAGCCAAATGTCATTTGAACTTCCAAAAATATATAATTAATAATTGAAGTTTAAATTGCTTTCTGTTGAAATATTCCCAAAACTAAACCGATTTTATTGCATTTTTTAAGTTTTTAATTTTTTGGAATAAAATCTTCTATGCAAATTATTTATGTACACAACTCAATTTTGTATGAAATTAAATTTAATTGAAGTCAATATCATTGCCCTTGTCCTTGTCCTTTCTCAACATACTCGAGTGTAAAAACAATTTCTATAAGCTTTTGCTAGTAATTTTGTAGGTTTTTATTTTTCTATTGCGTAAATCATTAATTTAGAATTACTAAAGTCGTAGTAGTTTAAGACTTTATGGTTAAATAAACACAACTCTTATTCCGAGTCAATTTTATAGCTGTGTTTAGTAGAACCCCAGGTTTAGGTTGTATTCTACTACAATTATACTTCCAATGACAGGTGAAAGCAAGAAAAATACTGTTATATTTTCAAACTTGGTATTTTGTGCTGTCATTGCTCAAATTAAATGTCAAAAAAGTAAGTAAAACAAAACTTTCCAAATTAAAAAAAAAGCAACTAACAACGTTCTATAATATTTTAGATGAACAACAAGGAAAATATAAAACGCAAACGGCAGAAAAACTAGTCTTCAATTTGCGGTATCAATCGATATTTTTCTTGACAGCAAGTTTACGATAAATTTATTGGATACGATTTACTTTTTCAGCTTTTCAATTCACAAACAAAAATCAAATATATGACATTTGTCTATGATAATAACTACTTAAACACAGGATTTCCTATGTTTATAGTTAAACCACAGGTTAAGTCCTAAACAATATTTTTTGTTCTTTGGTAAGGCGCATACACATATATAGATTTTTTGCCGAGCTGGCACGGGAGCAAGCAACATAAAATTGTCCATGGGTAAAACAGGGATTTGTGATGTCAAGGCCTGCAACCTTCAGTGTCTGTCCCTGTGCCTTATTGATAGACATAGCAAAACAAAGCTTTATAGGAAATTGTACTCGTTTAAATTCGAACGGGTATTCTTTAGTAATCATCGGTATCCTGGGAATGAAAACGACTTGACCTTGGGCTGAGCCGGAAAGAATTTTAGCTTCAATCACGTTCCTCTGCATAGTTACTATCCGTAATCTAGTACCATTGCATAATTTCGGTGCATTTAAATTCCTCATAAGTATTATTGGAGCCCCAATTTTCAAGTCCAGTTTACGTGGAGGAAGTCCTGATGTATTCAAAGAATTCAAAAATTCAATTGGAATATCAATAGCAGTATCTTGATCAGTCAGATTATCAATAGACAGATAAGTTTGTTGATGGGCCTGAAACATTAAAGGAATTTTACTATTTATGCTTGTAACAAAATCGTTTTTAGGTGCTAAACTCGCTCGTTCGCGTAACCAATCATCCGTTTTCTTTGAAATTTGGTAGAATTGCGGGTAAACATTAGCTATTAATTCGTCTTGTCCAGTGACCCTAGTTGCAAATGTTGGTTCTATTAGTACTTCACCATCATTATTTAAAATATTTCCATTTCCAATATCCAAAAGAGTTCTTGAAAATTGTGCTGCATTATTATCACCACCCAGATGTACGCGCATATTTGTGGCAAAATTGGCAATGTTTGCCGAAAATCGCCAGCGAACAGTATCACAACACCTCCCATCGGATGTTCATCAGCTCTTAAATCTCTTAGTGTACGATCCAGAGCTTCAGGCCCACCTTTATTTACCATAGTCGATTCGTCCCACACAATGAACGTCGTTTCTTTAAGCACTTTAGCTAGTGAGCTTTGTTTCGAGATACTACAAAATGGACGCTCTTGGCTTTGCAAATCTAAAGGCAATTTGAAAGTTGCGTATGAGCGGTTTTTCTATTCTGTAGTAATGTTGCAGCAATCCCAGATGATGCAACTGCTAATGCAATTTTTTCTTTCATTCTAAATTTAGCAAGCAAGTAGTACCCGTAGCGTGATGGTTAGTGTGTTGGACTGTCACGCAAGGGGTCCTGGGTTTCACGGGTACTGCCTCTTGCGAGGAATTGACAAATCCTCCAAGAGTAATTCTTGTCATGAAAAGTGCTTTCTCAAACTAGCCGTTCGGATTCGGCATATAAACTGTAGGTCCCTTCCATCTCTGACAACATTACTCGTACACAGGAATGGTTGTGAGTTGTAAGTCACTAGGCCCTGGTTCTCAACGGACTGTTGCGCCACCTAATTTATTTATTTATTTATTTATTTAAATATAGCAAGCAAAAATTGATCCAGAACGTTTTTTCAGTCCCGCCAGGTGCATCAAGAAAAAACATTGTACCACTGTTCTGCATCATGTTGTCGATTATAGTGTTGTATGCAAGTCGCTGGTCGTCGGTTAATTTTTGTTCATTTTCTTGAACGAAAATTGAAAGATGGTTGGCATCATACGTTGTTTTTTGAAAGATAATCCCTGTCCTGAAAAAATTGTCTGTCACGTTCTTCAATCCGTGTAGGAGATTCCATATCAAAGTCTGGCATCATTTTGCCTGATATTTTTAGAAGTTGATCTTTAACCAATATTAATGCCTCATTCAACATTTGTGGCGTGATTGCTAATTCCCGGTTGTTCAAATTAAGCCTGTGTTCTTGCAGAAATAAAAGTATGAATATGGTTGGGCCGTATTTTATCTTGGAGCCAAACTAAAAGATGAAAATGAGGCAAGCCCATTTTTTTGCCACTCAATTGTATACATATAGCACCTTGTTTAACCAAATATTTTATCTTTGGTTATTAAATCAATCAGTTTTTCACTTTTAAATTAAAAACTCGTGAAATAATATCATGTCAATTTGTCGCTTGTTGATTTAAAAATATAGATGATTAAATTTGTGGCCACTGTGGATTGAACGTCATTGTGATAAACAGATCAGGGCATCTAAAATTTTATACATAAACCATAGCATCTTGTTTATCCATGCTGTATATATCGAGGGCCACCGGTGAATGAAGCCGGTAAATAACTCTTTTTCCATTTGTGTAGGATCAGCGTCAGCTTGAATTGCATCGTGAAGAATATTGTAATTTTCGGCTCGTAATTTATGTAGTTTGATTTGCTCTTAAAAACTGAAGTTGCTCAGATTTAATTTTAGCGACAATACGAGGTGTGTTCAAAAAGTACCTACCCGGAATTTTTAAATTTCGCGGACCTGGAGAGTCCCAAGGTCAACTTTTGTTTTGTATTGTGTTGATATACATGTCCCTAAAGTATGATGCAATTTTTAGCTATATTCACTGTTTACTTTGTCTGTAGTAATTGCTAAGTAGTTCGCGTGTTTTTATGAGCTCGGCGA
Organism: Eupeodes latifasciatus; assembly: GCA_920104205.1. Classification (NCBI taxonomy): domain Eukaryota; kingdom Metazoa; phylum Arthropoda; class Insecta; order Diptera; family Syrphidae; genus Eupeodes; species Eupeodes latifasciatus. The sequence goes on from OV049926.1 coordinate 36,534,707, forward strand.
TTTTTGCTGAAACTGCTGAATTTTGACCAAAAAAACAATCGCATGAACATCGCTCAGGAGCTGTTAAATGACGTCAACGACTATCCAAGTTTGCTTGAAAGGGTCATAACTGGTTATGAAACATGGGTGTATGTCGAAACCATAAGCACAATCGTCCACCTGGAAGCATCCAACTTCAAGAGCGAAAAAAGCACGTCAAGTTCGATCAAAAGTGTTCACTCGTCGTTGCTTGTTCGTAATTTTGTGCACAAAAACAATACCGTAGTCATGCCCCAACCTCCATATTCACCAGATATGGCTCCGTGTGACTTTTTCCTGTTTCCAAAGTTGAAGAGACCCATAAAACGACTGCGTTTTTCCTCGATTGAAGAAATAAAGGCCGAATCGCTGAGAATGCTCAAGGACATATCAAAAAGTGAATATCAAGAGTCCTTCCAAGATTGGAAAAAACGCTGGCATAAGTGTATTATATCTGTGGGGGACTACTTTGAAGGGAACCACATTGATGTAAACGAATAATTAAATATTTTTTTGAAAAAAAAAAAACGAAAATTCCGGGTACTTTTTGAACACACCTAGTATACTGACTGAATAGTTTCCCGTAACGAAGTAAAATATTATTTAAATTTTCTCTGACTTGAAGCCTGTTTTTTTAGGAACTCTTGTTATTGGATGAACTTGTAGTATGTTAATTAAATAACCGTCTTCACCATGACTAAATATCAAAGGGTACTGCAGTGCATCGTAAGACCGGTGTATTTCACTTACACGTTTTTGAGTGTTATCTCGTGCTCACAAAACGATATCACTTTTTGTAAATTCTTGTCCAACATTTAATACGGCTACATCATCAACTTGAGGTGCATTATAATGACCTCTGTGTTCGAATCACCCATGAAATATATTTGCAAAAATTTCAGTTCGTCAGGGTTGTTTGGTAAAAGAAATCCAGCTAAATGATAGACTTAACCCTGAACTTCAAATGTAGGCATAAAATCTCCATGTCTGATTTCATTGGCACCGAATGACGTCATTTGGAAAGCAGAATTGTAAACACGAATCATATCAAGAAAATGTTTAGAATCTCGATGAGAATGATTCAAAAGACTTTTTAATGCTTCCGGTGGTGGATCAGCAATTTCTGCCAATAAAACTTTTCCTCCTGAACAGCAGAGCTCTGGTGGTTCTTTAGGCCATTTGAATGCACGACAGAAATTGCACTTGGTATTCATATTTCCTATCAAAACCTGAGATCAGTGAGTCAGTGATATTTCGATTTTATATGTATAGATAACAAATTATTGACTAACATTATCGGACTTTTTTTATGCCTAAAACCTGCTCCGTGATATCTTCTTTCATTTAAAAAAAACATGACAATGGATAAAAAGTTTCGAAGCCAAACCGTTACAAAGATTTCCTCTTTTGCTTGATTTCAGTTTTATATATATAATGTAGATGTACAATTAATTATATTGCTTTTTAATATTAAGTATAAGAATAAACATGCACACGCGACAGTAAAGAAATTTTATCGATTTTTGGAAATAAAGGGGCATTTCCTTTCCATCTTTGAAGAAATGAAGTTGCTTGCATTATTCTTCTGTCTTTTCGCTCGTTGTCTGCAAAATGTTGAAACAAGTGTATAACTCGTGTCAATCACTGTGAAGTAGATAAAATAGATATTCATCAATTAATAAATAATTTAAAAAAAAAAACACACCATTTGCATTATTTTTTTGAACAGAACTCGTACGTTTGAAGTCAAAAACTTAAATCGCTCTGAAGATATTGAAGTGGAATTTGTTATAATTATTAGTAGTATTGTTTTAAATTATTTTTTTTTTTTTGAAAAAAACACTGTGAATTCGATTTTTTCCAAATGTACAAACGAATCTAAAAACATTATCCTCCGTTGTATAAAATTAGTTTGTAATTTCGAGGTGACAAATAAGTTGTTCAGTTTATATAAAAACATACCAAACTTTTAAATTGCTACTTAAAACAATCATCAACTGAATGTTTTTTTTCATGCTATTACCTGCATAGTCAAAATATTTTGAAGTCGATATCTCTGTGAGTTCTTGAAATCTGGGCGAAACACGCATGCACAATCATAATCATTGATTTTGATTTTAGGGACTTTCAAGGTCGAAAAAAAGTTTTTTAAGAAACTCAGTAGCTAAGTTTATTTTCAAATTCTAAATTATTTTCCAAATTGTACCAATCAGTAACCATTACAGTACATTAATCGGCTGTTTTACCACAATGAAGTAATAATTCGTCTTTTAAAATTCAGACTATTTCTATACAGGTAAAAAAAAAAGTTGTATGTTTTCCAATTTTGTATCAGTCAAAAAACCGATTTTCATAATATAAAATAAATTATTATAATTTATTTGTATTAATAACCAAAATTTAAGATTTGAGCTATTTGGTGAAACAGACAGATTACTTGAATACAAAAAAAGAGGCTGGGATGCGACCCACACTTCCCATCTTCCCATCCCGTCTGTCAATTTGTCTTGCTTAAAAGGTTTCTAGGTTTTCGTGTTTTGTTAAAAAAGTTGCCACTTGAATTATTCTTAAAAATTTTTAAAATACCAACAATGTTTTGCATAATTATGATGAAATAGTTTGATTTCAAAATCTATTTATGTTAACGAGATTTTTAGTCGAATACCAATTTTAGTAGGTTAGGTTAGGTTAGGTTGGAGTGGCTGTCCAGATGTCATTGACTCACTTAGACCTCAAGGGTCCATTGTGATACCACTAATGAGGTTACTCATGGGAGAGTAATGAAAATTAAACAAACCAATTTTTGCTTTTAATAAAGTTAGAGAGACACTTTGTGTCAATCGTTGCCAGTTCACTGGTATTGTCGAAGAAGGGATTACCGAGAAAGTTATTCCTTCTAATGGAGAGTGCTGGACATGTACATAGAAGGTGTTGGACTGTTGAGACCCACGGCTCCTGTATCAAGACGATGTCATCCTTGTTGGTGTGCAGTCGGAGTATCAGGTTGTTTGCGGCCATGATGGCGTGATGGAGATTAATCTGTACTAATCGCAGCACTGCTACTATTAGTCAGATTAACCTCCACCAATTTTTTATCGGCGTTTTCATCGTCTGAGGAGGAATGAGGTAGGTCTTCCTCACTCAGAGTGCTGCCTAAGATGGCGTCTTCAGTCTCCATGTCGGAGTTGCTGTCGACTGTAGATTTAGCCTCCACGTCGGATGGTCGATGGTTCCACTTGTGGTATTGCATCGACTTCCATTATTGGGGGTAGTGAAGCACCAATTTTAGTAGAATGTCTTAAAAATTTCTATTTCTTATATTAACAAAACTACAAATTGGATGAATGAAATTAATTTGAAGTAAATATATATTTGTTCACGAGATATCGAGAACCAATCATCAAATTTTACCAAATTTGCGTTACTATTTTTTGTAGATTTTATTTTTTGATGAAAAAACGAACTGTTTGGTTTTTATAAAAAATGTAGAAAACAATATTTCTTATAAGATAAAATTATTTTAAAGCCATAATCTCAAATTTTAAAAAGAGGCTGGGATGCGACCCACACTGAAAACTTCCCATCCCGTCTGTCGATTTGTCTTGCTTCAAAGTTTGTAGGTTTTCGTCTTGGGTTAAAAAAGTTGTCAGTTGAATTATTCTTAAAAATTTTAAAATTACCAACAATATTTTTCATATAAAGAAATAGTTTAGTTTGAAAATCTAGTTTTGTTAATAGATTTTTAGTGAAAAACAAATTTTTACCAATTTTAGTAGCATTTCTTAAATTTTTACTAATTAGATGAATTAAATTAATTTGAGAGATATCAAGAACCGAACATCAATTTTTACCAAATTTGCGTACTATTTCTTGTAGATTTTATTTTTTATGAAAAAATGGACTGTTGGATTTTTATAAAAAACCACTGAAAACAATATTTTCTGTGAAATAAAAAAAGTTTGAAGACAATATTTTTAATTTTTGAAAAGCTATTTGAGTCGAAAGTAAATTTTTACCAAGTTTTAGTATTGTTTTTTTGTAAGGTTTTTATTTTTTGTAAAAAAACTGTCAATTAGATTTTTATCAAAATTTTACTGAATGTTGAAACCAATTTTTTTTAAAAGATAAAAGCCAATATCTCAAAGTTTTGAAAAGATATTTGCGTCGAAAATCTATTTTTACCAACTTTTGTTAAATTTTCTTTTAAGTTTTTATTTTTTGTAAAAAAAACTGTCAATTCGATTTTTCTCAAAATTTTACTGCATGTTGACAACATTATTTTTCAAAAGATAAAAGTAGTTAAAACCCAATATCTCAAATTTTTAAAAAGATATTTGAGTCGAAAATCAATTTTTACCAACTTTTATTAATTTTTTTGTTTAGGTTTTTATTTTTTGTAAAAAAACTGTCAATTCGATTTTTTTCAAAATTGTACTGAATGTTGACAACAATATTTTTTGAAAGATAAAAGTAGTTTTAAGCCAATATCTCAAAGGTTTGAAAAGATATTTGAGTCGAAATTCAATTTTTACCAACTTTGAGTAATGTTTTTTTTTAGGTTTTTATTTTTTATAAAAAAACTATCAATTCGATTTTTCTCACAATTTTACCAGATATCAAAAACATTATTCTTCGTTGCACAAAATTGTTTTGGAGATAAAATCATTTTGTATTCGTAAAATTTTCGAGGTGACAAATTTTTTTCAGTTTTTTTGATTTATAAAAAAAACTGTTAACTGGATTTTTTTCAAAAAATATACTTGTTTGGTATCACGTTACAATATATTATATAAAATTTTATTCAAGTCTCTATCATTTTTGGTTCGTAAGATATTAAGGGTTAACCAAAATTTTCACCTTGGTAAAAAAAACCACCCACGCAATTTTCTTGAGAGGCCTTTCTGCATCTTTCTGCCTTATTATCTGTATAACAAAATTTATTTGAAGTCGATACCTCTTCTGGTTCTTGAGCTATGGACAACGAAAAAAACGTCGCGAACGTACGGACGTACGTACACACGGACGTACGGACGTACGTACACACACACGCACAGACATCTTTCTAAAAATCTTTTATTTCGACTCTAGGGACCTTGAAACTTCGAGAAATGTCAAAATTTTCAATTTGACAAATCGGACCCATTACAATAACTTCCTATGGGAAGTTAAAAAAGTTAATCCAATTTGATATTTCCATTTACCACTACAAAAATTAATTTTACTAGCAAAACCAAACTAAAAGTTCATTAAAAGTAAAATCTACATTATCGTGGTATTTCGATAAAACAAAAATCAAAACTAATATATGTATAACTTATTTCAACTAAAAATCCAAACATGTGTGTACAATAAACATGACCAAGTTAATTTTCTAAATTTCTAAATAATTCCAAAAGAATAATCTCATCGCAATATTTTTTTACAATAAAATGAAGACAAAACCCCAAAAGCCATTTTAGTAAATATTTTCTGTGGAAATTTACATCTTTTACCCCACATAAAGATTATTTTCCATATTTTCAAAACTATTAAGACAGGTACTGGTAATAATACATACTTTCATAGCACATAAGTTAGGTTAGGAAGATAGAAAAGCATCTATATCCCATAGTAATTAAAATTTCGTCTACCATCAGAGCTCCTCTATAAGCAATATATGTAACTACAATAATTGGAACTTAAGTCAGCTACGATAAATAACAACAAAAACGGAAAAACCCAAAATTAATTCATAAAAGATTGTAGTTTGTTCACATGTATTGTATACATATATATACATATATTGATATACTTACATATACATAAACTATAAGTTGGTTGATGCAGCAGTAATCATTTTAAAGTGCAACTTTATAAGCAAACACCACAGTTGACCACTTTCGATTCTCCAAGGGGCATCCTTAATGACATTTTTGAAAACAATGCACAGAAAGTGTAACTAACATGACAAGTAAAGGCTTTCCTTCCTATATAATTCTCTATCTATATGTGTATGTAGGCTAGAGCTATGTATGTAAGTATGTTGGTTTTTGGGATACTTGTTTCTGTGTGCTCATACATTATGCGTTATGCCATACAAAATAAATGAATGTATGTATAATGCATTTAATTTAAATGCCAAACAACAACTGTAAATGAGTCTGCTTTATACCAAAAGCCCCTATTTAATATCCATTTTCATTTTGTTTACTGTTACGTAGTATTTCTCAAAATTTTAAGGACACACACAAGGCAAACAAGTTGGTATACTATGTATAGTGTAGGTACTTTTGTGTGCCCCTCCCAAAAACACCCTTAGAATTGTTATAACAAACAATTGCAGGAGCACCAACAGCAGAAGCAGCAGCAGCAACAGCACTAAAGTCCTTCTCTCTGTCTAAAGTGACTGCATAAACAATGAATAGAGACATGCTGCTCTCCCTAACTCTAATTCGGGGGTATCTAGTATACCTACCCTCCCTGTATTTTGTAGAAAACCTTCATCCCCCTAAAAATACATACACATATGCAAAATACAAGAGAATAATTATCAGTTTGTCGAAATCTTTTCAGAAACACATGCGGGTATTTCCTCTTCTCTTCAACCCACTACACCACACCATCACTGCCTTGCCAGCCTCCATACCTCTACATTACTTCCGTTTCCTCTCTTCGTATAGGTTAATGTCCTTCATGACAAGTTTATTGCTGGCAACAATAAACTTTTCTATACACTTTTACACTTTTAAATAATAAAACAAAACAAAAAAAACAACATTAAGTAAAAACAACAACAACACCAAGAACTGTATAACAAAAGGAGGTATAAACAGACAACGACTGCAGATTACAAATAATCATTAACGTTTACAAACACACACTCTTGCACACACATGTACTTATATTTATTTTCGCGAAAAAGGGTGCCTTTTCATTCCCGAATTTATAACTTTGGTTACACCCTGCACTTAAATACTTCTACGTTTGTTTGTTATTTTGTTTTTTGTTGATTTAGGGATGACACTTTCATTCAAAAGCTTAGTAGGAACTGTTAGGGAGTAAGTAAGTAAATATTCTAAATGAAATTAAACGAAATAAATAATTAATAATAATAAATAATAAATAAACCCTTTTACACAGGGTCATAGGTTAAAAGCTTACAATTTACTTTAGAACTAGGTTTTGAAGGTGTTATTCTGTCTTTTGGGCAAGCCATCACGGTGGATTAACTCAAGATGTACAATAAATTCTGGAATTGTAAAACATAAATATTAAAATGCGAAATGCACGTAGATGTGGACTTTTGTTCCACTTTAGTGAGTTGAAAGTTTGTAGCTCATAACCCGATTTAGTGGTGAGAAAATCCATGGTGTCTTTTAACACTTTGACTGCGGCATGGTTTGACCTGAGCGAATCCTCTATGCTGATTTTTTTTTTTTTTTGTCAAAAAGGTTCCTTTTACTCTACTTTACTTATGTCAATGCTTAATTTTACTAATATCTTGTTTTTTGACTATAAAAAATGATTGTCGCGTAGTCGACGTCAGCATCATAGTATGGCGTTTTTCCCGGATGCGGGGTGTGCGGCGGCATTGGAAGTGGTCAGTAATAAACATGTTGTCGACGATGAGTCGACGACGTCCGCCGCATAGGACAAATACGATTTGTCGACGACGCGTCGACGGACGTCAGCAGTCAAAGTGTTAAACTTGCAGACTTATGTATGAGATTGAAGGTATTTACAATTTGATGTTCCAACCGATTGGAAAGTTATCCAGGAATCAAACCAATAAAGTTTAGTTTATATTAAATTATAGTTTTTTAAACATGGCCTTGTTGCTGGGATATCTACTTCAAAAAATTTTTCTTTCGAAAAAGGTTTCCAGTGTGACGTAGTCTGCAGTGATTGCGCAAAAGCGTTTCATATTGTAAATCACGCAATTCTGATATCCAAACTTGAAAATTTAGGTTTTCATACAAATTTATTAAAATAGCTTAGTTCATGTCTCAGTGGTAGAACTCAGTATGTTTGTGTTAAGAACATTAAATCAAATCCTATGGTCGATACTTCTGAAATCCCCCCAAGGAAGCCATTTCGGACCCTTACTGTTTCTGATTTATATCTACGATATTTCTAAATATTTCAATCATTGTATGTGTTTAATGTATGAGGATGATATTAAACTTTTACCAAGCATTAAATCAGTCTAAGTGATACTGTGATAATCTTTAAAAATATTTATCTAACTTATTAACTTCCCATAGGAAGTTATTGTAATATGTCCGATTTGTCGAATTGAAAATTTTGACATTTCCCGACGTTTCAAGGTACCTAGAGTCGAAATAAAAGATTTTTAGAGAGATGTCTGTGCGTGCGTGTGTACGTACGTTCGTACGTCCGTACGCTCGCGACGTTTTTTCGTCGTCCATAGCTCAAGAACCAGAAGAGATATCGACTTCAAATAAATTTTGTTATACAGATAATAATGCAGAAAGATGCAGAAAGGGCTATCAAGAAAATTGCGTTTGTGGTTTTTTTAACATAGCATTTAAAAAAAAGGTGAACATTTTGGTTAACCCAAAATATCTCATGAACCAATGACGCTAGAGACTTGAATTAAATTTTATATTATATATTGTAACGTGATACCAAACAAATATATTTTTGGAAAAAATTCCAATTAATGGTTTTTTTATAAATCAATAAAACTGAAAAAAATATTATTTACCTTGAAAAATTTACGAAGAAAAAACGATTTTATCTCCAAAACAATTTTGTGCAATGAAGAATAATGTTTTTAACATCTGGTAAAATTTTTAGAAAAATCGAATCGACAGTTTTCTTACAAAAAATTAAAACCTAAAAAAAACAATACTAAAACTTGGTAAGCATTTATTTTCGACTCAAATATCTTTTCAAAAATTAAAAATATTGTCTTCAAACTTATTTTATCTCACAGAAAATATTGCTTTCGACATTCAGTAAATTTTGTATAAAAATACGAAAATAGTACGCAAATTCGGTAATAATTGATGTTCGATTTTCGATATCTCGTGAACAATAAAAGATATTGATTTCAAATTAATTTCATTCATCCAATTTGTATTTGTTTATATAAGAAATAATTTTTTTTAAGAAATGCTACTAAAATTGGTTTTCGACTAAAAATCTCGTTAAAAAAAAAATAATTTCGAAATCAAACTATTTCATTATATGCAAAATATTATTAACAGTTTTTAAATTTTTGAGAACTTTTTTAACAAAACACGAAAGCCTACAAACTCTTAAGCGAGACAAATGACAGACAGGATGGGAAGTTATCAGTGTGGGTCGCATCCCAGCCTCTTTTTTGTTTTGGTTTAGCAAAAAGGATCTTCTTTTAATGTTTCTAAATGTCAAAGTACTTGCTTTAGCAGAAAAACCAGCCCAATTACGAAATTAATTGTACTTTATTAACAAGAGTAACTAAAAAAAAATCCCTGATTAATTATTGACATAAACTTAACTTTTACTAGTCACTTTCACTACATCGTAGCCAAAGCCAGTTCTATTATTTATAGAAATTCAAAAGACTTTACTCAATTTTAAAATACTGTTGCATCAGTGAAATTTATATTATAGTGTTCACTTGTCAAGAATTGAAATAATTCAGAAACCATTCACTAGAATTGCTAAAGGTGCACGTTGAAACATCAATATACCCGCTTTAACTCGAGATGTTTGTTATTAGGGATCTTATATTTTGAAACAACGTTTGTCAGAGATCTAATTAATCATAAAAACAATCGTCCTTCTATGCTCTCAATAATCACTTTTCAAGTTCTTGAGCGAGATTTTCGCTCTTGTTGTCTTTTCTGTAGCCCTTTTCACAGGGTTAATTATGGAAATAATGAGCAATTAACACGTTGTTTAAGGCAGCTAAACTCCGTTTTGTTGCATTCTAAAGTAGATATTATAATAAATAAATCAATTGGCTCAACAGTCCGTTCAGAACTAGTGCCTAGATATGAGACAGTGCCCGTGAAAATAAAACTTAGATGGCACAGGCAGGGACTTAACACCCAAGATCTCTAGCATGACAGCCCTTCGCACTTACCATCACACTACCGGTACTATTTAAATAGAGATTGTTTTAAGAAAAAATCGTTATCTATTTCTATTCTTTTGGTAGTTTAACTTAAGTATTTGATAATGGTTAAGATTGTAGTCTATATATGTAGGATATGTATGCTTTGTTTGTTTTCTAATACCCATCCTAGAAAGCATCTTTATGGGATGCCTTAAATTGGCATACATCCCGATGTCTTGGAGACAAGTTAAAGTCGTTTTTATTCCAAAAGCTGGAAAATCCAGCCACGTTAACCCTAAAGACCTAAGACCCAGCTTATCATCATTCCTTCTCAAAACTTTTGAACGTTTGATCGATATCCACTTAAGGGCAAGTATTGATAAGTCCCTCCTTTCAAAGGCTCAACACGCCTACAACAAAGGGAAATCAGTTGAAACGGCTCTACACAGTATAGTACGTACAATCGAATATTCCCTGTATCATAAAAAGTACACCTTAGTTGCCTTCTTAGATATAGAAGTTGCATTTAACAATGTCGACACATCTGCAATTGCACGTGTATTGACATCTCTGAAGGTAGATAAGTCGATCAGCGAATTGATTAATCAGATGCTGATAAGCAGGATTATCAATTCAAAACTGGTCGATTTTACTGCACAAAGGGGTGTCATCAGAGGAACGCCACAAGGTGGTGTCCTATCCCCTCTCCTCTGGAACTTAGTAATAAATGAATTACTAATTACTCTAGAAAAAGAGGGATACAGAGTGTTTGCTTATGCGGACGATGTTGCTATTGCAGTAACGGGTAAACATCCCAATATACTAAAAGAACTCTTACAAAACGCTTCAAATGAGCTCACCAGATGGGCAAATCTGTGTGGACTAGGCGTTAACCCACAAAAAACCGACCTTGTCCTCTTCACAAGGAAATACAAAGTCCCACTCATTGAACGACTTAAATTCTCAGAACAAGCAAAATACTTGGGTCTCATTTTGGATAAGAAATTAAGTTGGAAACCTAATATTCAAGAGAGAATAAACAAGGCCACAGTAGCCCTGTTCTCCGTTAAAAAGCCATTGGTAATAAATGGGGCCTACAGCCCCGCATTACACACTGGCTATATATCTCGGTCATAAAGCCGATCCTTACTTATGGAGGAGCGGTATGGTGGACGGCGCTAGATATATCGACAAATCGCGATAAACTCAGCAAAGTCCAACGAACAGCCTGCCTGTGTATGGGAGGAGCACTTCGCTTTAACCCCTCCGCCTCACTTGATGTTCTGTTCCATCTAATACCGCTGGACTTTTTCAGCAAGCAAATGGCCGCTAATACAGCCATACGACTTCAAGCCTCCTCTCTGTGGATCAATAATGGAATTGGCCACACCACTATTTTGAACTCGTTCAGAGCTATAAACAGTAATATTGACTACACCATACCCCATCCTCAGTTTAATAACTATAGCTTCAAAGTGACTATACCTCCCAGGTCTTCTTGGGAGAATACATCATTTTTGAACGATGATCCTATAAACTTTTATACAGACGGATCAAAAACGGAGGAGACTAAACTTAAGTCTCTCCTTTCGTCTACCCGATCATTGTAGCGTGTTCCAAGCTGAAATCCTGGCTATAAAAGAAGTCCTATCCTGGCTAAGAGAAAACGTTATATCAACTAATGATATACGCATCTTCTCGGATAGCCAAGATGCGTTAAAGTCCCTAGACTCTGTCACTACTAACTCACTAATAGCCCTAAATTGTCGATCATCTCTTACGGGTATGGCTACACAGTTCAACATTGACATTTTCTGGGTGCCGGGCCATAGAGACATTCCAGGAAATTGCAAAGCTGACGAACTTACAAAAAGCGGAACAACTTTACCTCTGCTGGCTCACAATGCTGGCATAGGTATCCCCCTAGCTACATGTAAACTCATGCTAAAGCAAGATACCTTAGAGAAAACAAACTTCAGGTGGAATAACACCACCACCTGTTTGGCAACAAAACTTATTTGGCCTAATCTTAGCGCCAGGCGCTCAAAACAATTAATCTCTCTGAGTAGATTGCACATTAGCTACGTTATAGGTGTCCTGACTGGGCACTGCTTAATAGGAAGGCATGCTATTCGACTTGGAGCTCCTGCAAATGATTTTTGTAGGAGTTGCATGGATGAAGAAGAAGAAGAGATAATCTCTCATCTTCTGTGCACATGCCCTGCCTTATCACAAAGACGTAGAATCCACCTTGGAGACTACTATACTTCAACGATACCAGCGATCTAAGAAATTCTGACAGTAGTTGTCTCCTACGCTTCATTCGAAGCTCCAATTGGTTCAACGAGTTAAGCTGATCAACTGATCCATGTGGTATCACAACGGACCATACTTTGGTCTAAGTGTGTTGGACTTCCCAACCAACAGCCACTTTAACCTAACCTGCCCCGACCAATTTTAGAATGTCAACTCTCAAAAGGGCATTCCTTAACAATATTGATAAATTTTCAAAGATCTGCCTTCCCTTCTTAAAGGAAAGAAATGGTTCTAGCATTGCTGAAATGTTATTACATACATTCGTTATAAATTAACTTTTTTTCAATCCTGAGGTCTTAAGAGTTTATAGTATCAAAACGGCACTTTCCAACACTTACATATTTCTGCTATATCTATAATTGCTCTTACACATTTGTATAACATGGCAAAAAAAGACGTTACGAAGACATTTGTCTTTGCACTCCGTGCAGTGTTTAGAGGCCTTACAAAATGATACTTTCTGGGCTACATGGACAGCAGCTGCAAATTCAGCAGTTAATCAGTCTTCGACTAATCTTTCTACCGGTCACTAGTGTTTTGCTAAAATGTCTAAAGTTTGCGCCAAATGCGATCAACCAATAAAACGATCCAAAGATATTAAATTCATCAAATGTGAATATGTTTGCGGTCGATTTTGCCACAAAGATTGTATTGAATTAAGTGATAACGAATTCGAGACAATTTCTTGTAAAAGATTATTTTGGAAGTGTAATTCATGTTCTAATATAAACCTTTCTCAATTTCTTAATAATTTTAAAGATCTTGTTTTGAGTGTAAATGATCTCCGCAAAGAGTTTTCTTCACTTAAATTATCTCTTCTTAACAATTCTCCCCCTCGCAAGTTAGCTAAAAAGACAAATCCAGAATCTCTCCCAAGTTACTCTGGCAAAATAAATATCCAAAGTAATTTAAATTTAAATTCAAATAATGATATTGACATACAACCTCAATCTATCGAAATATCTAACTTCGAAAATGTTAATAACGTCCCTAGTGATTTTGCAACAAATAAAAACAAAACTTTAATAATCTCTGAAAATATAGAGAAAAAACAAAAATCAAAAAGAGAAATAAAGATCATTGGTACTGATGAGTCATCAAACTTAAATGCAATACCGAAGATTAAATGGCTTCATCTATCTCGTTTTTCGATTGAAACAAAGACTGAGGACATCATAAAATTTGTATCGGAGAAAACAAATATCTCTCCTGATTTATTTAAATGCTACATGCTGACAAAAAAGATGCCGATCTATCCAAATTGAAGTTTGTAAATTTCAAGTTGAGTGTCTCTTTGGACCATTTACCAGTTGTTATGAACCCTGCAATTTGGCCCCGCCATGTTCAAATTAAATATTTTTTATCGTTAGACAAAAAAGAGAGTACAGAAAGCATTTTACTTCTGCCTCCGACCCCTATGGTTCAATCCTAACATCACCTCGCTCATCGCCAAAATTAACATATATTACAACGTCAACCACATCGCAATCAGTTCCCTTATCATGCGTACTCTCATCTTCAACATCTCAACTTTCATCATCAACTATTCCACCACTAACGCACAATGGTAGTGAATCGCTCTCCCATCCGTCTTTTTATTGTTCTCTGCTCTCACCATCATTGCCACTGTCTTCATCGACATCGCCGCCGTCGCCGCCGTCGATATCACCAGCACCGTCATCATCATTTCTCAGAATGCCTACGCAACTTTCAACATTGTCACACTCTCAGAGTACTTCACAAACTATGCATAGTCAACATTTAACAACACCGCCAGCCTCAAAATTTCTGTTATCAGATTCTCAAAATGATGCTAAGAGGTTTCAAGGTTACTATCAGAACGTTGGAGGAATGAGAACAAAAATGCGTCAAATACTTTTATCATCATCTTCTGAACAGTACGATTTCTTAGCATTTACTGAGACTTGGCTAAATGAAAATCACCACAATTCAGAAATGTTTACTCCTCACAACGCAATGATAGGCGTTTATACTACAAGTAAAACTTTTACAGCCTTTGAACGCCCTCATAATGTCTCATGCCTTTTTCTATCTTCTATCCACGAAACACCTTAAACAAATTATCTCAATACCCGAAATCCTACCAATTCCAATCAGTGTATCCGTGTTCTCAATTTTGGACGCACCGTCAAGTATAGAGATTCTTTTTTAGCCACACACCAAGAATGTGGAATACTTTACCCAACTCTGTGTTTTCTTCCCATCATTCTTTAAGACTAAATATGCCATAGCATCTCTTCTTAAATATTTTAGTTGTATTTTCTTAACGATCGAACTTTGTTTAAATATGTTAAGCCTAGTAATATTATTTTTAGTGTGGATTTTTTAAATTTTTTTTCTGAAACGATGCATGGCTTCAATCGGATAACCAATACAGTCGGCAACAATTGTGCTTGAAATTAAGTAAATTACGGATAAATAGTGTAAACTGATGGTTTCGAGTCCTTACAATATTTTTGAATCTTTAGTTTTGTTTACTTGACAGAATTTTCTATCAAACAAAAATTTGTAAAGATCCCTCGAAATTTACTTTTTTTTGATTTTAACTACAAATCTTTTGGAGGTTTTTGAAAAATGGCCGCTTCTTCGAGGCTTTTCGACAGATCTCTCTAAAGAATAGTGTGCGATCTTTTCAAATATTAAAGGTGAAGACACAATTTGTGTTACTTTTAGGTGTCTTATTATGATCAACTCTTTCAACTATGCTCCATGTTCCTTAAAAAAATGGTTTTGATAAACCGTTCAGTTCTGGATTACTATTTGTTTTATAATTTGTTTGGGTTTCAATATATTTTTGTATCAAATAAAACATAAAAAATTATTTTGCAGGAAATAATTATAAAATGTCAACTCTGTTTGATGCCCTTTAAGCCACATAAACATCGTCTTACTTGCTTTATATAAAATCACACGACTGACACAGTCCTTACTTTGCAACATTACCGGGAATGTGTTGGTACTAAAATTTATTATGGACCACCATGCCCCATATTCTAACTTATTACATAGCTACATTTGTACATATATGTACATACTTTGTACTATATGTACATACGTAGACGTACCTACAGTGCCCACACAGATGTTTTTCATTTGAAATAGGTGTGTTCTGAAGTTGAAGTTAAATACTCAAATATACATACATACGAGTACATATAAACTTTTCCGCGTGGATTCAACTAAAAGGGTGTTTTTTTTTTAGTTTAATTTCATTATAAAAAGCAAAAGTCGAATACAAAAACTAAAGATTTTTTTTTTGTAAGGATGCCGGAAGTGCACATGCATATAAACAGTACATACTTATACTTAAGTCCACATTCATTGAAGGTATGAAAGAAAAAACATAGAAAGAATGGGTCCTTAAAGCCTTATTGCATTAAGTTAAGGTTTTTCAGTGTCTGTTAATTTATTTATTTTAAAACTATAAAAACTAATTTAAAAGAAAAAAAAATTGTTAGAAATTACATTGCCTTGAATTTTTTACGTCTTGATGGTGTTTAACTGCTGCAAAACAGCGAGTGAGAAAGTTTTACTTTCCTGCATTTTAAGGATTGAATTTCAACTAGTGTAGGTTAGGTACTGCTGCGTTAGTTTTGTGTGAAAAGTTTTTCGAACAGACAATTTGAACATGACGATGGTGGGTAAGGGTAAGATTTAGGGGAATGCACGACAGACGGATGATGACTGTGTAAAGTCCTTGGGGGAACTATCTACTTTCTATATACGCTGGCGCTGCTGCAACAATAAATAAAGTTATATGCGGGTATGTCATCTATATATAGAAAGATTCGTTTGCATTCATTCATATATGAATATAGGGTAGACTTTACATTTAACATTAGTTTCAGCAACTTTACTATTATACTATTATATCTTTAGTATCATTGGATCTTGTATTTTACAATTTAGGTCAATTCATTGGCATGAAAATGCGGGTGGTGTGTCTGTTGAAAACCTTTAGAAATAGAAAATCACAAATTACATATTCCGATTATCATAAGGTATGATTGGAAGCAAAAATAAGTCAACTTTTGAAAGAAAAACGATTTACCCTACTATTTCAATTGATTTTAGACTTTAAAGAACATAAAAACTTACACACTAGAAAATCTATAGAATATTGAGAAATTTGAAAGACAATACATACCGAAAGACAGTTAATACCGTTTTATGTTCAATGACTGTTTGTTACTAACGACCATAAACTACCTACCCCTAGGAGGTCTGAAGTTAAAATTAATCTAAGTTAAAAAAAAAAAATACTTTAGTAATTTTATATAGTATTTAGTAAAAAGATGTATTTGGTGTTTAAGATTCTAAGACGGCTTTCAAGTTTCCAGATCAAAATATTTTTTTTTCAAGTAAGAGAAACCTTGTTAAAAATTGTTTAAGGGAAATGACCATTATTAAGATGATATACCCTACTTTGTAAAGTTAGTATGAATGAGTTTCAAAGTTCATAATTTTGGTATAGGGCAAAGAGACAAGACAGAGATTCTGTCAAAGAAGAAATTGTTTCTTGATGAGACTGAAAATTGCAAGATTAAAACCACTAGCCCGAAGATGTTTGAATTAAGTTAAGTTAAGAAAAACTTAAATGGAAAAAAATTAATGTTTAAGTTTTGAATTATCATTTAATTTTTAAGTGAAACATATTCTATGAATTAGGTCATGAATGTAAAGCGCTAATCAAATAGCAAGAAACCATTGCTACAGGTTTTTAAAATGTTACTGTTTTTAAGTACGGAATTTTGTAAGTAAAATGTGATTGCTCTTTCAGGTACTCTTATTAATAAAACAAAATCAAAATATCGTATTGTGTTCTTTATATAAAAAGGGTGGGCTGAATACAAAAAATGGCTGTGTAAAATAATACCCAAAGAAATAACCCCCAAAAAACATGAAATAACCATCCAAAATACTGTATGGAAATGAGGAGTTCTTTTATATGAAATAAATCTCCATTTTTGGTTATTAAATAATGCTTTTTTGGGGATTAGTTTCGTTTTTAATTTGAAGAGTTAATAACCACACTGTTTTACTCACCGTGATGCTGGGTGCTTTAACTTTGGAAGAATACGTTGGTCTTATTTCAGTTTGTAAATCCTTTTTGGGGACTTATTTCATTATTTTTTGGTAACTTAATTCATCCTTTTTGGAGAATTAATTTCATTTTCAAATTTGGGAAATAGTTTCATAACATAATAAAGCCCCGATTTGGGTGTTATTAACTTCCAATAGGAAGTTATTGTAATGGATCCAATTTGTCAAATTGAAAATTTTGACATTTCTCGACGTTTCGAGGTTCCTAGAGTCGAAATAAAAGATTTGTAGAAAGATGTCTGTGCGTGCGTGTGTACGTACGTCTGTACGTTCGCGAAGTTTTTTTCGTCGTCCATAGCTCAAGAACCAGAAGAGATATCGACTTCAAATAAATTTTGTTATGCAGATAATAAGGCAGAAAGATGCAGAAAGGGCTCTCAAGAAAATTGCGTGGGTGGTTTTTTTACCATAGCAGTTTAAAAAAAAGGTGAAAATTTTGGTTAAACCTAAATATCTCATGAACCAATGATGCTAGAGACTTTAATTAAATTTTATATTATATACTGTAACGTAATACAAAACAATTATATTTTTGGAAAAAAATCCAATTAACGGTTTTTTTTATAAATCAAAAAAACTGAAAAAAAAATTTGTCACCTCGAAAATTTTACGACTAAAATATGATTTCATCTCCAAAACAATTTTGTGCAACGAAGAATAATGTTTTTGACATCTGATAAAATTTTGAGAAAAATCTAATCGACAGTTTTTTTATAAAAAATAAAATCCTAAAAAAAATGTACTCATAGTTGGTAAAAATTGAATTTCGACGCAAATATCTTTTCAAAAACTTGAGATTAAGGCTTCAAATCAAACTCTTTTTATCTTATAAGAAATGTTGTTTTCAACATTCTGAAAAATGTTGAGAAAAATCGAATTGACAGTTTAAAAAAAAAATAAAAAACTAAAAAAAATTAATAAAAGTTGGTAAAAATTGATTTTCGAATCAAATATCTTTTCAAAAATTTGAGATAATGGCTTCTAACTAATTTTAACTTATAAAAAATATTGTTTTCAACATTCGATAAAATTTTGAGAAAAATCGAATTGACAGTTTTTTTTTACAAAAAATAAAAACCTAAAAAAAAAAACAATACTATAAATTGGTAAAAATTTACTTTCGACTCAAATAGCTTTTCAAAAATTACAAATATTGGCTGTAAACTTATTTTATTTCACAGAAAATATTGTTTTCGATGTTCAGTATTTTTTTATAAAAATCCAACAGTCCATTTTTTTCATAAAAAAATAAAATCTACAAAAAATAGTACGCAAATTTGGTAAAAATTGATACATATAGACAAACTTTTAATCAAGACAAATCGACAGACGGGATGGGAAGTTATCAGTGTGGGTCGCATCCCAGCCGTTGTTCAATAGCAAACCGACTGATTTCGTTTCGCGGAGGACGTTCTGTCAACATTTCTGGAAGAAAATAGCTATCAGTGTAAAATTAATAAATTACGATTTAAAAGAAGCCACCAATAATATCCCACTCATACACAAAAACTGCCTTTCTTTCAAATTCTTTATAAATGGTCCTCATCAAGTTGTTTTTCAAAACGGATGTATACCAAACTAAATTCAAAAATTGGGAAAAAAAAACGTGAAATTGTTTACATTTACCCACATTGACCCAACCTGCTATTATTAACTTTCATTTATAATGAATACATTATTTGTATAAGAAAAACAAAAAACCAACCAAACACAAAAAATATTAATCGAAAACAAACTACAAAATAAGAGTATATCCTTGTTTCACAAAGCATCAAGAAAGCTAATTGTCCCATTTTCTTGCTATTCCATAGTATTCTGATCCTCGACCATAATGAAATTTCTGCTTCACCGCGCGGGCCCATCCGATTACATTCATTACTATTTTAACATTGTATACAATAGTTTCTTGTTAGCTTTTTGCAACGAAGACGACAACAATGAAGACGACATCTTTGGTATCCTCTTGTCGTTGTCTTCGTTTTCGTCTTCGTCACCGTCGGTCGTCGCCACCATCATTCTGATCCTCTTCATCGTCATCTTAACTTTAAAGTGGATTTTCTTGCGTTAAATGAAAATATTCAAGGAAACCTCTTTTTCTCCAAAGGGAATTTTATACTTTTTCAGGCGTAATATTCCTCCTTCTGTATCTGTACACATAGTAACTTTAGTTGTTGTCTGCTTCAAAAAAGAATATAAAACACGAAAAAATTCAATTCTTAGAACTTAATCTACTTCAAGGTGCAACGTTAAAAACTAATGCAACCTTGAGATGCCCATTGAATTGTATACCAGAGAAAAAAGCAAAGAAAATATGTTGGTCTGGACTTTTTGGCTCATTTATAATGGAAAAAAATATTTATTCCAGAAAATAAACATTTCTTAATGTGAACTAGAAACTGCACAGAAAACTGCTACGACAACAAGACCACAACAATGGTCTTGAAACTTTATACTATACAAAATATTGTAAGTACATTTATAGTTACATACAAGTTACAAAATAGAACCATTTTTATTTGCAAATTTTGTTTGGTTTCAATGAAAAGAAGGAAAAATAATTAGGGTTTTTGTGAAAACCATAGAAATAATTGAACTTTATCATTTCTAAGTAGAACCTTATTAACTTCCCATAGGAAGTTATTGTAATCGGTCCGATTTGTCGAATTGAAAATTTTGACATTTCTCGACGATTCAAGGTCCCTATAGAGTCGAAATAAAAGATTTTTAGAGAGATGTATGTTCGTGCGTGTGTACGTATGTACGTTCGTACATAGCTCAAGAACCAGTACAGATCTCGACTTCAAGTAAATTTTGTTATACACATAATAATGCAGAAAGGACTTTCAACAAAATTGAGTGGGTGGTTTTTTTGCCATAGCAATTCAAGAAAAAGGTGAACATTTTGGTTAACCCAAAATATCTCAACAATCCATAAACGGTTTTTTTTTATAAATCAAAAAAACTGAAAAGAAGTATTTACCTTAAATATTCACCTTAAATATTTTACGAACAAAAAAACGGTTTTTATCAAAATAATTTTATGTAAAAAGAAATAAAGTTTTTAACATCTCGTAAAATTTTGGGAACATGGATTGACAGTTTTTTTTTATAAAAAATAAAAACCTGAGCAAAAACATTACTAAAAGTTGGTAAAAATTGATTTTCGATTTAAATATCTTTTCAAAAATTTGAGATTATGTCTTTAAACTAATTTTATCTCAAATAAAATAAAAATTTTGAGAAAAATCGAATTGACAGTTTTCTTACAAAAAATAAAAACCTAGAAACAACAATACTAAAACTTGGTAAAAATGTACTTTCGACTCCAATATCTTTTCAAAATATAAAAATATTCTCTTTAAACTAACTTTATCTCACAGAAAATATTGTTTTCGACATTCAGTAAATTTTTTATAAAAATTCAACAGTCCTTTTTTTCATAAAAAAAATAAAGTCTACAAAAAATACTCGTAGTACGCAAACTTGGAAAAAATTAATGTTGGGTTCTCGATATCTCGTGAACAATAGAAGATATTGACTTTAAATTAATTTCATGCATCCAATTTGTATTTGTTTATATAAGAAATAAAAACTTTTAAGAAATGCTACTAAAATTGGTAAAAATTGGTTTTCGACTAAAAATTGGATTTTTGTTAATTTTAAAATTTTTAAGAATAATTCAAACTTTTTTATATTTTTATACAATTTGCAAATATTTTTCAAGAGTAAGCCTGTTCATTGTGAATTAGTTGTGAATAAGTGAGGTCCAATCACGCCAGCACCGACCCAAAAACAGCGTTTGAAAGTGACACGTTGAGAACCTAGAGGCTAATCTATTATCATTCTTGGATTTTCCGAGCCCTGAATGCTACAGTTCACTTTTCTTACATAGCTCCCTAGGTGAAAATGGACCTTATTACCTGAAGATGATTTTTCGATGAAAATCTTGTGATAATTGAACTTTATTTTCTTTTTATATCCATTTCAAAATCCTTTACAAAGTTAGACATTGGTCTTGTAAATAAAATTAAATAAGATTTCTAAATTTATTTTTAATAAAAAGAAAACGTTAAAATTAATCCAAGGCATAATGTTTTTCTGCTTATTTACATATAACGAGAAAAGGATGGGTCCGAGGATATAACCCTTACCCACACCGAGAAAGGTGGAAGACCGTTGACTAGACATTGTTCGCTATTTTTAACGCACGAACGATCTAGCTTAAAAGACTAAGAAAGAACCAAAACCATCTCTCAAATCCAAATTGGCAGGAAAAATGCCATGGGTCACAAAATAACCTAACTTTAAAATTTAACTGGGATACAAAATAACCTTGGTTAAAGAAGAACCTGGCCTACAAAATAACCTAGCTTAAAAAATATCCTGGGTCTGAAAATAATCTAGGTGAAAAAATAACGTATGTTATAAGACAACTTGGGTTACAAAATATCCTGAGTTACAAAATAACTTTGTTTACAAAATAACCTGAGTTACAAAATAACCTGAGTTTCAAAACAACCCGGTATAATTCTTAATCCAGGTTTCTTGGGTTAAAAAATAACCTGGGTTAAAAAATAAGTATAAGTTTTTATAAAATAACCTGGCTTAAGAAAAACAACCTGTCTTAAAACAATAACTTGGCCTTCAAAATATTTTAGCTGGGTTACGAAATAATAACCTGGGTTGCAAAATAAGCTCGCTTAAGAAATACATTGCGGGTTAATACCTTAAGTTACATAGTTGCCTAGATTTTAAAATAAATTGGGTTAATACAAAAAAAATTAATTAATTTCCTGTTTTTCAAAATAGACTAAATTTTAAAATGGCATGAGTTAAAAATGTAAGCCCGGTTAAAAAAATAACCTGAGTTGCAAAATATCCTGGAGTGCAAAATAAATCCAATTCTAGTTACGACGTGGTTTTTTTTTCAAATGTCAGAAATGTGGGCTATTTAAAATAAGACCTCTTATTGAAAAACTTTAGATTTTGGATGACGTTTGAAACACAAGAAATAATCCAAATTTAAAAACTTGGTGTCTTTTCCATATTCCAAGTCAAAAGCGAATGCAAATAATGAAACCATTGCCACTGAGATTTGAACGTTTTTACTCGTATATTCTATAAATAGTTTCAACTTCTTTTTCATTTGTTTTATTTTTATTTCCTAACTTAAACTTTACTTAAAAATAACTCAATGATGCATTTTTTTCTAAGTTCTACAGATAGAATAAATATCCTCTACACTCCAAATACCCTATAAACCGAATCCTCCACAACAACTCCAAAAAGCTTTAACTTTGTATAAAATCGCTTTAATGTCTGAAAAGTTGTAGAAGGCAAACTACCTACACCACTCCTGAATGATATGTTTCCCGTCTCGATAAATTATTTTCGTTTCTCTTCGCCTTCGATCAAGATTGATTAAAATATGTACGAGTATATGTGAGTTCAATTTATGTTTACGAATGCAGAACTTGAAACTTGATGAAAAGTTTCTTGTCAACATCATTATATATTGAAAAATTCCTTTAACTTTTACTGTGCACCTGAACAAAGTTGTGTGTAGCTTCTTTTTCTGCATAAGGATAAGGGTGGGTAACGCAACAGCCAACAGACAAACGGAAAGTAATATGTACGTATATAAAATACACTTCACCACACATACACTCATATAAGAAGTAAATGCTTGTGGTTTTGTTCCTATTTTTAAAAGTGTATGCTAGCAAACAATTGGAATATCCTTTACTACTGAATATCCTAGTTGAATATCTTACTTGAAAAATGTTCTATGAATAATATTAAATTACTATAAATAAGTTTATTTTCGTGTCTTTTGTTTTCTCTTGATTCTTTTCTATTTCTTCTTTTGCTTGAATTCTAAAATGATGCTGATAAAATAGTATTTGTCTTGCAAGTAAAAATACATAATATTAAGACCAAAAGAAGAAAACTTTCAAAGTTCTTCTCTAGACTTTGCCTTAAAGGAGTGTACGTACATAGTGCTATGAATAAAACTTACCTTGATGTACGTGACTGAGAGACTCTTTAAAAAATAAAAGTTTTACCTTTTACAGGAAACACTAAAAACAAATTTTAAAAAACTTACTCACCACCCGCAGCGCCACCACTGTGAATATGGCCAAGAAGTGTAAAAAAGTGTAGGAATCTATTAGCACATTGTAATGATGGTTATTCATACATATATATATGTATATTTAGTAAACGTATAAATTATTATTCTTATGGGAATAATGAATTTTATTTGATATTATGACGAAAGTGGTGAGTTGAGAACAAGAAAAAAAAACTGAAAAAGTTTTGTAGGTGGGGTTGTTTTTTATTTCATAATTGGATTGAAAATAAAAAAACCCTTGGAACTTAAAAGAATATAAGTTTCAACTTAATTAATAAGACAATAAGTTGACGGTTTGTTTAATTCTATCGCTGCTGCTGAGGGAATACACAATCATATTTTATATTCTTAGCTTTGTAGAGCTGCTTATGATGATGATGATGCGACGACGACGATGATGGTGATTTGATTAAAAGTGACAGGAATTTGTGTAGGATGATTTCAGTGTCTTTTTATCCACTTTCGTTGAATTTTATTTGTTCATTAATATTAACAAATGGTACACCTAGGCGTATATGCACTTTTTTAATATAGGAGATTTTCCTCCATTTCAATTTTGCATGTGGGTTAATTTATTGCATTTTTAATAAGAAATTATGATTTTGAACCAAATAAGGCCCAGTGATTAATGAGGCCCATTAAGCAAAAAATACCCAAAGGCGAATTTTTTGATTTCCATATACATATGTGAACCATTTCTTTAGAAACGTTTACATCTTATATATAAAAAT
Organism: Eupeodes latifasciatus; assembly: GCA_920104205.1. Lineage (NCBI taxonomy): Eukaryota > Metazoa > Arthropoda > Insecta > Diptera > Syrphidae > Eupeodes > Eupeodes latifasciatus. The sequence continues at coordinate 36,559,077 of OV049926.1, forward strand.
GAATCGCTAAATGTGTTGGTAAGCGCATAACTCAACAACGCCTGGACCAATTTGACCAATTCTTTTTTTAAAATGTTCGTTGCAGTTCAAGGATGGTTTTTACGGCGAGAAAAATTTGAATATTTGCCGGAAAACCATAAGAACAGCCCTTTTCTTTTTCCCATACAAATGTTTTCTAACTAAAACGTAGTCGTCTAAAAGGATTTGACTTCAAGTCATGTCAAATTAAAAAAACAAAAAAAAAAAGTATTGATGTCGATTTGCCGGTGTACAAGTGTTGTTTTTCTTGGATTTTCTGTTACCCAATCTACTGAGTTTGCTTTTGTCAACTGATAAACGACTGAAACAACTTCTTATATCATGTTTAGTTAGTATTTAGTGACAAAATAATTTATATTTGATATGCCTCCTATAAGACGAAGCAATTTAGGTAGAAGAACCCGAAATGCTACAAACCAAGCTAATTACCGATCTAATCGTACTGCACAAGAACGTGACGACCGAAAATTGAACGTGAAAGAATTCGGATATCACAAACGCGTGAAGCGCGAGCGCGACATTCAACTAATAATCGCGCAAGTTTGAATCGAGCAACAATTGAATATTAGCAACAATTCGCTCACAAAATAAAATTGCACTTGCACTCGCTTCGTCGGGAATCGCAGCAAATTTGCTTGAAGGTGGTCGAACAGCGCATTAAGCACTAAAATTGCCATTAAATATGCAAAGCAATGAAACTCCAACCTTCAACATTTCGAAGAACTCTGCAATGGCAAAGGTTTTGCAGCAATGTAAATTGATTATTTAGGATGAATGTGCGATGGCACATACAAAATCTTTGGAAGCTTTAGACAGAACCTTAAAAGATCTACGAAGCAATAATAACAGATTTGGTGGTGCAATGATTTTATTAGCAGTGATTCCACGATCAACGCCAGTTGATGAAATCAATGCATGTCTAAAGTCCTCCAATTTGTGGAAACATGTCAAAGTACTTCATTTAAGCAAGAATATGCGTGTCGAGTTGCAAAATGATAAATCTGGAAACATATTCTCTAAACAACTCATTGACATTGGTAATGGCAAATTTCCTATAGACATATTGACTGGCTGCATTAACTTTCCTCAAAGTTTTTTTCAGTTAACTCAATCAAAAGATAAACTTATTCAGAAGGTGTTTCCCAGATGTTTCTCAAAATTACAGAAACCATGATTGGTTGAGCGAACGAGCTATATTGGCTGCAAAAAACATACATAGATGTAAATGAATTAAATTTCAAAATTCAAGGACAAATTACAGGCGAATCGAGGATATATAAATCAGTTGATTCGGCTCCTAACCAAGATGATGTAGTCAACTATCCACCGGAATTTTTAAACTCGCTGGATTTGCCAGGATTGCCACCTCACAATCTTTAATTAAAGGTTGGATCAATAGTTATAATGTTGCGAAATATCAACCAACCGCGTCTTTGAAAATAAAAATAAAAAATAAAATAAAAAAATTACTAATCAACGTGATAAAAGGAATTACTTTACTCAGAGGGAAATATAAAGAAGAAGATGTTCTCATACCGCGCATCCCAATGATTCCGACTGATGTGCCATTTGAGTTTAAACGACTGCAGTTTCCAGTGCGGCTTGCTTTTGCTATGACCAGACCATAAACAAGTCCCAGGGGCAATCATTAAGTGTTTGTGGTATTAATCTAGAAAACCCATGTTTCTCACATGGTCAATTGTTACCTGTTCCTGTATTGGAAAACTATCAGATTTGTTTGTCTATGCGCCAAGTAATCAAACAAAGAACATCGTATATCACAAAGCACTACAATGATAATAAAACTGATTTCTGTTACATAATAATTTTAATAATTATTATTCACATGATTACTTACTTTTAAATCCTTATATATATTTCATTTAATTATTTTGTATTCACAATGCCCAATCACCAGGGTGACGGTTCTGTTCAGGAGAATTTTTAGCCACGACTATAAAATACGTAGAAACAAAAAACTGCCACATTACAAATATTTATGACAAGACGAAGTCTGTCGGGTCCGCTAGTACATAATAAAAACAGATAGTCGCATGATTTTAATTTGTTTACTATCTTTAATCTTATGAACAAAATCCTTAAATAGTCTTAACAAGAACAATGGATTAAAGAATGGGCATTAGGTGCATGAGGCTTATCGCAAAAATGTGAACTTTATGAAATTATAGAGAATCCCATATGTAAAAAATGCCTCGAAGTATATGGAATAAGGCTTATTGTCAAAACATTCGAGTTAATCTTCCAGGAACTTTCAAATTCTTAAAAAAAACTGTAAGGACTGGACTGTAAAGAACCCTTATCCCTAATTTTTAGTAATATTCTAAAATTAAAGAGTTTGTTTCCTTGTTTGTTTGAACGCTTATATCTCAGGAACTACTGATCCGATTTGTATATATATCCCATTAATTAGGGAAGGAGAGAGGTTACGTAATATATTTTTATTTTTCATGAATATTTCATTATCATTCTTGTTAATAAGATCGAATCTTAAATTAGTTTTAAAAAAAAAACTGGAGAAATAAAAAGCTTTCAATGAATTTAACAAATGGTACACCTAGGTGTATGCGCACTTTTTTAATGTATTTTATTTTTTTTTTTTTTTAATTTTTCATTTCATTTTTAATTTATTCATTTCTAATAAAACATATGATGATGAAGTATAAAACACCAAAATAGACAAACAACGTGTTTTTTACTTGCGACATATGTATATTAACTATATGGCAAGTTTTGCATTCGTACAAATTTCGAACTCGAGATTTTAATCAAACATGACATAACGATGGTAGAAAAGTCGAAAATAATGGGTCCCCCGATTCCGTCTGTTTGTATGTCTGGTTGTCTTTGCTCCGTTATTCCAAACCATTCAGCTCAAACTTGGAAATTTAGGACCCGATAGATTTTTAGTAAGTTTTACCTTAATTTTGTCTTCACTTGGCTTCTTTCAATAAAAAAAATATATTTTTGTATTACTCCAGAAGAATCGTAATTTTTTTTTTCTGAGGAACTCCCCAACTGATTTCAATCATTTTTGTTATGGACAAGCTTTCATATAGTTTAAATAATATTTGATGCTTTGGATTAACAAAACATTTTTTTTTTTTCAAAATTCGATATCTCAAAAACGGCTCAATATTTTTTTACGAAAATCAAATGCGAAATGTGGCTCCCTGAAATTACGCCATAGGAAATTACGCCAAAACTGTTTTGGAAAAAATGCCCAAAAAATGTTGGCGTAAAAAAATAGGAAAAAACGCCCAAAAACAAAAAGGAAAATACGCCAAAAAGTGTGGAAATTACGCCAAACTTTTGGAAAAAGAGCCAAAATACTAAAATGAAAAAAACGCCAAAAAAAATAAGAACTTTTTGGTGTAATTTCCAAATAAGTTTTGGAAATTAAGCCTTAAAAGAATAAACAGAGCTTTTTCTGGCTTAATTTCCAAAATTAATTTGGAATTAAAGCCCCAAAGTGTATAAAAGAATCTGAACGTACGACGTAACATGGAGCGGCGCGGTGCAACCCGCGCGCCGCAACAGCGAACGGTAGCGTGTGCGAACGCGACGCGTACGCCCCCCCCTCGCCGTTAATTATATCATAGGTACTTGTGCATATGTTTTGTAGAACACATTTTAAACAACACATTTTCTTATAACTTTGTTTATTTCGGTGACGTGAAATAGTGCCAAATGAAATAACACCAAATTTCAAATTTGGCCTTATTTCGTTGTTCAAAACGAAATAAAACCAATTTGGCTTTATTTCGATTTATAAAAAGGAATAAGGCCAACAAAATAATGGAAACAACGCCGAATATTTTAAAATTCAAAAATGGTTGATTTATTGTCTATAGCTACTTTTGCTAAAAAGTTTTTTTGAATTGATACCACGGCGTACTAACAGCTAGGTATGTAAGGGGGGGCATGCTGCCCCCCTGCAACCCCCCTGCTTGGGATCACTATAGGATTTGGGGTGGGTGCGAGTTTGGGTATATGCAAAAAACTTTTGCATTTGAGCACTAAAATCAAAGAAATTCCCAAAAAAAAAGCAAGTATGGCTCACAGTTATGAAATAATCTCAACGCATTCGTGTTCTTTGCATATACCCAAACTCGCACCCACCCCAAATCCTATAGTGATCCCAAGTAGGGGGGTTGCAGTGGGGCAGCATGCCCCCCCTAACATACCTAGCTGTTAGTACGCCGCCGTGCTATCAATTCAAAAAAAACTTGTTTTAGCATAGAGAGAAAACAAAAGATAATTTTAATTTATGTTCTTTCCTAATTCTGCAAAATTTTAAATCGAAACAATGCCAAATTGCTATTATTTCGTTTTCTAAAGCGAAAGAAACCCAAATTGAAAATTTGGCCTTATTTCGTTTTCAAAAACGAAATAATGCCAAATTTGTTGGATTTGGCTTTATTTCATTTGGCGTTATTTCACGTCACCGTTTATTTCAATTTGTCAATTTTTTTTATAGGTATTAAATGTAAACCTGAAGGACATCTGCCACATTTTCCCGACAACACGGACATTTATAATGGTCTTTTCCTTCAGCCACCGACTGGGCTTGTAATTTCATGTTGCACTCAGAACACACCTTCATATGTTTGCATGGCAACATAACTATGTTTGGCTGTGTTGTTTGGCAAACTACACATAGAACGACGTTTTCTGACTCCCCAGGCACCTTTTCGGCTGGATTATCTTCTTCATCGTCTTCATCGTCATCATCATTTGATAGATCGTTACCATCATCTTCATGAAATTAAAAAAGAAAAAAGAACTCGTAATTTTAGGATACTCTTAAAAGGAAACAACTATACCTTCGAATATATCATCATAGGATTCCATGTCCGTACATATTCCATCGCATACCATCCTATTTAAAAACATAATAGGTGTGATTTGGTTTTCTTCTAGGAGTTTGCTTGCTTCTGCAATTTTTGCATTATTGTCTTTGTATTTTTTTTTATAGCTCCCGAGGCACCACCCGTTTCAACCATGTTGCTAAAATCTCGGCTTTTAAATAATTCCTCCTCTCGAAGGACCTTCACGAACTTAAAGAAATTTTCTTTTTTTTTTAATCAAACGACCAAGAACACTCACTTGCTGTTTAAAAACAGAAATATCACTTGGTTTTTCCTAAGAAAAAGAAAAAAATATTTATAAAATAAAAACAGTTAGCATAATTATAATGTTACCCGTTTTAGCCACTGTTTTTCAAAATAAGCTACAAAATCTTTAAAAAATGTCATGTTGTGGGAATCAATTTCATATTTTAAGATTTCGTACGAATAAAAAAAAAAAAAAAAAAAAAAACAATTTATCAAAAGTGAATTTATATTCGCTTTATTCTAAGATGTATACGTTTCGCAAACAGATCGAAAAGCGGATCGGATCCCGCTCATAGCGTTGGTGTCGTTCAACACTACCGCCGATTTCAAACATTCATCCTTAATGCTAGCGAGCATCTTGAACTCGTTGTGTAAACTTTCTTGATAAGAATGATTATGGTCAACGAAGTTCTTGGCTTTTACACACAACCCATCACTTTTTACTTTCATTTTAGCACCACAATTGTTAATATAACAAATGTAAAGAACATCTTCTTTATACACACATTTTTTTTGTATATTTGTTTTTGTTCCGTTACGTACAAAAGTTTGCTATTTTTTGTTTACCACTTATAATTTCATAATCAAAACTTTCCATTTTGTCCATCAGTTTATGAAAATGCTCTTCAACTCGCGTTAGGGAAACAACAAACTATCAATCACTACTGATCACGTTAAAAAATTTAACATAAAATATGCTCTTCAAAATTCGTGAAAAACATGTAAAATACTGTTATTTGCCGTTATATATTTCTGTATACCATATGAATACATTCGACAAACATGTACTTTTTTGTCTTTTTTGTTTTTGATTTGGAAGAACGAACGGTTAATTTTCTGGCTTTTTTTCCTTATTCGATTAGGAAAAAAAGCCAAAAAGTTTGTTTTGTGGCGTTTTTTCCTTTAAGATTTGGAAAAAAAACCAAAAAGTTTATTTTTGGGCGTTTTTTCCTTTTTTGTTTGGAAAAAAAAGTCCAAAAGCAAATTTTTGGCGTTTTTTCCAAACAATAATTGTTTGGCCATTTTTCATTATTCTAAAAGGAAAAAACGCCAAGAAATTTTTGGGAAAAATAGCCAAAAAATTCGGAATTAACACCAAACTCTTTGGGTTCTTTTTCCTAGGAAAAAAGCCAAAAAATTCTATGAAGAATTTTTGGCGTTTTTTCCATTTTATTGTTTTGGCGTAATTTCAGGGAGCTGCGAAATGTATATTAATATATTCTAAATAACTGCGTACCAAAAATATAACAGAACTTTAAAAAATGTATACATAAAACATTAATTTAAAAAAACCTCTTACGATTTTCAAAAACAAAATTTGAAAGATTATAGTTTTTTGAGAAATCAAATGGCATTTACATTTTTGAAGAAAAATTATTTTGAAGGTATAGATAGCTTCATTAATGTAAAAATGCAGCAGTAATGCAAGATTTGCGTTCATAAATGTAAATACACTGCATTACTGCAGTCGGTTACTCTGTTCAAAAAAACAGTTTGACAGCTGAAATGCGATCAACCCTGCAGTCATTTTTTTTCTGTTGGCGCTCTGCAGGAAAATGTCAGAACAAGATGAGTAAGTAGAATAATTTAATGTTTATTAAATTTTTGGCAAAAATAAAATGTTTTTGTTATTAATAAGTTAAGAATGTGACAAAAAATGCTGGCCAGATGCAGACATCAAGCTGCTCATCACAATTCGTTTGTCGATGGAGTCCGAATTTGTTGCTGGCCGCAAAAAAAATCAGTGCTGTGAGGAAAATGTTTAATGGAAATTAAATCCGTTTCGCCTTCGTTTGCCCATACTAGAGAAGATATTATAAGGAAGTTCCAAAATCTGAAGACAACATACGTAAGGATTAAAAAAAGAAACCAACAAAGCGGCAGAGATGTGACTTCCAACACTTCGATGAAATATATGAAACTCGTCATAGTGTTAAACTTCCAGATAAGTTGGTAGCCGAGGAGTTTGGAAGTAATGACGAAAGTGAGAATGAAGAATTTGAGACTCCTGTTAAAAAAAAAAAAGATTACAAAAAGTGCTTCGACATCATCCTATAACAAAGTTTTGGAATTCCTTGAAAAAGAGGCAGTAGAAGACGAACGACGACACAAGGAGGTTCTTCAAGTGGAGCGTGAAAAAATTCTTGTTGAACAAGAAAGAATAGAAGTTCTGAAGTCATTACAGGAAATCTAAACAAAATTACCTAATCAGTTGTTGCTACTCTTAACCAATTTGCTGTGAATTATTGTGATTACTTTTTTTCTTTCAATTAGACTAATGTAAAACAAACCATTTGTTGTTCAATGCGCTGTGAACAAAGCATTTTTATTTTAATAAATTAAGTCAAGCGGTTACGTATCGTTTAAAAAATGGTGTCGTTCTTTCTATATAATGAAGTATGTACTGTACATATGTATGTACTTCAAGTTCTTTTTACATGAGTATAATACTAGAAACTTATGAAGAAAATAGCATCGCAATCAAGTTTCTCTTGATTTTGGCCTCATCATTTGTAGCACTAGTTGTTAATTGATGTTCCTCCGAAATACTTGAGTCTTCGGAATGGGTATATGAATAAGCTTGGAGTTCCTTTTCCTGTTCTATAATTATGTTGTGGAAAACAACACAAGCAAATACAATGCAATTGACGTACTCCAAGTTTTCAATGTCGATAAATTTTAAAATTCGAAACATAGGCTTCAGTCTTCCAAAAGCTTGTTCCACACATACTCGAGTTGAACTATGAATATGATTGAATGTTCTTTGTGCAGAATTATGGTGTTCGTTGTCCCGATACGACACCATAAAATAACAATTTAAAGGGTAAGCAGAATCGCCCAAAATATAAACATCTGGATTATTCTCCTGGAACCAATCTTCAATGCCTTCCCAATTGAGCTGCGCTCCCAAACAGAAGCGTTGTGACAACTGCCGGGATAGCCAAAACACACATCTATAAACTTTTGGCTTATATCATAAACGAAATTATGTAAGTTACGTAAAATTCTTCGATTTCCAACATAAAGATTTGTAATGAATATATTCGTAGTGAATAAAAACTAACAAACCTGCATATTAATTGAATATGTACCCTTTCGATTGAAGTAACTCGTAGCATCCTCCTTGGATGCTGTTATGGGAATTTGAGTACCGTCTACACATCCGAGAAGTGATTATTCCTTAAACTTGAAAATTTGTCCATAATTAGTTTTTGTTCTTCGATAGAATCTGGCCATTTTATATATTTCTTTCTTAAGCCTAGTACGCTGCTGATGCGAAACGAAATTTCCCATACAAAAATGACATGACGAAATCATAAACGAAAAATTTCGCTGTGCTTTTCGTTTTTCAGTACGCTGCTGAACGACGAAATGTGTCATTTTAGTGGATAGCTGTACTAGATTTCGTAGTACAATTCTCCACTCTTTTCGTTCTCAATTTAATTGCCCGGTATATTAATTGCTTGCGAAATTTTGACGTTTTATTTATTTATTGAAAAATTTTTCGAATATTTTCGTTTATGATTTCGTCATGTCATTTTTGTATGGGAATTTTCGTTTCGCATCAGCAGCGTACTAGGCTTAAAATTGAACTTCAACTTCCAGACAGAACTCTCCACAAATATTTTTCCGCTGTGGTTTTCGTTTTAATTTCGCTCTGCACTTGGAGACTGCCGAAAAATTTCGTTTCGCATCAGCAGCGTACTAGGCTTTAGCTTGAATAATAGTTTTGTAGTTTCAATTAAGTACTTAAAAGTCAGTCCTTTTTAGACGTCAAATAAATTACTTATTTCCCTAAAGGAGCAGTTATTAGCGAGTTTGCAAATTGTCAGAAAAAGTGCTATCCTCACACCCTTTTTAGGTCGACCAAGGTTAATTTTTTTTCAAAGTGGACAAAGCTCAATCTCTACAAACTGTTTTAAAAATGTTAACAACTTAAGAACACAACAATGAATAAGTACATAATATGTATATTGTATATAAATACGAACCTGAAACGTAGATTTCTTCATTTGAAAATGATTTCTAAAAACATCATCTGGAAATTCTTCTATTATTTTTATGAAATTTATGATTTTGTTTTATTTTTAAGCAGAAGAATCATACTTTTTCGCTTGCTTTGTTTTCCTTTTTCTTAAATATACTCGTAAATTCTCTTCAATACTTCCAAATTTTTTTCCATTCAAAACATTTAAAATAAGTCCTAATAAAGCATGTTTATTTTGAAAGAATTTTGTTAAGACACTAAAAAAACCCGCGTAAATCAAAGAAAAAACTTAATTATTTCTGTCATTCTTTTTTTATAGAAGTCTACTTTGTTGACATTTATGAACTGGTTTTTGATATTGTAATTGTATTGCTGGCAACACTGTTGTGAAAGTAGTTGGTTTAATTTTTATATCGCTCCTGTGAATTTTTTAAATTTAAATAAGTTAAACTCGCAAAAATACTTAAAAAAGTCATTAACATCTAAGTTTGTGTAAATATTTTCAAATAAACAGGTAACCTTAGTTATATAAGCTTTCGCTCAAAATAAAAATTGCTCTTGGTTGTCATATGCTCGAGAACAAAAGAAAATTAAGCGAAACCTCACCAGAGGAAGAACGTACAAAGACACTGATTATAAAGACACTGATTATAAACAGAACACTTTCAACTTATACATCACAAAAAATCATGTCGATTTCAAGTAGTGATCTTCTAAAAATCAAATCAATCATCGATGAATCTCTCGATACAAAATTGGAGAAAGCAATCACACAGCTAGCGACAAAAGAAGATTTCACAAAGCTTAATGAAGAAATAAAAAAACTACGGGTTCAAAACGAGAATTTATCCATTCAGGTTCGTCATTTTGAGGCTAGGTGCAATGTTCTCGAACAGGAATTAGAGATGCAAGCTCTTGAGTTAAAGGGAAAAAACATCATCCTCACGATACCAAATGAAAATATTGAGCCACAGGTGAAAATTCAATCCGTCACCCAAATCTTGCTAGACGAATCACTTCGAATGACAGAGACAACAAAATTAACAGAAAATCAAAACATCATTAAGCTTAAGCTCAACACTGGTTCCAATGAAAATGCCACAAAAATGCTGCAAAACTCCTTCAAGCTAAAAGGCACAGGTGTTTTTATACAGCGCAGCGTGATCTCACAAAACAATCACAACACAAACGCCGAATCCTCCTTAACTACAGGAAAATATAATTAAAACAAAGAAACCAACAGAAAAAGTTTTAATTAAAAACAACAATTCTTTAATTGTTTTAGAAAAAATATTTTATTTAAATAACAATAATACACTGAAATATAAAAATGAAGACGGAGAAAACCACCTGCGCGAAATGTTTGGCCAGCTTAATTTTGAAGCTGTCAAAGCATTATCAACAAATAGAAGTCAGAGCGAATGGGCTAGAGCAACTGATACTAGTGCTCCAGGGATGTCACTTGTTCGAAATTCTAGTACTTTATCACAAAATTGAAATTGTAACGTCGTCAGCTCACTTTCTTTATGTACTTTTAAGATTTTAGCATATAATGTGGCAGGGCTTAATAATAAACTTTTATTTATAGATTTTTTTAATTATGTTAAAGAATTTGATATATTTTTTCTCTTTGAAACACATGTAACAAGTGAAAACTTAGATAAATTTGCAAAATATTTCAATGGTTTTAAATTGGTTTCGAATGCGGCAGTTAAGACATATACAAAAGGACGAGCAAGCGGCGGAACACTGTATGGTATAAAAACATCCTTACTAAAAACGTTTAGTTTTGAAGAAGTTTGTAATGATACAGTTGTAAAACTTTTACACAAAAGCAATATGTACATTCTCCCGATTTACATAAATTGTACCAAATGGACTGAAGACTACGAACGGTTTAACAACATTGTGCTACATCTTTCAAATAAAAGTGTTCTCACTATAGGCGACTTTAATTCAAGAACTAACAACTTACAAGAAATGTCAATCCGCAGTACAAATAACTCTGCAATAAATCTCACCAGTAGAAGTTCAAAGGATAGTGTATGCAACCAAAATGGTATCAATCTTATTGAAGTACTTCAGATGTATGATTGCATAATTTTAAATGGTTGTACTAACGGAGACATTGAGGGTCATTACACTTTTGTAGGAGGTCAAGGCAAATCCGTAATTGATTATTGTGCTGTAAATAATGATTGGGTTGATCTCATACAAAAATTTAAAGTAGAAAGTAAAAACTACTCAGATCACATATGCCAATTATTGTTGAATGGTCAGAAGAAAAAACTACAACACAAAGTAATCTTCAACTTATCCCAAGACTCAAATGGAAACAGGATGATAAATTAACATACCAACAAAAATTGGATATTAATCTTCCAGCTGAAAATGGGATGATTAACTCGATCGATGTACGTACACACCAACTTGTAGGTTGTATAAGAGATTCCGTTACAAGAGCATCCACGAACGTCTGTAAGCCTTTCAAACAAAAGTGGTTTGACAAAGAGTGTATGAACGCGAGGAAAAAGTCCTTCAACCTTTTAAATGCATTCCGGATTTTTAACTGCCAAAACTTGAAAAATTGGTACATAGAAGCCAATAAACAGTACAAAAATCTTTGCTTCAAAAAGAAAACTGAGTTTGAAAACCAACAAGCCTATGTACTTGGTCAATCAAGAGATTCGAAACAATTTTGGAAGGTGACAAAAGAAAAAAGAGGCTGGGATGCGACCCACACTGATAACTTCCCATCCCGTCTGTCGATTTGTCTTGCTTAAAAGTTTGTCTATATGTATCAATTTTTACCAAATTTGCGTACTATTTTTTGTAGATTTTATTTTTTTATGAAAAAACGGACTGTTGAATTTTTATAAAAAAAATTACTGAATATCGGAAACAATATTTTCTGTGAAATAAAATAAGTTTTTAGCCAATATTTGTAATTTTTGAAAAGCTGTTTGAGTCGAAAGTAAATTTTTACCAAGTTTTAGTATTGTTTTCTTTAGGTTTTTATTTTTTGTAAAAAAAACTGTCAATTCGATTTTTCTCAAAATTTTATCGAATGTTGAAATAAATATTTCTTATAAGTTAAAATTAGTCAGAAACCGTTATCTCAAATTTTTGAAAAGATATTTGAGTCGAAAATCAATTTTTAACAACTTTTTTTAATTTTTTTTCGGTTTTTAATTTTTTGTAAAAAACCTGTCAATTCGATTTATTTCAAAATTTTACTGAATGTTGACAACAATATTTTTGAAAGATAAAAGTAGTTTAAAGCCAATAACTCAAAGTTTTGAAAAGATATTTGAGTCGAAAATCAATTTTTACCAACTTTTACTAATTTTTTTTTAGGTTTGTATTTTTTGTAAAAAAAACTGTCAATTAGATTTTTCTCAAAATTTTATCAGATATCAAAAACATTATTCTTCACTGCACAAAATTGTTTTGGAGATGAAATCATATTTTAGTCGTAAAATTTTCGAGGTGACAAATTTTTTTTTTCAGTTTTTTTGATTTATAAAAAAAAACGTTAATTGGATTTTTTTCCAAAAATTTAATTGTTTTGTATCACGTTACAATATATAATATAAAATTTAATTCAAGTCTCTAGCGTCATTGGTTCATGAGATATTTAGGCTTAACCAAAATTTGCACCTTTTTTTTTAAACTGCTATGGTAAAAAAACCACCCACGAAATTTTCTTGAGAGCCCTTTCTGCATCTTTCTGCCTTATTATCTGTATAACAAAATTTATTTGAAGTCGATATCTCTTCTGGTTCTTGAGCTATGGACGACGAAAAAAACGTCGCGAACGTACGGACGTACGGACGTACAGACGTACGGACGTACGGACGTACGTACACACGCACGCACAGACATCTTTCTAAAAATCTTTTATTTCGACTCTAGGGACCTTGAAACGTCGAGAAATGTCAAAATTTTCAATTTGACAAATCGGACCCATTACAATAACTTCCTATGGGAAGTTAATAAACGGGTCAACATTTCAAATAGGAACCAGTGTATCTGCCGATGATCTTGCGAACCACTTCAAAAATATTCTGCAAAACAAAACGCTAATTAAATTTTCGTATGCTGAACCTCTATTATCTGATGAGTTATTAGATGGTGAAATAACAGTGACCGAAGTAAACCTTGTTCTTCATAAAGCGAAAAATGGTAAAGCCCCGGGTGAAGATGGGATTCCATACGAACACTTCAAAAACGCCACTCCAACCTTTATTTCACAACTTACATCATTTTTCAACCTACATCGTTCAAAAAGCGATAATATTCCCTATTCATAAAAAAGGAGACATTAATAATGTGGAAAATTATAGAAGCATATCGTTTATGAACGTCATCTCAAAAGTGTTTTGTGGTGTACTTGCTAACAGGCTTGAGACATGGGTTGAAACCAATAATATCCTGACCCAATTCAAAGCTGGTTTCAGAAAAAAATTTTCCACCGTCGACCATATATTTGTGCTGACTTCCATCGTTAGAGCATTCCAAGCACGGAATAAGAAAGTTTATGCGTTTTTCGTTGACTTTAAGTCTGCTTTTGACCTGGTGAATCGGAATGCACTTTTCTACAAACTTCCCCAGCTAGGTATATCTACGCAGTTCATCCGAATTGTAAAGGAAATGTATTCCGAATCAAAAGCAGCTGTCTGCGATGGTTCAACGTACTCGGAATGGTTTGAAACGGACTCTGGTGTAAAACAAGGATGCCTTTTAAGTGCTCTTCTATGTATTTGCACTTTTTATTAATGATGTAGAAGCTCATCTACCTGGAGGTCTCCGCATTGCTGACTTGAAAGTAAATGTTCTTTTATATGCCGATGACCTGGTTTTACTTTCTGAGTCTCCTGAAAATCTCCAACTAATGATAAATCGCCTAGCTGATTATTGCGCTAAATAGGGACTTGTCATTAATGTAGATAAATCCAAAATAATGGTGTTCTCGAGATCTGCACGTAACCACACTGCAAACAATTGGCACTTTAATGGAAACCCTCTACAGATTACTAATGAATACAAGTAAAACAAGATGTGAAGTCCTTAGCTTAAACGGATCACCATACAATGGCAGTTTTAATCAGTTTTGCACGCTATGTGATTTGAAAGCAAAAGAAGATTGCTTCCACTTCATGAGTATATGTCCCGTTTTTTGTGCCTACAGAAATGCAACCTTTGGAAAAAAAATCTCCGACGCTACAAGAAACAGTAGAAGTGTTAAACAATTTTGAATGGAAAGCACTCTATTCCTTTTTGAAAATTATTTATACATATAGTATGTTAATTATAACCGAATTTGTTTAAATTTATGTATTTAATTTTAATTTTTAATTTTTGTTTATCATTCATACCTAGAAAATTATTTATTTTGATCTGCTAACCGAGCTGACGGCAATGCCATAGCTGCAAAATTCATAAAAATTATAAACAATGTACCAAAACCAAAACGAAACAATAAATGAATGAATTACTTACTTACTTACTTACTTACTTATATTGTAAATCTGCCGCATTCATGCAGTAGTTTTTCTGCTCATAAATGCATTGCATGCATTTTTCGGCATGGCTTGTGCAACTAGTTGCATTTTTGAACTCAACCTATATTTTTAAATAATAAATCTTAGGTCCTATTTTTAAACAAAGTCTTTGGATACCGGAGCAAGTTCATTCGATCTAGTCGAGCACTTTATTTTTATTAAATTTAGGACACATTACACCATTGTTAATATGTTTATTATCTTCAATTTTTCGAACAAGAGCCTTACATGATCTTAATATAGAAGATGGAAGAATCGAGTTTACATAAGGTGCATGAGGTTCATAACAAAAATATGAACTTTATAGGAAAAAGTCAAATAAGTATGAATTCCATACGTAATAAATGCCTCCAAGTGTATAAAATGTAACACACATACGAGTCAAGGAACTTTCAAATTCTAAGAAGAATACTCCAAAGAATGAACTTTACTATTAATTCCTATCCCTAATTATATTATAAGGCTGAACAGTTTGTTTGTTTGAACGCTCTAATCTCAGGAACTATTGGTCGAATTTGAAAAATTATTTCATTGTAAGGTAGCCAATTTATTGAGGAAGGTTATGGGCTATAACATGACATGATATATCATCCCCTGGGATGATACATCCAACTTGCCTCCTTATGCCGATCGACTAAAACTGATAGGCTTGCAACCTTTATATATTAGACGCAAAAACGCTGACATATTATTCGCTCACCAATTGTTAATGGGCAATATAGATTTCCCGGCACTCCTGAGTGATATTCATCTTAACACCAACCCTCGAAATCTGCGATCTGTCTCCCTTTTCTATATCCCTCATCACCGCACTAATTACGGACACTATTGTATTGTATTTTTTGTATTGTATTTTTATTTATTCATTTAAACTTAAAACTATATAACAATTAATTTATAAGAAAGGTGAATAATAGTGTTCATTCTTTAACTAGAAGTTAGTGGTGAATGACACATCCATTGAAAATTCATTGGTATCTGATGTGGCGTGACAATCAGTGTAAGTTAAAATACAAGAAAAACGAAAAAATGAAATATAAGAAAATGAAAAAGCTTGCTAGCAACTGTATAGAAAAAATATTAAAAGATACTTAACAATTCATTAATATTATACATCTTATAGATATTGTAACACAAATCCGCATTGGCAACACCCGCCAGTGACAAAGAGCTGTCATAGAACTGTCAGGAATGACAGAGAACCACGAGGTGGATATAAAAGAGGAGAGCCGCCAATTCTTGTTCTTTTTCGATTCAGTCTTGCAATAAAGAGGTTATTTTATTTAAAAGGTTGCCAGTTTTTCACTCAATTTTATTTCCAGGTTTTGGATAGTCCCTAATTTTGTAATATTGGTGTCAGAAGTGGGATCCATTCTTGGTTTTGACAAAATGGCAACAGATTCCTCGCAGCTAGATGAGATTCTTAATAAAATAACCTTACTCACAGAAGCCGTGGTGAAACAAAGTTCTGAATTGACTGAGCTTAAGAGTGAACAGCAAAAGCAGCTATCCGAAATGAGAACTCTAGGAGCAACGACTTTCGTAGATAGAGTTTTTCAAAGTTCAACCCCAGGCGAACAAACTCCACAGAATAAAAAAAGCCAAAGCCATTCCAAAGAAGACGCAGCTGACAATATACCAGCGTTTGCTCAAAGTCCCTGCAAAATTAAAGCTCAGCCTTTCGACAGCACTGCTGGCAACTGGCGTGATTACCGCATCCAGTTTGAAATTGTCGCTGCAGCTAATAACTGGAGCAACCAGCAAAAAGCCCAAGTTTTAGCTTCCATGCTTCGAGGAGAAGCTGTGTCCATTCTGTCCAATATGAGCGCCAGTGATCGTAACAATTATGAAAAACTTACCTCTGCTTTGGAGCTTAGATTTTTGTCTCAGCAGGGGTTTATCACCCATTCAACCTTTAGGAGCAGACGTCAACGTTACAAGGAAGATCTTTGTGCATTCGGTTGCGATATACAACGACTGACGCAAACTGTTTTCAACGATTGCCCCCCTGAGGCTCAGGATAGAATTTCCTTGATGCAGTTTCTTGATGGAATTGCCGACCGCTCTGTACAAGATGCTGTCCGAGTAGCCAACCCAACAACTTTAGCTGATGCAATTCATAAAGCTATCTCTATTGAATCAGCTCATATATCTACGCAAACGAGTCACTTAGCTCGCACAGC
The DNA here is from genome assembly GCA_920104205.1 of Eupeodes latifasciatus. NCBI lineage: Eukaryota > Metazoa > Arthropoda > Insecta > Diptera > Syrphidae > Eupeodes > Eupeodes latifasciatus. The sequence goes on from OV049926.1 coordinate 36,575,986, forward strand.
AGCAGCTGAAAGTGGAAGATCTCATCCATCACCCCTCCAGCAACGCAGGGAGAATGTTCGCAACGCTAGTGAAGAAGTTTCAAATGATTTTCGACCAGCTTCGGAAAACTTCGAGAGGTCAGCGTCGCGAGGCAGCCGCTGATTCCAACAAATCGTCCTCAAATTTCTCGAATTTCTTCCAATGGGCATTCCGGTGGATTTCTTGTGCCTGTTTGTATAGGTAATGTCACTTGTAAGTTGTTGATTGATACCGGCTCGTCGACAACTATTATTTGTCGGGACGTCATTCCAAAAAGTACACACTTACAACCCAGCAATAAAATCATCAAGACGTTATGTGGGAATACACTTCCAGTGTCACGTGATTGGCGGACTATTTTGCAACTGGGTAAATTTAAACGCCGTGTCAAGATTAATGTTGTTGATTTTCCACTCTCTGCGAACAGCCAAGGAATTCTTGGCACTGATGTTTTGAGACCCGCCAAAGGCATTGTAGATTTTTCGTCAAATGTGTTGAGCGTCAGAGGCGAGAAAATCCCTCTTGTCAATGAAAGCAGTGAATCTTCCTCTTCCCAAACTGGTGATCACGTGGAAGAAAACATTCGCGTCATATCCCTCATGACATCTGATTGTGTAGATTTAGCTCCACGAAGTGAATCATTTGTCTGTACTCGAACCTCTGGTGATGCTCCAGCTGAAGGTGTAGTCAATCCAATTTATCATGAAGTACCAAAAGGTGTTTTGATTGCAAAATCTATAAATCGCAACCATAAAGGGTTCATTTATGTTCGACTTGCGAACGTGGTTGATCACGTTGTCACACTTCCATCTCAAACGAGAATTGCTACATTTGAGGAGGCAACCTGCTTGGATTCTACATATACGGACGATAAGGCCATACCTCCGCATCTTACTCAACTTTTTGAGGAATCAAATACCGATCTTTCACCGTCACAGTCAGAAGATCTTAAGGCTTTGTTATTTGAATTCTGTGACATCTTCTCAGCTGGCCCTGAAGATCTGGGGCGGACAAAACTTGTACAACACACAATCAATGTCGGTTCTGCCCAGCCAATTAAACAACCACCCCGCCGGCTACCGATAGCAAAGCACGAAGAATCGCAGCGAATTATAGAAGACATGCTTCAGAGAAATATTATCGAACCATCGTCCAGTCCATGGGCATCCCCGATAGTCATGGTGAAAAAGAAGGATGGATCTACCCGGTTCTGCGTTGATTACCGCAGACTTAACGAAGTCACCGTTAAAGACTCATTTCCACTACCAAGAATAGACGACACTTTAGATGCTGTGTCAGGATCTTCTTGGTTCAGTACCGTTGATTGTCAGTCCGGTTATTGGCAGGTAGAAGTGCATCCCAACGATGTGGAAAAGACGGCGTTCGTTATTCGTGATGGGTTGTGGCAGTTTAAGGTTATGAGTTTTGGGCTAACGAATGCTCCAGCGACGTTTGAACGCTTGATGTCTCAGGTGTTACGAGGTCTTCCTATGGAACAGTGCCTGGTGTAGCTAGATGATGTGTTTATTCATGGTAAAAGCTTTGAGATAATGTTTGCTAATTTAAAAGTTGTTTTCAGCCGCCTGCGAGCTGCGGGACTGAAGGTAAACCCATCCAAATGTCATCTGTGTCGTCGAGAGGTCCGTTTTCTGGGACACATCATTAACGAAAGGGGCGTCTTACCCGATCCATCGAAAATGGAAGCAATCGACAGCTGGCCGAAGCCTACTAATATTTCGGAAGTCAAAAGCTTCGTGGGTCTATGCACCTACTATCGTCAGTTTGTGCGGAATTTTGCCGATATAGCGCGTCCTTTGCACAAGCTTACACAGAAAAACACCCCTTTCATCTGGTCCACCGAGTGTGAGGAAGCTTTCTTTCACCTGAAAACCTGCCTAACAACACCACCGATTTTAGTCCACGTTCGTGTTGACTGCAAATTTATATTGGATACCGGCGCTAGTGATCGGGGAATTGGTTCCGTCCTGTCACAAGTTCAAGACGACCGGGAAGTTGTTGCAGGTTATTTTAGTAAGGCACTCAGTAAGTCCGAAAAAAATTACTGCACGACACGGAAAGAGCTGCTCGCAATGATCAAGTCAATAGAACATTTTCATACTTACCTCTACGGTCGTGAATTTTTGATTCGGACCGACCACGCAGCCCTGCAATGGCTTTTATCATTCAAAAACCCAGAGGGACAACTTGCGCGCTGGCTTGAAAGGCTTCAGCAGTATAATTATAGAGTTCAACATCGACAAGGTGTAAAACATGCCAATGCTGATGCACTGTCTCGAAGGCCATGCGATGAGCACTGCAGCCACTGCACTAATAAAGAATTTAGATGTGAAGGCGGGCTAGAGGTTTCTGTCAAAACATTATTGGTCATTGACAGTGAGTTGAACTCTGATCAGTTAAGGTTAGCACAAACCAACGATGACGTTTTATCACATGTTCGAAGATGGATAGCCGAAGGACAAAGACCAGTATGGAATCTTGTATCTGGTGAAAATAACCTTCTTAAAGCCTATTGGGCACAATTTAAAGCTTTATTGATAAGAGATGGCATTCTATGCAGAAAATGGGTATCAAATTCGAGCCGGGAGACCGAACACATACTGGCGATTGTACCCAAGAGCCTAATAAATGCTGCTATAAAGATGTTCCATAACACACCCTTTGGGGGACATTTCGGATCCAAGAAAACCTTAGAGAAAGTTCGTAAGCTCTTTTACTGGGTGGGCTCAGGTCAGGACGTGGCCTTTTATTGTAAAGCCTGTGACACATGTGCCTCTAAACAAGGCCCTAGAAGTAAAACAAAGGCTGAGTTGAAGCTCTATTTATCTGGCGAGCCCTTTCAAAGAGTAGCGGTTGACATTCTGGGACCATTGCCATCGACGAAAAACGGAAACAAATATGTTCTTGTTTTAATGGATTACTTCACCAAGTGGGTTGAGGTGTTTCCCCTAGCTGATCAGACCGCCGAAACTGTAGCCCGAAAATTGGTGGATGAAGTTTTCATTCGTTTTGGTGTGCCACGGGAGCTGCATTCTGATCAAGGACGGAATTTTGAGGCGGGTCTATTTCAAGAAGTTATGCGAATAATGGGAATTCATAAAACACGAACGACACCTTTGCATCCGCAGTCTGATGGTCTTGTGGAAAGGATGAACCGAACGATCTTACAATTTTTATCAAAATTTGTCAACGAAAAGCAAGATAACTGGGATGAATGGTTACCACTGTTTGCCATGGCTTACCGTGCAGCGGAACAAGACACCATCAAACAATCTCCACACTCAATGCTTTTCGGACGAGAGATGAGGCTACCTTCTGACCTTCTTTTTGGAACAAGACCTGAGGACAGCTTTTCTGTAAGCGAATACGCTAAGACACTTCGAGAACGCTTAGGAGAAATTCACGAAAAAGCGAGACATCAGATGAACACAGCTGCAGCAAAAATGAAGTCCAGGTATGACTTATCTTCAAATTCTGTTCGCTTTCAGGTTGGGCACTTTGTGTGGTTTCATAACCCTAAACGCAAAGTGCGTGTTAGTCCTAAATTGCAGTCGGATTGGGAAGGACCATACAGGGAGATGGATTTAATTACAGACGTTACCGCAAAAATCCAGAAGCTGCCAAGAAGTAAGCCCAAAATAGTCCACATCGATCGCTTGGCCGTATACCAAGGAACACACATAGGTCCATGGGAGCTTTGGAGACCATCATCTGCTTCTGTCCAAGAAGGGGAGAGTGTAACACAAATCCGCATTGGCAACACCCGCCAGTGACAAAGAGCTGTCATAGAACTGTCAGGAATGACAGAGAACCACGAGGTGGATATAAAAGAGGAGAGCCGCCAATTCTTGTTCTTTTTCGATTCAGTCTTGCAATAAAGAGGTTATTTTATTTAAAAGGTTGCCAGTTTTTCACTCAATTTTATTTCCAGGTTTTGGATAGTCCCTAATTTTGTAATAATATTTTATTTTATTTTACATTCATTTTATTGTAGCTTATAAAAAAAAAAAAAAAATTAGTGATTCAATAAAATTAAAATTTAAAGTGAATAACCAGTCTTTAACCTTTTTACTAAAACATGAAAAACGAAATGTTTCTCTTTTGGATAGGGGCAATTTATTGAAAATATTTGGAGCTGTATATGTATAAAAATGAGAAAAATGTGTTCTATATGCAAAAGGTACATTAACTAAGCTCATATTGTTCACATGAAGGTTGTACATTTGATAATTCCTACTAGGAATATTTCCGCTTTGTTTGAAAAACTCTCTCAAAACTTTAAAAACATATAAATGCCTCGTTGGTAGAATTAGCAACTCCTTAAATAAAGGCCAACTTTCAGCCAACCGATTTTTATTTAAAATAATTCGTATTAAATGCTTCTGTGCAATCAATAGAGGTCGAAAAGTATTACCATAGGAACCACCCCAACTTGTTATGCCGTATTGCAGCTTTGAGTTTGCAAGCCCATAATATATAATTTTTAAAACTTTTTGGGAGCAAAAAGGATTAACATAATATAACATGTAATAATAATAACTCACTTCTTCTCCGGCTGGCAAGAAACGGGGAAGACATTGTCCTGATCCAAGAGCCATGGATTGTGAGATCCGTTGTTCGAGGACTCAGGACTCCTGGGTACTACACACTGTGTGTGACAGAGAAAGGTGAACCTAGATCTTGCATACTAGTGAAACGTAGCATTAATGTATTTTTACTCCATCATTTCAGTGACAAAGATACCACCGTAGCTAGGCTGGAAACAACCAAAGGAAGTTTCTGGCTAGTGTCGGCGTATCTTGGCCATGACCACCTTGGCCCTCTCCCTGGAAAAACCCTGGAGAAAGTCGTCGCTGAAGCGGAAAGGCAAAGGATCCGCCTAATTATTGGGAGCGATGCTAACGCTCATCATACGGTATGGGGAAGTACCAATATCAACGACAGAGGTGAGTCTCTTTTTGATTATATTCTTGGTACTAACCTCTTAGTAAGTAATGTTGGAAATGAACCAACCTTCATAACTAAAACTCGACAAGAAGTCTTAGACATAACTCTTGTCTCAGATACTATACACCATATGATCTTGGACTGGAAAGTATCCAAAGAACACTCGTTCTCTGATCATAGATATATCCAGTTCAATATCAATGTGGATGATAACCCGAGTCCATTGACTTTTCGAAATTATCGGAAAACTGATTGGACTTCATACAGGAACTCATTACAGAGTTTACTAAAACCTGGACTATCTTGTCCTTCCTCTAACGCTAATGAACTTGACAACAAAGTCAATGAACTTACCTCAGCTATGAACAGATCGCTAGAAATTGCTTGTCCACTTATACACATAAGAGGAAAGAGGAAACCACAATGGTGGGCCTCAGAGCTTGACTCGCTCAGGAAAGAATGCAGGAAACTTTTCAACCGAGCCAAAGCCGCAAGACTAGCCTCTCACTGGGATTCTTACAAAGAATCCCTAAGAATTTACAAGAAGGCACTAAGGAAATCTAAACGATCTTCTTGGAGATCCTTCTGTGGCACGATAGAAGAAACTTCTGAAGCCTCTAGGTTACGGAAAATTCTTTCAACTAATCCAGCGATGCCAAGCTGCTTGAAAAATGCAGACGGCTCCTGGACAAATTCAAGTAATGAATCGCTGAACTTACTACTGGATACTCATTTTCCTGGAAGTTCTCTTACCGAGACTTGCAACGGTTATATACGTTCAAGTCCCAATACAACATATCCACAAGGTCTGATCACAAGGGACAAGCTACAATGGGCTCTCAACAGCTTCAAACCATTTAAATCTGCAGGACCAGATGGAATAATACCAGCCGAGCTACAAAAGACTTCTGACATAATTGTACCAATCCTTGAGGCAATTTTTACCAGCTGTCTTTACCTGGTCCATGTTCCCTCGGCATGGCGAGAAGTTAAAGTTGTTTTTATACCCAAGGCAGGTAAATGCTCGCAAGTTAATCCTAAAGATCTACGACCTATAAGTCTATCGTCATTCCTTCTTAAGACCTTGGAAAGATTGATTGATATCCATTTAAGGGCAAGTATTGATACAAGACTTCTGTCTTCGTCTCAACATGCCTACTGTAAAGGTAAATCGGTGGAAACAGCGTTACACACCTTAGTACGCACCGTCGAATATTCCCTCCATCATAAAGAGTTCACTATGGTTGCTTTCCTTGACATCGAAGGTGCCTTTAACAACGTGGACACATCTGCAATCACATCTGCACTAACATCTCTAAATGTAGAGAGTTCGCTTCGGGAGTTAATTCATTTAATGCTTACTAGCAGGATAATTAACTCAAAACTGGGCAACTCTTCTGGCAGACGATTCGTTAGTAGAGGGACACCGCAAGGTGGTGTTCTATCCCCTCTCCTCTGGAACCTAGTGGTGAATGAAATCCTAACTGGTCTGGATGCGGAGGGTTTCAGAGTGATAGCATATGCGGACGACGTTGCTATAGCAGTTTCAGGAAAGCATCTTAACACGTTAAAAGAACTCATACAAAATGCCTTAGATAGACTAATACTTTGGGCTGATCGGTGTGGACTGGGTGTTAACCCACACAAAACCGATTTGGTCTTATTTTCGAGGAGATACAAAATTCCATTTGTCAACCCTCCCCATATTAAAGGAATCCAATTAAAATTCTCAGACGAGGCTAAATACCTGGGTCTTGTCTTAGATAAAAAACTAAATTGGAAACGCAACGTAGAGGAAAGAGTCAAAAAAGCTACTGTAGCTCTCTTTTCTTGCAAAAAAGCCATCGGTAATAAATGGGGCTTGCAACCCAGAATCACGCATTGGCTATACACATCGGTAATCAGACCGATTTTAATGTACGGTGTGGCAGTATGGTGGACTGCTTTAGAAAAAGGTATAAACCGAGATAAAGTAAATAAAGTCCAACGTTCAGCTTGCCTATGTATAAGTGGATCGCTTCGCACGACCCCATCTGCGGCACTGGACACCTTACTCTACCTAACACCTCTTGACATCTTTAGCAAACAAATAGCTGCAAGTTCTGCTATTCGCCTCAAAGCTTCGTCGCAGTGGACTAACAACAACATTGGCCACTCCGTTATTCTTAGTTATTTAGAATCAATCCCAAAGCACACAGACTACACCATCCCCCAACTACAATTCGACAGAAATTTCCAGATTTCTATACCTCCCAGATCTTTTTGGGAGGATAGGACATTCCTGGAAGACGAGTCAATCCACTTCTATACAGATGGATCAAAAACAAAAGAAGGGGTTGGTGGAGGTGTGTACTCTGAACGACTGAAATTAAGTCTCTCATTCCGCCTTCCCAATCATTGTAGCGTGTTCCAGGCGGAACTTTTGGCGATAAAAGAAGTCTTGTCCTGGCTTAAAGAAAACGTGATATCGACATCTGATATCCGTATTTTCTCAGATAGTCAGGCCGCTATTAAATCTCTGGATTCTGTCTCTACAAACTCTATAACAGTCCAGAACTGTCGATCATCTCTAATGGAGATGGCACAACAGTTTAATATTCACCTTTGCTGGGTGCCGGGCCATAGAGACATTCCAGGTAACTGTAAGGCAGATGAACTCGCCAGGAACGGTAGAGTACAGCCCATTCTACCACGTTTGGCACGTACTGGCATACCAATCGCTACTTGTAAACTGTTGCTAATGCAAGACGCTGCGAGGAGGGCAGGCACCAGGTGGAACAACATCACCACGTGTCAAGTCACAAAAAACATCTGGCCAACACTGGATTTAAAACGTTCAAGGTGCTTGCTCTCTCTAAGCAGATCGCATATAAGCTCGATAATAGGTGTCATAACCGGACACTGTCTAATAGGAAAGCACGCCATGAGATTAGGCGTATTCTCAAATGACTTCTGCAGAAGCTGTATGGACGAGGAAGAGGAAGAAACAGTTCTTCATCTTCTCTGCACATGCCCTGCTCTGGCTCGAAAACGCAAGAATTACCTAGGAGAATTCTTGCTTGCTCTCTCTAAGCAGATCGCATATAAGCTCGATAATAGGTGTCATAACCGGACACTGTCTAATAGGAAAGCACGCCATGAGATTAGGCGTATTCTCAAATGACTTCTGCAGAAGCTGTATGGACGAGGAAGAGGAAGAAACAGTTCTTCATCTTCTCTGCACATGCCCTGCTCTGGCTCGAAAACGCAAGAATTACCTAGGAGAATTCTTCTTTAACGATCTAAACGATCTAAATCATATCGGCATAAGCAGCCTCTCACGTTTCGTAAGAGACTCAAACTGGTTCCATTGAGCTTAGGAAGAAACCTCAAGATTCATGTGGTATCACAATGGGCCATCAAACTGGCCTAAGTGTGTCCGTTTCCATCTTGGACAGCCACTTCAACCTAACCTAACCTAACCATGTATGTTTTGATCATATGAATATGATTCTTCCAATTTAGATTGCTATCACACTTTGAACCAATGTCCAGAATTCTTCGTCACTGCAACGCTGCTATGCTAGTCTTCGACTTTAACATTTCCAAATCCCATCTGAAAGATACCCTTTACTTTTTCCCATTTTGAGTCCGAATTCCTCGTCCCTTTTAATTTTAAGTCTAATAAAATCAAAATTGTTAGTTCTTGTACATTAAAGAGCTTTTATGTGGGCCTTAGGGCCCACATGAATTAATGTTGAAAAATGATAACAAGAACTTAAAAAAAGAGGCTGGGATGCGACCCACACTGATAACTTCCCATCCCATCTGTCGATTTGTCTTGCTTAAAAGTTTGTCTATATGTATCAATTTTTACCAAATTTGCGTATTATTTTTTGTAGATTTTATTTTTGTTATGAAAAAACGGACTGTTGGATTTTTATATCGAATGATATATGAATATCGAAAACAATATTTTCTGTGAAATAAAATAAGTATTTTTTGTAAAAAAAAAAAAACTGTCAATTCGATTTTTCACAAAATTTTATCGAATGTTGAAAACAATATTTCTTATAAGTTAAAATTAGTTAGAAGCCATTATCTCAAATTTTTGAAAAGGTATTTGAGTCGAAAATCAATTTTTACCAATTTTCGTTAAGTTTTTTTTATGTTTTTAATTTTTTGTACAAAAGCTGTCAATTCGATTTTTTTTTTTAAAAAACTGTCAATTCGATTTTTCTCAAAATTTTTCCTAATGTTGAAAACAATATTTCTTATAAGCTTAAATTAGTTAGAAGTCATTATCTCAAAGTTTTGAAAAGATATTTGAGTCGAAAATTAATTTTTACCAACTTTTGTTAATTTTTTTTTAGGTTTTAATTTTTTTTTTTTTTTAAACTGTCAATTCGATTTTTCTCAACATTTTTCAAAATGTTGAAAACAATATTTCTTATAAGATAAAAAAAGTTTGAAGCCTTAATCTCAAGTTTTTGAAAAGATATTTGCGTCGAAATTCAATTTTTGTCAACTATGAGTACATTTTTTTCGATTTATAAAAAAAACCGTTAATTGGATTTTTTTCTAAAAATATAATTGTTTTGTATTACGTTACAATATATATTATAAAATTTAATTAAAGTCTCTAGCATCATTAGTTCATGAGATATTTAGGTTTAACCAAAATTTTCACCTTTTTTTTAAACTGCTATGGTAAAAAAACCACCCACGCAATTTTCTTGAGAGCCCTTTCTGCATCTTTCTGCCTTATTATCTGTATAAAAAAAATTCATTTAAAGTCGATATCTCTTCTGGTTCTTGAGCTATAAAGTAAAAAACGTCGCGAACGTACAGACGTACGGACGTACGAACGTACGTACACACGCACGCACAGACATCTTTCTAAAAATCTTTTATTTCGACTCTAGGGGCCTTGAAACGTCGAGAAATGTCAACATTTTCAATTTGACAAATCGGACCCATTACAATAACTTCCTATGGGAAGTTAAAAAAAAAATTGTTAAGTTAGTGTTAAGTTATGTTATGTTAAGTTATAGCTTCTATTAAGCTGAATAAATAAATAAGGATGACCTAAAAGTTGGAAATCTTAAAATCAGGCGACCATTGGTGGATACTGTTTTTCATTGAAAATGGCATATTTTCCTCGCCATAGTTAAAAAAAATTAAACATCCAATTTTTTACTTTAAAAAATACTCGTTTTTTAATATCAAAGTAAAAAATTGTGTTGGAAAACACTTTATTTTTTTAAAAAACTGTTTATTCAAACCTCATTGTTCTGGAATAATTTAAAAAAAAAAAAATAAGTATATTTCGAAATAAACTATTCTTTCTTTGTCATTAAATATACAATTGTGAAAAAGACACAAAATATTAAATCTAGAAATAATATTATATAATTTGTTGGTATTCAATTTACTTCTTAATAATTCCACAAACTAAATAACATAATTTAAACCTTCTCGAACCACCAATTATTCAATGTGCAATTGAAATAAAATTGAATAAAAAACAATCACTTTCAATTCAAGTTATGTGACAAGTTATTATGTCCTGAGACGTGAAAAGGATATTACATGTTTGCACATACTACTACAGCTTTTAACCAAATTGATTGTAGGTATTTACATGTCCAACTTATGAAATTATAATCAGCCAGAAAACGTTTATTTTCTTTCTTTCTTTCTTTTTGTTGCAATCCGCACGATTACTATGACAAATAATGCGGATTGCGGGTACTATAACCACCATCATGTAAATACAAACGTTTAAATATTCGCACTCATTTCGAATACTGAGTTGGGGAGGGTCCTGTGTAATTATAACTGTGTTCTTTGTATGTGATGGCCATTTTACAGTCCTTTCTTATGAAACTGAATTTGGATTAACTCAACCAGTTATGACATTAATAAATGTTGCATGTGGCAAATAACGGGTTTAATTTAAAATTTTTACACTTCGTCCTTGAATAAGTTATTAGGGTAGATGACAGTGGCGTAGAGAACGATCTACACCATAATGGAAATTTCTTACGTGGTACTTAGGTACAAAATGGAGATTTCAAATACAAATTTTGCAAAGAAGTACAACCTTTGTATGCTTACAACGTATAACACTTGAAAGGTACTAACCCTAACTTACTTATTCAAACCCTGAGCCTAGGTTATCATTCTGGTAAAATCGAACTAAACGACTTGGTTATTTAAATCAATATCACTCTTTTGAAAACAACGTTATCAACAGTAAATGTTTTGACAGTAAATGTCAATTTGTTGTTAACTTTTGTATTCAAAACATGAATTACTTTATTCCTAAAGAAGTTTTGGTTCAATGATACATCGATGGGTAAACATTCTTGTGTCATGCTACTATTTTTGTGCCAACGTACATACATAAATAATAAAATTTGGTTAAATTGCTCTTCAAAATCCCCTTTAAAATTATTCATACTACGCCACTGTTAAATAGAAATTTGTAAAAATAAAGACAAGAAATAAAATGAAACTTTACAACGGAAAACCATTTTCCATTCGGTGACATGTGGTAGAAATTCTGCAGTATAATTTTACATTTAGATGTCAAAGACGGGTACACTTTCTTTCTTTTTATACATAAATATATGAATGTATGTATCTATATTGCATATGTTTGTTTTAAGTATATGGGAAAAACGACCCTTGAGTTACTTTTAAAGGTTCTCATATGAACTCTATGTTAATTCTATGATGTGGAATGGTATTGTCTTTTATTTAGATTTTTCTTCTTCTTTTGTTTTGAGAATGTAACAAGTATTTTGTCCAGAATGTAGTGTTGAAATTATTGAATTCATTCAACTATCTTTTGTCTGTATCCTTACCTTATTATGTTTGTACAGTGTTGGACAGAGGAATAAGTACACATTTGTATTCACTTTAAAAAAGTGATAAGCTTCGTTAAGGGACGTTTTTCAAACATACTGTATGGAATAAATTTAATTCATCAATTATTAAAGAAATTAAAAATTTGACCCAACAACACAGCAAGACTATACAGAAATAATATAAGAAGGTGCAGAATCAACACGCCTCACAATTGTGCCCATGATTAATGTACTTACTTACTTAAGGTGGCGCTACAGTCCGGGCGGACCTAAGCCTCAACCAACATGCGTCTCCAGCCAGCTCGGTCCCTAGCTAGCTGTCTCCAGTTTCGCACGCCAAGTTGGTTGAGGTCCTCACCCACCTGAGTGCGCCACCTGAGTCGCGGTCTTCCTCTACTGCGCCCTCCCTCGGGATTGGATTCGAAGACCTTCCGGGCTGGAGCGTTGATGTCCATTCGCTCTACATGACCCTATTATTCTGCTAACTAGGTCAGTGTCGCTGTACAGCCCGTATAGCTCGTCGTTATATCTTCTAATCCATTCTCCATCTATACGTACGGGACCTAAAATCACCCGAAGAATTTTTCTCCCGAAGCATCCTAAGACGTTCTCATCTTTCTTTGACAGGGTCCAGGCCTCAGCGCCATAAATGAGATGATGAGCGTCTTATAGATGGTGATTTTAGATGCTCGAGAGAGGACTTTACTTCTCAATTGCCTTCTAAGTCCAAAGAAGCAGCGATTTGCAAGAGTTATTTCAGCGCTGGTGTCGTTGTCTGTGTTTATAATGGTGCCTAGGTAGACAATGCCCTTAACTACCTCGAAGTTATAGCTGTACATGGTGACGTTTTGTCCAAGACGTCATCGTTCAATGTCCTTTTTTGATGACAGCATATACTTGGTCTTGCCCTCATTGACCACTAAACCCATCTTCTTCGCTTCCGTCGCAATGCTCAAAAACGCTCCACTGACATCACGCTTTGATCTTCCAATTATGTCAATATCATCTGCGTATCCGAGTAGTTGGATGGACCTTTAAAAGATTGTTTACGATTGAGTTTTGCATAATTCTTTCCAGAACGATGTTGAAGAAGTCGCATGACAGTGCATCGCCTTGTCTAAAACCTTTTTTGACATCAAATGCATCGGTGAGATCTTTTCCGACCTTGATGGAGCAGCGTGCATTCTCCATCGTCATTCTGCACAAACGGATAAGTTTGACAGGGATGCCAAAACTAGACATTGCTCTGTAGAGCTCTTCCCTATGGATGCTGTCATACGCGGCTTTAAAATCGATAAAGAGATAGTGGGTATCGATTTGAAGCTCCTAGGTTTTTTCCAAGATCTGCCGTAGTGTGAATATTTGGTTGATAGTGGACTTTCCTGGTCTGAAGCCACACTGATAAGGACCTATCAGGTTGTTGACGAACGGCTTCAGACGTTCACATAGTACGGCAGAAAGGATCTTATATGCAATGTTAAGGAGACTGATCCCTCTGTAGTTGGCGCAATCCTTTTTTATGTATCGGTCAAACTATGCTGAGATTCCACTCATCGGGCATGCTTTCTTCCGACCATATTTTGCAGATGAGTTGATGCATGCTCCCTACCAAATAGTTCGGCAGCTATGCCGTCAGCTCTAGCAGCTTTGGTTGACTTCAGTTTCGATGTAGCTATCTTCACTTCGTCTAGGGTAGGCGGAATTGTTGATCTGCGTCGCCTAGGTTGAGTGGTTCTATCTCCCTTACAGCGGAATTCGGTTCGTCATCGCTGTTATATAATTTGGAGAAGTGGTCTTTCCATATTCTCAACATAGACTGCGGTTCTACTACGATGTTCCCCTGATCGTGTTTACAGGCTTCGGTTCGTGGCTGGTACACTTGGGAGTTTTTTTTTTACCTTTTCGTAAAATTTACGAACCTCATTCCTGTTGTAACATCCCTCTATCTCCTCGATCGCGCGCTTCTCGTGCTCTCTTTTTTTCCATCTAAGAAGCCGGTATTCCTCTCTCCTCTTCTGCTCGTAGAGCTCGCGAGCAGCTCTGGTCCTTCTGTGCAGCGCCGTTTTGTATGCCTCTTGCTTCGCTGCGTTCGCTTGCCGGCATTCGTCGTCAAACCAGGGGTTTCTCTGTTGTGGACGTGTGAAACCTAGCACTTCAGAGGCGGCATCTCTGATGGCTGCAAGGCAATGTTGCCACTGGTTTTCAATGCTTATTGCATGCAGCATAGGACTCCTTAAGAGGTTACTAGAGACTCGATCGAAAAAAGGCATGGCAGTCTCTTGCGATTGTAGCCGTCTAACGTCGAAACTTCTCACAGTACTTCCTTGTTTTGGCTTGGGCCGGGATATCCGTAGCCGTACCTTGGCTACAACGAGGTAGTGGTCAGTGTCAATGTTGGCCCCTCGGAATTTTCGGATATCCTGTATACTGGAGAAGTGTCATGCGTCGATCGCAATGTGGTCAATCTGGTTGACGGTTGATTGATCAGGAGATTTCCATGTCCCCTTGTGGATATTGAGATGTGTGAACTGCGTACTAGCTACCAGAACGTCTCGCCCCGCAGCGAAATCGATCAGCCTGAATCCGTTGTCGGAGGTGGTGTCGTGCAGGCTGTATCTCCCGATTGTGCCACCAAAGATGTCTTCTCTTCCTAGCTTGGCATTAAAATCTCCTAAAACAATTTTAATGTCATAGCCAGGGCACTACTCATATGTCTTGTCCAAGAGCTCGAAGAATATGTCTTTGGTGTCTTCATCTTTCTCCTCTGTTGGGGCATGCGCGCATATTAGGCTTATGTTGGCGAATTTAGCCTTGATGCGGATTGTCGTGATGCGCTCGCTCACATTGTTGAAACTCAAGACTTTTTGCCTGAGTCTAGTTCCAACAACAAATCCACACCCAAATAGACGCTGCCTTTGTTCTCGGTAGCAGTCGCCGTAGTATATATCGCAGTCTTTTAGTTTGCGTTTGCCCGGTCCATCCCATCGCACTTCTTGGATGGCGGTAATATCTGCCTTGCAGCAGTTTAGGGCTTCCGCTAATTGTTCGGCTGCACGTGGTCTGTTAAGGGACCTAACATTCCACGTACAGATCCGAAGTTCGTTGTCCTTATTTCGTTTGCTTGGGTTGTCAACAGTGAATCCGTCCGTATCCGAGGCTTGTTGGTGCTTCGCAACTATATGATGATTAATGTATTAGCCCTTTATTACAGCCCCTTAAATAAGTATACAAATGTGTGCTATTTCTCTGTCCTACACTGTGTAAATATAGAATTGTCTACTAATAGTAAAATGATTCATTTGAATAAAGTATTGAGGTCGTTCTAATTCGATTATTCCTACGTTTTTTTTTGTAAAAGACAAATGAAAGTACCTATTACAGCTACCATCGATGATTCTTTTGTCTGTCTGCATCAACAAGTTACTATGCTGGAGAAATTATTTTAAAAATATTCATACCTAAAAAAAAGAATTTAACTTTTTCTGAAAATTTTCTAGTGGATAATTTAACTAATTTAAGTTTAATCTTTTTTCTGGTAAAATATTTTAGACATTAAACCAATTCATAAATGTTTTTGAAGCTTTTCATATTGTGGAATAAAGACAATTTAACATTTTCTTTTAATGGTCAACAAGTTTATGTAACTGGCAATCAAGTAATACCTTTCTAATGTCCGACTTCAAAATAATGTCAGGTTTTTGAGATACAAGCTTTTATAATTCCATAACAATTCATATATTATCCCTTCTGATGCTTGGAAATGATTTTCCAAGTCCATAATCCCTTGTTTCAATACTCCGTTTAATAATAAATTTTCAGTATTTTACTTATTTTCCCAAAAAATCTCATTAGTTGTTAGTCTTCACCTGGAATACATAAACCTTAAAAGAACGCTAAAGCATTTATGCCAAAAGGATTCATAACATAAAAAAGCAAAACTCTATAATTTTTGTTCTTATTACGAATTAGTAGTCTTAAGGTAATAACATTAAGTTTTTGGAACATATTGATCAAAATATAAAAATAGTATTTAAAAAGAATATTTATGAGTTTTAGCACAAATATCTGAAATCGGAATTAAGATTCGTAATCAGCATTAAAAAAAACTCTCTAACTAACTATTCAAAACCATTAATGAATTACATTCTGGGTTTTTCAAAACTTCAGATAGATGTAAATGAAGACCCATAAGGGATCTCATAACTAATTAGATATTATAGAAACAAAGTGAAATAATTAAATTATTTAAACAGTATCTAAAAGATAAAGATGTGTACTTTGTAAAAAACATCAAGTTTTGCATTAGCCTTAAGCCTTCGGAATTTCAAAGAGATATATTTGAAAAAAATGTGGTCCAATAGAAATATTATGTAGTAAGATCCCAATTGAGCACTGTGTAAACCACAATACACACTTTATTTTGCTGACCAAACAATCTGTATGCCATATTTCAAGGATTATTAACTTCCCATAGGATGTCCGGTCCGATTTGTCGAATTAAAAATGTTGACATTTCTCTACTTTTTTTAAGGGGTTTTGTGTGAAATTTTACACTCGCAGGTTAAGGCAGCTGCTTGCCGAATTTACAATTGAAAATTTAGAATGAAACAACAACAACTTGTGTGTGCTACCACCAAGTTTGGCTGGAGTTATAGCTATTTCACGGGGGCCAACCCGATCATCAGACTCCTTTAGTGGTGCTTAATCGCTTTATGTTCAATTTAATTTTTGAAAGAACTTTGCCCGAGCTGGGCTTGAACAAGCGACCTAGCGTGTGAGGAGCTAGTGCACTACGCACTACGCCACCGCACCCACATGAAAGTTGTAAGCCAATCACAGGTTTTTTCGTTCTATCGAACTATACTGAACCGATTAGCATTTTTCTAAGTACACACAAGTAATTGTTGTTGTTTTATCCAGGTTCTTTCTATTATCTCCTCTCTTTTTCATAAGCCAACAATTCGATTGGATTCGTATGAGCGTCAACCTCTTTCGCCTCATCTCCCTCCTCATACGAATCCAATCGAATTGTTGGCTTATGAAAAAGAGAGGAGATAATAGAAAGAACCTGGATAAAACAACAACAATTACTTGTGTGTACTTAGAAAAATGCTAATCGGTTCAGTATAGTTCGATAGAACGAAAAAACCTGTGATTGGCTTACAACTTTCATGTGGGTGCGGTGGCGTAGTGCGTAGTGCACTAGCTCCTCACACGCTAGGTCGCTTGTTCAAGCCCAGCTCGGGCAAAGTTCTTTCAAAAATTAAATTGAACATAAAGCGATTAAGCACCACTAAAGGAGTCTGATGATCGGGTTGGCCCCCGTGAAATAGCTATAACTCCAGCCAAACTTGGTGGTAGCACACACAAGTTGTTGTTGTTTCATTCTAAATTTTCAACATTTCTCTACGTTTCAAGGTCCCTAGAGTCGGAATAAAAGATTTTTAGTGAGATGTCTGTGCGTGCGTGTGTACGTACGTTTGTACCGTTAACGTAAGCGACTCGAATTAAATTTTATATTATATACAATATATAATGTGATACCAAACAAGTATATTTCTGGGAAAAAATCAAATTAACTGTTTTTTATATATCAAAAAAACTGAAAAAAAAATATTTTCACCTCGAAAATTTTACGAACAAAAGATGATTTTATCTCCAAAACAATTTTGTGCAACGAAAAATAAAGTTTTCAAAATTTAAAATTTTGAGAAAAATCGAACTGGCATTTCTTTTTTATAAAAAAAAATAAAAACATAAACAAAACATTACTAAAAGTTGGTAAAAATTGATTTTCGCCTCAAATATCTTTTCAAAAATTTGAGATATTGGCTTTAAACTAATTTTATATTATAAAAAATATTTTTGTCAACATTCAGTAAATTTTTGAAAGAAATCGAATTGACAGTTTTTTAACAAAAAATAAGAAGCTAAACAAAACATTACTAAAAGTTTCTAAAAATTGATTTTCGACTCAAATATATTTTAAAAAATTTTAAATTATGGCTTCAAACTAATTTTATTTTATAAGAAGAATTATTGTCAACATTGGGTAAAATTTTGAGAAAAGTTGAATTGACAGTTTTTTATTACAAAAAATAAAAGCCTACAAAAAATCAATACAAAAACTTGGTAAAAATGCACTTTCAACTCAAATATCTTTTTAAAACTTAAAAATATTGCGTTCAAACTATTTATCTCACCAAAATATTTTTTGCACATTCAGTAATTTTTTTATAAAAAAAACCAACAATTTTTTCATAAAAAATTAAAATCTATTATTATTTAAATCATTTTTGTTTCTAAGATTAATTGTCAAGCGAACACCTATCTATCTTAGAATCTTGTTCTTGCGATCATGGCCTCCTGGTCGGTTAATTAAATAATCAACTTAAATTTAATATTTTGTGTTTTTAACATGTTACCGTTTTCCGCGACCATTACCATTGTTGTTTTTTGTCATATAACATTTTCCAACAGATCACAATTTAGTTAAATTTTATCGAACAAAATTTACTGTGGTTCGTGGATATTTTGTATATGTCATTTAAGACCATCTTGCAGTCAGTACTTAAACTCTAATTCACAAATATGACTTAAAATACTTTAACAGATGCCAAGGTTACCGGAATATAATTTATTTTTCGCAAATCTTTTTCATATATCAAAGTTCGAAGCTGTTTTTTCGTTTTATCGTAGTTTTTGTTTTAATAGAAAATAAATAGCAAATGCAGAAAATTGATGCATACTTCATGAAAAGCAATTACGATAAAAATGGTTTGAACACTTTTTCAAATTGACGTGGTAAATACGAAAGAGCATTTTCTGCTTCTTCTTCTTTTCTGAGTCTTATTTTTTGTATTCCTTCTGTTCTTTTATACTAAATATACGAGGCTAACAATATCTACATAAATGCATGCATATTATAGAAGTAAAATTTATATTTCCATACTCCATCGCATATTAAACACTACACATTTATGTATGTCGTGCGTATTGTAACATTTCAACGAAGATATACAAATTGCTAAGTGTCCCGCAGTTTCTGCCCTAGACCTCATAAAGGGTTGACATGGAAAAATATTTGAAACAAAAATTATCCCAAATCGTGTTTTTGAATATTTGTATATATGTATAAAGAGCTCTTGAAACTAATATAACTTTGGATAATAGATTTTCCTGAACTTTGACCTCATATTACTTATAACTTTAACACCATAGTCAATTAAAAATGAGTCAATTATGGAGCATTGTTAAAACCTAAAGTCTAAAGGTTTTAAATGAATGACAATATCGCAGTGACCGATAACCTCTTCAAGAAATAACAGAGACAGGAAACTTTTTTGCTTAAATGCTATTGTTTTATTACTTGTGCAACACATAATGCCACACCACGTCATCTTCTTAAACATAAACGTTGTCCAAATCAATATCTTCTAATTTCGCAATAGTTGAATCAGTCTCATTCTCGAATAAATATGTCACAATCACACCGTCATTTCAAAAATTGTACTAAACAGTGACTCGTTGAGGATAGAGAGGCTTTTTAGCAGCGGTGCTTGGATTTTACCAGCCCCAAATGTGACACTTCTACTTATTAACGTAGACTAATATGATTTTCATATATAATAATCTGTAACACTTTGATGTATTTCAAGTGAAAATACGACGTTCCTGCGGATTTGACTAGCTTGAGTTCTTGTTCTAATTGAACTTTAAAAGGATCTTATAAATAAAATAAGGTGTAATGTCGTTAGTGGAAAGTCTAATTTTAAATAGCGATAATAAATGTTCAAAACTGACTTTATGTCAATACTACAGACTACATCAGAAATATTCTCAATTGTTCTTGAACGTTGCACACGGTTTCGATTATGCAGATTACTAAATTTTCCAAAGACATCACATTTGTAAAAAAAAAATTGATATTTCTTTACATTCCAATGTCCCTAGAATTTAATGAAAGGTTAGGTTAGGTTTATCTCGAATAATTTGAGAACAAAAATACTATAACTTCCAAGATAATTGAGTTCTTCCCAGAATAACGTTTTTCACATCTTGTTAAATTTTTGGAAAAATCGATGTGGAAGTTTTCTTTAAAAAAAAATAAAAACCTGCAAAAAACACAAAATTGGTAAAAACTGATTTTCAACTCCAAGAATAAATTAAGGCATTGATTTCAAAAGTATTTCATTGTATGCAATATATTGTTGTTCATTACTTCATTAGGTATCCTTCTTAGAAATATCCACCAGGCATTATTCTTACAAGAAATAAAAACTTTCAAAATGCTACTACAAATTGGTTTTCTACGGAAGTATATCGGGAACACAAAGTGATACTTTATTTAAATTTATTTAATCATATGCAAGAAATATTGTTCAAAAGTTAATTTTTGAGAAATAGCTATTCAATCGAAAACTTTTTATTTACAAAAAAATCGAAAACCTACAAAAACTAAAAAGAGGCTGGGATGCGACCCACACTGATAACTTCCCATCCCGTCTGTCGATTTGTCTTGCTTAAAAGTTTGTCTATATGTATCAATTTTTACCAAATTTGTGTACTATTTTTTGTAGATTTTATTTTATTGAATATCGAAAATAATATTTTCTGTGAAATAAAATGAAATGAAAAGCTATTTGAGTCGAAAGTAAATTTTTACCAAGTTTTAGTATTGTTTTTGTTTAGGTTTTTAATTTTTTGTAAAATAACTGTCAAATCGATTTTTTTTCAAAATTTTACTGAATGTTGAATTGTTTAATGATTTTCTTATTCTCTATTTTTTACTCTGACATTGATTTAATAAAAATAATAAGCAGCAAGTGAAAATTAAGCAAGTAGGTAGATAAGAAATATATGAATGTGAGATATATGTATGTATACAACTTAGGATGGTATAAATACCAACTTTTGTTAAATTTTTTTTAGGTTTTTAATTTTTTGTAAAAAAAATTGTCAATTCTATTTATTTTAAAATGTTACTGAATGTTGACAACAATATGTTTTGAAAGATAAAAGTAGTTTAAAGCCAATATCTCAAATTTTTGAAAAGATATTTGTGTCGAAAGTCAATTTTTACCAAGTTTTATTAATTTTTTTTTAGGTTTTTATTTTTTGTAAAAAAAACTGTCAATTAGATTTTTCTCAAAATTTTATCAGATGACAAAAACATCATTCTTCATTGCACAAAATTGTTTTGAAGATGAAATCATATTTTAGTCGTAAAATTTTCGAGGTGACAAATTTTTTTTTTCAGTTTTTTTGATTTATAAAAAACCGTTAATTGGATTTTTTTCCAAAAATATAATTGTTTTGTATCACGTTACAATATATAATATAAAATTTAATTCAAGTCTCTAGCGTCATTGGTTCATCGGATATTTAGGTTTAACCAAAATTTTCACCTTTTTTTTAAACTGCTGTGGTAAAAAAAAACACCCACGCAATTTTCTTGAGAGCCCTTTCTGCATCTTTCTGCCTTATTATCTGTATAACAAAATTTATTTGAAGTCGATATCTCTTCCGGTTCTTGAGCTATGGACGACGAAAAAAACGTCGCGAACGTACGTACACACGCACGCACAGACATCTTTCTAAAAATCTTTTATTTCGACTCTAGGGACTTTGAAACGTCGAGAAATGTCAAAATTTTCAATTTGACAAATCGGACCCATTACAATAACTTTCTATAGGAAGTTAAAAATAACTGATTAAGAATAGATTTCGACTCAAGTATCATGAGAACTAAGAGAGATATTGACTTCAAACTTTCTTATGCTACACAAAATGTTATTATTAACATGTTTGTAAGATTTTAGACAGGCTAATGGGATGTTAACAATATTAAATAGTAATGTTTTAAATTTCTTGATTTGTATTTAAAATAAAAAACAAAATGTTGTTTACTTTTTATACCTATTATTTCTAGATATTAAATTTAAAAAAATGCATGACTCAATCGAATTGACTTGAGTTGAATCATTTTACACAGACGGAATGAAAATGATAGTCAATTTGACTATCAAAAATACTCGTATGATAGTCAATTATCACCTTAGCCGATTCCACAATATCTGTATTTTAAGATTTATGAACAAAGTTTTCTTCAGCAACGAAGCACATCACTCGCTGGGTATGTTAATAAACAAAATTGTCGTATTTGGGGTTCTGAGAATCTTCAAGTCATTGAAGAGAGGCCATTACATCCACAAAAAGTCACTGTTTGGTGCACTCTTTAGTCCGGAGCTTCTTCGAAAACGACAATGGAACAACTGTCACCGCCAATTTGGAGTTTTATGGTCACATGATAACAGAGAATGGAGAATATGTGGTTTCAACAAGACGGTCCCACATACCATACAACTCGGGCAAATATGGCTATATTTTGCAAGAGACATTTCAACTGGCCACCAAGATCATGCGATTTGACACCACTGGACTTTTTTTTTTTGGAGCTAGGCGAAACACCGTGTTTATGCTGATAAACCTGTAACTTTTGACCACTTAAAAATCAACATTCTTCAAGTTATGGCTGAGATACCACCCAATATGTGTCAAACGGTAGTCGAAAATTACCTCAAAAGAATCGATTTTCGATTCAATTCGCGTTATGGTCATTTAAAAGATGTAGTGTTTCAGACATAATGTCAACGTTCAAATTTTATAATAAAATAGAAATATCATATCAAAACATATTTTATATGTGTTTACTTAATGTTTACTTTTGAAACCGCAAAATGGATAAAACTGCATTTTGGTTTGTTTTTGAGAAAATTCGAAATCTACATTTTTTGTGCGGGGACTACCGTTATTTTTCGTGTTAAAATAAATAAAAAAAACGCCTAACGCAAATCTGATTAAAACAGACAGGCAAACAGACGGACGGAATCGGGGATTCACTTTTTTTTACTTCTTTATTATTGGCATGTTTGATTAAAAACTCGAGTTCGAAATTGTCTACGAATGCAATACTTGCCATATAGTTCCTATGTGTTGAAAGTAAAAAGGGTAAAGTTGTGAAAAATTCCAAATCATTTAAGCAAATTTCTTTATCTTTTAGAATGGCTTTATGGTAGCGCTTGAAGTAATAGCAATGGGAACATAAATGTCAATTAAAAACCATAAAAGCTGAATTAATTTGTATATAATGTCATAAGTTACATAAATATAGATAAATACAAAATTTCAATAATTTTTAATTTATGCATTTCCTTAGAGTTTGAAAAAACGTGCTTGGTATTTTTTATTGCACCTTAGTATGCCCACTATATTTTTTAGTCATTTTTATCCTCTTTAGAATACTGATGAATTTCAAATGATTTCTTGAAGACGCACTAAGTTTTAAACAAAAAAAAGAACGAAGAAAAATGTTATTTTTTTTCTTCAGAATAAGTACTCTGAACCGATAAAATTTGGTGGGGTGGGAGGGGCGTTGAAACTAAGTAGGTGTTTGCATCTTAAAACATTTAACACACACACACAGGAGAAGAAAAAGAAGTAGGTAAAAAAAATCAAAAATAGAAAGAAACTTCAACAGGAGAGTGTTTGATTTTATTTTCTTAAAATTTTATTTTATTTTATTTACTGACTTTATAGCCTAATGATGTGGAAAAAATGAAATAAATTTAAAGTTAGTATATTTTTTAACATTTGAAAGCAATCAAATAACTTTGGAAAGTTTATTAACTGGCAAAGATGGATAAGAGGAGGGTAGTCTTCTTCTTCTTATTTTTTTTTAATGTCAAACGATATTAAAATGGTCATTTGGAATTTTATGCGTTTGTAATTGCAAATAAATTTTAGAATTTTATAGCTATTTTGTATCGAATTTGAAAGGTATGTTTATTATTATTATTACTTTTTGTTGATATATTGCCAAGCGGAAGTGTTGAAATAAATTATTTATTTTTTTATGGGTTTGAGTGAATTTTTTCTCATTTTTTGTTGTTGCTGTAATGAATTTTATGATAGTAAATTATGTGCATTTCAATTTACTGAAGTTATTAAAACTTATTTATGTACATAAATAGATTTTAAATACATATCTCAAATATATGTAATTTTGATTGCTTTATTTTGGGTAGCTACACGTTTTGGGAACTATGTTTGTATATTGAATTGATATTTTGTTTCTCTCAAATTATAAAAATAAAACACTTATACGTATGGCCAAAAGTAGTTTCTCATCCAAGCCATCTCAAGGCATCCTTCTGCGTCAATATTTATGTACATTAGTATCCTTATGCTTGAATGAAGGAATTATTCATGTACATTTACATGTATCATCAATTTTTGACCGCCCCAGGTGATGAAGAATATCTTCTAACATTCAAAATTGAATTGAAGAATCTTTTAGATATCAATTTTTTTAAAGACCTAAGCTTGGAATTGAATTCCATTAGAGTTTTACATATAATTTTCCTGAGGAAAAATATAAAATGGTGTCTAAAAATATGGTTTTGTGTTTTATATTTTATTTCTTTAATATTGAAGACATGGATACTTTGATAAAAGAAACGTTGATAGGACCTAAGTCTTAAAAAAACACTTTTAAAAGAACTTAAAAGGAGCATTAACTTGATACACACTTCCAGTGGAAATAAGTGCAATAATTTGAAATCATATTATTTAATTTGCTTACGCAAATTTTTTAATAATTTTACAGGAGATACAATTTTCTAGAAGGGATATCGTAAATGAGATCGTTGTTACGGGCGATTTCAATTTACACAATTCTTCGTGGCTGCGCTTTTCTGGTCAGACAACAACAACACCCGAAGGAAGGTATGTCGAGATTTTTGCTGAGTTAAACCACTTGACTCAGTTAGTTGACGAGCCAACTCGAATTCCTGACGTTGCAGGTCCATCCGCCAACACTCTATACTTGTTTCTTACCTCTGATCCTAATAAATATACGGTCAGTGTATTATCGCCTATAGGCACATCAGACCATTGTGTCATATTTGCAAATTTCTCATGCCAAAAAACCCCAGTATAAATTAAAACACCTATGAGAACCGTTTGGCAATATGAGAAAACCAACTGGGCAGTCTTAATGAATTCTTCAGGAACTTAAACTGGTAACTATGCTTCCTCGATAGTGACGTGAATTCCAGTGCAGATATATGATTACAAACTTAATTCTTTGGGAATGAAAAATTTTATCCCGAATAGGGTAAAATCTATCAAACCCAAAGAAAACTCATGGTTTGCTTCGAGCTGTAAACTGGTTATTAGGATCAAAAATTTAAGTTTCCGGAATTACAAAGCCAACCCAACTGAGGAAAACCGGAAAAGTTCAAACAAGCTAGAAAGACCTGTAACGGATTTATACGAAGCATGCATGACCAAAACTTACGGCAAAAAATACAACAATGTCCCAATGGTAGTAAAAATGTCTGGTAATTTTTTAAAAATGTGCGTAACACTATGTCTTCGTCGGTTCCGACGCTCGTGTTCAATGACACTCCCTATGTAAGCTCAATTGATAAAGCCAATTTGCTTTCAGCACAGTTTGCAGTTAATTCGATGCTGCCAATAAGTGACATGACTCCGCCTGTACTTGAAAGCTTAAACGATTCTATGGGACGAATCTTCTCTCGCACTCGTTCTGTTGCTAAAGTACTTAAAGACCTTGACATTCACAAATCCGCTGGCCTGGATAGTATCCCCGCTGTTGTTCTAAAGAGGTGTTCTTCAACGCTGTCAAAACCACTGCGTAAGCTTTTCCATCTGTCCTATTCTATAGGTCTCTTTCCGAGTGGATGGAAAACAGCATTTGTCCAGCCTGTCCCTAAAAAAGGCGGATCCTCCTCCCCTCTAACTGTTGTCCAATTACACTTACGTCCCTTCCTTCCAAGGTCATGGAAACGCTGATTAATTTTCAGCTTAAGTAATATCTTGAAGAACGAAAGCTTCTTAGTGACCGGCAGGATTACTTTCGTAGCATAATAGATCCACTGGTGATCTTATGGTTTATCTCACCGAACAGTGGAACAAATCTTTACATCGTTTTGGGGAAAATAAGATTATTGCACTTGACATTTCAAAGGCATTTGATAGAGTTTGGCATCAAGCTCTCTTATCGAAAATGCCTGCTTTTGGTATTGATGAATCTCTTCTTTGTTGGGTTAGAAATTACCTTTCGGACCTTTCAATTCAAGTAGTATTGGACGGGTTCAAATCTGATATCCACAAAATAAATTCTGGCGCTGGTGTGCCTCATGGCTCCGTTTTGTCTCCGACATATATTTTTAAAAATGATCTTTTGTATGAAACTTCTAATCCACTAAATTGTTTCGCTGATGAAAGTACCCTCAGTTTTTATATTCGTTTTTACATTCTCATCCTTGCCCTTCGGATGTGGAATATCAACGGCAGCGTATGATAAGCTCATTAAATTCTAATCTTGACAGCATTGTACAATGGGGCTTCGAAAACTCAATGCTGTCTACTTTCGCAAAAGCGTAACCCTCCCCCAATGCCACTATCCATGAGTGGTACTTGCATCGAGGAGACTGAACAGCTATCAGTCCTAGGTATGTGCATTACAAACCACTTGTTGAGTAGTGATCACATATTCGGCATTGCCAAGTGTTTAGGTTTTCTCAGACGATGCAAAAAGTTTTTACTTCTTCTGATCAGGCTTTAATTTACAAAGCCAATAACGTACTTGAGTCTTCTGGATAGAATTGAAAAAAGTGCTCGAAAAATGATAGGAGATCGTTCTCTTACCGGGACATTTGCTTCTCTTGACCACCGCCGCAAGGTCTCAGGCCTGTCGTTGTAATACCCGAACTTCTAGGAATGCTCATCTGTTTACCCTTGAGCCCAATTTCAGACGTACTATTAAGTACAAGGATTTATTCTTTAGCCGCACTACACGAATGTGGAATTCTTTACCAGGCTCAATATTTCCCACTCATTACAATGTGCATAGGTTTCTCCTTTCTAATCCTATCCTCCTTTCCAAATTGCTCGCACTGTGTCTAATCATTAAAAGCGTATTCATAACCCCTTTAGTGCGCGCACAATATAAATAAAAAAAAAAAGTTTAAAAACATCAGAGTTGAAACTTCAATATCCTTTTTAGCCAATCTCCTTACAAAAGTGTATATTTTCAGATAATTTAAGTTTTTGTGGTTAGAAACAAATTATGTTTTCCTCGGGAATGCATTTCAATTTCAAGCATTTGTCGTCAATAAATTATGTGTTTTTTAAATAGACCTCGTATCTTCAAAACCGACGTTTGTGACTTTTAATAAAACAAAACATTCAAAATCAATTATTTGATGATCGATACTAATTTGTTTTTTAACTTCCTATAGGAAGTTATTGTAATCGGTCTAATTTGTCGAATTGAAAATTTTGACATTTCTCGACGTTTCAAGGTCTCTAAAGGTCTCTAGAATCGAAATAAAAGATGTTTAAAGAGATGTCTGTGCGTGCGTGTGTACGTACGGCCATACGTTCGGGAAGTTTTTTTCGTCGTCCATAGCTCAAGAACCAGCAGAGATATCGACTTTAAATAAATTTTGTTATACAGATAATAATCCAGAAAGTTGCAGAAAAGACTCTCAAAAAATTTGAGTGGGTGGTTTTTTTACCACAGCCATTTAAAAAAAAGGTAAACATTTTGTTCAACCCCAAAATATCTCACGAACACTAGAGACTTGAAATAAATTTTACATTATATGTATATTGTTACGCGATACCAAATAAATACATTTTTGGCAAAAAATCCAATTAACGGTTTTTTATAAATCAAAAAAAAACTGAAAAAAAATCTTTGTCACCTTTAATATTTTACGAAAAAAAAATGATTTTATCTCCAAAATACTTTTATGCAACAAGAAATAACGTTTTTGACATCTGGTAAAATTTTGAAAAAAATCGAATTGACACTTTTTTTTACAAAAATAAAATATTTTTTACCTAAAATATTCATTACTGAAAGTTGGTAAAAATTGATTTTCGACTCAAATATCTTTTCAAAAGTTTGAGATATTGGCTTCATACTAATTTTATCTTATAATAAATATTGTTTTCAACACTCAGTAACATTTTGTGAAAAATTCAATTGACAGTTTTCTTACAAAAAATAAAAACCTACAAAAAAAAAACAATAGTAAAACTTAGTAAAAATTTACTTTGGACTCAAATATATTTTCAAAATATAAAAATATTGGCTTCAAACTAATTTTATCTCACAGAAAATATTGTTTTCGACATTCTGTAAATTTTTTATAAAAATCCAACAGTCTATTTTTTCATTAAAACAAAATAAAATCTACAAAAAATAGTACGCAAACTTGGTAAAAATTGATTTTGGGTTCTCGATATCTCGTGAACAATAGAAGATATTGACTTCAAACTAATTTCATTCATCCAATTTGTATTTGCTTATATGTATAAGAAATACAAATTTTTAAGAAACGCTACCTGTTAACAAATATAGATTTTGAAATTTTTTAAGAATAATTCAACTGGCAACATTTTTAACAAAACACAAAAACCTACAAACTTTTAAGTAAGACAAATCGACAGACGGGATGGGAATTTATCAGTGTGGGTTGCATCCCAGCCTCTTTTTTTTTTTTTTTTTTTTTTTTTTAATTTATCGAAGTGAAGAAATTTTTGAATTAGAATAAATTGGTTTACTTCAGATACTAAAAAAAAATAAATTTTGTAGATGAGTGGTTCTAAAGGAAAGAGGACAAAATAACATAACGTTTCCCCACAATTATAAGTTAAAAAATGTGGAGGAATTTCATTCTTAAATTGAATAATGCTTTCAAAAACGGCCAGAGTTTCAATTCTTAATTTATACTTTTCATCCAATGCATACCTATTTATGAGTCAACCAGTTATTTACATATATTTTCTGTTTAACCTAATTTCAAAACTTTGAGCATTATTATTTTTCTATTATTCAAATTCTTCATTTTTCTCTTATTGCATTAAAATGGTTTGAAAAATAACACAATTCTTTGTGAAAAAGGATGCTAAAACATAAACATCATAAATCTTTAACATGCATTATGTTGTAAAAGGTTGTACAAATGTACACACACATAAATTACTAACAAAAACATGCACATTTTTTTTTTCCTTCATCACAATATTGTAAATGTTGACATACACATTTTTATTTTTCAAAAACTTTTTCTAAACATAAAACATTTCTATACGTAGTAATCCTAATCGAACATTGTGATTAACATACATTTTTACAAAATATGTCTATAGTAGAACATAGCTACACATGCAAAACAAAAACATAGATAAAATGATCATAACGATGATTGGAATGATGTTGATGATGATAATAATGATGAAAGAAGGAGGACAACGACATTTTTGTCTTCCCTGATGGTATACCTACGTACTTGTATTATGTATAGGAGTCGTCTGGATGAGAATGTCGCAAAGGAATTCTTTCTTTCTTTCAGGAAAATAAAAGTATAAATGAAAAGCTCATGTTTTGCATTGTTTTTCTCGTTCTTATATTTACCTACTATGCTGCTATTTCTATACTACTGACTGGGCTGATCTGGGCTGGGCTGGGCTGGTCTGACTATGAATGGTTGATGGTCCTGATTCCTGACTCCTTCATCATCTGCAATCTCATATAAAATACTGCTGGTTGATGCTCTTAACTCATGACTCCTCAAGCTCATGTTGATGTTATATGTTTCTGTCTGTCTGTCTGGTGGATGCTCCTTGCTTCTTATATCTACTGACTCTCGCACTCCTCCTTTCTCATGCTGCTTATGCTGAATCCTGATGCTGAGTCCTGATGCTGATGTGTATTCTGTTCAGTTCACTGTTCAGCTGTTTCTCGATTGGAATTCTTGTTTTACATTCCTCGCATGCATTTCAATTCTCATGAGGGATTCTAAGAACAAGGACATATTATGATATGATGATGATGACATTCTCTTAATGTTTAACTTTTGTGTGCACTGTGCACAGTTCTTACTGCATTCGTTGTGTTTTTTTTAAACTGTCGTAGTTTTAATATTTTCTTTTTATTTTCTATTTCTTTTTAGGATTTTCCTGATAATGACACACGTGGAGCTACATATGTAGATACATTTATATAAAATATTTTACATAGTTTTTCAATTATATATGTACATACATACCTACATATTCAGAGTAAAAAGATGTAAGGACATTGGTTTTTGAATTTTTGTTGTTAATGTTTTTTCAACACAACAATAACCAACGACTCCGTTCGCTTTTAATAGAATAATTTGTATGCAAAACAGAAAAACCTAGGATCCTTGTGGTACACCGTATAAATGTACCTACAAACGTTAAGATCCTAGACCTAACATCAAGTTGGTGCTTTGTCTAGCTAATATATATTTGTTTTTATTGTTACACTTTTTTTAACTTGTGGTTATTTTTTGAATACAAAAAAAAACAAAGGATTTGCCTTCTGTTTTCGTATCCTTATGCCATTGCCATGTTGTCGTAAAAAGCGATTAAGTAACATGTTAATGGCTGTGACTGTGGCATCAGGAGACATTTTTGTAATATAACATTTTTCTTTTAAGATTGTGTTTTTGAAATAATACAGAACACGGTAATAAAAGCATTGTTTTCTGATTTCTTTATAATATTCTAAAGAAAATTTTATACATCTTTTTGCTTTTTATTTATTATTTTCATGAAAAAATTGAAACAAAATAAAATGAAGTGTCCACATTTGGTCTTAAGTAACTACCTAGGTGGTGCTATTGTTCAAAAAATATCAAAAAAATGTAAGAAGAAGTTTCATTGATAAAATAGTATGAATGTAAATCAGACTGGCGTGTCCGGGTTTTAATAAGAAGAAAAGAAAAGAAAACCTACACTTCGGTTTTTCAAATGGTCTTTGTATCTTTTATAAATTTGTATATATGTATGTAGATATTTTTGAAAGGAGCTTAATATTTTGCGTAATTAAAAGTTGGACATATATTTTAAGTTTAATTAAACTGAGATGAGAAAAGTACACTTATTTAATTTATAGACGAAAAAGCTAAATTGTTATCCCTCAAAAGACACCCTTTTCCCATAAGTTTAAATAAAATAACATAAAATAAAATAAGATAAAATAAATTCACCAACTTCTTGCTGCACATTGTCTTTTTAACAGACGAAAATGGGGGTACCATTTCTAAAAAAAACTTTTTCAAACAATATCGAGCTATAAATAACCCAAATCTTAGCGATACCCTTAATATACTTACTTACTAAAGGTGGCGCAACAGTCCTGTGTGAACACCCAACGAAATTCTCCATCTAGTTCGGTCCCTAGCTATATGTCTCCAGTTTCGCGCTCAAAGTTGGTTGAGGTCACATTCAACTTGCGCGTGCCCCTGCAGTCTTCCCCTACTGTGCTGTCCTGTAGGAGTGACCGAGTCATCTCATTCGTTGGACTTATATCCTTCTAGGTAAGTCTACGCCGCCGCCGCCGCACACTGTGACAATTCGCAAATCTAGCGGGATTAAATTAATAGCGGTTACGAGTTTTTCTTTTTGATAATTCTTTTTTTGCAGGATTAAATATAAATATGTGAATAATGAAATTTAACAACAATTATTAAAATATTTTGTTAATTTTTTTTTACAGAGCTTAAAAGTACTCGTTTTTTGCAGTTTGATAGACTCTTCTTAGCAAATGAATTTCGCTCAGAAAAAAAGCTTATGCTTGATTTTTTTGGTCATATTTATAACTAATAGATACCAATATGAAATTAAAATAGAATTTTATATATACTTGGCCAAATTTTTAATGAACGGAGTTCTGAAACTACGTGTTTTATGCACTTAGGTAAGCACATCAGGAACAATTAAATTACGCCGAAAAAAAACGTTTATTCCTTTTTACTTATATTAGCTCCAAAAATCGAAAATTATACTCACACTAAACTCCCCTACACATACGCACAAAAAAAAATCTTATCAATGTAGCACTTAATGGTAATATAAGTAAAAAAACTATTATTTTGACATTCATTTTTTGCTGAAGGCCAGTTCGAAAATGAAAAAAAAAATGTATGGGCGTCGCACCTATGCGCAGCAACTTAAAGCGGTTAATTATAGCAGACATATCAGGCTTTAAAATGCATATAGTCTCGCATCCGAATAACACTGAATAATTTAATTTTTTTTCTAATGAATGTATAAATTGTATAAAATTACGCTTTTTTTGTACCCTATCCTTCAACAAATATATTTTTAAAATTTTACTTTCTTTTCAATTTTCCGATATCCTGTTAATAAAATAAAAGCAAAACTTTCAATAAAAACTAAACCACGCACTCACAAAAAAATAAAGACCTAAACCACCTTCACTGGCCAATTGCCACCAAAAAAATGACTAATTGCAACTTTGACATCAATTATCTTCGTTGTACATCACTCCTGCATAACAATTCTTTCTAAATCGGTTTAGGTTTAGGCTCCAAGTAAAACCAACTTTTAAATCAGTTTGTGCATATCATTTTTTTAATGAAATCCCGTTAGATTTGCGAACTGTCACACTGTGCGCCGGCCGCTTTACAGCCTGAGGAGCTCGTCGTTCCATCTTCTCCACCACTCACTTTCTATGCATATATGACTGTAGATCACACGAAGAACTTTTCTCTCGAAACGACCCAAGGTGCTTTCATCCGCTTTTGTCATAGTCCATGCTTCTGCACCGTATAGCAGGACGGAAATGATAAGGGCCTTATATAGCGACACTTTGGTCGCTCGAGAGATGACTTTGCTAATCAATCGCTTTCTTAGGCCAAAGAAACAGCGGTTAGCAAGAGTTATTTTTCGTTTGATCTCAGCGCTGGCTAGTGGTGTTTTCTGCATTCATAGCGGAACCAAAGTAGACGAACTCCTTATCTACCTCAAAGTTACGTCAGTCGATGGTGACGTTTTGACCAAGACGTCGGTCGGTGTTGTAGGTCCTTTCTTGATGACAGCATATGTACTTTGTGTTGCCCTCATTAACCGGTAAAGCCATTTTTGCCGCCTCTGGTTCAATACTCACAAAAGCTCCATTGACATCACGCTGAGTTCTTCTGATTATGTCAATGTCATCAACATATGCGACAAATTGGACAGACTTTTGAAATATAGTGCCTCTAGTATTGATATAAAAGCTCTGCACTATTTTTTCAGGGACGATGAAATCGCATTACATTGTCTAAAGCCTTTTTTGACATCGAAAGGTTCGGTTAAGTTGTTTCCAACCTTTATGGAGTAGCGCGAATTCTTTGGCAGGGATGCCAAAACTAGACATGGCTCTATACAGTCCGTCCCTGTAGATACTGTCATATGCGACCTTCAAATCGATGAAGAGATGATGGGTGTCGATTTGGTGCTCTTAGGTTTTTTTCCAGGACCTGCAATAATGTGAATATTTGGTCGGCTGTGTAGGTACTATCCAGGTTGTTGACGATGGGCTTCAGACGTTCACATATTACGGCAGAGAAGATTTTGTAATCGATATTAAGGAAACTGATTCCTCTATATGTAGTTGGTGCAGTTTAGAGGGTCTCCTTTTTTTAGTATTATTTTTTTTTTTTCAGTATTATAGCCCTAATGCAGTTTACAAATTGGCACCAATTTTTATTCACTGTTATGTTTCTCTATTGTTCACAAAAAATCATATGCTTTTATAATTATGAGATTAAAAGGTTGCAGCTTTTCATAAAATTTTCCATGACTAATTCGGACATTTGCGTCTACGAATTCCATCTTTTACTCATCACAAACTTATCTCAACGTGAATTGTGTCTGCAAAATGTTCACTATTTTTGTGGTAAATTTTAACAACTTCAATATATTGTTAATGGGTATATCGATCCATTTATGGAAAAATTAGAGATTTTCTTTGTTAAATGTCAAATTATAATAGTTTCCGTAGATACAGTTCTCTAAACAGTAGACTGTTTAAAATAAAAACTATTATTGCAAAGCCCTTTTTAAGAATGGAATCATTTCTTTCGACTAATTTTTAACATAGAAACACAAAATTAATTTCGTCACAAATAATAAAGGGTTTATCAACTAAAATTTAATAAATCGTAAATCATTCCATATGAAAAGTTGTTGCAAATTTTGAGAGAGTATTTACAAAACTGTACAACTTTATTGTTTCCAACGACATCCAGATGATTAATCGCCTTACGGGAGTAAAACTTTTATTTTGTTTTTACCATAATATCGTTTAAGAAAATATTTCTTTAACATTTGAAAAAATAATAATATAATCAATAAATAAAACTTGGGAACTTGGATGTTTGTGATCTGGAGAAAATACTCGTATTACAAAATTCGATGGCTAATTTGTTAGATGTCAAGCTAAAAGACGTTGCAACCAAGTCTGATAATGAAGGAATCAGCACAGAGATTACTACTCCTAAACAAAGCAATGCAGAATTGGCGACTCAACTGAACAAAATAGAGTCCAGATGTGTTTTGCTCGAGAAACAGCTGGAATTACTTGAAAAGAAGGCAAATGAGAGGAATGTCATAGTGCATCTGCAACCTCCGACGGGTAATACCCAGGATGCTGTGGAGAAAGCTAATGAAATTTGTCTAAATCTCTTGCAGACATCTAATACATCTAAAATAACTACTGCACGTCAAATAAGCACGGGAAAAAATATCGCAAATGTCTAAGTTGAAATGTCCAACAGAGAAATGGCTTAGAGCATACAGATATTTGAATGATGGCTACTTCAAAAATCAATATTTGTTGGCTAATAGATCTTTCAAGACAGTATGTAAGCTAAAGAAGGTAGCATTCTTCGAAGCTGAATCCAAAAGATTAGCGTCTTGTAAAAGCGGAAAGGAGTTTTGGAACCTGGCAAAGCAGCTGAACGGGAAAAAGTTTTCAATCCATTTTAGTATAGGTTCTGATCAGCTGGCAGATCACTTTCAGAGTTTGTTGAATCCAACAGAAGGGAAACTTGTTTTTCAATACGCTACTCCGGGTTTTAAAAATGAAACTCTTGATGCTGCAATAAGACACCAAGAAGTGATTTCAGCTGTAATGGAACTTACAGATGGGAAAGCATGCGGACCGAATGGCATACCAGCAGAATTTTATAAGTACGGCACAGCAGAGCTAATCAATCGACTGACAACTATGTATAACAATGTCATGGAAACAGGAATGATAACACTAGAATTCAAGGAGTCCATCATTTTCCCGATTCATAAGAAAGGGAGCTTGGCCGAAGTGTCCAATTATAATATCCTTTCTAAATTCTTCATATAAAATATTCACGCTGGTCTTGCAAAAACGTTTTAATAAATGGATAGAAGACAACAAGATCTTAAAGGAGTTTCAAGCAGGCTTTAGGATATACTATATAAGTTTTTCGTTGACTTTAAATCTGCATTTGATATGATCGATAGACATGCGCTTATCTACAAGCTGTATAGTAACGGAATGTTATGGAAATTCGGGAGAGTTATTCAGAATCTATATGCAGATACAATTGCTAAGGTATGGAATGGAGAAAAGTTGTCGAGAGGGTTTAAAACACAATCGGGAGTCAGACAAGGCTGTACATTGAGTCCAAGCCTGTTCGCCTTGTTTATTGAAGATCTCACAGACCTCTTACCAGGTGGCATAGACTTCGCCGGACAAATAATAAAAGCATTGCTGTTTGCGGACGAAATTGTTCTTTTGGCAGCATCACCTGAATCATTGCAGTTAATGATAAACCGCCTGTATCAATATTGTCAGCTTTGGAGTTTGATAGTGAATCTTAATAAGTCCAAAATTTTGATTTTTAAACGAGGAGGAGGCCGCAATTCAGCGAAAGAAAAATGGTTCTATAATGGAGAGGTCATTGAAGTTGTCACGGAATTCAAATACCTTGGAGTTCACTTAACGAAAAATGTTAGCATGGAAATTCATCTAAGAGAGAAACTAGTTAAGGCTAAGATGCAATTAGTGCAACTTGGAAAAGATGTTTTTCTAACAAAAGTATAGCACATAGCAGCAAGTTCAAGATACTTGAAGCGGTATCTGAGTCTGTCACGTTTTACGCGGCACAAACTTGGGGAACGAAACAATACGAAACAGTTGAGAAACTTCTCCGATACTATATTTAGACTACCATCAAATACACCCAACTATGTTATTATGTTGGAATCAGGATTATCACCTATGTTCATAAGAACCCTAAAAATGCAAGTCGATTACATCTTAAGGGTTATGAAGATGAGCAATAATAGGCTTCCAAAGATAGTAGCGCTTCAAGTAATACGAACCAAAAATTTGGCAAGAGAATGTGGAATGGAACTTAACCTTTTGTGTAATAATCAGGATGTTTTACACTTTGTTGGAAGATGTCCAGTTCTTAAAGACATAAGAAGGAATGCTTTTGGTAGCGAAATACTGACGCAAAATCAAGTTATACTCTTGCTTAACAATATGGAAGTTCAAAAATTATATCAATTCTGCAGGCTAGCTTTTCTCTATTAGTAGGAGAGCTAGTGAACCCTCCGAGTAACGAAACGCCTGTAAGGCTAGAAATGTTTGTGGTGATGAATAGTAGCATGTTAAGTACGACAACCATCACCTGGCAAGTTTCAGCCCTGCACGTCATCAACCCCTATGTTTTTGAAAATGTATATAAAATTAGAAAAAAAAATTTCTCACTGTAAGCTTCAAATTTTTATATGATTTTTCTCATACGTAGCGAAGTTTAAAAAAAAATTGACGGGCGTTTTTTACTAGCATAAGTACCTGACAGGTGAGCTCACAGGTGTATTATACTTAAAAAAAAATAAACTTTACTCTGTAAAGTTAAATTTTTAATATGTGTTAGTTCAAGCTATTCCAAGTAATTGGGTACGATGCCAGGCGGTTCTGGACAGCACAAGACCGTGCCAGGCAGTGAAGATGCTATGGGAGTGCGAGTGACAGGTGCAGCATTACCTCAGTGGTGCGAATAAGACAGTTTATCTAACGGTAAAATAGCGTTAGTTGTAATGACAGTTCATCTACGTGAAAACGTATTTTACAATCTTTCGTAAAATTTATTTTTATATCCTGGCTTATTTTGAAGTTTCAATTTGTAATTATAAATTAAAAGTGTTTGTGCAGTTATCGTGGCATATTTGATATTGCAAATATATTGTAAGTACATTGGGCACCTCATATTCATATTGGAGTAAATAGTGTGTAGAGTGTAAGATGGAATCTGAACACGTTGTTTGTGTGATTTGCAACCAAGATGTTGATGAGAAGACTATAAAATTCACAACAATTACTTTAGATAAAAGTAAATCAATATTGAAAATAAGAAAAGATAATCATTTAAAATTCCATGATATTTCTTTGCCAGAGGAAGTTCAGGGCAATACAGGTTATCATGTGAAATGCTACAAAAATTTTCTTGCGGTAATGAAGAAATATCGCCAGAACGAACCATCATCTTCATCCGAAAAAAATGTACCAACATTTATATATTCTTTATTAGGTTTCATATGTGGATGAACATTGTTTGAAAGCAACTTACTGGGGAGAGTACGATAACTTAGGCGTTACAGTTTAATGACGGTTTTGTATAGAACAGTTAAAAATAAGCATTTTTTACTATGGGAGGGGGTGTCTATCTCCCCCCGTTTAGGCGGTAGGGGCAATTTAAAAAAATATGTACGTTAAATGGAAAAAAAAATAATTAAAAAATAACGGTAAGACTCACAATTAAGTATTATACATTTTTTTAAAGCCAACAGTTTTTCTATTAGCTTGTTTTTAAATCAAGTCAAAACTATGCATAGTTTTTGAAAAAAATAGTTTTAAACTCAAAATTTGGACAAAAAAATGAGGTTTAAAGTGTATATTTTTCAAAACCTTAAGATTATCTTCTACTGTTTTTTTAGAATTCATTGCTGTTATTTGTTTTTGGTCAAAACTGAAAACCAGATGATTTTATGTCTTCTAGTTCTTGAGGAAATTGAAAATTACCAAAAAAAAATCTTTTAATTAAATTATTTTTTCCTTGCTTGAGTATTTACGTAGTCTTATTTTGATAGTAATAATCGAATATGGATTAAGATATACCAAGGATAAATTAATTTTTCTTAAATCCAGCTTATTTAAATGCAAAAAACTTTGCATGCACCCCATCTTGCACCCACCGCACCTTTCACCCTCCCCACCTTGCACCCATTCCACCTCGCACCCACCCCAAATCCTATAGTGTGCCCAAGCAGGGGGGTTGCAGGGCACATACACACCTCGGTGTATCCTACACCCAAACTCGCACACACCCCACAGTTGCATACACCCAAACTCACACCTATTATTATTATTACTATCAAAAAAAGACCACTCAAGCAAAAAAAAAAAATAATTAAATTAAAATAGTAGTTGTGGTTATTTTCAATTTTCTCAAAAACTAATAGACATAAAATCATCTAGTTTTCAGTTTTTGATCAAAAACAAATAAGAGCAATAAATTATAAAATAAAAACAATAGTAAATAATCTTGAAGTAAAATTAAACTTTAAACCTCTTTTTAACTTTTTTTTACTCAAAATTTGAGTTTAAAATTAAATTTTTCAAAAACTATGCATAGTTTTGACTTGATTTAAAAACTGACTAATAGAACAGAATGTTGGCTTTAAAAAAATGTATAATTCTTAATTGTAAGTATTACCGTTATTTTTTAAGAATTTTTTTCCATTTTAAGTAATAGTTTTTTTTAAATTGCCCCTCCTGCCTAAACGGAGAGAGATTGACCCCCTCCCATAGTAAAAAATGCTTGTTTTTAACTGTTCTTAAAAAATCCGTTATAATATCTTGTCGTCTAAGTTATCGTAGGTACTCTTGCCAACTTACTTTTAAAAAATTATCACTTTCTATTGCAATGTATGAGAAGCGTCTAAAAATATAGGCCGAATTTATTTAACAAGTTAATTGATCAGTAGCAAACAATTTTATTTTTTTTTTTCAATATAAAAGTACTGGAAAATTTTGTCTGTCAAATGTACGGAATGAAATCTACGAATTTAAATAAAACCCGGTATTAAAAATTTTCTCAGTACGTACAAAACAAATAGTAGCCACATATTTATGAAAAAAGTTATTAGTTATGATTCTTCAAATTTACCTCCATGCCAACGGGAACTACAGCAACAGTTATTACGATCTTCATATATTACAAATATCTGGCGAAATAGTCACCTAAAAGTACCAACGATTCTTCAACCTGAAGTTAATGGATGGAATTTAATAGATGGCCATTACGAGTTTAACTGGTTTGAGAGGGAGACAATTCCTTCATCTATCTACGAAGTGTATTATTGCAGCAGCTGACTGATGCTGCTGAAGCTGAATCGAGTGAAGCCGTAGAAAATATCGAAGGTAAAATGAATATTTTATATTTAAAAAATATATAGAATCTTCTATAATTGAGAGCAAGATCGGAGACATAATGTTATTATTAATATATTAAAACTTTGTTTCTTTTCAGATGACCAAAACAGTAATGAAGAAACAGATAATGATGAAGACATTCTCGATGACTCATCAGACGAAGATGAAAATTAATTAAATTATTTATGTACATTTCATCTTAATTAATAAAATACAATGTAATTTTTGTCAATGGTGTGAGTTATTCATGCTGCACCTGTCACTCGCACTCCCATAGCATCTTCACCGCCTGGCACGGACTTGTGCTGGCCAGAACCGCCTGGCATCGTACCCAATTACTTGGAATAGGTTGAACTAACACATATTAAAAATTAAACTTTACAGAGTAAAGTTTATTTTTTTTAAGTATAATACACCTGTGAGCTCACCTGTCAGGTACTTATGCTAGTAAAAAACGCCTGTCAATTTTTTTTTAAACTTCGCTACGTATGAGAAAAATCATATAAAAATTTGAAGCTTACAGTGAGACATTTTTTTTCTAATTTTATATACATTTTCAAAAACATAGGGGTTGATGACGTGCAGGGCTGAAACTTGCCAGGTGATGGTTGTCGTACTTAACATGCTACTATTCATCACCACAAACATTTCTAGCCTTACAGGCGCTCTGTTACTCTGAGGGTTCACTAGCTCTTAGACTAATAGAAGTAGAATTATAAATGAAAGTTTTTAAATATATTATTGAGCTATGTTATCTTTTTTATGATTTTTCAACTAGGCAGACGGCAGTAAAGCCATGCTTTTTGTTTTTTTTTTTTTGTTTGTAAACTTTATAAAAAATTGTAATTAACGTTATCAAAATAAAAACCAATCTAATCTAATATAGAATTTCGAATTCAAGAATATTTTATGTAATTATCAACATGATTTTATACGAAAACTTTTGACAATAACTAACCTACTTGCGTTTTTTTGCATAATTGCTCAAATACTCTAGAACTCAGTCAAGAGCTCGACTGTATTTACACTGATCATTTTAAAGCTTTAAACCAACTTTCTCATGATATCATCACATTTAAGCTGAAAACAATTGGGTTTCCTCCTGAGTTTATCACATGGATTTCTTCTATTCTTCAAAATATGTTTTATCAAGTTAAATTCAGAAGTTCTTTCTCCAACCATTTCATTGTCAAATCAAGAGTGCCGCAGGGTAGTCATTTAGGACCTATACTCTTTATCTTCGCTATCAATGATGTACACCTTTGTGTACGATGCAGTAACAGTTTAATCTATGCGAATGATATTAAAATCATCAAAATCAAAAGATCTTAACGATCGATTAAAACTTCAAGAGGATAATAACAGTTTTATTTGGTGTAAAAAGAATGGCCTAAGCGTTAACTCATTTAAATGTCAGGTATTGACTTTCTCTAAAAAACGTACTCTTAATTTGGTTGATTATAATATAAGAGATGGTCTGATCCTTGCGACCTCCCTCCTTATGAACATCGGATAAAGCTTCTTCAACTAGTGTAATTTTAATGCACCTGATTTACTAAATTGTATATAAGTTTATATACTACCATGGAGATAACCACAATACCTGTAGTTTCTAATAAATGCATGTTTTAAGCTTTCTTACCAAATATCTGATCCATCATCTTTTCTTCGTCTTCCATTTGCTATTTTAAAAAATAATTCACCGCATCTCACTTTTGAATCATTTATCCTCAAAATCGTACTCGAAATTCGAATTATAAATCAATTACAAAATATAATAAGTTTCGAACTGTCAAATTGCAACTTCTACGATATACATATTACATTACCGCTTTTGTACTCTTCAAAAACATAAGCACATACTTCAGCATATCCATTCCGTAATGAGTATTCTAATAACACTTCAATTCATATTTGGTATATACTTATACTCGTATATAATGATCTTTCAACACCATATTTGGTCGAATTGTTTTTCATTGTACCCAATTACAACATCCGCACCACATAACAAACCCGCCAAGTGAAGCTCTTGAGATGAAGCCTTGGAGTACTGAGCACAGACATACCGAGGCAAACTATACGAGTTCAGTAAAACCAAAAAAGCCGCAGCCATTCATTGAATTTATACCAATTCAACCCCACAAATACTGGTACTTAAACAACCGCACTAGTCAACAAAATGTTCAAATACGAAATTGAATATGCTAAGTTTGACATAATTTGCAGAATCCCGCACTTAATTTGTAATCGGCTTTCGACCCGAGTCCTGTTTTTGCTTTAAGAGCCATCTATATTCGAGTGTATGAGTATGTATATCAAATCGAAGCTTATCTACAAACATTTCACAAAACACTATAACACCGCATTCAATAAGCGCTCACGCTCAGTGTCAGATCTCGTGTCCTGGTCGTCCGTCGTCGTTGTCATCAACGCCATGGCCAACTCCAGTGCCAACTCATAACCAAGCATCAGACAGGCTGCATATGAATGCACGCATATCGCACGCCCTCTTGTGTGTAGTACTCGTACCATTATTATATATGTACTTCACAGTTCTGTTCAATTTGGTAAGGTTGGGTAAACGTATACGTATATGGTTCCGGATGCAACATTATTCTCATAATTCATGCGTCAAATGCCGCATTTGAGTACTATCATTTAAAGGCGAAACCCTTTAAGTAGATTTAATTTAACCACCATTATTATCATCCATTGCAATTCTTTCAGAAAAGTGTTGCCAAATTTGATTTATTTTGAAAAATAGTTTTAATAAATTTAATTCATTTCGATGTACATAGTTTTGAAACATTTTCCCAAACTCTTTAATAACATAAGTTAAAAGGCTTAAACTTAGATTCGGGAAGCCATTTTGCATACTTTAATAAATGATTCTGTATGCATCTGTAATTTCAAGGTCTCTCCAGTGCAAAAAGTCTTCACTTCTCTGTGTCTGTCAACTGTCAATTTAATAGTTTCATAAAGGTTTGTTTTGAAGACTAAAATGAGCCTTTTTGGTGCGTTCGACAAATCGACAAATTTTTGCAGTTTAAAAAAGAGGGTTGCCAATTTCAATGATTTTGTTAGAAAAATAAATTATTTTAGTAGAAATAAACACTAGCTTGCTGCTAGTGTATATTTTTACTATTTCTAATAATGAATAATTATATTATTCATTATTAAAAACAAATCTTCTATGGGGCAACTCTATTTTCAGTCTCATATCGGTCTTTTATTCATTTGTGTCCATGTAAGTATTTTTGATCTGGCAATACTGATGTGCAGAGCTCCCCACCAGGAAACTAGGACAGAGCCCTTGATTACCATACTACACTGCAACTAGAATTATTATGATGATGATGAGGGGTCTTTTCCGTTTTATATGCATGCGAGGAGCATAACACCATCAGAGAAGAAGAAGAAGAAGTGAAGGCTCTATACCTTCAGTGTGCAAAATTTATTGCTTTGTATGCAAAATTGTGCGCCTTACGGGTTACGGAGCACTGGTATATTTGATGGTATGATGTTTTTAAGAGGGTAAAATCCTCTTCGAAAGCGAATGCAAATTCAAATCAACGCATTCCGATTGCAATTAAATGCACACACGGCCGGCACCTTGTTGTGTCACGACCATACACACACTCTTCAAAACAAATGAAATTTCATACTTTGTAATACTTATTCTTTTATAAAGCCCTTTAAACTACTATTTGGGCCTCTTAACTATAAATCCATATAGCACTGGGTAGGTACGGAATACAATATATGCAATGCATAGTCTATAGATACACTATTGTGTACTTAGTATGGTAAAATTTTGTAAAATTGATGTGAAAAGGAAAACCAATTCGCATGCACAAAAGTTATGTCAGTCAAGTTATATTTGAGTCACAACTTAATCGTTTGGAAATTTTCAATTTTGAGGATATTTTTTTAGTTTAAGCGAGTCCTATTGATTTCCAGTGATGCCACTTTAAAAATTAAAAAATACAATAATAGAAATGAAAAAAAATATGTATATATAATTATTTTGCATTAAATTTTTATTCAAAATCTCATCGAAGTTATTCTGCATATGTAAATAATTTTATAATAACATGAACTACATTTTTTCATATTGTATGTATTCAATCTAAAACTGTATTGAAACTAAGTTACAAATAATTAAGGTAGAATTTTAAATATACTAGCCTAAGTGACCTTTATTCGTGAAATTGTGGCATCAATAATTTGAAGTTTAAACTGTAGTTTTTTAACCAATTTGGTAATATTTTTGGTAAGATACAATTTTGTTATAAAAATAATTGTTTATAGTACGCATTTTTAACTTCCCATAGGAAGTTATTGTAATGGGTCCGATTTATCAAATTGAACATTTTGACATTTCTCGACGTTTCAAGGTCCCTAGAGTCGAAATAAAAGGTTTTTAGAAAGATGTCCGTGCGTGCGTGTGTACGTACATACGTTCGTACTTCCGTACGTCCGTACGTTCGCGACGTTTTTTTCGTCGTCTATAGCTCAAGAATCAGAAGAGATATCGACTTCAAATAAATTTTGTTACACAGATAATAAAACAGAAAAATGCAGAAAGGATTCTTAACAAAATTGCGTGGGTGGTTTTTTTACCATAGCAGTTTAAAAAAAAGATGAAAATTTTGGTTAACACTAAATATATCACGAACCAATGATGCTAGAGACTTGAATTAGATTTTGAATTATTGTAACGTGATACTAAACAAGTTTGAGTTTTTATATATGGAGTGGCAACACTGAAGCTAAAGTGAAGTGATATTGTTGTTTTGTGGTCTGTATTTAAATAAGGTTTTTAACATTAAAAAGGACAATAAAATTAAACAAAGGTGAAGCAAAAGCATATTAACTATTTGTGAATCTTTTTCAAAATCATAAATTAGTCGTGCCATCATTGATTAATCACCAAATCCAATAAATAAAACTTGTGCA
The DNA here is from genome assembly GCA_920104205.1 of Eupeodes latifasciatus. Classification (NCBI taxonomy): domain Eukaryota; kingdom Metazoa; phylum Arthropoda; class Insecta; order Diptera; family Syrphidae; genus Eupeodes; species Eupeodes latifasciatus. Next base: position 36,620,186 of record OV049926.1, read on the forward strand.
TTTAGAACAAAGGAAACACTTTACATATAGGTAAACAAATTACAAGTGTACATATGAACAAAAGGCCAGTATCGCATATATCACCAGAAAAAATGAATCTTGATACCAAAAAAAGCAAAGGAAGTTCTGCTTCTTCAACAGGTGCCTTGGTATCGAATATGACCCGAAAGGATCTTGAAGATTTATTCGATGCAAAACAAAAAAATCTTGCAACTAAAAATGACATCGAAGATATTCTTGTCGATTTAGGGGTACTAAGGCGAGAAAATCAGGACTTGAGAGGTCATGTCAACTCACTTCAAGAAAAAGTATGTTACTTGGAGAAACAAATTGAATTTATGCAAATGCAATCCACAGAAAAAAATTTGGTTTTTCGTATGGAAGCCAACGAAAAAGCCCAACCGGAGCAAGAGGTGAAAGAAATATGTGCCCAACTGTCAAACGAACCAAACACAAACAACATTGAAGAAATAAAACAAGTCAAGTCTTGGAAGCCAAAATATAAAAATTTTATTGTAAAGTTAAAATGCAAAGATAATGTTAAAACAATTTTAAGCAACACGAGGAAATTAACGCATAAAACAATTTCAGTGCAAAAAGATTACCCGAGAAATATGAGAGTTAGAAGATCTAATTTACTGCGAGTTCGTAAAATGTTAAAACGCGAGCGAGGTAACTTAAAGATAGTTTTAAAAGATGACCGGCTTTACATTGATGGTGAGGAATTCACATGGGTTGATTCACTGGGATTACAATATAAAAAACAATGTGGATTTGAGAAACTTTGCGATTTGTATAAACTTCCCGGCGATTTTTCCAATTTATGTTTTCCAAATAGAATTGAACGCCATGAGGATAACAATGACAAGACATTGACAGAATATGATAGAATTAGCTGCCAAACACTAAAATTCATCACCAATAGCACAGAGATGTTATGGAGGATCGTTATAACAATTTATTTTTAGTCTATACAAAATTTTTAGCGTATAATGCTGGTGGTCTGAGCAATAAGATAATTTATTCTGAATTTTTTAAATACATACTGGGATTTGATATTTTCATTCTATTTGAAACATATTTAATGGAGGAAAAGAACAAGACTTTTGAAAAATATTTTCCAACGCATAAATGTTATTGGATTTCAGCGAAGAAAACAGCCATTAGGGGAAGAGCCAGCGGAGGAACTCTAATAGCTATTAAAAAGGAAATTCTTTCGAAATGTGAGGTAAAAATAGAAAATGAAATGGGTTACATACAAATAAAGGAACATGGGAAAAAATACTATATAACACCAATATATCTCAACTGCAATAACTGGCAAAATTACTATGATGTATTTTATGATTTATTGTGTTCTCTTAAAACTCATAATATCATGATAATGGGAGATTTGAATGCTAGAACAGGTGAATTGGAGACAGAGAACATCATGGAATTCGAAAAACGCTACAGCAAAGATAATAAAGTTAATACAGAAGGGAAAAAAATTATTGAACTATGTAATGATTTCGGACTATGCATATTGAATGGATGCACGAAAGGTGATAGAAATGGCGAGCATACGTTTATCGGGAAACAGGGCAGTTCTGTCATTGATTATGGTCTTATTGGTGGAGACTGGTGTTCCATTTTTAAGGACTTTGAGGTTGGAGAAATCATTTACTCTGATCATCTTCCGATTTGTATAACGATAGGAAGAAAAGAACATCCAGAAACTCCCGCAAGCGTACAACCTGAAAATGTTGTCCTAAAATGGAAAATTACCTCAAAAAACTCTTTTAATTCGAAACTTAATAATAAAATAATGAAGCTGGAGAGTCAATCTGCCGCAAAATACATTCCAATTTGTGAACTAGAAAAGGCTATATATGATGCTGCAAACACAGTTAAAAAAGTAAACAATTTGGTGAAAAAAAATGAGTGGTATGATTGTGCCTGCGAAAAATTAAGAAAAAAGTCATTTTCAATGTTGATTCTTACGCGAAAATATGATTCGCCTAGCATCAAAGAAGATTACCTTAAAATAAACAAACTATTCAAAAATATGTGTAAACAAAAGAAGAGGTTATATGAGGAAAAATTGGTCATTGCCTTAAGTCAAAGTAGAGATTCGGTGGAGTTCTGGAAGCTGACAAGGAAAATTAACTGTTCCCACAATGAAAAAGAAACAGCTTCTATTTCATTGGAATCTTTAAGGTCGCACTTTTACTCGTTGCTGGGTAACTCCAATGAACTGTCTTGGAGTTTCGCTAAACCATCTATTTGGAACGATAAGTTGGATTTGCCGATAACGCAAGATGAAGTAGGGTCTACGTTGAGAAATATTAAAGAAGGCAAAGCCGCAGGAACATCTGGAATTCCGGCAGAGTTTTATAAGCATAGCTCAGATGTATTCAAGCAAAAATTGACAGAAGCGCTAAATATTATATTCAAATTTGGAACATTCCCCGAACACTTTTATGAAGCACTAATTATGCCAATTTATAAGAAGGGAAATAATGGTAATCCGAGTAACTACCGAGGAATCTCATTACTAAACGCAAGTCTCAAAATATTTACAGGTATACTTTATGAAAGACTCAACAGCTGGGTTCTAGAGGAAAATAAGTTAAGCGAGTTTCAAAGCGGATTTCGTAAAGGATACTCCACGATAGACAACATATTTACTCTGCAATCACTAGTTCAATGGAAGATTAGACAAAATAAAAAACTATATGCGTTTTTTGTAGACTTCAAGGCTGCCTTCGACACTGTTCACAGAAACTCCCTATTTTACAAGCTTTACAATTTAGGACTCTCCACGAATTTTGTCCGTATTCTTGAGAAAATGTACCAACATACTTCAGCATTTATTTACAATGGAACAGAACGATCTGATAAGATAGATATTGAACAAGGAGTTAGACAAGGATGCAATCTCAGTCCACTGCTCTTCTGGAAGGATTCTGGAGGTAGTGAAATCATACAAATATTTGGGAGTTGAATTTACTTTCAATATGAAGATGGAGAAGCATGTGAAAAACAAACTAAATAAAGCCAAATTAGCAATATGTTCCAACTGGAAAAAAATCTTCAACAACAATCTTATAGCTCTAAATACAAAGCATAGAGTATTTAATGCAACTGCAAAATCAGTTTTATTCTATGCAGCACAAGTGTGGGGATCGCAAAAATTCGAGCTCGTGGAATATCTGCTTCGCTTTTTTTTGAGAAAAATCTTCTTTTTGCCCATCAACACTCCTAATTATATGTATTATTTGGAAACAGGGCTATCAACAATGTTCATCTCAACTCTAAAACTCAATGCGGATTATATTATAAAAGTGTTGCATATGAATGAAAGTAGACTTCCGAAGAAGATATTGCAATTTGCAGTGAGGCAAAAGACACTCTTCGTTAAGGATTGGAATCTGTTAGCAGCGAATTGTGGAATTGTTTTAAACTTGTCAGATATAAATTCAACTGATTGGAAAAAATCTATGTACGAAGTAATAGCTGTCACTGATGAAAATGAAAGATATGAGTTTATTGAAAAAGCTCGATCATCTACTGAAAGACAATACTACTCAAAGTGTAACCTGAATCTTAACGAGAAAAATTATTTCAGCAGTACCTTCAGTAGAAACATGATCTCAACTTTATTTAAAATAAGAGGAGAAATGCTAAGACTGAACTACAGACCACATCAAATCGAAGTAATAGACATATGTACGCTTTGCAATCTACAACAAAGGGAAGACTTAAAACATTTTATAGGGATATGTCCAATTATGAAGGAAATAAGGCGTGTATACTTTGGAAAAAACACCCTCCAATGGGAAGAACTGGTAACCTATATAAATGGACGAGATTGGAGGCTGTTATATGAATATTGCAGAGGCGCTGTCGTATAGGTCAAGAATCATCAACGAAAGTTTTTAGCCAGATGAGAGTGTATTTAAGTTGTAAATAATAAATAAAGTAAAATTCTCTTGAAGTTCCGATTTAACTAATCTAAAAGTCCTATTAAATTCTATTAATTAATCTTAGAATCATAATTTTGTTTTAACTAAACTAAAAGTCAATCGATCCCATATTTTGTTTTAACTAAACCAAAAGTTACAAAAAAAAAAAAAGATAATGTAAACTTATATATTTATAAAACATGTTCCTAATTTTATATTAATTAATTTAATTTTTTTAATTTAATTTTTTTTTTTAAATATTAATAAATTTGAGAAATACTTCAATTGCTACTCAGGCAGACGACATAAATATGTCATGCCTTAATAATTATTCAATTCAATCCAATCTAAATATATGTATGTATTCTTAGTAAAATGTTATTGAAATGAATAAAGTTCTAATTCTAATTCTAAACAAGTATATTTTTGGAAAAAAATACAATAAACGGTTTTTTTATAAATCAAAAAAACTGAAAAAAAAAAAATATTATTTACCTCGAAAAATTTACGAACAAAAAACGATTTTATCTCCAAAACAATTTTGTGCGACGAAAAATAACGTTTTCAACATCTGGTAAAATTTGGAGAAAAATGGAATTGACAGTTTTTTTATAAAAAATAAAAACCTATAAAAAACATTAATCAAAGTTGGTAAAAATTGATTTTCGACTTAAATATCTTTTCGAAAATTTAAGATTATGGCTTCCAACTAATTTTATCTTATAAGAAATATTGTTTTCAACATTCTGTAAAAGTATGAAGAAAATCGAATGGACAGTATTTTTACAAAAAATAAAAACCTAAACAAAATAATAATAAAAGTTGGTAAAAATTTATTTTCGATTCAAATATCTTTTCAAAACTTTGAGGTATTGACTTTAAACTAATTTTATGTTTTAAAAAATATTATTGTCAACATTCAGTAAAACTTTGAGGAAAATCGAGTTTAAAGTTTTTTACGCAAAAATAAAAACCTAAAAAAACATTACTAAAATTTGGTAAAAATTGAATTTCAACTCAAATATCTTTTCAAGACTTTAAGATATATGCTTTAAACTAATTTTATCTTTTAAAAAATATTATTTTCAACATTCAGTAATATTTTAAGAAACATCAATTGACAATTTTTTTACAAAAAAATAAAAACTAAACAAAAATTAATAAAAGTTGGTAAAAATTTATTTTCGACACAAATATCTTTTCAAAACTTTGAGATATTGGCTTTAAACTAATTTTTTGTTATAAACAATATTGTTTTCAATATTTGGTACAATTTTGAGAAAAATCGAATTGACAGTTTTTTTTACAAAAAATGAAAACCTAAAAAAAAAAATCCTAAAACTTAGTAAAAATTTACTTTCGACTCAAATATCTTTTCAAAAATTAAAAATATTGGCTTCAAACTTATTTTATCTCACAGAAAATATTTGTTTCGATGTTCAGTAGATTTTTATAAAAATCAAACAGTCAGAATTGTTAATAAAAAATTAAAATCTACAAAAAATAGTACGCAAAATTGGTAAAAATTGATGTTCGGTTTTCGATATCTCGTGTACAATAGAAGATATTGACTTCAAATTAATTTCATTTATCCAATTTGTATTTGTTTATATAAGAAATCATTTTTTTTAAGAAATGCTACTAAATTTGGTAAAAATTGGTTTTCGACTAAAAATCTCGTTAACAAAAAAATACTTTCGAAATCAAACTATTTCATTATATGCAAAATATTGTTGGTAGTTTTTAAATTTTTAAGAATAATTCAACAGAAAACTTTTTTAACAAAACACGAAAACCTACAAACTTTTAAGCAAGACAAATCGACAGACGGGATGGAAAGTTATCAGTGTGGGTCGCATCCCAGCCTCTTTTTTTTTGTAATGTATCAAATAATGAAAATTACATTTTGTATTTGATGCATTAAGTTCGAACTCGATATTTGTGTTCCTTATCATATTCAAAAAATAATTTTTAGTAGTCCTTGGTTTTGAGTAAATTTTCAGTTTGGTTTTTCTAAAAATTTTGCAAGATGTCAAAAACGTCCTTTTTCGTCGTATACAATAATTCTGAAAATAATATTATTTCTTAAGCCGACAAATATTATTTTTTGGCTTATAAGAAAATTGTAAGTTGATTCCATTTTTTCTGTATGACTCCACAGTGTGTAAGATAATAACTTTTTGAAGCCAATAATTGGGTATGAACCAAAATTTTCAGTTTTTGGATGACCTTTTTGAAAATCTTTATATAAGTATTTAAAAAGCGTGATCAAAGATGAAGTATAGAGTTAGGCCTGGAATTTTTTCCTAGTCGTTAAGACTTTTCCGCTACATGATTTTTGTCGGTATATTTGCACTCATAGACAAGTAGGTTCCAGGTCATAGTGGCATTCATGGAAATGAACGGGCTGAGGAGGCAAGGATAAGATGAAGGGTAAACTCTTCTTAATTTTTTCAAATGAATCAAATCGCAGTTGGAACAGTCTGACAGACTGTATTTTATCTAGGACGATATAGTGTACGTACTCGTACCTTTTACAAAAACAGTTCTATTGATTGCGGATTCCCACATGAGAAAAACTATGATTCACTTTCTCTATAAATGTTCTGCTCTAGAATGTCAACTTTTAGTCATCATATAAATCCGTTATAAATTATGCATTCTTAATCTACAGGTCTGACGAGTTTATCGTATCAAATCGGAACTTTCCAGTCACTAAAAATTTATTTTCGATTCAAATATCTTATAAAAAAATTGAGGTTATGGTTTCAAACTAATTTTATCTTATAAAATATATTGTTGTCAACATTCAATAAAATTTTGAGAAAAATCGAATTAACAGTTTTTTACACAAAATAAAAACCTAAAAAAACATTACTAAAAGTTGGTAAAAATTGATTTTCGGTTCAAATATCTTTTCAAAATTTGAGATATTGGATTTAAAATAATTTTATCTAATAAAGATATTGATGTCAACATTCAGTAAAATGTTGAGAAAAACCGAATTTACAGTTGTTTTACAAAAACTAGTACCCGTAGCGTGATGGTTAGTGCGTTGGACTGTCATCCTCTCCCGAAAAAGGGAAAGGACAACTCCAACCCGTCAAATCTTCGGTCGATAAGTCTTCTTCCGAGCATCAGCAAAGTTTTCGAAAAAATCATTAATAGGGCTCTGACTAAGTGGGCTGCGGACAACAAAATAATTCCGGATAAACAGTTCGGGTTCAAGGCGGGTCATGACACAATTCATGCTGCGTCTAAACTCGTTTCTGATATCCAATGGAATAAAACAAAACAACAATGCACAGGTGCTGTTCTGGTTGATTTGGAAAAGGCCTTTGACACCGTATGGTTAGAGGGTCTTTACCTAAAACTGAGCAGGCTTGGCATAAGCAAGCCATTGTTGTATATACTGTATGATATGCTTAACGGTAGAAAGTTTGTTGTCAAAAGTGGCAATGTAACTTCTACCACAACATTTTTAATTAAAAATGGTCTTCAACAGGGAGCGGTGAATTCGCCGATTCTCTTCAGCATTTACACCAGCGATCTGATAGGTAGTCTTACAAAGGCAATTGCGTACGCCGACGATCTAATTGCGTACAGAACGGCCCGAAAGGTTGAGGTTATTACAATTCTCTTGCAGCGTGATTTCGACAAGATTCAGCGATATTGCGATGACTGGAAACTGAAAATAAATGTCCAGAAGTCGGAGACAATTCTGTTCCGGACTCCGTTGGCTGGGGCCACGAGGGATACGTGCAAGAATTGGCACAAGATGGTTATCGTTGATCTTCACGGGCAGCCATTAGCGAGCAAAAGTGTAGTGAAGTACCTCGGTATCTGGTTAGATCAGTATTTATATTTCGACAGACATATAAATGCTGCTCTGACCAGGGCCAGAGGAGCCTTTGCTCTGACGAAACGGCTGTTTTACAGCAGTCGGCTTGACCCCAGAGTGGAGGTAATTTGCTACATGGCCCTCATACGGCCGATGATCGTTTATGGTTGTCCTGTGTGGTTCAACGTTGCCCCTTCCCAGATGGAGAGGTTTCGGGTGTTCGAGCGGCAGTGTTTACGACGCTGTACCGGCTTATATCGAACAGCCGAATCTTCTTACGTGCATTACTATTCCAACGAGGTCCTATACAACGGGGCTCGAATCAACAGAATTGACAATTTCGTGATAAAACTCGTTCGAGGTCACATTGCAAGAGCTATGTTTCGACCAACAATTTAATTTTCGGGGCGTTCTATCCAAACGACGAGTATTTTGAAAGTGCACGCTTGAGCGGCTTCATTCCACCAGAGGCATTCCTCTTTTTAGATAGATGCGGTCTGATACAGGATAGATTGGCAGTTCCGTTAATCTACCACGTCAGACGACGAACCGTGGATAGGCGACTCCTGTACAATCGGGACGTCATGGCACAAGGCGGAGCAGAGCTCCTTCGGTTCAGTAGGGCTGTGTCCGAAAGGGACCGAACTGATAGGGTGAAGCAGGAGAGCCAGTTTTGGTGGCTTCAATCGGCACTTGATAGTGGGTAGTCGGGATGGGGTTTTAAGCCTTGGCCGGCTTACATACTTGTTTTATAGTTTTAGGGTTTAGTTTTAAGTAGAATAGGCATGGTGGCACAAAAAAAAACATACAAAAAAAAATACAAAAAATACAAAACAGGAAAAATACAAAAAAAATACAAAAAAAAAAAATTAAAAAAAAAAAACATGGAATAATCAAAAAAAAAATAAAAAAAAAGACAAAATATGAAAAACAAAAAACGTTAGATAGTTAGATTTGCTGCTGTGGTTGTTCTAGTTTTAAGTAGTTTATAGGTAGAATAGGTAGTTTTAGTTAGCTTTAAGTTTTATATTAAGGACCTTATTTTAAGTAGTTTTTAAGTAAAATAAAAAAGGATATTGACATTAGTTTTTTCTAAATTTTCTAATGAAGACAAAAATAAATAAAATGAATTGAAGTTAAATAGATCTTAGGGCCGAAAGGCATTAGCATTAAGTATTATTGTTTAACTTAGAGTGTCCGTATGGGACCAGTAAGTTAGTTGTAAGTTATAGATAATTAGGCTAGTTTTATGAATTTTTGTCTAGCTTTAAGATAGTCTTAAGAATGAATTAATAAAAATGAATTTCAAAAAAAAAAAAAAAAAAAGTGCGTTGGACTGTCATGCAAGGGGTCTTGGGTTCAATCCCTGCCTGCGCCACCTAACTTTTTTCACGGGTACTGCCTCTTGCAAGGAACTGACAAATCCTCCAAGAGTAATTCTTGCCATGAAAAGTGCTTTCTCAAATTAGCCGTTCGGATTCGGCATATAAACTGTAGGTCCCCTCCATCCCTGAAAACATTACTCGCACACAGGAATGGTTGAGAGTTGTAAGTCACTAGGCCCTGGTTCTTCATGGACTGTTGCGCCACCTAATTTATTTATTTATTTATTTTATTTTTACAAAAACTAAAAACCTAAAAAAACAATACTGAAACTTGGTAAAAATTTACTTTCGAATCAAATATCTTTTCAAAAATTAATAGCTTTAAACTAATTTTATCTCAAAGAAAATATTGTTTTCGGCATTCAGTACATTTTTTATAAAAATCTAACAATCAGTTTTTTCATAAAAAAAATTAAATCTACAAAAAATAATACACTAAAAAATAATAAAAGATATTGTCTTCAAAGTAATTTCAATCAAAGTAAGAACTTTAAAGAAATGCTACTAAAATTGTTAAAAATTGGTTTTCGGCTGAAAATCTCGTTACCAAAAATAGATTTTAAAATCAAACTATTTTATCATATGCAAAATATTGTTGGTAATGTTTTGCTAGTTAAAAAAAAAAAAACTGACAACTTTTTTTAACAAAACATGAAAACCTACAAACCATTTAAGCAAGACAAATTGACAGAAGGGATGATGGTAAGTTATCACTGTGGGTCTCATCCCAGCCTCTTTTTTGTTTGTTATTGAGATATAAACTGAAAAACGAGCTATCCTGTTTGCAAATACAGACAACGAACTTAGGATTTAGAGATCTTGAAACGTCGAGATATGTCAAACATTTTACTTCTAGAAATAGTAAAACTAAAATAGCCTAAATGATGAGATAATAAAATAACCGACTGTTTTTCTAAAATTTGCCTTACAGTAAAAGTCATAAGAAGTTTTGAAAATACGAAACATAAAAATTGTTTAGCAAATTTTAAGATGTTTTCAATTTAATTTAACAATACTATTCTTCAATTTTTGAAATAATAATTAATTAGCACTCCTCAGCAATATTAAGTTTTTAAGTATGCCTTTTTAAAACAATAAAAAAAGAATATTTTTCTGCTAGATACAGTTTAACTTATTTTCACACAGTTTCAGGAAGTTCGCATTTGTTATGAGACTTCATTCAATATCTTATGAAAACTTAATATGCTATTCAATCTTTTCCCTTTACGGGTTTTGAAAAATACATGTTGGAAATTATTTTTGCTTTAAATTTTAAATACAATCTCCGTAGATTTTAAAACCAAACGCTTCAAACTTTATTTTTATATTTTTCAATATTTTTCCAACTATTTGATTTTTAAAGGTTTTCAATTTTGTCTCTTAAGAACCATTTTAACATAAATGGGCCATGGTTTCTTTACCGTTTTTTTTTAGATCAGTTGAAGACTAACAAGTAATGAGGATTTTACGAACTCATTGAATTATTTAGACTGAAGAGCTAGTTAAGAGCTAGGCTCTAGTGACTTAAAACTCTCAACCATTTCTTTGTGTGAGTAATTTTACGGAAATGGAGGGGATCTATAGTTTTAAGTCGAATTCAAACGGCTAATTTGAGAAAGCACTTTTCATGACAAAAATAATCTTTTATGATTTGTCTATTCCTCGTAAGAGGCAGTACCCGTGAAAACAACTTTAGATGACACAGGCATGAATTGAACCCAAGACCTCTGGCTTGACAGTCCTACGCACTAACCATCACTACTGTCTTTTGTAAGCAATATTAACGATACCACAATAGATTTAAATAATTTTCATATTTGAAAACTTGCTACGAACATTTTGTTCGAATATTTTTAAAAATGTTAAAACGGTTTTCTTTTGTGTTCTTTTCGTTGATCTTTTTCAGATTGGTTAGTATTGGTCACAAACCTAATTTTAGTGTGAATTTTGTAATAAAATCAAATGAAAACTATGATGATAGAAATATGAAAAATGATAATTCAATAAATTCAACACAATACGAAATTTAAAGATAAAGTTCAATTCCTGTATTAAATGTAGGAATATGATACTTAATTTTGAATTCTGTTTCAAAAATGTTTATTTTTCAAAATTTTAATTAACTTAAAAATGGGTTAGAAAATATGAAATGGGATCGTGGAACGTTCAAACGTCAAAGTAATTATTGTGACGAAAAGCGATACTTTAAACAAACAGATCTATTAGTCAGAATCTGCTTGTCAGCTTCTACTCGTCAGCACCTACTTGTCAGCCCGACTGACAAGACTGAGAGAGAAATGTCATTCTGGTTTGGGTAGAAGGCAGCGTGGTTCGCTTTAGGTTATGTAAATTTTTGTAATTAATAACTAATAAAGTTTTTGGTTAATTTTCAACATTATAATCATTTTTAATTTATATTTACAAGATCAACGAAATTTTTAAAATACCATAAAATGATCTTCACAGTCACACCAAAAGTAATTATAATTTTGTATTCTTACAGTACAGTAGGATTTTTGCCAATTTTCCCACTGATATGTATTGATTACATATTCACCAAACCTTAAAAATCAAAAAAGGATTTGTTTTCAATTTGTTTTTGTATTTATATCGATTTTCCGTTATTTTAACATTGCTTTTTAGTAGTTTAGAATAACAACATTTAAATGAAAAATATTAACTAAATTTCAAAATTTATCCCAATGTCTTGTTTTCCAAAAATGTACAAACATTTAACCAAAAACTAGTTTCCATAAGTAATAGGGTGACATTTTCAAAAACTGTTTGTTTTTAAATGTTTTTTTATGTTAATGTTTTATAACTTTTTTGGACAGAAGTCAAACTTCAAACAATATGTATTTATTAATTAAATCACTAAAGTGGGAACATTGTATGTCCAACAGTAGTGCATTGACTGACGATGGCTTAGTCGCTCTATTTCCTTCGAATCGATAGACTTGGTGGAAATGTCAGTGATTGCACTCTACTTTCCTATCCATTTTCCTATAGTTTATACATACCGCTATTTTCTCATTTTTCCCTTATACTACGTATACGAAGCTATACCAAACGTTGTTGGTTGACTTAAACTAGTTTTCCTCTCGTTTGTCATTGTTGTCATCATTATTTCTGAGTTTCGGAGAGCAAAGTTAGTAGCAGTATAGTTGTTGCTCCTGGATTCTGATGCCTCATGCCTCCATGCCTCATGCTTGGCCTGGTCTGGCTCTTTCTGAAAATGAAAAGCGAGAAACGTTAGAAACTAATGGACCCACGTTATATGCGCCAAAAGGATGTGGCAATTATGTGGGTTCATTGCTGCATTCTTCATTCAACTCTTTCCTGGGTTTTTAGGTATGAAGTTATGTATAGGTTACGTTCTATCTAGAACATGGATTGGAGCCGGGGAATTGATTTGCTTTGTAAAAACATTTTTTTTTATCATGAAACCATCACAGAGTTGATGAAGCCGCTCCTTTATACATACTTACATATGTATACCAACCTATGGAGTTATAAGAAACGATTTTCTTCGATTGAGTTATAATGATGCGGTGTTCGTCGTTTGGCTGTTCTGATGATGATATCCAGGGGTAGCAGCAGTCACAGGCTATAAAAGTTACCTCTTGTGGATTGATGTCAATAAAATGGGTTGAAAATGTCAAAAAGTTGCAAGCATTATTGGGTCACAACAAGCAATTTCAATTTTCTCAGTAGTGAAAGAAGAAAGTTCGGGACATACAACAAATTCAACGTACATACAAAAGGTTTGACGACAGCAAAAACAAAAAATAAAACAAGTATACGCCACAGTGTTGTTTATAGTATACGACGAGTATATTGACTTATATTCTCATGGGAATTGATTTTTAGGTTGATATTATGCCATTTTTCTTATAGATTGAGATTGAGAAAAAGAATTAATTGCAGCAGTTTCTGCAAGGGTGGAAGAAATACACAATCCCTGTTGAAAGAGAGTAGCGCAAGACAAAGGCTGTCATTTTCTGTTTTTCGTGTTTCTTTTGAAAGATTACAATGAACTGCAAAAATGGGGGCATACAATTTTTACAATAATGTAAAAGTGCAACCTATTGTATGCGCCTGATGGGCTTGGGTCGGTCGAGGCTGGGCCTGAGCCTGGGCCTGCCTGCCTCATCTTGCATCAGCGATGACTTTAATTATTTTTTGTACTTTTTAAAACTAGAGCAGCATATAGAGAGCTTAATTTGTTTAAAATAAAAAGCATCGTTTGTTATTTTCTTTGTGGTTACATGGAACTTAACGACAAATAAGTCATTTTCCGCTTTGTCGCAACAAAGAATAAATTAGTATTTATTTTTATTTGAAAGTATCATCTGGAAAAATGGCTCAGTGGCTAGACGTAACATCAAAGAAATGTGACTTGTGAATGGTTTGGTCGATTCTAATAAGAAATGGAAAGAATAGACTTTTACAGTTCATAGCAGAATTATTGGAAAAACTAACAACAACTGTCAAATCTGCTGTCATTAAATCAATCCTTTGAAACAATTCGTTGTAAAAGAATACGGCTTTTAACTAATCAAGAAATTCATTTGGGAAAATTTGCACACGTTTCCTAGATTTTACCGAATCAATTAATCGCAGTGTTGAGTTTCAATTTTAGTTCATAACACAGGTCAACATAATATGTGTGTGTGAGATGTGAATATGCAATTTTTAAAGGTCATTTGAGGAAAAATATTTTTTCTTAATTTTGGTTATGTATTCAGAAGAGAACTTTCCATATATTCTTCCTCTGAAGAAAGAAATCAATAACTGTTCCTTAATTTCCTACGAACTCAAGATTGTCTAAGCCGATTTAGATAATTCTTTGTGTTTGGTTATATAGTAATTTCAAAACCAGGATATATTAAGAAAAAAATCGAACAGATTTGAATGAGAAGTCAAAAAGTTAATGAATTGTGAGCGTTTTGTATGTGAGTATCGCTATGGATTGATTCTTTAAATCGACCATCGATAGATGGAACAACATCACCACGTGTCAGGTCACAAAAAACATCTGACTAACACTAGATTTAAAACGGTTAAGGTGTTTGCTATCTCTAAGCAGATCGCATATAAGCTCGACAATAGGTGTCATAACCAGACACTGTCTAATAGGAAAGCACGCCACGCGGCTAGGCGTATTCTCAAATGACTTTTGTAGAAGCTGTATGGACGAGGAAGAGGAGGAAACAGTTCTTCACCTTCTCTGTACAGTACATGCCCTGCACCAGCTCAAAAAAGCAAGAATCACCTAGGAGAATTCTTCTTTAACGATCTAAACAATCTAAAACATATCAGCATAATCAGCCTCTCACGTTTCGTAAGGGGCACAAACTGGTTCCATTGAGCTTAGGAGAAAGCTTCAAGATTCATGTAGTATCACAATTAGACATTAAACTGGCCTAAGTGTATCCTATTCCATCACGGACACCTTCTGTAACCTAACATAACCTAACCTAAGAGAATACATAATGCGCGGACATGCTCAATGCTCATGTATCCAAAGATTTCGTTTAAAAATATTTCCTGTATTTTAAAATTTAAAAATGTACCTGTAATAAAGTTTGTTTTCAAAAATTTAAGTGCCATTTAATTTCTCAAAAACATAGACAGACGGACGGAATGGGGGGAGCCACTTTTTTCGACTTCTCTACCATCGTAATACCATGTTTAATTAAAATCGACATTTTTTAAGAATGCAACACTTGCTAAATAGTTCCTATATGTCGCAAGTAAAAATCTAATGATGCTTAACCCTTAACTTTGGTGGAGAGCTTCATTAATATGTCCTTTACACTTAGACTTTGTTTAATAAATTAATTATAATAAAAATAATGGGCTTTCTAAGAATGACTCTTTAAATTATAGGTTCTTTTGAGACTGACAGCTGTTTCCAGCTTAACATTTTCAAAGAAAGTCAGAACCAAACATCTACGGAACGGCGTTATTTCTTTTCGTATAAGATCATATCGCAAATTAAAAATGTCATAGCACCCAAAACAACTTTTTTTAACATTTAGTTGTTGTACAATTGGGGCAATATTACCGAACCTTTGTATGCTAAAACTTTTTTGTGTTTTTATCAAGTTCAAAATAAAAAGAAGCATTCAACCTTATTGCCCAATAAAATAACGTTAAGATATTTAAAATGTCATGTAGCCCAAAAATGGCTCTATCGCCCAAAAACTTTTTCAGAAGAAAATGTTGCAAAGCCCAAAATCAATACTATATTGCCCAATTCGATTTTAAAATATCTTAACTCCTAAATTACTAATTAATATATCGCCCAAAAGATGTCATGACATTCTGACATTTTTGTTTATTTTGGGCACTACGAGATTTTGAGTTTCAACAAAACGCAGACATTAAACTAACAAAAATATCAGATAGCCCAAAAACTAGGAAAATCAAGAAAGCGTAACAAACATATTTGGCTTTATTTCACTCTCAGAAAGCGAAACAATGGCAATTTTGAAAGTGAAATAAACCAATTGTTTCGCTTGTTAACAGTGCTAGCACTCAGCATTATGCAGTGAAATATGAATTGTGGTCCAACCACCCAAAATGTTTGTTAAATAAAAAATCAAAAAGAGGCTGGGATGCAACCAACACTGATAACTTCCCATCCCGTCTGTTGATTTGTCTTGCTTAAAAGTTTGCAGGTTTTCGTGTTGAATTATTCTTAAACATTTTAAAATTACCAACAATATTTTGCATATAATTAAATTGTTTCATTTGAAAACCTATTTTTGTTAACGAGATTTTTAGTCGAAAACCAATTTTTAATAATTTTAGTAGCATTTCTTAAAAGTTTGTATTTCTTATAAACATAAACAAATACAAATTGGATGAATGAAATTAATTTGAAGTCAACATCTTCAATTATTCACGAGATATCGAGAACCGAACATCAATTTTTACCAAATTTACGTACTATTTTTTGTTGATTTTATTTTTTTATGAAAAAAAAAACGGACTGTT